>CM028129.1:330520000-331720000 GCA_016271365.2 Neoceratodus forsteri | reverse complement strand
CTGCAACCATCAGTTCTTTACGAGCAAAACTCAGTAGGTGTTCTGTGTGGAAACTGTAAAATTTTTAACTAGCCAACTGTCAGAAAAATAATGTTTTGGGTTGTCAAAGGAAGACTCAAGTCAGGAAACCCCAAAACAAAGACCAAGCAAATGAAATAACATTCCACCCAAAAAGAACAGAGGGTATAAAAAGGGGGCACCTCTAGGGTGCCAACACTGCGCCTGCCCACCCACATCCCAAAAATCTAGGTTCTGAGAGGGGAGGCAAGGGGAGGTCAGAATACAGCAAGACTCCACTAGAAGGAACATAATTACTAAGGTGAGTCATTTTTTCTTCAAACAACATGCAGTCTTGCTGTATTCTGATGACTGCAGACTACCAAGCAGTACCTCCATGGAGGAGGGACAGAACCTACTTTGGGAATAGGCTCTGAAGTACTGCTGCACCAAACTGAGCATCACTCCTAGCCTGGAGCAATGCTTGGTAAAAGTATAGACTGTTTTCCAGGTGGCTGCTTGACAAATTTCTAAAAGAGAGATATCCCTGGCAGCAGCCAGGGAAGCAGCTGTACCTCCTGTGGAATGAGCCCTCAAGCCTGAGGGTGGAGTTTTTCCCAGTTTTTCATAGCAGAATTGTATACAAGAAACAATCCACCTGGCAATAGATCTCTTGGTGGCAGGTTTGCCCTTCCCAACTTCTCCATAAGTGAGGAACAACTGGAGGGAGTCAAACCTGTGACCCTTGGTGCGCTCTATGTAGTAGCTAAGGGCTCTTTTAACATCCAAACTGTGTAGCCTCTTCTCTCCCGAGGAAGAATGATCAGTGAAGTACCCAGGGAGAGATTTAGACTGATTCAGGTGGAAATATGAAACCACTTTAGGCAAGAACTTTCTGTTAGTTCTAAGGACCACTTTATCTCTGTAAAAAGAGATGAAATCAGGTTCCACTGACAGGGCTTGCAATTCACTGATACATCTAGCAGAAGTAATGGCTACCAAAAACACAGTTTTCCAAGTCAAGTACTTAAGCTCTGCTGAGGACAAAAGCTCAGAAGAGGGTTGCATAAACTGAGCAATGCAAACACTAAGATCCCAAGCAGGAGCAGGATCCTTAAAGGGGGATTGGTGTGAAGTAATCCCTTGAAAAATTTACAGATTACAGTGAGGAAGACTTGCCCACTGACAGGAAAGCAGAAACAGCTGTCAAGTGTACCTTGAGAGTAGCTGGTCCGAGACCTAGGCCATTGAGATTGACCATATAATCCAGAACCGTAGGCAGTTCAGCAGAGTCTGGAGAAATATTCTTCTTAGAACACCAAATGCTGAATCTTTTCCATTTGGAGTTGTAAGTCTTTCTGGTGGAGGGCTTTCGAGAAGCCTTAAGGATATCCAGAACCCCTTGGAAAAGACGCAGATCTGCAAACTCTAACTCTTCCAGAGCCAAGCCTTGAGATTGAGAGACTGAAGATTGGTGTACCAGATCCTCCCCTGAGAGGATGTTAACAGGTTGTAATTCCTGGGAAGAGACAGGGGAAGATGGACTGCTAGGGACAGCAACAAGGGATACCATGGCTGCCTGGCCCAATCTGAAGCAATCAGAATCACTTTGCATGGTTGTGACCTTATCTTTACTAACACTTTGAATAAGAGAGGGAAGGGGGAAAAGCATACAGAAATTTCCCTTCCCAGTTTAGAATCAGAGCATCCAGGGGGACTGAGACCAAGACTAGGGGTCTGCAGCAAAAGAGAGGAAGTTGGTGATTGTCTGGGGCTGCAAAAAGATCTATCTCTGGAGTGCCCCATCTTGAGAAAATCACCTTCAAAACCAGAGGATCTAGGGCCCATTTGTGATGGCCCTGGGATATTCTGCTCAGTGCTTCTGCTAGCACATTGTCCTTCCCTGGCAGGTGAACTGCTATCGGAGAGGTTTGCAGGAAATAGGCCAGGGACCACAACTTCATTGCTTCTGTGCACAAGGCTGTAGACTGAGTGCCTCCTTGCTTGTTGATGTACCACATGGTGGTGGTGTCTGTTCTGACCTGAACCACCTTGTTTTGTAGTGATTTGGAAAATGCTTGCAGTGCCAGAAACACTGCTTGAGTTCCAAAAGATTGATGTGTAGAAGAGATTCCTGAGGTGACCACAGTCCCTGGGTCGTAAGTTCCCCCAAATGGTCTCCCCAGCCCAGCAGGGAAGCATCTGTGGTGAGGACCACTGAATGAGACTGAGTGGCAAATGGAACCCCTTGCCTCAAATTGTCCTGATCTTGCCACCATTGCAGGGCTTGGATCAGATTTCAAGTCACTGGAATTAGTTTGGTAAGGGAATCCTTTCCTTGGGACCAAAAAGCTCTTAAGTGGAACTGCATGTCCCTCATTTGGAATCTTGCACCTTGGACCACTGCTGTAGAAGCTGCCATGTGGCCCAGTAGCTGAAGAAAATGCCTTGCTGGTCGAGACACCTGAAGGCTGAATGAAGAGGCCAGTTCTATGAGGGCCCTTGCCCTCTCCAGGGGAAGGAAGACTCTTGCTTTTACCGTATCCAGTTCTGCCCCTATGAAATTGAGAAGCTGCACTGGTTCAAGAACTGACTTTGGTAGGTTGAGAAGAAATCCTTAAGAAATGAGCACTTGCTGGGTCACTTGCAGGTGTGACTTGACTTGATCTGGGGACTGGTCCACTATGAGCCAGTCGTCCAAATATGGAAAAATGGAAATATTTTGTTTTCTTAGGAAGGGAACAACTAATGCCATTCACTTTGTGAAGACCCTTGAGACTGATGTTAGGCCAAAGGGCATTGCTCTGAACTGATAGTGGCCTGAGGGCAACTTGAACCTGAGGTACTTTCTTCGGGAGCACCTGATGGGAATGTGAAAGTAGGCATCTTTGAGGTCCACGGAGGCTAGCCAGTCCCCTGGCCTTAGAGAGGGAAGGATAATTCCCAGAGTTATTATGTTGAACTTTGGCATTAAAAGATGTTTGTTCCGGTGTCTTAGGTCCAGGATGGGTTGCCACTCTCCTGTCTTTTTTAGGTTAGGAAGTACCTGGAGTTCAATCCTTTTCCTCAGTGTAGGGCTTAGAGTTAGAGATGAAACCTCTACTTCTAGGGCAAGGATTTCTGAGAGATTTGCAGGTGAAAAAGATCTGGCTGTCAGCTTGGGAAATTTTTTGAAGCTGAGAACCAGTCCCTGGCTTACTACTTCCAGGACCCACTTGTCTGATGTAAGAGACATCCAGTCCTGGACAAAGTAAGCCAGCCTGCCCCCTACTGGGATAGGAGAATCGACCTGGGCAGACCCATCAGGGTGTCTACTTGGCAGGAGCTTTAGGTTGAGGGGTGGATGCAGGCCTGCTCATCCCCCATCTGCCTCTCCCTCTGAAGAACCCCCTCTGTGAAAAGGAAGAAGAGGCCTGTGCTTGGTAAAAAGGCCTTTGGAAAGGCCTGCCCCTGCCCCTGGACTGCTGCCTTTGAGGAGTTGCCTGCCTTTCCTTGCCCTGAGCACTCCTGTAAGTGGTCCTGTATTCATCCATTTTCTTTATGTAATTCTCTGTCTGCTTCCCAAACAGAGAATTACCCACTACAGGAAAATCCATGGCCTTAGCCTGGGTATCCTGTGACAGGCTAATACATCTGAGCCAAGCCATTCTCCGAAGAGCCACAGATGTAGCCATGACTCTTGATGATACATCATTGGAGTCTACAGCAGCATGAAACTGAACTTTTGATGCCTCTGTCCCATCTGCAGCCACCTCCTCCAGCTCCTTGGCAAGCTGGGGGAAGCCTGTTTAACCAGTGCCAGTACAATGTCCCACCTGGACTTCTGGTACCTGGCTGCATAGGCCATATAATTAGCCTGCCTGAGTCCCAAGGATGATGCCATGTACTGCTTCTTTGTCATGGTATCAATCTTCCTGGAGTCCTTGTCTGGGGGTGTGATGCCAAGGGAATGCTTGCCTTATCACATGCAGCAGCCTGTACAACCCCAACATGGATGCATTGCTGATAAAGGAACTCCGTATCTGAGCCTGACAGAGTATACTTTTCCCTTCAGTGATCATCATTTTTGGGAAAAAAAATCATCAAATTATGTCATACATTCAAAGTTTCAAAAAAACAGTGTCGTGCATTCGAAAGTGTAGCCAGAGTAGTGTCGTGCATGCGAAAGTGTAGCAAAAGTAGTGTTGTGCGTGCAAAAGTGTCTCAAATTTAAGCTTGGGAGTGATAACTGTGTTCATTATCAAATTGTATCTGATTGCTATTTACCTGACAGCTAGTTCTGTCAATGTTATGCTAGATTTATCAGGCCATGTGAGACAACCAGCAGAGACGGAGAACACTGAAGAAGTCCACAGCAGCCATCTTAGCCTTCATTGAGGCACGTCACATTTGTAACTGTAAGTACATCATATTTTATAAAGCATTTTTCTAGTATGATAAAAAGTGTCAGTAACAGGTAAATAGTATTAATCAAAATGTTTTTTACTGCTCTATTTGACTATGTTGCTAGAAATAACCTATGATGGTTCATTAATCTCAATCTCAATCTCAATCTTTATTTATTTGTTTAAGGCGCCTTTCTAAAACCAAGGCGCCTGTACAACACTAGATAAAACGATTTCAATAAAATACAATACTAAACAAACAGGTACAAATACAACAAACACCAATATTAAAAATCATTGTATGCTTTCCTAAAAAGGTGAGTCTTCAAAGATTCTTTAAAACTATGGACACTGGGGCTTTCCCGCACCTGACGAGTTAGAGAATTCCACAGGGTTGGGGCCATAAAACTAAAAGATCTAGCTCCTGAGGTTTTTAAACGAACCCTGGGAATCTCTAGCAATCCCTCGTCAGTGGATCGGAGAGAATGGGGGGGACAATAGGGATGAAGGAGATCTTTCAGATAAACTGGCCCCTGATCATGTAGGGCCTTATAGGTCAGCAAACCGACCTTAAAGGTGATTCACCAGTAAACTGGCAACCAGTGCAGACCACGGAGCACAGGCGTTATATGACTGGCCCTGGAAGAGCCAGTCAACAGCCTGGCTGCCGCATTCTGCACTAGCTGCAGACGGCGAATCTCAACCCCAGGAAGCCCTAGGTAGAGCGAGTTGCAATAGTCAAGGCGGGAGGTAATGAAAGCGTGGACCAAAGTGGGCAGATCGCCGGGGGGAACCAGGTGTTTCACCCGGGCGATGTTCCTCAGATGGTAAAAAGAGGTTTTGACAACCGCTGACACCTTGAATTTAAATGTCAAGCGGTCATCAAATACAACGCCCAGATTCCGCACCCGGTCTGAGGTAATTAATGGAGTATCCCCAAGCCATAAACCCGAGGGTGATCCAACCAATAAACCCACCTCCCAGTGATCCTGGCCCACAACCAACACCTCAGTTTTAACAGGATTCAACCTCAGCCAACTCACATTTATCCAGTCCTGGATTTCAGCAAGACAGTTATTAAAAACCGACAAGGCAGTATCATGACCGGGCGCAAAGGACATGTACAGCTGAGTATCATCTGCATAGCAGTGAAAACTCAGACCATACTGCCTAATAATCATTCCTAAAGGCAACATATATACTGCAAACAACATGGGTGCCAAAATGAAACCCTGCGGTACCCTACAGGATAGGGAGATTGATGCTGAGGAAAGAATCCCAGACACCACTCTCTGCGTCCGTATTTTGGTACAACTGTTTAAAGTCAGACAATTATTTGGTACTTACTTGCACAGATACAGCTGCAAATGGAGGGAGATAGCAAGGTGCATGTGTACCCACAACAGAAGAGGGAACCAATCAGACATGTGTCTGCATTTGTATTTGTTTAAAACTACCTATCAAAAGAATGCATTTTTCCTACCTTTAAATTTTAGCACATTTTAGCTGTAGCAGAAGTGCAGTGATAGTCAGTGCATAGACTACATTGGTTAATGAAGGCACAGTAGTAGCCAATGATTTGTTTTATTTGTCATGAATCAGCCCACTGAAGCTGGGTTGAAGTTAGTTGGGAAAATAGCAGTTTTACTTTCACTACTGCTTAGGTACTTCAGGGTGAACACTGACTTTTTTGGTAGCTCTCTGTCCACTTCTAAGTTGAAAAGCCGAGAATGGCAGAAAACAGCAAAAAGACTTTGTGGATTGTTGGAAGCAGTATAGTGAGACGATCGTCTGAGTATGCTCAGAATAGTGATTTTGGGAGAAGCCTACAGCTCCCAAATTGCTGTGTTAAGTGGTTTGGTAGGGGTGGAATGAAGTGGGAGCACCTCATGCCAACCACGCACAAACTTTTGAGTACTCAGGCTCATCTGGACATATTGCTGATACATCTTGGAGGCAATGATTTGGGAACCAGACGCTGGGTAGATTTAGTAACAGAAGCAAAATTGGACCTCGCTTCTATTATGAGTATGTTGCCTGCCTATAAAATCATTTTTTTTCAGATATTACAGAGCGTAGGATCTGGCAAGCAGAACACCATATGTACCTGATTGACAGAGCCTGAAGAAAAGTCAACATACAGATATCTGCATTTCTATGCATGTCTGGAATGTACACCATACGTCACCCGGAAAGTAAGTATTGTTATGATTGGCTATACTACCAGATGGTGTACACTTCTCATGTGCTGGCAATTGCCATTACCTGGGAGACCTTCGAGATGCAATCCCCAAAGTCCTCGAAGAATGTCAGACTGTTTGAACAAATAGCAAAGTGCAAACAAAGGTTCTTTTCAGAACCAAAAAATGTTGATCAAAAAATAGAACAGCTGCATACATCACTCACACAAATGTAATACATGGGTCAGGAATATTCAGCTGTGCCAGGCTGTGGAACAAGCCTGGGGAAAGTGCAGCTGCAATGCAACAGGTTGTTATCAGGGTGATATTTTACAGTGCTGTGCATGGTCGACAGTGTTAAATATTTCAGTCTGGCAACCTGCATTGTGCATGTTACTCTGGTACTCCACCAGTGTAAGTGGCCAGAGAGGAGTAGGTGGGATACAGCACTGAAGTGCAGTGGTGGTAGGTTCAAGTATGACGGTATTTTGTACTGTATATGCAAATGGAGCAATAATGCATGCAAGGTGTTAATGCACCTATTTGGATATCATTATGGCATCATTAGTATGCAGGTGTGCCGATCATCAGTAACTTGTCCCTGGTACTGTGTGAGGCAATACCTGTTGGCTACTGATGCCCCCCCAGTTGCTTTGCAGTAATGTATCTCAAAACCAGATCTTGGTTTTTCAATAAAAAAAATACTGCTGGTAGTACAGTGGACTCTACCCTTTCACCTTATCATGGGTTAACTGTATAAAATGTATCACTCATGGCCCTGTTCTCTCTACTTCCTCTTTCGATTGGGCTGGAGTGGGAGCTGCACTACAGCACAACAGTTACTTTTAAACAGAAAGCCCACAATTGGGTAAGGGGTGGCATGTAGTGGACCACCATGGATATATTTTTCATAGCAAAATCACAGTTGGTGAGGGAGGGCTGATGCCAACACATGGCAGCCCTGGAGCTTGGGTGGCCACCCACAGCTGTTGGCTGCCATGTTGTACTGTGCAATACTGCAGGTACACTGTGGTTATCATTTTTTTAATTTTTGTTTCTTTGGGGGGCCTCAACAGTATGCAACAGAAGTTCGGGTTGTGGTTGCAGATGCTTACGGTATTACAGGATCAGTACCAGGATGTGTCAAGCGTGCATAGGAGTGTTACTGTACCACAATACAACCCATGTGAAAAATAATCTCTGTGTGAAGTGGTATGGCAAGGTTGTAATGAGGTGGGAGCACCTCTTAGCAACAATGGACAGACTTCTGAGTAGTCAACCTCACCCAGACATAGTTGTAATACATCTTGGCTGGGATGATTTAGGCATCAAGCGTTGGGTAGATTTAGTGGCAGAAGCAAAATTTGAACTTGTTTCTATTATCAATATGTTGTAAGCCTGTAAAATCATTTTTTCAGATATTATAGAGTGTAGGGTCTGGCAAGCAGAACACCATATGTACTTGCTTGACAGAGCATGGAGAAAGGTGAACATCCAAATGTCTGCATATCTATGCATGTGTGTAATGCACACCATATGTCACCCTGAAATTAAGTTTTCTTATGATTGGTTATGCCTACCTAATGGTGTGCACTTCTCACATGCTGGCAATTGCTGTTTCCTGGGAGAGCTTAGAGGTGGAATCCTCAAAGTACTCTAATAATGTCAGACTGTTTTTATACCTATTGAGCTGTAAAAAAAAGTTATTTTATGAACCAAACATGTTGGTCCAAAAATAGAATAGGTATATAGAGCACTCACACAGTAGTAACACATCGTTGGGGATTGTCACAGTAAAATGCAGGGGTGGTAACAGTTGACCTTGGATGCACAACAGGTGTTGCCAGGGTGATATTTTATGGCGTCATGGCATGGGTCAGGTGTGTTGAAATATGTGACTGTGGCAGTTGCATATTAAACAGTTCTGTGTCATAGTGCCAGAGCAAGTGCCCACAGAGAAGCACCAGTGTGATAGTGCTTCTCTTACATGTGACTACTGTGATGTCCACTTGCAGATATGAAAAATGTTACAAGAGACATTGGGGCATTGTTTTCTTTTATAGAGGTTTTTTGTCATGCTAGGGTGAGCTGCTGAGCATACCAACTGACTGTGTGTGTTGGTGGTTGGCTTAGCCAACAGGGAATTGGGTACCCACATCCAGAAAACAGGAAAGGGGGACACATGGGGTGATGGGTACCCCCTTGTCAAACAAGGAAACGGGGGCACACAAACCGAGGGGGATTTATCACACCCTTGGCAAGCAAAATAAAAGTGAGGGGTTACATTATGCTAATGCTCACTGGGTACCCTCATAAACACATAATAAATGGGCGTGTTCTTAAGCAACACCAGCACTCAGTGCTGCTATGTTGGGTGCAGGTAGGAAGAGGCTTGTTATGGTAACACTGTGTGAGACCTTTGCTCTCATTACACTTTAACTTTTCTCTGATGTCATCACCTAATTAGGTAGGCAGGATGGTGGCAACTGTTGTTGAGTGATTGGGGAATGTGGAACACACCTACTGTTACGTACTGTGCATCTGACCCAACCGTAACCATTCCTCTAACTCTGTAGTATAACAAGATGCTGGCTGTGAAGCAGACCAACATGAGACAGACAATGCTTCACCTTCAATAGACAGGAAGATGAACTTTTGATGTAGCTGTATTCAAGCTGTGGTATATGTTACTACTTAAACACGACACAGAGTTGTGTATGTTTTTAATGCATTGAAATACACTAATTCATGTGGCTGAATGATAATATTTGTGATTATGAAAATTATGTTTTAAAATGCTGTTCTTGCCATGTTCTAATCAGAATACTTCATAGAATACATAGAAATATATAGGCTCTGAGACATGAGAGTAATGGAATGTTTGTGTATGTTTTTATTGCAGAATAGAAAATTAAAGATAAGGCAGTGGTCCATGAGAGAGGTGTGCTCACTGCTTGAGGCAGTCCAAGCGAGGGGTAATGCTCGCATATAATGCGGAGCATGAACCGTAAGTTGGACTCAATGTAGAGGTGCATTAATAGCTTCCTGCACATGGTCTTAAGAGTGAAAAATAAGACCATTGTGCAGTTGAAGAGGAAGTGGAAGCTGTTGCGACAACGCTTCTGTGTTTTGAAGCAGAGAGAGGAGATACTGGAGAATGACATGTGCTGATACTACCTCACTTATGAACTATGGGAAGCTGCAGGGGAACGCCTCACTCATCGTAAGTTATTCAAAACAATTCCTCAGATTCTATGATATTATAGCACAGGTACACAATCGGGTAAAAGAAAGTCTTTTTCCTGATTGAAGTCTTTGTTGTTGTAGCCATGTTATCACAATATGATGTTACAAGTCAAGTGGCTGCAGTGTAAAACAACTGAATATCTCGTACATCATGAGAGACGTAATTTTTTTTTGTCTTTTGTTTTTTTTTTTGTCTTAAGGGAAAAAGTATTTATAACTGTTGTTAAATAATGATGCATTTTTTGTGTTATATATGTATATATATATGTGTGTGTGTGTGTGTGTGTGTGTGTGTATATATATATATATATATATATATATATATATATATATTAGAGGCAAAAAACTCCATTTAATGCATTAGTTAGGTTGTTCCACAGGCGACAAAGTGAGAATTCGCTGTTAGGGTTGAAAACCCTAACTCGGTCACCCCCAGCACCACACACACACAGACACACACACACACATTCAAGTATGGGGAGGACCAAGTCAACACAACCAATGACAGACATCCAGCAGCAGGTGACAGAAATAACAAATAATTGTCTAAATGTACTACGAGACATCCCCACCCACCCGACCAGGTACTGCATGCTCAGTGGAGATCAACAGCAAAACTGAGGCCATGTACACCAAATGTACACATCCCTGATTGCAGCTGCACACAACGTACCACACTTAGTAGTTGCATGGCCTTACCTACCGATGCCCCACACCACGCCACAACTGGTACTGTGCCGTTATTCAATATAAATGCTGAAGGTGCATGATGACAGTTGTAGAAAGGTTTTAATACTAGTGAGTATACATTAATTAAGAGAAGCACATAAATTAACTACAAGACACTAGCATGCTCAAGATAAAAGTAGTGATACATTTAGTAGGTGATTTACATAGTAGTACATTTACTACAACGGTTTACTCAACATAGAGAGGCTGATGTAAATGTATGGAAAAGCATTGCCTGTTCAATGCTGTGAAATTGGTACTGCCAGTATCACATGCATTCTTACTGATGAAGGTGTACTGCTGATGTACATACATAGACCTTCAGTGTGCTTCAATATTAAAGATGCAGTAAGTATTCTTTGTAAGAAACATTTTGTAATTGCATGGATCAGGCCAAGCAACTTCTAAATATCATAGCACTACTGAGCCAACAATGATGTACCTGTATCGGAGATGTATATAGGATAGATTTTCCTGTAGGCACTTACTGAGTATGTTGTACCTGATAAAGACAATCTCATTGCATCTGTGATGACTAACTTATTCAAATAGTAATACATTTACTATTGTTGCAATGAGTGATCTATGCCACTTATGGACACAGTATGATTTTTTTTAACAGTTGTTTCATACTCAGGCTGTATGCCTACTGTTTGGGTTTGCCACACTTCTGTCACTGATGCTATCAAAGTGATAACTATGTTAATTGTGCTACAACAGGAATCAAGTAGGTATGGTGTAGATATAAACAGAATGTCTTTTAGTATTGCTTTAACTCATAATGGGTACTAGGACAGCAGGGGTTATCCTCTATCACTGACTCTGTCAGTTATAATCACACTAGGGTTTCGATGACTGTAATGATCAAGTTACACTGTTCATCTTCATGAGTTCATATTCACAGCCATTCTCCAGTAACTAGACAGTGTATGGTGTAACTGGGTGGAACACTGTGTTGCAAAGCTGCTGCAGTGCCTAGCAGAGGGAGAGTATTTACTCATAAAGACAATTAATCAATAAGGCATGACCAACAGTTATGTTAAATGGTCTGTTAATCATCCTGTAGGGGTTTAATGTTGAATGAGGCATAGCCAAGTGCCACATGTCGCTAGACAGTGATAAACTGACCATTAACATAATACCTGGGAGTGGCTTATTGCTATCATAATAAAACTGTTTTTTAAACAACATTAAACCATGTTCATCATATGGTTAGGCTCTACATGTATGTTAATAAAAACTAAACATAAGGTTGTTACAATGTTTACAGTCAATTAGAAAGCTGCATTTATCAAACCCTTGTTATAATCAGAGATATTATATCTGTACAACTCCTTGGTTTTGCTTAACTGTATTGCTCAGGTGGCCCACCACAAGTGGTGTGGTCTGGTGTGGGGCATCAGTAGGTAAGGCCATGCAACTACTAAGTGTGGTACGTTGTGTGCAGCTGCAATCAGGGATGTGTACGTTTGGTGTACATGGCCTCAGTTTTGCTGTCGATCTCCACTGAGCATGCAGTACCTGGTCAGGTGGGTGGGGATGTCTCAGTAGTACATTTAGACAATTGTTTGTTATTTCTGTCACCTGCTGCTGGATGTTTGTCATTGGTTGTGTTGACTTGGTCCTCCCCATACTTGAATGTGTGTGTCTTTTGTGTGTGTGGTGCTGGGGTGATCGGAGTTAGGGTTTTCAACCCTAACAGCGAATTTCCTCACTTTTGTCACTGTGGAACAACCATAACTAATGCATTAAACGGAGTTTTTTGCCTCTAATTTCCCTTCTTTTTGAGAATGATATTGAGAAATAGTGAATGTAATGTGGTGGCGGGCCCCGCACTCCCACCACATGATGTCTTGTGGCATAGTAACAGGAGCAGCAATGCAAGCAGAAATGCTAACAGTGGCACACATGGTAACACAAGCGCGAATGAGAACAGAAAGGGTAACGCACACGGTGGCGTAGACGGGAACGGTGTGCCACGTGATGTCTTGTCACATAGTAACATGGTGCCTGTAAATGGAAATGTCAATGGGCATGGTGACGCAAAGTGAAACAGAAAGAGAAACAGTAATGGACACACAAATGGCAAAAAGTAACAGAAACGCAAGCAAATGAAAACGAAGGATGATGCAGGTGGCATTGGGGTGTGCATTGGGATCATCAGCCCAACTCCTCACCCCATGACATGTGTAAAGCAGCAGAAGTATAGGAGAATGGGGTAGAGTTAGGACCCACGATCCCAATGCACACCCAATGCCGGTTGGGGGTGGGTGGGGTGCAAGGGGTTTTCAACCCAACAGCGAATTTCTCACTTTTGTCACTGTGGAACAACCCTAACTAATGCATTAAACTGAGTTTTTGCCTCTAATTTCCTTCTTTTGAGAATGATAACGAGAAATAGTATTAGTGCAGTGCAGGAGCGCTGGGCCCTCTGACCCAAGGCCCCACCACATGATGTCTTATGGCATACTAACAGGGACAGCAACGCAAAACATAAATGCTAACAGTGGCGCATGGTAAACACAAGCACGAATGAGAACAGAAAGGGTAACGCATATGGTAGCGTAGACGGGAACGGTCTGCCACGTGATGTGTTGTCACATAGTAACATGGTGCCTGCAAACAGAAATGTCAATAGGCATGGTGATGTAAAGTGAAACAGAAAGATAAACAGTATTGTAGACAGAAATGGCAAAAAATAACAGAAATGCAAGCGCAAATGAAAACGCAAAGGATAACGCACATAGTGGCGCAGACGTCAACGGTAAGTGAAATGGGTATGGAACCACAAGCGGAAAGGGCAACAGTAACAGTAATGTAAGTGCACAGGCTGGTTTTCCCCAAAACCTGCATAGAGAAAGACAGTGAGTACAAATAATGTATGCATAATAATGAGTATCGGGGCAGAAAATTAGATCTTGGAATACTAAATACATTATATCTCAGGAACCGTACGACGTAGAAAAAAAATTAAAAGTCATATTATTTACAACTGTCCTGGCTAATGGGGGCTAAGAAATTTTCAGATGAAAAGTCTGTGTCTTGCACCGTTTCTGAGATACGGGCCCTGAAAGGCACGGCGAACGCCATAATGTTATCCTATGGGAAAAAAAGAAAAGTTTGGAGCACCATAACTTTGCCTCCCTGAAATGTGTTTTCACCAAACCACTGAAAGGCACATCTGTGAGCTGTTGGCTGTCTTCCCTCTAAATTTCAGGAAAAAAGACCAAACCGTTATTTTGCAGCAGGGATCCAAAGGATTTCTGTTATGCGTCGGGCGCCATAATGTTATCCTATGGGAAAAACCGTCAACTTTGGAGTGCCGTAACTTTGCTGCCGTGTGATATTTTTTCACCAAACTACTGAAAGGCACATATGTGAGCTGTTGGCTGTCTTCCCTACAAATTTCAGGAAAAAAGACCAAACCGTTATTTTGCAGCAGGGTGCCAAAGGATTTCTGTAATGCGTCGGGCGCCGTAATGTTATCCTATGGGGAAAAACAGTCAACTTTGGAGTGCCGTAACTTTGCCACCGTGTAATATTTTTTTAATACAACACTGAAAGGCACATCTGTGAGATGTCGGCTCCGTTCCCTCCAAATTTTAGCCCAAAACTCCCAATGGTTCTTTTGCAGCGCAGTGCAGAAGAATCGCTGTCACTGTCCCACAGATGGAAAACTACTGTCGCAATTTGCGAAAGCTTTCGCAAAAAAGTTCGACACTTTCGTGAGCACAAAAGTAATTTGCAAAAGTACTTTTTCCAGAAATTGGAAAAACATATTTCTGGGGTGTTTTACCACAAAATAAAGACATGGCAAGCATCCTCAGGGCCCGACTAGGTGACTACAAAAAGAATTAGGTTGCTAGAGGGTCTCAAATTTAAATGCCAACCATTTTTCTGATCACCAACTGAAAACAAAAACGATTTATGGAGAAAGTAACAGGCCCATTTCTGAAAGTAAAAATGCATTTGCGACACTGTCGAACTTTTTAACTTTTCCCATTGACTTATAATGGGAAACTGTTTTTTGAATAACTTTTGAACCGTTTAATATTTTTTCACCAAATCTTCAAAAGGCACATTGGAGACCCTGGCCACATGTTCCCTGAAGATTTTGGGCTTGTCGTGCAAACTGTACGACCTGTAGGCGCGACCATAGAATTCCAGAAAAGCTGCAAACGCGTGCACAGATTACACTTAATAACTCCGCAGTCGATATCTGACCAGTACAAACTTGGCAGATCCCAAGGCCTATGGTTCTTGATCATGTATTCCAAATTTCAGGCAAATACATCAAACAGTTGCAAAGTTATTAAGGTGCAAAGTTTTGGGGTTTAACATAGAAATGGCTCCTCAACCCTAACTATGGTAGCACTACCGTACTACCATAATATATATATATATATATATATGTATGTATGTATGTATGTATGTATGTATATATGTATATGTTCAAACAATACATGTCCTGATATTGACTTAGATAAAAACATGTATTTTATGATGCTGTTGAATGAATAACCCGATGATAGTGATGGGGTTACTATCCAGTACTGATTTTATTGAAGCAGAGTTGTATTTCATGTAGCATACTATATAAGTACTAAGTATTGTGTACTGAATCAGCTTATGCTCTTTTATTTATAAAATATTTATTTGCAGTAATTGTGATTTTATATGTGTCTGCAATGGCTCTGTAATACCTGATTACAGGCAATGTTAGGTGCCTGAAACATGTTGAATGCTTAAAGAAAGTGTAGTTAAAATGTGTTGACATTTACATGACAGTCTTAGTGGATCTACTTATTATCTTCTTTCACAGAGCAGCGCAGGCACCCCCCACTCCCAGCCAAGGTAGTACCAGCACAGTCAGAAGCTATGGAGGCTGAGAACTCTGACACTGATGGTGTCATCCTTGTCGATTCAGATGGTAAGATGCTGATAGAAATAATTGCATTACATGATTGGGGTGGTATGAGGCTGTCATGAAAGGTGTGAGCTGGACACTCAACTCACTTCTTTTTAGGAAATACTCTTCAGAAAGTTACCATGAGTTCCAGCACCCATGTAATATTTGTAATAATATAATGTACACAAAGAAAACAAATAGAATTCTGAATTTTGATTGTCTGGCTGGCACCTTTTCAGCGTTGTAAATACTCCAGTGTACCCGCTGTAAAAGGTGCCAGCCACCACTCAGCCGCATCAGGAACTCCCTGGCAAATCCATATGTTCATCGCAATCACACCGCTGCGAAGCTAACGGATGGATGGCAAACAAACAAGCAGCAAGTTTGAAATCAAATGGATGTTTTAAATTTTTTTTGTAAAAAAATAAACAGGCCCTTTGTATAATCACAATATACCTTTGCAGTGAGTGGGTATACTGGAGGATTTACCACTCTTGGCATGGTTAAGTCTCTCGGCTGCACCTTGCGACTGAACTACACCAGCCATGGTAAATCCTCCAGTAAACCAATACCCTGTTGGGGTATATTGCTTAAAAATTCTAAACAACAAAGTACACTACTTCGTAACACAACTGGTGATTCAAAAGGAACAGATTTTATAGCCAGATGTACGGTAGTTTTATACATCTCAGTTTGGTTTAACTAACTATGATCTACAACTGGTGATTACATTTCTAGACACCAATGGTATGTGAAGTATTGTTGTCCTATGAATTTCTTATATATTTTTTTGTAAGTGAATGTTGTCTTCATTGCACACTAAGAAGATATTTGTACAGATCAGAATTGTGTTTTTGTGTCATCTCATGTTCAAAATGAGTAATACAGGTACTCATCCCAATATATGTTATCTAGATCTTAGCTGGTATATTTAAAGTGCTTCTGCATATTGATATACTACCCACTTAGGTGAGACGTAGTGATGTGACCAGACACAATATACACAGGAGAATGTTCTGTTGTTCACATAATGATGTGAGAAGGGAAGAATAGTAATATATGTTAATCAGGTTGGGGAGGCTGACCCATGCATACCTAACAGATTGTGATATTGAGCCTGTTATGTCCTGGTAATATATTGCCACAATCTGTATATTTCTGAATGGACAGTATTGTATGTCTATGCTAACATTGGGGGTGTAACTGAAAATGGGGTGGGCATCACTGAGCTGCTGGATGGCCACGTGCAGTACTGCACAGAGAGAGTTTCTGAATTACAGTGGGGTGTGCAGTGCTGACGTGGCTGGCAAGGTGTGGGAACTTCTCTGGAAGATCGGCTGTGGCACTGCCGGTACCCTTCATGTGAGTGAGCTTGTTGCAGTACCCACGAGCAGGGCCGGTGCATGGATGTCACTGCTGGTGAATGACACAACATCCACGGAAACACAGAAGTGTCATTGCAAAGAGAAATGTGGTACATGGTTGAATTATGCAATGAGACACTATAAAAATGTATTCCACAATAAAAGTTTAGTGGTAGATTAATATATTGTGGTATATGTTATAATATTTTTTACTTATATGTTTTATAGTGGCCAGGGAAGCAGTGCCAGTAACAACTGTGGAGGTGAAGGAGGAGCGTAAGTACCATCAATAAAGATATTCACACAAGATGTAGTGTCATAGCCCCCTGCACCCACAACCTCTGTTCAGTAGTATGGAGGACCTTGTCACCCCTAAGGCAGCCATAGAACTGTTAATTGCTAGGTATTGTGAGAGCAGTGTGGCTATTTGTGAAAGGGATGAGTAAGTGGGGATGCAAACAGTACTGTAGTAGACAGTCTCAACACATGAATGGATCATTTGTATATTGAGATTCTGTGACACAGTCTGTTATCTATGTTCAGATACCCACTTTTTGCTTTACTATGCATATAGGTGTACTATATGGTGTCACTTCATGCATAGTTGGGAGGTATTTTGCTGCACAGTGTGCCTTATTCGTTATGATGCTACACTTATGATTACATTTTTGTACTCAGTGGGTAGTTGGTCAAGGTGGTAGTACTACATCAAGGGAGAATGTATGATGTGGTAAGACTGGTATGGCACATGACAGCAGCTGTACTAAGCCAATTCTGAGTATGTTATAATTATCGCAAAGTGTGTGCAGCGGTGATGGAGTGTACAGGACTGGTGTGTCATGCATGTATGTCATCATAAGTGTTATTGTATGAAGGGGGTGTGTACTGGGATAAGAAGTGTATTTATAGATAGAAAGTTCATGATAATCAAGATGATAAGGCCTACTATACTACAATGCATATGCAACCAATTCAAAACAAGTTTTCAGTTCAATGGGGAGGGCCTAGTGTAGTAATAGAGCTAGTTACCATATTGTAAGAGCGTGATAAATGGTAGCGGGGGTTACAATGGATATGTCACATGGTGTACTTGCCATTTATGGATTATGGGTGTACTATAATGCTTTGCAATGTGTCAAGTCACCTGTAAGTGGGTACATATTATTGTTGTTTGCTTATGGTGTATGCTCACACCCATACCCCTGCACACAGACAGTGGAAGGTTAGTTTGCAGCTATATGTATGACACAGATCACAGAGTGAGTAATGAAGGCTGATGACTATACATGTTAACAGGCCACTTATTATGCATGTTAACAGGCCACTTATTTTTTTGCATCAATTACTGTTGCAGTTTGTTTCATTATAGCAAACTGCTGATCAGGTTCTCATTTGATCCTTACACAAGGATATATCACTCAAGGTTTTCATAACGTGAAACTGTTGTCATATGTTCAACTCATCAACATAGTCTAATGTAGGTATTCCAAACATAACTTCAATACTGCTGTATAGCTTATGGTTAAGTGGGATTCAAAAATTTAACAATCCTGATTCTATGCATCAATGTTCTCATGGTGTAAGTAGTATTAAGTTTCAAGGTGTGAGCAAGTGTAATTCTATAGTGTATCAATCTTTGTGCAGCGGTGCAATGCATGACTGCAACATGACACTACAGGGTGATTAGGTCACTATTTAAATGATTCTTGGCTGCAGCTTATCGTTATTATAATAATAATCTTTATTTGAAAATAGTATGAGACCTTGTTCAGCATATGGTGAAGCTCAACATGTGTGTTAAAACTATTTTACATATGCAAGTTAGTATGTTTGTGGCAATTGAAAAGTGTTACTTCTGAGAACAATTGTACTGTGTACAACATTGAGATAAAAACAACTTTTTAGTAAATTATAAGATACTGATATCATATTAACTATTTATTATTTGGTACATTCTGGGCGGGATATTCAGACTGCGCCAGGCTGTGGTGCAAGCCTGGGCGCAGCACAACTGGGATGTGCCTGGGCAGTGATATTCAATGGTGCTGTGCCATGGCACAGCATCATTGAATATTGCTCCTTGGCCACCTGCAGTGCGCATGGAGCAGTGGCATTGCGACAGTGCAAGTGGCCAAAGTGGAGCAGGGGGATGCACTAGGGGAAGTACCGTTGCACCAGGCACAACTACTGTATTATTCAAAAGTACAGCTGCAGATAGGGCTATAATGCATGCAAGCCAGAAATGGGTCCATTTGCATATCATTATGGCCCCATCTGCATGCAGGTGTGCCAATCCCCGACGACTTGTGCCTGCCACGCTGCCAGGCTACAGTCGTTGGGGACCAACGCCCCTTGCCCCTTCTGGCAACATCCTCCGATGCCCGATTATGGGCATATGTATAAGTAATAAACATCCCATATCACTGATGGTCCACTGGAATGCTCGCAGCCTGATTGCGGGCATATGTGATAAACTACAATGTCCTATAACCCTGGTGGTCTAGTGGATGACTAATAGCCCAATTGCGGGAATATGTAATGAAATAATAGTCCAATATCCCTGGTGGTCCAGTGGACTACTTACAGCCCAATTGCAGGTATATGTGAAAAACTATAATGTCCTATAACCCTGGTGGTCCAGTGGACCACTTGCAGTCTGATCGCTGTCATATGTAATGAAGTTATAGTCCAATACCCTTGGTAGCACAGTGGACTGCTCGCAGCATGATTGAGGGTGTCAGTAAGATATAATGAGAAATCGGTCCATCACTGGTGGCCCAGCGGTACTCTCCTCCCCACCCATCCATCCACTGAGCCCCACTGCCCGCACCCTTCCAGTTAGTGGTAGGTGGCAGTTCCCTATCTGCTTACCACCCTGCTGTCTGCTAACTGACTTCATATGGTAGGACTGTACAGCTATTGGTCCACAGCATAAGCAATGGGTGTGCAGGCCGTACCACACTACACAGTACAGAAATGTGAATGGATCCATTCATATATATGTGGCTTGTGTAGTACGGTACAGGCTGCATGCCCATTGGCTTATGCTGTGGCCCAATGGGTGTACAGCATTACCATACGGACTCAGTTGTCGGCCAGCGGGGTGGCAAGCCGGTGAGGAGCTGCTGACTGTTGCTGATGGGGGGAGCAGTGCGGTGTGGCTTAGTGGGTGGGTGGGGAGCAGTGTACTGCTGGACCACTGGGGATGGATTGGTTTGACATAATATATCACTGACGCCTGCAATCGGGCTGCGAGTGGTACACTGGACCACCAGGGATATAGGACCATTATTACGATACTAATGCCTGCGATCAGGCATGGGGGGTGCTATCACAAAAGTGACGATGGAGCTTGGGTGGCCACTCACAGCTGGCAGCTGCCATGTTGCACCCTGCAATATGGCAGCTCACCTGTGCGTGGCCAGCTGTTGTTCCTTTTTTGGGAGGATCAACTGTGTGCAGTGCAAGTAGGAGTCGTGACTACATGAGTTAGTACATCCCGGGCTGAATATCAGGATGTGTGAAACATGGATGGGCATGACCCCCCTAATTGCACTGCATACATTACTGATGTGCTTCGACTCATCGGCATTTGTACCAGGCATATTCCCCTTTTGAATGTCACCCAGAGTGCATCAGTGGGTTGCGCATGGCGACACTGTGTTACGCGATGTGCAACCCTTCTGAATATCTCACCCACTGTTTCTTTACATGATGTGTAGAGAAAATATTTCATTAATTAGTTGCCAATGCCACTGAGCTGTTGGTTTCTAAATGTTTAACATTATTTCAAGTATTATAAAAAGGGTCTGAGAAATGGAGCTTTCTGATTGCCTGCAAACATTCTAACAGCCTTATGTTAATCTTTTATTAACGTACATGTACAGATTGGCCATATGCTGAACAAGGCTTAAGACTGTTTAAAAACATGTTTTATTAGAATAGGAATAAGGCACTCCCAGGGATTATGTTAGTGGTCAGTTAATCACCCTCTAGGGGCATGTGGCATTCAGCTGCACCTTGTGCCACAGTACACCCCTAGAAGGTGATTAACAGACCATTAACATAACCCTTAGTCATGCCGTACTGTTTAATTAATGTAACAGCAGTAAAAGATTATTTGCTTCTATGAAAATATGTACACAAAATAAATAAGTATATGACGTGTGTCTCTTTTGTAGCAGTTATTAAACAGATGATTATATGAACATTAGATAACGGAAACAGTAGTGTTGGTCTACAGGTCATGCTATTATTCTCATGCAGGTGCGAACAAATAATATAGATGCAGATGTTCAAGTTCACTTGTTCATACACAATTGAAGAGCTAATATCACTGTATATCACACTGTGTTGTTCATTATGTTAAAACATTTAAGTAGTGACTGTTGGCAAATACTAACTGATATAGAACAACAGTGTAGAAAGTATACTTTTCTTATAGATCTTTTCAAGTTGTCCACGAAGAACATAATATGGTAGAAAAAAATATAATAACAGAACTGACAAGACAGGAGTTCTGATTTACATCACACTCCTCAATGGTCTTGAGAGGGCCCAGCAAAATGTATTAAAAAATTGAATTAGATATCAATATTGTAAGATGAAAGACAGGTAGGCAATCACCATTTTGAGGTTCATATATTGATTCATGTTTTTTGTCACTTTGCAGGGCGCCCTCGCTTAAAGCAGTGCACTGGCCACTGTCACTGTTACCGCAGGCTTGAGCGCAAGGTTGACAGTCTAATAAGAGACAATGTTGCACTCCGTGAAGGGCAGGAGAAATTGCTGTCCTTCATGGAAGCGCAACAGCGACTGTCAACCTTGTGGCTTGAGCCTGTGGCTGGCAACAAGAAATGAGACTGTGGTCATCAACACTTCACCTCCACCAGTGGCATCCAGCTTCCCTGGCAAAGAGTGACCAGCCTCCACAGCTCCTCCGGTATCTCCTCTGGAAGGTGCAACAGCTTCCACTTCTATTGGGCCTCCACATTGAGTCCACCTTATGGGTTGGGCTGCCTCAAGCAGCAACACACCTCTCTCTGAGAGTTATTTGTAAATATTGTACATAGTTTTTAAAATATTTGTTCACATATTTTAAGTAATCATTTTTGTAACTTTGTTTAATTAAGCTATCTATTTGTTTATGTACCATTTAATTTTGTAGATAAATAAGAAAAAAGTAATATTTAAATTTTTTTTTATTTTCTTATTAAACGTCATTGAATTTATTTAACAATTTTTTGTCAGGACTGACTTTGTTTGATTTGAATGTGTAAAATAATATTTTTTTACTTTAATATATGTAGAAATAAATATTTTTTGAAAATAACACTTTTTCTTGTGGTATTATAAAGTTGTGGGGATCTTTGTCATCAATATATATTCTATAAGAAAGCGTTCGTTTTCCTTAGTTTGGTAAAGAAGGGCATTATACACAAAGTTTCAGGTTTAAACAGATAATACATTACAATTGTTGTGTTACATATCTTGCAGTGTTATGACAACATTTTTGTAGGTACATTAATAAGTATGAGTTATGTTCAGAATTTGTGTCTAGTAAAGGTATGGAAGAAGATCATGTAAGATATGTAGATATTTAACAGTGGTGCTGAGAAAGAGTGCCACATTGTTTATGTCCCACAAGAGTAGTCTCATTGCCTGCAAAAAGATAGCATGTGAAACAGTGCAACAGCATAAATTAGTATGTGACATAACAATGGTAAGCAAAAGGAAATAGATAAATATTAAGAGACATATGCTTGAGATGGATGTTGTCTTAATCTTCTTAACAGACAATTCTGCTAGATAACTTACTGTGTCTTCATACAGTATGTGTGCATTTGGCTATGTGTGTCTGGTACTGCCACTACAACATTGGGGGTAGTATTGCTACTTCTCATTCTCAAAAAGACAGGATATTCATGGCAAAAAACTCTGTTTAATGCATCAGTTAGGGTTGTTCCACAGCGACAAAGGCAAGGAAATTCAGTGTTAGAGTTGAAAACCCTAACTCCGCATTCACCCCCCCAGCACCACACACACACAGACACACACATACATGCATGCAAGCAGGGGGGAGGACCAAGGCAACACGACCAATCACAGACAACCAGCAGCAGGTGACAGAAATAAAAAACAACTGTCTAAATGTACTACAAGACATCCCCACCCACCTGACCAGGTACTGCATGCTCAGTGGAGATCAACAGCAAAACTGAGGCCATGTACACCAAACGTACACATCCCTGAGTGCAGGTGCACACAATGTGCCACACTTAGGAGTTTCATGGCCTTACCTGGTGATGCCCCACACCCCACCACACCTGGTACTGCACCCTGACTGGATATCAACAATGCAACTCTCTGATTGCAGCTGTACAAAGGTTTGTACACTTATGAGTAAACAGAAACAAAAACAACTGCATAAATGTAGTAAAAGACACATCCATCATCAAGATACAAGAACTGTTGCATTTAAGTGGTCAGTGTCAGTGGCTCAGTAGGTAGCATACTCACCTCTGAGGCTGGGAGATCAGAGGGCTGTGGGTTCATTTCCCACATCTGGCACTTGGGTTAATATCCCAGTACTGACACTGTAGTGCAGCATGAGAGGGGTGCTGCACTTCTGAGGTGCCGTCTTTCAGATGAGACATTAAACCGAGGTCCCATCTGCCTGGATTGGTGATAGTTCAGGTAAATGTTAAAGATCCTATGGCACTTATTGAAAAGATTATGGGAATTTCCCCAGTGTCCTGGTCAAATTTCCCTCATTCACTAAAAAAAAATACCACCAATAGCTTAATCTGGTTCAAGGTCAGTTGGCATTCATCTGTGTCCCCCTCCCCCCAGGTCGTGCCTGAAAATAGGCAGGATTTGTCTAGTGCACTTACCCGGTCAACAAAAACTAAATAAATAAATAATAAATAAAATAAGTGTGTGATGTGCATAGTAGTATGTTTACTGCATCTGTCCACTCAAGATACACAGCCTGATCTAGAGGTACGGGGGAACTATTGCCTGTACAAGGCTGTGCAACTCCTAATGGCACTAACAGATATACAGTTTCAGTGATGTAGGTGTACTGTTGATGTCCATGTACTTACCTTCAGTGTGTTTGTATACTAAGAATGCAGTAATGGGTCTGTCTAACAGGGAGTGGAATTAGCTGGCTGAGACCAAGCAACTTCTAAACGTGCTAACATTAGTGTACCTACAATGATGGAAGTGTGTCTATAGGTTCACTTTTGCTGTAGCTCTCTACTGAGGATGTAGTAACTGGTAAAGACAATGGCATTGCCTCTCTGACACCACAGAAATCCAAATTGTGGTAAGTTGCATATCCTTGCAATGAGTGAGCTGTACCATTTATGTCCACAGCCTCACTTTTTTGCAGTTGGTCTACACTCAGGCTGTAGTACATGGTCTTTGGGTTTGGCAAACCATTATTGGCTGCCGCCATACAAGTGATTACTATGCTAATTGTACTACACCAGCAGTCAAGTAAGTGTACCGTAGATGTAAACAAACATTCTTTTACTATAGCTTTCAGTCTCAATGGACCAAGTGTTGTAGGACGGGAGGGGGCATTTTCTCCCACAGGCTGTGTGACTCATTACTGTACTAACCTTTGCTAGGCTGCAATCATAGAGTAACAGTGTTGATCTTCATGGGTTCATTTTAACCGGGGTTCTCCAGTAACTATGCAGTACCTGGTCTCAGTGGGTGGGGCACTGCTTTGCGAAGGTCCTTCAGTGCCTAACAGTGGGAGGTTGTGTATACATGAAATCAACCACACATATCATACCTGTACTACTACTTAGTTTTGCTGTGCTGTATAGCTGAGGTACAGTACCAGGTGTGGTGGGGTGTGGGGCATTGCTAGGTAAGGCCATGCAACTCCTAAGTGTGGTACGTTGTGTGCACCTGCACTCAGAGATGTACTGTATATGTTTGGTGTACATGGCCTCAGTTTTGCTGTTGATCTCCACTGAATTTGCAGTACATGGTCAGGTGGGTGGGGATGTCTTGTAGTACATTTAGACAGTTGTTTTTTATTTCTGTCACCTGCTGCTGGTTGTCTGTGATTGGTCGTGTTGAACTGGTCCTCTCCCCACTTGCATGTGTGTGTGTGTTTCTGTGTGTGTGTGGTGCTGGGGGGTGAATGCGGAGTTACGGTTTTCAACCCTAACACGGAATTTCCTCGCATTTGTCGCTGTGGAACAACCCTAACTGATGCATTAAATGGAGTTTTTTGCCATGAAAAAATATATATATACACACACACACACACACACACCCCTCTATATATATATTATGGTAGAGTAGCAGTTTTTAAGGTTAAAGGGTCAAATTGCGCACCTTAATAACTTTGCCACCGTTCAACGGATTTGCCTGAAATTTGGTATTCACGATTGGGCATGGTAGGTCTTGGGATCTGCCAAGTTTCATACTGGTTTGATATATGGCTGCGGAGTTATTAAGCAACAACCAATTGCACAATTACGCTTTTTTGCGATTTCTTTGCTCTCACCTACAGGTCGCACGGTTTGTGCGACCAGTCTGAAAACTTCAGGGAATGTGTGGCTGGGGTCCCCAATGTGTCTTTTGAAGATTTCGTGGAAAAATGTTGAATGGTTCATAAGTTATTCAAAATACAAGTTCCCATTATAAGTCATTGGGAAAAGTTAACAAAAAGTTCAAAAGTGTCGCAAATGCACTTTTTAGTGTCACAAATGGCCCTAGTAGTGTCGCAAATCTGCCATTTTGTTTTCAGTTGGTGATCAGAAAAATGCTTGGCATTTAAATTTGGGACCCTCTAGGGACACAATTATTTTTGTGTGCACCCTGAGGATGCTAGCCATGTCTTTATTTTGGGGTTAAACACTCCAGAAATATGTTTTTCAAATTTCTGGAAACAGTAGTGTTACAAAGTTGTGTCGCATGCACAAGACTTTCACAAATTTTTGCGAAAAGGGTCGCAAATTGCGACACTATTTTTCAGGCTATTGCCAGAATGACAGTAATTCTTTGCCACCCTGTTGCAAACAAACAGTTTGGTCTTTTGGGCTGAAATTTGGAGGGAAGTCAATCAACATCTCACAGATGTACTTTTTGTGGTTTGGTGAAAAAATATTGCATGGCTGCCAAGTTATGGTACTCCGAAGTTGACCTTTTTTCCCATAGACTAACATGGTGGCATCTGCCGCGCATTTTGGGGATCGTATCTCGGAAACGGTATGAGATACGGAATTTTTGTCGCTTTTAGCAAAACGCAGACAGAAAATTATGAATCATGGGAATTTTTTTTTTCTACGTTGTACGGTTCCTGAGATATAAGCAATTTAGTATTCCAAAAGCTCATTTTCTGCTCTGAGGCCCATTATTATGCATGCATTCTTTGTACACACTGTGTGTCTCTATGCAGCTGTTGGGCAAAACAAAGGTGTGCGCTTCCGTTACTGTTACAGTTACCACTTGTGTTTCTGTATGCGTTAGCATTACCATTCCCCTGTACGCCATCGTGTGCATTACCCTTTGTGTTCTTGTTTGCGTACGCGCTTGCATTTGCATTTCCATTTCTGTTTCCTTTGCTGTTATTTCTGCTGTTAACGTTACTGTTTGCACTTCCAGTTGCCGTACTGTGACCACGCAGGTCATGGTTTGCATTTCCATACGCACTTGCATTTCCTTTTATGTTTCTGTTTCCTTTGGCGTTATTGTTCATGTTAACTTTACCAGTTGCATTTACAATTGCGGTACTGTGCCTGTGCACCTTACAGTTTGTGTTTCTGTGCGCTTGCATTCAAGTTTCCATTTCTGTTTTCTTTGGTGTTATTGTTGCTGTTACCGTTAACATTTGCATTTACAATTGCAGTAACCTGAATGTGCGCATTACGGTTTGTGTTTCTGTCATGCTTCCATTCCAATTTCTGTTTCCTTTTGCGTTATTCTTCATGTTAACTTTACTATTTGCATTTACAATTGCACTACCGTGGCCATGCGCATTACGGTTTGCGTTTCCATATTCGCTTCTATTCCCATTTCCATTTCTGTTTCCTATGGCATTATTCTTCATGTTAACTTTACCATTTGCGTCTAAAATTGCAGTACCGTGCCCATGTATGTTACGGTTTGCGTTTATGTACACACATTCGCGTTTGTGTTTCTGTTCCCTTTGGCGTTCTTTTTGTTGTTACACTTAACATTTGCATTTAAAATACCAGTGCTGTCACTGTGCATGTTACCAGTTGCATTTTTGTACGTGCTTGCGTGCCCATTTGCATCACTGTTTGCTTCGGCGTCACTTTGCGCTTGCGTTTCTATTAACGTTTGCGTTACCATTTACATTTGCGTTACCATGTGTGTAACTGTTGGCACTTGTATTTGCATTGCTATTCCTGTTACTATGTGACAAGACATCATGTGGTGTGAGCACAGGGCCCAAAGGGTCCCGTGCTCCCACCACCGCATTACATTCACTATTTATCGTCCTCATTCTCAAAAAGAAGGGAAATTACAGGCAAAAATATCCATTTAATGCATCAGTTAGGGTTGTTCCACAGCAACAAAAGTGAGAAAATTCAGTGTTAGGGTTGAAAACCCCCCTTGGACCCCCCAGCCCATCCCCCCAACTGGCATCGGGGTGCGCATTGGGGTCGTCAGTCCTAACTCTCACCCCAGTCTCCTATACCTCAGCTTCTTTACACATGTGATGGAGTGAGAGTTAGGGCCGATGACCTGTGCACTGTTTCATCAAACAAATGCAAACAACATAAAAACAAAAAAAGATAATATGGTACTTTGAGCACAAAAGTTATTCGGCATAAACATATCTACAAAATGAGATGTGTTTTGTTTCTAGATTCCTTTTAGATTTTCTATAATCAGCAAAAAATGGCAGAAAATTCAATTTTTAATCACTTTTTTGATTAACAGATGCCCCCTACAAAGGGGCTCGTGAGGTTACCTGAGGTCAAACTGCACTTGTGCAGATAAATCATTTATTACACTTGCTTCCATTGCATATCCTTTATATATATACACACACACACACACAGCATGTAATAGATAATATACTACAGGGCATGCAGTCATGCTCTGATATATGCATGCTTTGGTGTGTGTTGTGACACACAAGGCTGCAGGCTGAGTACATTCAACCACCCAAGGCATGCATATATCAGAGCATGACCACACGCCCTATAATGGAGTATCTATACTATAAGATGGCCACAAATATTGGGGAGGATGAAAAGCAGTCCCTGTCTGGCACTAATTAGTGTTTCATTTTGGTGATCTGGTTGATCCTGCCATGATTATAAGAAGTTTAAAGTGATGGAAAACAGTTATCTAATTGATCCTGTCATGATTTTTATAGGTAAAGAGTGATAAAAAAACACATATCTGGTTGATCCTGCCATTTTCAGACTGTTTTAAGTCTTGTTTCTATGTTTAATTACTTTTATTTTCCTGTTTCACTGTAATATGACCGAATGATGTTCCTGCCCCTAAACAATATGGTTCCAAAGATGTAGAATCAGGAACATTGTGTTGAAAAAGCATGTAAAGTGCGGGGTTTAAAGTAAGTTTAGTTAGGGTTTTCTAAAACAAGCTGCTGACTAGAGTGAGGAGAGCGAGCAAGTCAGCAGCTTCAGAAGAGTAGACGCAAGCATGAGCGAGTGTTGCTATACCATGTTAACCCTTTCTAATTGCCAGGCAGAGCCCTGGGTGAGGGTCATGGCCCCTGGGGTATTCTCTGCGTCTAGGGGTTTGCTGATGGTGGCGATTCACTGGAGGCCTCCACTGTAAGTTACTCAAGTTTTTTCAGCTATTTATACGCAGTCCTTTTCTTCACTATTTACACTATAGTAATCTCTGTTTATATCTGTCCTATAGGTACAGAAATTAACATTCTGAAGGCAGTCAGATCTGTTGTTGGAATTACTAACATATGTACAGTTACACTAAAGGAACATGGTCTCCTAAACACTTCTTGTCAGCACTACTGAGGCAGGCTAGATTCTCACCTTAGATTCCCTCTTGCAAAAGGTTGTGCCCTTTTTTACATGCTGTCATGGAGTCAGTGGCTCTGGTTATTCCTTACGATTCACCAGTGGGTAAGGTTATACCAAAGGTCAGAGCCTTTCTGCTCTGCTCTCTAAATTTTCCAGCCCTTCCATCTTGTTAATCACTCTGAGTTACACACATTTCACACATATAGTGATAGCTTGGTGTCAGTTCAACTGGTGCACAGGAGGCAGCACTGCTGTTGGCACTTCCACTCAAATTTTACTGGCTAGGGGCCACCCTGTCTCTTGCACCTTACCCTTACCAGAGTCTTACCTTACCGCATGGTGTGTTGGGCAACTACAGGGCAGTACTCTCCTCAGTCTGCCCTCTGACATTGTGTGACAATCTCCCAAGGCCCTTTGTCAGAGGTAGCATCTCTGATTCACTTCCCACTATGAGATTCCTTGACAATAAACTAGCCATACCTCCTCCTTGCATCAGTAGGTCAGCATCTTGCAGCAGAGCTCTCACCATCCCTGACAGCATCTTTTGTCTCTTCACAGAAGCAGGACTGAAATCATAACCAAATGGTAACACCCACTTCGGTGAGATCTGTATGTGTGCCACAAGGCTGCCAGGAACTTCCCTTCAGGGGCAGCCCCTTAGGATACTCCTTCCCTCCCTCCCTCACTCGCTCCCTCTCTCTCAGTGATCTCTTACACTCCCACACAAATAACTGCAATGTACACTAAATGGCCTCAGACTCCTAAATCCTCAGAGTCTTCACTGCTGTCCTGGTATCTGCTCCTGAAGTCTACCAGATAATCAGAGCATGAGTTCTTTTGTTCTAATGCACACTGGATCCACAGACAGCTGCTACCAGTGAGGGTTCCCTCCCTCCTCAGTTTGCTCGGCAAACTCCATGTGTGCTGCCTCCTTGCTCTGATGCCACCATCTCCACCACTTAACCCTTCCTCATGATCCCCCTCCACCCTGTAATGGGGCCATCAAGTTAGCTTTCCTCTCTGGACCATCTTGGATGGGGAGAGCAGTCAGCAGCATGGGTGACCAGGATTATCCTCAAAGTCATCTTGCACATCCTGGACATTGCCTGACTTTCTGTTTCCCCTTCTCTGTGCAATGGAAGCAAGTGCACAGGTGCAAACACCCAGAGAATGCTGCAGCCAGCCTGTCAGTGTTCTCCTGGTACTAGAGCTTCATGCTGCACTGCCACCTGCAGTAAGCCAGGTGGTAGTAGTGCATAGGGTCTGGGAACCATCCCTCCCTGGAAAAGGTGGAGAGCATCCTCTGGGATGCATGATCCTCTACCCCCCCAGCTGAACCTCCAACTCTCTGAGTGCAAGGTACAAACTCAGGTCACTGGACACCCAAGTGGCAATGCTGCCAATGTACCAACAGTCCAACCTAGTTAACCAATTTATTTTATTTTTTACATATAGATTTTTACCTCCTGCTGCCAGCCTACCCCAGTCAGCTTGACCTACAACCAGCCCCATCACCTGTCATCCCTGGGACTGACCCCCCCTCTGGATCACCCGTGGCTTGCCCCCTCATGGTGGGGCTGAGCAAGTTCCCAAATTCCACTTGGAGCAGGATCCTGTGAGAGATGTGAGCTTCATCTTGCTGTGTCTGGGGATTTTTCCTCCACATTTTCTCCCCAGTCAAACTTTGAAAAGTAAATCAAGCAAGCTGTGAGTGCACATGCATCAAGAAACACCTCCCCACTCTCTATGAGCAGCACTGACTGTGATGCCACCTGTGGACCCCCAGTTGGCGATCGCACTGTAAAGCTCACTGCCTCCCCTCCCCAGAGAAGGAGGAAGAGAATGTCTTTTAGGATGCTCAGTCCAACCCTCCCTGCTGGCTCCCAACAACCCAAGCTCATTCCTGATGCCAGGGACTGGCATAACAAGCAGCAGTGCTAATGCTAAGGCTATGCTATGCTATCGGCCATTAGTTAAGCAATTTCAAAGAAAAGAACATCAGTGTAAGTTGGTCCCATTGTCATGTAGGGTTGAGGTGCTTGACACCTCACCTGATGCCATGCCAGTGACCCAGAATGGGGAACAAAGCCAGGGTGCTTGAGGACCGGCTAAGGAAGGAGAACTGAGCATCTAGTGAGGGCTCTCATCCTTTAGGGAGGGGAAGTGCAAATGGCTGCTTGGCTGCCAACCAGCAGAGGCTGGTTGACACAGCAGGCAGAGGCTGGGTGATATGTCAGGTGATTGTCATAGCAATGACTGGGCGCAGGCACTGCAGCATACAGCATCTTCAGGCCTTGTGTGCATGTCTTAGCACATATGCCAGCCCCAATTAGGAGAGGTAAAAATGATGGAAAACCTAACTGGTGGCAGAGTGACACCGGTGACCCTGCAGGCTCTGCACCACCTACCAGGTCCTAGTCACCCATGGAGTTAAGAAGAAGTGGGTAGTTCCGGGATGGCGGGTGATAGGGTTGGAGTCACTGGTAGAAAGGGCCTGTTGGAGACAAACAAGGTGAAAAAACACCTAATTCAAAAAATAAAACCTTCAGCACAAAGCACTGGAGCAAGGGTTACGGGAAAAGCATAAAGGCAGCAATACCACATTTTATGTTTTTTATAAAGGTTTTTTTGCACCTTCCAGCTGTCTCAGCTTAGGCTGCTGAGGCATTCACCCAGCCCCGTCAACCACTCACCCCACTTTAGTGATTCTCATGGCTTTCCCTCCTTCTGCCCAACTAAGGATCTAGTCACGGGCAGCAGGGTTGCATAGCCCTAAGACCCAGGTGTACTGGCAGCTTTCCTTCTGATGTGGGCTGAAGATTTTTTACCCCATTTTCTCATGCAAGACCTCCCGCCTTCCACTTCCCCATGGTATGAGTGCAGTCACTGTCAGCTTCGTGCATACACAGCACATCTCTGTGGTTGAAAAAGCTCCCATACCTGCCAAATAGGTAACTGTGGTGTCAAACCCCACCACCAACTATCCCTGACAAGGGCACAGAGCCCATTATGGCCTGCCTCTCAAGGAAAATTCTCAAGTTTGCTCTCAAACCTAGGTCAGTGGCATGGTAGTGCACAAGGCAACAGGGGTGGCCCACGTCATATTTTTTTTTATACTTCTTTATTGAACTCATTTTTGTCAAACAGGATACATGTTACAGATATATCATGGTTGTATACATTCCAGGTGAAATGTAGCTTTAACAACTGAAGTTATATTTATGTTCAAACCTTCTGTTCTTAAAATTCTTGTATCTAGGGTTAATCTAAAGAACTCCCCCCATCTTGAACATCTCCTTAAATATTTTGATTTTTCAAGAGTTTATATGATCAATAAAAGTTTTAGATCAGCAACTAATAACAATAGTTAATGATGAAATAAAAACACAAGAAATACAATAAAATCTAGTAAAATCAGGGTCTCTAAATCTAGTTACTTTTCATATCTGGGTACCCCTATATAAAATTCAAATATACTGTACAATGCTTGGCATACTTCATTCTCTGTGAATGAGAGGTACAAAATCCACTTGCTAATGCTAAGGTGACTAAGTCACTACCTTTTTCTAAGCCGTGCGGTGCGCCCAACGTCCAGCTCTCAGCCTAGCCAGACCCGGGGGTGGTGGGTGCCCCACACCCCATTTGTTGTTATTTATTGTTTATTAAGTTATGAGGGGGTCAGGAAGCCAAAATTGGGAAGGGGATCCAGGCCTCAGGAGAGGGAGCCAGGTCCGGGGATGGTCGGAGGGCTACTGTCAGTCTACTCATACCCCTGTTAACTCAACCAGATAGTCCATCTGGTCCATCTATTCATGAAGGCCAGGTATCTTTGCTGTAGCCTAAATGTCACTTCCTCTAATTGTTGAGCTTGTGCCACCACTTCTAGCCAGTCCTGTTTCGTTGGCATAGATGGTTGTAACCATCTTCTTGTAATTGTCTTTAAGGCAGCCACTAGCAGGATGTGCCATAAATATATAGCTTCTTGACCCCTGATCTCCCCCAGTATCCCTCCTAAAATCACATATTCCGGCCCCGGTTGTTTTTGGGCTGAAATAATTATCCAAGGGAAGTAACTATTTCTGTCCAGAACTTTGATATGGCTAGGCATGTCCAAAATATGTGGGCATGAGTGGCAATGTCCTCTCCACAGTTTCTCCAGCAATTAGAGGATGCACCTGTTTGTTGTCTAGAGATTATCAAAGGGACTCTAAAATATCTAATCCTGATTTTCCATAAAAATTCCCTCCAGGAAGGAGAAGAGGACACCCTCCATATATTACCCCTCCCATTCCCCATCCTGAATAGTAATATTCAGTTCTTGCTCCCAGGCCTTTTTAACATATTGCAAATTTGAGGTGATCTCCTGAAGACTTCTCTTATAGAGCTGGGAAATAGCCCCTGATGCATTTTCCGACTTCCATATTTGCTCGAAGATCTGCTCTGTAGCCCCTCATAGGCTCGTACTCTGTTCTTTTTTAATTTTCTTGTTAATGTAATTACAAATTTGCATGCATCTCATTCTATCCACTACGGAAAGGCCAAAACACCTCTGGGCCGCTTCAGAAGACAGCAGTCCTCCTTCCCCCAATAATTGCCAGGGGGCCTATAGCCCTTTATGTTAGCACTAACCTGGAACCATAAGTCCCATGCCGCTGAGCCAAAGGTGGGGTCGTATGCCCACCATCCATACCTCCAATGTCCCCCAGACCTCATTTCTCTCAGTGTCCCCCTTTTCCACCCCACCAATGCGGTACTGGTAGCCATAAGTAACTTACCCCAATTTCTAAATTGGTCCTTTGCTTGGAACAATATTGCTGATAATGGGGGGGAAGGACAGTTTCTCATGTCTAGCTCCTTCCAAGAGGCCTTGTATTTTGGGTAACCCCCGAGCAGGCTAATTCTAATCTGGGAAGCTATCCAATAGCTATCAAGCTGGGGTACCCCTAGACCTCCCTCCACTTTAGGTAGAAACATGGTTTGCTACCTTATTCTAGGTCTTTTGTTTGCCCATATAAATTTCATCAGTATCCTCTGCCAGGTCTCCAAGTCTTTCCTAGAGATAACATATTGGGCACCCTGAAAAAGGTATAGAAAACGGGGGAGAGCGTTCATTTTTATTGCCTGTATTCGATCATGAGGCGAGGGTGGCAGTACACTCTGCCTGTTTAGATCTCTCTTTAATTGTTGTACCATAGGTACATAATTCAATTGGTACAGTTGTGAGGGAGAGGTACTTATATTTAGCTCCATATACTTCATTTGTATCATATCCCAGCACATTGGGAAAGTCTCTTTTAATTCCCGAGAAGGACTGTATCAAAATTTAAGAACTTCCGCCTTAGAAGTATTGAGGGAATACCCAGCCAGTTCAGTGAACTGCGCCAGTCTATTCATTACCCTTCTCAAGGAACTTTCGGATCTTCCAAATAGAAACACGTCATCAGCACATAGAGATAGCTTATGCTGATGACCAGCTAATCTTCATAATCTCCTCGTCCCATCTTATACACTGGGCCAAGGGCTCGATATATAATGCAAATAGGAGGGGGGATAGTGGGCATCCCTATCTGGTCCCCCTTTCCAGCTGAAACCTAGGTGCATGATGACCATTTACCTTGATATAGGCTGTTGGTATGTTGTAGAGTCTGGAGATCAAAGTTTGAAAGGGCTTCCCTAGTCCAAAACAGGCCAAGGACTCCTCCAAGAACCTCCATGACACTTTATCAAATGCTTTTTCTGCATCAATACTGACCAAAAGGGCAGGTTTTTTTTGTGCTGTTTAAATGGTCAATTATGTGGATGGTCTTTCTCAAGTTGTCCTGGGCCTGACGTCCTGGGATAAAGCCTATTTGATCTAGATTAATTATCTGAGGAATTATTAATTGAAGTCTTTTGGTCATGACCAACGTTAGGATTTTATAATCTGTATTTAGAATTGAAACTGGGTGGTATGAAGAGCAAATCAAGGGGCCTTTTCTCAGTTTGGGAATCACAGAAATTATTGCCTGAGACCAGGATGGGGTGTTTTTCCTTCATCACCTTGACAAAGTGAAAGAGATTCCCCAAGATGGGGGTTAATTTGATTCGAAGTAATTTATAGAATTATCCAGGGAATCCATCGGTCCCTGGGCACTTCATAGACTTTAATTCCCTAATTACAGTGTCCACCTCTATGTCTCCAATTGGCCAATTTAACTGAACTGCCTGTTCCCGTGAGATTGAGGGTAAACCCAGACCTACCAGAAACTCTTGAATCTGGGCGCAGGATGGATGGTTTTCCTGTTTATATAGAACAGAATAATATTCCCGGAAGGATTCTGCTATACCACTTGTTTCTTTTTCTACTTTATTTGTGATAGGGTGTTGTACTGCCTGTATTGTTGCCTGTCTTCGTTGGGCCCTCAGTCTCCCTGCTAAGAGTCTAAGAGATCTGAGTCCACCCTCATAATATTTCTGCCTCAAGAACAACAACCTCTGTTCCACTGCATAATCTAAAATGTTAGAGAGGCTGGCCTTCATCTTTTTAAAGCCTTAGTCCTTTCCTCTTCTATTTTAATCTGTTGTTGTTATTCAAGTTGTTTTATCTGGGTTATCAGTTCCACTCTTTTGGACTCTCTTTCCCTTTTTCTCCTGCTTGATCATTCTACAAATTTCCCCCTAATTACGGCCTTCAGGGTATCCCAAAGAATGGCTGGGGAGGTCTCTGGTAAGTCATTCTCCTTCATTGTTTGTTCCACTGTCTGAGTGACTGAAGTCATCACCTCCTTGTCTTGGAGTAAAGAAAAATTCAGTCTCCAGAAGGTATTCCTTCTTGTCTCTTCAAAATGATAGGTCATGAAAATTGGAGCATGGTCTGAGAGCAAGAACTCACCAATAGAGACCCTCTGAACCTGCTCCACTGATTCTTTAGGAACCAGGAAATAATCTAATCTGGTGTATACACTATGTACAGCTGAGTAGAAGGTGTATTCCCTCTTTTTCCCCCTCAAGGTAGCACCAAATATCCAGATATCCGAGCTCATCCAACATCTTTTTTTACTCTTTTGGTCATACCATGGTCTTTCTTCGGAGTCTGGGTGGTGGAATCCATAGCGGGGTTAAACATCAAATTCAGGTCCCTTCCCCATATTACCCCCCCCTTAGCCCAATCTTGTAATGTGGTGAGAAACGTTAAATATAATGCAGAATTCAAACCTGAGGGGAAAGTACACTGATCCCAAAGTTACTGCTTTACCCTGAAAGGATCCACGCATCAGTACAAACCTCCCCTCCTTATCTGCTAATTCATCCTGTTTTACAAAGGGAGTGTGTTTGGGGATTAAAATTGCCACCCCTCTCCTCCGGCCCTTTTTATATGAGGCGGAAGCACTACTACTGAACCCCATGATGTTCAGCTTTGTGTGCTCCTGCGGGGAAAGGTGTGTTTCCTGTAAAAAAATAAAATCTACTGCCAACTTGCTTATATAACTCAATACTTTCGCCCCCTTCACAGGGCTAGTCAGGCCGTACATTGTCAGAACAGAATTTCCGATCACAAGTCATTATATTGCCTTAATATTTCTACTAATCCCTCCTCTGCCCCTCCCTCCTGCAACCCCCACCCCCTCCCTCCTTCTCAGCCTCCAGCAAGCATTGTTTTCTTATATTGTGAGACCCTTGATAATTACTTAACTTCCTGCCAACAGGGCAGTTAATGCAACCAAATGACATTAACAACTTTTTAAACTTCCTAGGTAGGAAACCTAGTATTACAGGTTTCTTTACTCCTTTCTCCTTTCCATCCAGTGGGAATTGGAGATGAGGAGGAATTCAACTGTCCCAATTGGATGGGGCCCTGCCCTGGGATCATGAAGAAAAATCATGCCTCTCATTGTGGTGACTATGTACGTCACAGTGATGAACATATTTTGTAAAGCAACTCAAAACAACCTCGAACCCCCCCCAAGAACTTGGAAAAAACACATCTCAAATTTGTGTTTTAAATGTCCCTCTATATGTGATTGAAAGGGCACTCTACCTCCGGCTCCTTACCCAATATTTATGAAGAAATTAAGAGCAGGTAATTAGATTGAGGTGGGAGGCCCAAGTGAACGACCTCTATATGTACCTCTTTAAGGGCAGAAACAAGGAGCAAACTCTGGTATCTGGCTCTGATGAGCCTAAAAAATAATAAACTAAAGCGTAGGCAGGCCACATTGTAAACAGTTCAGTCTCTAGTTCGTAATATTGCTTAGGTCACCAACTCCTATATTACGCTTTAGACAGACGAGTCTCCCTCTCCTCCCCCCAGGCCGAAACTAGAGGTAACTCTCAAGGCCTGAGTTCAGCCTGGCGAAAATCAAACTGTACCTTTATTGTAAAGGGATTCATCCTAAAGAGGTAGTTGCCTCCCGAGAGGAGTCAAGACTGTGATACTCATCGATTTTACTCGAGACAGCTTGTGCAGTGTCGCCTTAACCGAATCCAGTGTAGCTCCGAATTTCTTTCGTCCGGTCACCAGCTTGTGTTTATGCTGTTCCGTTTTGCATTGTGGGGGAGCGATACCTTTCTCAGCCAACATTTTGTTCAGCTTCTCCGTTGTGTTGTAGAGCTTCACCCTCTCAGGCCAAACGACTTGAAATCTTGCAGGGTAGGGCGTTTGAAATCTTACTTGCTGCTCTCTACAGATCCGAAAATAAGGCACCCAGCATTGTCTGGCTTGCTGAATTTCAGGTGGAAAATCCTGATCTAAGGACAGATGAGAGTCCAAATACTTAAGCTCTTTCTGTTGCCACGCTCATTTTAAGATATCTTCCTTGATACGAAAACTTGCAAACTTAATTATTATTGACTGTGGCCTGGCTGTGGGATCCATAGGTTAGGGATCAGTGACCTGTGGGCTCTCTTCACGCGAAGCTGGTAGTCTTGCGGTAGGCTCAGTACATCCCTTTACAGGTCTTCTATAAACAGGGACATCGCTTGAATCTCCGCTCCTTCTGCAAGGCCGTATAACCATAAATTATCCCTTCTAGACCTGCCTTCAAGATCGGTGCATTTTTCTTGTAGTGCCAGAGTGTGTTGCAGTAGCGACCCCACTGCCTGGGTTAGGATCTCTCAATTACTCTCCACAGCTCTGATTCTTTGCTCTCGCCCTCTATTCGGTTCTGGAATTCAATTTTATTTTCATCGTGGGACTTCTCGTATTTCTTGCAGTAACTTCTCAAAACAGGATCTGGACAGTACCGCAAACTCTCCCTCGGTGTCATATCCCAAACCATGTTGGGCTAGTAGGGGAGACACTCCAACTGCAGGCCTGATGGTTCTCTGGCAATCTGCTGCAATCAGACTTCTGAGGAGCAGTTTTCTGGTGATTTTTGTCTCCTTTGTCCTGTTTGACACCTCCAGGAGACATGTCCAAAATTAACACAAATTTCAATATTTAAAAGATAATTGCAGTAGTTCTCGGGAGGGTGCCCAAGTCTCAAGCTGTTGCTAGGATTGTGATGTCACTGGAAGTCCACCCATGTCATATTTTAAACATTGCACATATCCCCTAATGCAGTGTACCATGGGTAAATACACAAATCACCATGTATTAATAATGTCTGGCTAAACTTTAAGGTAGCCTGTAAGGTCTAATTCATCCTAAACAGTAGGACACATTTCTATTACTGTTTTTAGCCTTTGAGTGTTGTTTTCATGGGATCCACGATGGGTCGTCGACAAAATATTTGTCGAACGACCCAACAGCAAGACCGGTAGGTCGATTGCATTTTGCAGACAGCTGCCAGTTTGCAGAAGCAACAGTGTTTTCTAAGGGGAGCTTCACCCCCAAACCCCCTGCACCCTCCCACTTAGGATTCTCAACTCCGAGTCAGAGCTGAGTTGAGTGGGAGGCAGGACCCCCTATAGACAGTGTCGGGTGCCAGCGGGTTCCCTACAATAACGTGACACTGTTGTCGCTGTAAGGGACTCCGCTGTTGTCATGCCAGCATCGGGGATGTATACTGATTTCAAGGCCTAGTGCCAATGACCATTGCACAGTGTGGTTTAATATAAGAACAGCAGCAGAATACAACTGTACAAGGGTGAGGGTCCTGGGTTTCAGAGGGGCTGACTTTACAAAGAAGGAGGAATGCCTCCAAGATGACCTGGTGGGGGGAGATGTCCTGGGTGGGGTGGAGAGCAAATGAGACAGCCTAAAAGAGGGCATAGTAAAGGCAACAAACCTGTACGTCAAGCAAGTAAGCAAAAGCAGAAGGAAGAGGAGACTGTTATGGTTCTCAAGGGAAGTGGCAGAAAATGTAAGGGCAAAAACAGTGGCATTCAGAATGTATAAGGAGACCCAACAAGAGAAGGACAGGGAAGTGTATCTGAAGAAGTGGTGGGAGGCAAGCAAAGCAGTAAGGAGTGCAAAGGAGCAAGCTGAGGAAAGACTAGCCCAGATGGTATCGAAGGGGAACAAGACATTTTGCAGGGTATGTTACCGAGAAAAGAAAGACAAAGGGAGAGATTGTATGGTTACATAAGGTGTGTGTGGGGAGTCTGTACTGAGGAATACCAAGAAAAGGCAAACATCTTAAACAAATACTTCTGCTCGGTGCTCACAGTAGAAGGGGAAGTGGAGGGACCATAAATAGGCACCAGAAGCTTGGAGGGGAGGGAAGGGAAGTAGACACCAGTCCATTTTCAGAGGAGAAGGTCAAGAAAGAACTCACTAACCTGACGGAGAACAGAGCTATGAGGCCAGATGGAGCACATCCAAGAGTGTTGAGGGAACTCAGGGAGGTGCTAGCTGCACCCCTGGCAGACTTGTTTAACAGTTCACTGGAGACCAGTGTGGTCCTGGAGGACTGGAGAAGAGCAGACATAGTTCCACTTCACAAAAGTGGTAGCAAGGAAGAGGAGGTAATTATAGGCCTGTCAGGCTGACTTCTGTAGTAGGGAAACTGATGGAAACACTATTAAAGGAAAGGATCATGGAACACCTGGAATCCAATGGACTGCAGAACTCGAGGCTGGAGATCATGCCAAACAAATCATGTTTGATCATGGTGGGGCAGTGGACATGGCCTACCTGGATTTGACACCATTCCACATAGGAGGCTGGTAAACAAGTTGGGTACCATGGGGGTGGACAATAAGGTGGTAATATGGGTAAGAAACTGGTTAGAGGATAGGAGGCAGATGGTGGTGGTAAATGGAGTTTGCTCAGAGGAGGGGAGAGTGATTAGTGAGTACCTCAGGGGTCAGGACTAGGGCCAGTCCTCTTTAATGTCTTCATTAACAACACAGTGGAGGAACAGGAGGGGAAGGTCTGCCTCTTTGCAGATGACACCAAGATCTGCAACAGAGTAGATGGAAAGAAGATTTAAAATGGCTGGGGGAGTTCAAAAGTTTGGCAGATAAGGTTTATGCAAAAAAGTGGGACTGGCAGTATAGTCTAGAGATTAATGAGCTGTGAATGAGCTTGGTACATCCAACAGACATGGGTTTGATACCCGCAACCTCCACTTGCTTACTGTGTGACTCTGAGCAAGTCACTTAACAACCCCAGTACTCTTGGGTCACCCCTGAAAACAGGCACTTGTGCCTAGTGGGCCTTACCTGGTTTAGTTGCTAAAAGAATAAAATAAAAAAAATAAAAATGCACTTGGGTCACAGGAACCCAGGGGTGGAGTACAAATTGGGGGAAGAGATACTTGCAATGACCAAGCAGGAAAGGGACCTGGGGCAGTCATATTAAATGACCTGAAGGTGGCCAGACAATGCGACAAAGCAATCGAGAAGGCTAGTGGGATGGTGGGGTGTATAGGCAGGGGTATCACCAGCAAGAAGAGGGAAGTGGTGTTGCCCCTATATAGGTCACTTGTGAGACTGCACCTGGAGTGCTGCATCCAATTTTGGAGACTACATCTCAGGAAAGACATAGACAGAGTAGAGGCAGTCCAGAAGACAGTTACCAAGATGGTACAGAGTCTGTTTCAAAAGCCATATGAAGAAAGGCTAAAGGAACTAAACATTAGACCTCTGAATACCTCACAGGGATGAATAAGATACAGGTGGGAGATATTTTTTGGAAGAAAGGGCACTGTAGAACAAGGGGTCATGATATGAAGCTGGAGGGTGATAGGTTCAGGAGAGATGTGAGGAAATACTTCTTCAAAGAAAGCGTGGTTGGTGCCTGGAACAGTCTCCTAGTGGAGGCAGTGAGGCAAAAACAGGTCAGCTGTTTTTAAAGACTTAGCTGCAGTTTACCCTCTATGCTGACTGAAACTGGTTTATCCCACTGCTTAAGAGGGTCTTACTGCATAGAGACACCCTTTGGAAAAGGGCTAGGAAGTCGCAGTCTGACTCAGACTGGCTCTCCTTCTGGGTAGCCAGAAATGCCTGCACCAAACTGGTAAGATTGGAAAAACAACGGTTCTTCCAGTCAGCCCTGGAGGCAAATAAAAAATGTTCCACCAATTTTTGGCAGATACTGAGAGAGGTTGAGGGACATTCCCCTGCTACCAGCCAAAAGTGTGGCAAATAACACCTCCTACACAGATAGGTCTGAGATCCTCGATCAGCTCAATAAACACTTTGCCACTACAGGCCTATCATTCAACATGTCACCTGTTAGTAAACTGAGCACCACAAGCACCACCAGCATAGCTACTAGACCAACAATAGCCCCCCCTACTGTCCGCCCCCTCTTCAAGTTCCAGCCAGTCTCCTACAAACAGGTGAAGGACCTGCTCTTCTCACTGGACACCAAAATGAATGCTGGTGCTGATTCGCTTGAACCCGTCTTCTTAAAAGCAGGCTCTTATTATCTGGCAGCTCCAATTGTCCATCTCTTTAACAGCTCATTATCCCAAGGGGAATTGTCACCCTGTTCAAGTCAGGAGACCCCACTGACTTGAACAACTATAGGCCTATTCCGTTGCTTACTGTTTTATCCAAACTACTTGAAAAAATTGTAAACTCTCAATTAAGGGAGTACTTGGATTGTGAGAAAATCCTCAATCCAGTCCAATCAGGTTTCAGACCCAAGCACAGTACCATGTCTGTTCTTGCCAAAGTGTCAAATGACTGGCTAAAAGTCCTAGACAGTAAACAGCACATCTGTGCACTCTTCCTTGACCTCAGTAAAGCATTTGATACGGTTGATCATTCCATACTTCTTGATTCCCCGAGTAGCATCAGTCTAACCTCTGCTGCAGTAAAGTGGTTCTGCTGCTACCTCACAAATCATGAACAGCAAATTAAAGCCCAAGAGGAATTCTCCCCACTAAAATTACTGCCCCGAGGTGTTCTGCAAGGTCCCATTTTGGGAACTGTCCTTTTCGCCCTTTACATCAACCACATCGACTCTGGCCTGGTTGCTGGAAATATTCATCTCTTTGTAGATGACACAGTCCTCTACATGACCAACCCCTCCTAGGACATTGCGTACAAGGAGCTACAGCAGGATTTTATCATCCTCCGGCCCAATCTGCTGAATCTAAAGCTCTTGTTAAATGCAAAAAAAAAAAACTAGGATCATCTCTCCATCCCACAATAAGGGGATACCTGGGATCCCACAGATTATTACTCTCCTTAATGAACCACTAGAGCTGGTGGATAAATTTAAATATCTGGAGTCTGGTTGAATAACAGACTCACCTTCGGTGTACATCTAAGCGAGTTAACAAAAAAGCTAAGGCAGCTCCTCAATATTTTCTACCGCATAAGATGCCTACTCACCCTGGAAGGTAGAAAGCGGCTGGTTCAAAGAACCTTTCTTCCCCTGATTGACTACGCTGACTTCCTATACAGCCATTGCCCCCAGTTTGTGCACCAAAAGCTGGATACACTCTATCACTGTGCATTGAGATTTGTTCTTGACTTGCCCTTGCAGACTCATTACTGCTCATTGTACCATGGATTAGATTGGTCGTCCCTCTCCACGAGGAGGCAAATAAATGCCCTCATGTGGCTATTCCAGGTTTTGTCCAACACACTGCTACCCTATATCTGTGACCTGTTTGAACATTCATTGGGTGCCTATGGACTGAGGAACTCCTTCTTTGTCCTCCTTAAGCTACTATGAACAAGGACATGTCTTGGCTCAACTGCCATTAGCTCCTTTTTACCAACACTTTGGATTAACATGCAAAATATACTTAAAATCTCCCTGCTGCCCAGCCATTTTATATTTAGGGGCTGCTCTATAGAGGCCTGAAAATGGCATGTGATTGTTTCAGGTAAAGCCTTACCCTGCTCAACTGAGTCCCTTAACCTCTGTAATACTGGGCCACCAATTTCCTGTGTTGGCCAGGATCCCTTTGGGGCAACCACCTCCTCCCCCACCTCCCCTCTCTCATCAATTAGCTTCACAGGGGGCCTCATTCTATTAGGCTGCCCTATTTTCCCTCTCTACTATGTGTCTGATACCCTTTCTTCCCACTGCCTTTCTCTATGTCCCTCCTTACTCTCCTCACTTGTACTCTATAAGCTACAACCTTTATATGCTGCACTTTTAAATGCCTATATTTGCACTTGCTTTACATGTCTGATTCATCCAAGTACTGATTTTGTATATAGTAATTGCCTGCACCAATGTCTACTTTTGTATGAAGTGTTGTCTACTGTAAGCAAAAGTGCCCTCTGTGTCCAGGACCATCTTGAAAATGAGCTTGCTCAATGATGTAACTGCCTGGTTAAATAAAGTTTAATTGATTGATTGATTGATTGATTGAAACTGTGGTGAGAAAGGGTAGGAGTCAACTGAGGTGTGGAGCATCACTACAGGGGTGGGGTTACCTGCATCAAAAGCCTGTGCCACCCAAGGCGCATGCACCATAGCGCATACATGAGTGGCACAAGTGCCACTCGGACAAAATTTTTCACTAACCAAATAGGAGTTCATTTATAAAGAAAAGTAAGACTTTATAGTGTTTTATATTGGGATATTTTAACAAACAAATAAGCAGTCCATAAATTGTAAAATTGTTACGTATCAATAGTTATTTTATGAACAATACATTCCAAGAGTCCCCTATTATTGAGGCTTGTTTTAGTCTGTGCCCTATGCATAAGTTTAAGATTTTGAGTAATTTTGGGTAATGCGGTGCACGTTTTTTCCAGCTGGAAATTTTCCTTCACTAAAGACTGTGTAAAGTGTAGTTCTGTCTTTCACTCTTATTCTTTTTAGGAGTGTTGGGTATATTGTTTCCTACTGGGTTTGGCATTTGCACCATACAACTTTGAAGTATTAGGTCCTAATTGACATAGTAATAGAGTGTAGTTAGAAGTAGAGCAAAGGAAATTCCTTTAGCTTTTACACACTGTACTTAAAATTAGAGGCTAACATTTTATCAAGGGTATCTTGAATTTTAGTGTTTTTAGTTTCGATTTATACTGGAATTTAAAATAGTATTTTTGACATCTTCAAGTTTGTCATTAGTGGAAGAGAAATTCCTTTTCTCTATTTATTCATTTATTGCAGTTTAGGATTAATACCTTTGAGTCCTGGGACTCATTTACAAAGGTTCCAGGTCATACACAAAACAATTAAACATACAGGTTGCAGAGATTACAAAAAAGTTAGACAAAGCATATTGGTTGCATACAGTTGAATGATACGAGTTAGAATACATTGAAGGAACAGTTTATTTCAGTCAGGTTACAAATAATATAGGAGGAACATGGTTTCAAGGGTACAAAGCATTTCAGTGAGGGAACATTCAAGATACAGCTCAAACAAAGGAAATAGTTTCAAAGGAAGTGCTTAAGTCTGTCAATTTAGGGTCATCAGGCCTCTGAGAGTACTGACCATACAGATGGAGACTAGCTATATAGAGGGGGAGTGGGTGGGAGAACAGCCTAAGGATGGCATTGTCATTTTGTGGGAGGGTGAGTGATGGGGGGTTTGCTGCATTGATGCCAGCAGTGTGGGGATGCAAGCTGGAGCTCAGTAGGACACAAGTGAGGGAACAGGCATGGGAGAAAAGTAAGGGGAGAGGTGTGAAATGAGGTTGGGATATAAACAGCAAGGGAGGTAGGTGGTATGGTAATGGAGGGGTTGTGCAGGAGAGGAATTGGGGTGGGAATATTAGGGGCAGGAGAGGGTGGGGGTTGGGAGGTGGAGAGGGATGGTGTGTAGGAGGGGATGGAGTTGGAAGAGGGGTGTGTGGGAGGGGGTGGGTTATTCAGGCTAAAGCGTCCTGTAGTTGGCTAGTCAAAGCATACACAGGCCAGTTCATGATGCTGTAGAGTCCTAAGTCCTGTTTTGAAGAAGCTAATCTTATTGCTTTCAGTGAGTGATGCAGGTAGCCCATTATACCATTTTGTGTAGTACTCTACTCATACTCTGCTTCTGTTTTTGTTCCTAGTATATCTTTTCTACATCTGTTTTGTTTCTAGCATATTTTTTGTTATTAGTAATCAGCGGTAATCATTAATTAGAAACATATTGAAGCTTTGTAATTTATTGTATTGCTGCAACTTTGAATTACAATGAATGTAATTATTATATTGCAAACTTTGGTATTGATAATTATACTTGCACATCAGTTTGATGCAGATGAAAAAAGGGACTTGAATAATCATTCAGTTGAAATTGTACCTGACAAATGACAGCATAGAGCTAGTATGTGGATTAACACATCCCTTAAATTTGATAAAATGTCCCCAAATTAGAAGAAGCCAATTTTCCTATCAGTGGAAGATTATAAATTAAAAAAAAAAACTACAGAATATAGGGGATTAATCAGGGAGATCTGTATGTTTTGAAAGAACAACTGGTATAACTGCAATCCAGCTAGCTTTATTGATGTCAGGAGACATAGAGGTGAACCCAGGACCCAAACTAGTGGCTAGACCTGAACTAAAAATAACTCACGGAAATGCAAGAAGCTTGGTTAAAGAAAATAAATGAATTATATATTTGGACTCAACATGTACAGTACCTGATATAATGGGTTATTCAGAAACACTGTTAGCTAAACAAATAAAAAATATTGAGATACAACAGGAGGGCTATAATATTTTCAGACAAGACGGGTAAAAGAGGAGGTGGGGTACTCCTATATATCCATTCCAAATTGAGAGTGTTTGATATTGCATTTTCAGGAGCAACACAGGGGATTGAATGCTTATTTGTCACAGCCAAGCAGCTTAAACTTTTTATAGGTTAAGTTATTCTCCCCCGAGGATTAATATTGATAATTTTGAAGCAATAGTACAGAAAATACCTTCTGTAGCAGTAGATAAATAAGTTATTCTTGTGGGGGACTTTAATGTCTCCTGGAGTCATCCCAGGGGCAAGAGATTAGAACAGCATTTTCAAATTCTAAATTTACAGCAGGAAATTGACATTGTTACTAGAAAGGAATGGTCATAAAGTCTGGGTAATATCTTGGACTTAATGTTCTTTTCTAAAATGTATTTATTTATTTATTTGGTAACCGGGAAAAGCAACATGAGCAAGGCGCGTTTCCAGGTGCGACCCAGGAAAGGGCAAGTACAGAGGTAAAAACAAACATAACTACATACATACAGTAATGAATAAAAGTAGAAGGTAACAAGACCAGGGAAAACAGCTGTGGCAAATGATACAGTAGGCAGGCAGGTACTACAACAAATAAGGTAAAACATTTAAAATAAACTGTAGTATTGTATTCCACCCAGTCTAGGCGATCATAATCCAACCATGTGCATAAGTCAAGACAATTATTGTTACACAAATACAGCAAAATACACTTGTAGAATGAGTTTTGTACATTATTATCCTATACATTTCAATAATGAACTTCAGGATCAAAGATGGGATAGGTTGAATCTTATCCCAGATTTGAACTTGGGGATAAATGCGTTTACTAACTCCTTTCTATAAGTTTGTAATAGATATGCAGCCCCCAAGGACATATAGAAGAAGAAAAAAAATCACTCAATATGGGTAGATGAATTTTTGAGGAAAATGATTTGGCTAGAGATAGACTTTGGAGAAAGGTAAATAAATCGACAGACTTAGCCGATTGGGAGAGATTTAAAAAAACAGAGAAATAGATGTAAATTGCTCATAAAACATGCAAAGAAAATATATTACCAAAATAAGATTGCTAATACATCACAATCAAAACAGTATTGGACACCATTAAAGAATCAGAGAGTCCGGTTAAGGTAAATCCTGAGATTAAAATAATGAACAGCAGTGGGGATATTTTAAGTTCCAAGAATGCAGCAGATACTTTAAACTAGTATTTTATTACTTTACCAGATATTAAAATTCCAAATGCAATAGATGTAAATACTGGGAACATTTTAAATAGGATTAAAAATGATCTACCTAAGTTTTATTTCAGGAAAATTATAGTAAAAGAAGTAGTATTGGAAATTAAAAAATTAAAACCTAAAAAAGCAGGTGGCCTCGACAACATTGAAATTAGATTTCTGAAGGATGCCATGAGTGCAGTGTCACCAGCAATTACCAACTTATTTAACTGAAGTCTGATGGAGGGAATATTTCCTGAGAAATCAAAACAAGTTAAAATTGTACCCATATTTAAAGGTGGATTTTCAAATGAACCTTCCAACTATAGGCAAATAGTACTATTGCCTGTGTTGTCCAAGTTGCTAAAAAGAATGGTCTACAATCAGCTTTATGAGTATTTAGAGAAATACCTGAAACTGACCCAGATGGGTTTAGGGCTGGACACTCGACGAGCACCACACTTGTGGATTTCGTCAACAGGGTGTCATATGCTTTGGATGCCGGTGAGTCCATGGGTGTGGTGTACATTGACTTGTCCAAAGCATTTGATTTAGTGGACCATAAAATATTATTTGCCAGATAAGAAATGATTGGAATAGCTCCCAGTCGGAAAAAAATGGTTTCAATCATATCTGAACCAAAGGGGCCTGAGAGTGAAAATAAATGACCAATTGTCTGACCTAGGATATCTAACAAAGGGTGTGCCCTAGGGTTCAATCCTGGGGCCACTGCTTTTCTTGATTTATGTAAATGATTTGCCAGATTTCATACAAAATATCCACATCAGTTTATACGTTGATGACACTGTACTACTGGCATCCAACAGTTCTCATGATTTAATGATGACTAAACTGCAGATCGATTTTGACATACTCCAGGACTGGTTTTGTACATCAAGATTGGTATTAAGCTAAAAAAAAAAAACAAAAAAAAAAAACCAAAACAGGTGATGTATTTACAGAAAAAACAACAAAGTAAAAGAGTATTGCATAATACACACAACTGTGAAATACTAAGGATGGACAAAAACTTACACTTACGAATAAATATAAATAGCTTGGAGGTGAATTAGATAGTTTACTGACTTTTTTGTATAATCTTTTTATTCAATTTCAAAAGGTTTACTGACTTTTGAAGACCATATCGATTACATGACAAAAAAGTAAATGCTAGTGTGAAGCACACATTAAGCATGGGACTTAATGTTTAGCTGCCGCCCCTTTAAGATCACTTAGAACTGCATGTATCTAATTGTTGCACTGCCTGGCAGTGCCATGTTGGCCTGTCAGTCAGAGTTTTAGTCAGTGTGGGGCTTGTCCTCATGAAGAGAACACTTACTGAACTGAATAAACCTGCCTTCTTCTTTATTTTATGCATCCGACTAGTTATTCTCACAGTCCATATGGGGTCCTCACCAGCAGCACCAACAGCAACCGAAGGGGCTGGCAGACCACAGAGAAGGTAAGGGGTCTTTTAGTGGTGGACCACACAAAAAAAAGCCACATATGGTGGAGAATGCGGCCCTTCTTCTGTCCAAACCCCCATCTTGTGTTGCCTGCGTCACTGGGTACCCCAAAGTCCTCACTCCAGTATGCATGAACTGTCTGAATGATCATTAAATTCACAACCTTGGCTGCAGTGAGAAAAACCAAAAAAGGGATGAACTGTGTCCTGTCTCATATAGCAGCCTTCCTACTGTACTTGACCATCAAACTGTGCAAACCTGCATGGCAAGCGGCTCCATGAATGAACTGTTCAAAAATAATATTAACCAAGTACCTGCTCCACAGAGCTCTGGACACCCCCTCCAGCAGTATCACCTCGTGGCAGGGCTGCTTGCTTCAACAATCTCTCTCTCATAGTGGAGACCAGGACTACAACAGAGAAACAAACGAAACTAATAATTGTACCACTAAGCCTTCATGCTACCTCCCAACTGTAACCCACCAGAAACAGCAGCTGTCCCTCTTGCACTGCAATAAACATTTGCAAAAGTTACCTGCAAACTGCAACAGAGCCTTCACTCCACAATCTGCTTAAATCTCTCTCCAACAGCTGCTCAGTATAGCACTGGAGCTCCGCTCCCCTCACAGGCACAGACTGCAGCTCCTTGAAAAGCTGCCACTCAATCGCACCTCTCAGCTACAGTTCACCCGACCAGCCAGCACCACGGGGATCACAGCTCCCCACATTGGCTCCCTCCTGCAGCAGCTCCACTCCTCACTGACTGCTGTGGCACACGCAAGCACACGGAGCTCTGCTCCCTCCCGCATCAGCAGCAGGCCTGCTCCTTGGCTCTCCAGCTCACTCCCCAGCCAGCCAGTTCTACTAACAGCTGCTCCACAAGTGAACGCGGCTCCACCAGTTACACTATCCTCTACCACAGCTGCAGCGCTCTTCTCACCCCTGAAAACACACGGAGCTCTGCTACTCATGCTTGGCCATGCTACCAAAGGGCCATACATAAATTATTGGGGGCAATAAAATAAAACACAGCACTGCAGATACTCCAGGCAGCCACAAAATACAAATAAAATAAGAGGCGCATCAAAATAAAAGGTAAGCACAGACAAAATAAAATGAAGCACAAGTGGGGGCATCAAATAAGTAAAGCAGAGAGAGAGAGACAATGAATAAAATCGGGGGACAGAAGAAATTCTAATTACAAAGCCGGAGTCAACAGAAAGGAAAACATAAAATAAAGCACAAGCTCAGTAAAACTACACAGAAAACAATCAAATGAATATAGAAATTTCCCCATCAAGCTTCTGTCACTCACCACAAACACTCCCGCCATTTTCAGTCAGGGAAGAGGGCAGCAGGGTGGCAATCGCCATTTTGGGCATTGCAGAGCAGCCAGGTAGGCTCGTGGCAACGATTCTCCATCTTGGGCACAGCAAAACAACAAGAAAGGAAGTGAACCTTGACCCCTTGCTGGTGACCATCTTGCTACAGTCAGGCCAGTCAAATCCCACAGTACCTGCATGTCACAGTTCGGCGGCCTTCTTGGGAAGGGCACAAATTGACCTCACTCCATTGAAAACAATGGGATTCCTATTGAAATGAATGGACACTGCAACAAAAAGCTGATTTTTGCAACAAAACCTTTATTTAAATAACAAACAACACAGAATTGAGTGGGATATCCTTTATTAAGACGTCATTGATGAACTTTGCTACAAAAAAAAAACTGTAGTTTTGTCTACAAAATAACTTTTTGCTCGGCAATTCATCTACGACATGCCATCCTGTCTCCTGCATGATGCCAACTCCTTCTCACCCATACGACCTTCACTCAGTGAAACGTAGCTCATCTCCAACCACAATGTCTGATGACGACACAGATATGGGCGCCGGTACGTCCGGAGTTCTACCTTCACCCATTTCAAGGGCGTGGGGCTACAAAATCTAAACAATTCTCCATGACATCCAATCTTCTATTTCTGCTCAAGGAGCACCAGCTATGCAAGCTATTCAAGATGACTTGGCCTACATTAAAGCCATTTCACCACAGTCTACTGTCCATGCCAGCCTACAACCAAATACCCTTCTCAGCCTTGCCTCATGAAGATGCTGTCGACTGACTGGAACACTTCCAAACGTGGATTTCCTTCAATGGTTGGACTGATCCCTTGCGAATCTCCAATACCTTGTGCTTGCTTCTGAGAGGGACTGCCGTTTCCTGGTTCAACACACTTCCAGACCAAGTCAGAGCAGATACTGCCATACTGTACACAACCTTCAAAGCCCATTTTCTCCAAGCACACCCCACCCCCCCGGTTATTGGAGCAACAGCTGTGGGAATGTACAATGCAACCCACTGAATCTCTTGAAGCCTTCATAGTGGACATTGAGTCTCATCGCAGACGCTTACAGAAACCTGAGAAAGAACAAATCACAATATTTGTTCAGGGACTGCTTCCTCAAATCCGTCTTTATGTAATCCAGCAGAAACCAGCAACCTGGATGGACACAATCCAAGCAGCACGACTTGCACAACAATCCATAGCAATGTCCCAGGCTACCAGTGTACCAGCACCTCAGTCGTCGCAGTTAGCCACACTCACAACATGTGTCCAGCAGCAACAATCAATGATAGAGACACTCACTACAAGTATCAATACTCTGCCCCACAGCTCAACTGCTTCTTCTACTACCTCTGTCAATGTCCTTCACCCAATTCAACAGCGACCTCATCCACCTCCTCCTTCACAAGAACCAGTGACCTGCCAGTGGTGTGGATTCAGGGGGCATACTGCTGCTGTCTGCCGAAAGCTAAAGTACAACAGAAATCAAGAGAACCACAGGCACCCACCGCTGCACAATTAGCAAGATAACCACAACTACTCCCAGCACCAGGGGAACACAGCAACTGAATGCCCCTCTGACTCTCGCAATTCAACCAAAATACTTCCTCCAACTGCAAACTCTGGCACACTCTCACTTCTTGGAGCAAATGTACCTTCATCTGCTCATCTCTTCTAGCGAACTATGTACCTGTAACCATCGGAGATTGGTCTACTCATGTCTTGGTCGACACTGGAGCAGAAATTTCAGTTATCAACAGCAGTATTTTAAACAATCAAGCTATTAGTCACCTAATGTCTCTCCAGCTGACATAAAGTACATTATGACAGCATGTACAGATACAGTGCCTATCACAGGCATGGTCCATCTCAAGCTTCACTTTGGCTCACAGCAAACTACTGTCAATTTTCATATAGTGCCTGATCTTCAACCTACAATAATTCTAGGCCTGGACTTTCTCAAAGCTCACAAAGCCATCCTAGACTTTGCCTCAAGCAAATTGTCGCTAGATCCTCAGAGGCAAACTCGCAGCTATAGACTCAGTTACCGTGCCTCCTCAGTTGGAAACGGTTTTGATTGCCAAGATTCGAGGTGAACCACTTCCACAAGGTGTTGTTGGCATTGTCACAGGATCCCCTGCACTGCATTCATCAGGTTTCCTTCCAGGAAATACCTTATCAGCGGTGCATGATGGTGCAGTCTTCTAAAAATGCTGCAACTTCACAGATGAGCCAGTGGTCATTTCAAAGGGTGCCAACATCGGGAAGTTTGTCTGCTTGTCTTCAGGGGACCAGCTCCATCTCATGCAAGAATCTCAGCCTGGTTCCACCAACTCTACTCCTGTCAATACTATCATGACCACTCCAACTTCAACAGAGTTACCCCTCAGTCAGCGTCTATCCTCTTCCAAACTTCCAGCATCTCCAACAGAAAAACAACAACTTTTGAAATTCCTGGAAAATTACCCGGATGTCTTTGTTGGTTCAGATAACAAGCTTGGATGTTGTGATATCCTGCAACACACCATCGAAGTACTGCCCAACCAGAAACTAGTCCGTCAACGAGCCTACAAAGTGGGGCACGACCAGAAACAAGTCCTCGAGGACATAATCAAAGACATGCTTGACCAAGACATAGTCAAAGAGTCTACAAGTCCCTGGGGTGCACCTTGCTTGCTGGTGGTAAAGAAGGACAAAGGGTATTGTTTTGTGGTAGACTACAGAAAACTCAATGCCTACACGGTGCAGGATGCTCAACCCTTGCCTACAACCGAAGATGCATTGGAGACTCTTGGTGCGGCCAGTCCTGCTTACTTCACCACTCTAGACCTTCAGAGTGGGTTCTACCAAGTTTCCATTGATCCAGCTTCTCATCCATACACTGCATGGTGCTGCCACTTGGGACTTTTCCAGTTCAAACTTCTGCCTCTGGGTCTTTGGAACAGTCCAGCCACATTTCAACATGTTATGGAAGCCTTACTACATGGGTTGTCTTGGAAATCTTGCCTAGTCTACCTAGATGATGTGATAGTCTTCAGCAGAACTTTGCCAGAGCACCTCCAACATCTTCAAGAAGTGTTCGAACATCTCACACAAGCCAATCTCAAGCTTCACCCAGAAAAATGTTGTTTTGCGCAGCATCAAATTCATTACCTGGGACATGTGGTTAGTTCTCAAGGCATCTCTCCAGATCCAGACAAGCTCTCAGCAGTCAAAGACTATCCCGAGCCTAATAATCTCAAAGACCTTCGAGCTTTCCTGGGTTTGTCTGGCTACTACCGAAAGTTCATTTGCAAATACACCAAGATTGCAGCTCCACTGTACGCCCTCACTAAAAAGAGATGTGACTATAATTGGACTTCTGAATGTAAAGAGGCATTTGACACCTTAAAACAAACCCTAATCTCTTCTCCAGTATTGGCCTACCCAACATTCGACCAGCCATTCAAGCTCTACTCAGATGCTAGTTCCTTTGCAGTGGGCGCTGTGCTCTGTCAAATTCAAGATGGAACAGAATGAGTTGTCTCCTATGCCGGGCGTTCTCTTTCCTCAGCTGAGCAGAGCTATGGCATCACAGAGAAAGAATGTCTAGCCATGGTATTTGCCATGAAGAAATTTGACTGCTACCTTCGCTACTCCTCCTTTACAGCTATCGTTGATCACTCTGCCCTCAGGTGGTTATTTGAAATGAAGGAGCCAGTAGGCAAGTTCATCTGATGGATTGCCATGCTGCAATCCTACACCTTCGAAATCCAATACAAACCAGGTCAAGTTCACTCAAATGCTGATGTTGTAAGCCGGAGATGATATCCCTCTGCATTCTCCTCAACAGATGAAGAATCCTGCTTACAAGCTCGTCCCTTCCATGCCACAGATGTGCTTCCTGTGGACACTCCTTCAACACCTCAAGTTGCTTTGCTGCTACCAACTGCCTGCTCAGAGGGACACACAAATCCTCAGTTACTGCAAGCAGCTGAAGAGCTTCTCATCTCCTCTGCATCTGATCTGTCCCTGGCAACTGTTAAAATGTAACAAAGAACTGACACTCAATTTATGGACATCATCACCTACTTAGAGTCTGGAACAATACTGCAACAAAAGCAACATCGCCAAGATGTACTTTTTCTTGCTTCACAGTACTTCCTCAGTGACGGTGAGCTCTTTCACATTTAGACCAAGGAAGGCAAGGGTCAACGCATGGATAGAACTCACGTGCAGCTAGTTGTGCCAGCCTCTCTCATCCCTCAAGTTCTGCTCTCCACTCTCTGGAGGTCATATGGGAATTCCAGAACTCTGGAAAAGTCAAGGCTTCACTTCTTCTGGCCACACATGAACAGAGACATTGACAAGTTCATAAAATTCTGCCAACCCTGCTCCCAGAGAAAGCCTCCAGCCAAACCAACAAAGGCACACGTCATCCCAATGCCTGTAGCCACTGAAGCGTTCCAAAGAGTCAGCACTGACCTTCTTGGGCCCTTGCCAACATGCTCTGACTCTGGTAACAAATACATCCTTGTCTTTGTGGACTACTTGACAAAGTATTTGGAACTCATTCCCCTAAGAGACATTAAAGCCACCACTGTGGCCAGTGCATTTCTCAACACAGTCATTTGTCATCATGGTACCCCATCATACCTACATTCAGACAGAGGCACTAACTACCTGTCCACCATTGTCCGAGGAACTTGCAAACTTCTCAACATAAAAGAGACACATATCATAAGTTACCATCCACAATGCAATGGATAGAGTGAAAGAATGATGTCCGCCATTCTTGGCACACTCTCCAAGTATCTGGATGAGACTCACAATCCCTGGGACCAGTTTGTTCCCTTTGTGCAGTTTGTGTACAATACCAGCCCTTGTGTCATTAGCACAGAATACACCCCCTACATCTTAGTCCATGGACGTCACCCAAGAACTCCACTGAACAGGGATTTCTCGCTGCCAGAGATGCCTAAGTCAGCTTCTTCTTTTATTATCCCTCTTCTGGAACAATTGGAACTTGTCCGAGTTGCAATCAACATGTTGGGCCAGAGAAAATCGGCAATGAAGAAAATGTCTGCAGCCAAGGTGCATGAGCCTTCATCCTCTGTTGGAGACATTGTCTATTTGTACCGTCTTGTTCTTGTTCCAGGTGCCAACAAGAAACTGCTTTGTCCCTGGACTGGTCCCTTCTACATTGTAGAAAAGCTCCCTCCAGTCCACGTTCATCTGTGACGCAAGTCGGATGGCAAGTTGGTACACAACAAAGTCCATATAAACTGACTAAAGCATGGGTACCTCAATAACAACCTTCCAGATGACCCCAGTCCTCCCATAAATGAAGCTGCCCTTGAGCCTGTCATCCTCTCTGAAGCTGAGATTCCCCCAGATAATTTGCAGCCAGTTCCTACAGATCTTCTCACTCCTGACACTCTCCAGCCAGATTCCAGTTTACCAGATGATTTGCCTGGGACTTCCTCTTCTTCTCAATCTTCTTCTTCTTCTTCTCCTCAGAACTCTCTTCCACACACCCCAGTGTACAAGATCGAGAAGATCCTAAGAAAGAAGTTTGTCAATGGATCCTGGACTTACAGAGTAAAGTGGTGTGGATTCGATAGTGGGCAGAACTCCTGGGTCGCTTCTAACAACCTGACCCCCTCCTGTCAGGAACTGATGCATTCCATGCATGCCTCCATTCCCACTGACTGGAAAAGTCGACGGAGGTCTTGAACTTTTGTTACCGGACTCAGTGAAATGTGTCAGGATTAATTCATTTTCTGATTTTCATTGTTGAAGTAAATATCTTGTTATACCTCTTTCTTGCACCTGTTGCCATTATACTATTTTCTTGCACTAACGTTTTCTTCCCATTAGGAATGTCTCTTTCAATGGACAGTCCACCTGTTCATGCAACTAATATTAAAGTGTGAACCTGGATTCTAGGTATCCTCCTGCTGCTACCCTTCCCTCTCTTCACTTTTCCCTTTTCCCTTCCCCCACACTTTAGCACTTGTGGCATGACCAAGTCTCAAGTACTATTGTGTTTCCCTCCCCTCTGGTGCTACTCTGACTGGTTCCCAGTGTAGTCCAGGTTCTTTCCTCCCCCCCCTCCCTGCAGCGGAGTACTGTTCTGTTTTGGAAAATCTAATACCTTGTAATGCATGACAATGTTTTTTTGCCTTAAATTAGTTATTTAAAAATTCTTAGAAACGTATAGATTATTACGTGTTCGAGTGGTGTTCACATTCACTGTTCCGGCTGGCAGACAACAGAGAAGATAAGGGGTCTTTTAGTGGTGTAAGAAACCCCTATGGTTCTCAAAGGAAGTGGCAGTGAAGGTTCAAGAGAAAAAGAAAGCATTCAGGAAGTACAAGGAATCACAGAAGGAGCAGGACAGAGAACTGTATCAGTTAAAGCAAAAGGAAGCTGGGAAGGCAGTCAGAACAGCAAAGGCCCAAACTGAGGAAAAGATAGCCAACTCAGTTAAGAAGGGGGATAAAACCTTTTATAGGTACATCAGGGATCGAAGGAAGACCAAGGGAGGGATAGTGAGGCTTAATAAAGCCTTGCTTGTAGAGTAGAAAGCAGTTAACTAAAAGAAGCTACATTTTCTTATTAATTTAACACTTATATCTTAGCAGGAGTCAGTGTCTGTTGAGATTAGACAAACAGATACTTTATTAGAAGTAGAAGGGGTCTTATTTAGGGTTTAAAAAAGAAAGAAAAGAAAGAAAGTCAGTGTGTGTTCTATGCTGGGAAGGGTTCTGTATCAGTTTACTTTGCTAAACCAGTAGGAGGAGAAAGAGCTTAATTGGAGGTGTGGCTTAGACACTATAAAAGCAGGTGACTCAAATTACAACTTCCTGTTGCTAGCCTTGCTTGTAGGGCAGAAAGCAGCTAACAAAAAGAAGCTACATTTTCTTATTAATTTAACACTTATATCTTAGCAGGAGTCAGTGTCTGTTGAGATTAAGCAAACAGATACTTTATTAGAAGTAGAAGGGGTCTTATTTAGGGTTAAAAAAAGAAAGAAAAGAAAGAGTCAGTGTGTGTTCTGTGCTGGGAAGGGTTCTGTATCAGTTTACTTTGCTAAACCAGTAAGAGGAGAGAGAGCTTAATTGGAGGTGTGGCTTAGACACTATAAAAGCAGGTGACTCAAATTACAACTTCCTGTTGCTAGCCTTTTTTCTTACTAATTGCCCTCTATCCCACCCCTCCACCCACCCACCCTAAGCCAGTTCTACTTTTATAGCCACTGGATTTGACTGTTTACAGAAACTTCCTCTTTGGCAGTAGGAAGGAAGGATCATAGAGAAACATTGGTTTTGTCAACCCTAAAGGAAAAATGTAGCTCACTCTCCCCCCCTAGCTGTTGGTGGTCTGACACTGAGCAAGGAAGAAGGAGGCTACTGAAGAATATAGGAAGTTACTGTCCCAGAACAGGAAGGGTGAGAGTTGTAAGAAGAGGAGAGAGTAAGCATACAGAGAAACAGGAGAGGGGACACAAAATAAGAAATTATAGGAGTAGTGCAGTGCAATGGCTGTGGGGCAGCAGTGTTCCGGGAGACATTCTGGAGGCTGCAATGCTGCCCTATTTGCAGGGACCTCTCTGGTCTGAGGGAGGAGGTTGCCCATCTTAAGGCTGACCTGGCTAGGATTCGTGAAACCTCCTCTCCCACCCAGGGACCACCAGGGCCAATGCCACTACCTCAGAGGTTGCCAAGAAAGAGGAGAGGCTGGACCAGGGTGGGCTCAGGGAGGGAGAGGGTGGTGGAACAGAGTTACATCCTTCCAGCTGTACCTCTCCACAATTCGTTCGCTCTTCTGGTGGCTAGTGGTTCCTCTACGGAGGCACCTGCAGTGGAGACCAAGGAGGATGCTGGGAACCTTCACAAAGGAGACCCACAGGAGGGTGGCATGAGACCCCACAGGGGAAGGAAACAACTCCTGGTGGGGGACTCAATCTTTAGGGGGTAGAAATGGGGAGGAAGGGAGAGGGAGGTAAGGTGCCTGCCTGGCACCATGGCTTGGAGGGACAGGAGCGAATCCTCAGGATCATGGGAGCAGCTGCATGAGGGAGAGGCTGAATGTCATTGTCCACCTAGGGACAAATGACCTGGCTAGGAATGGGATCAGAGCAGTGCAAGAGGAGTTTGTAGAGTTGGGGAGGGGCCTTAGACAAGTAGCGCATACAGTAACCTTCTCAGAGGTGCTGCCTGTCTATAGCAAGGGTGATGCTAGGGTACTCCTCACCAGGGAATTCAATGAATGGTTGAAAAACTGGTGTGGAGCTCAGGGTTTTAGCTTCATTGGGGACTGGGGAGCCACCTGGAGGGATGCAGACCTATACTGGTGCGATGGTCTGCATCTGTCCGGGGGGGAATCAGGATCCTAGGTGAGAGGTTTAAATGCTTCATTGGCAAGCATTTAAACTAGCCAAGGGGGGAGGCACTGAAAAGGAGCAGGGAAATCCCAGCCTCCCCCCACAAAGAGCAGTAATTAGTGAGGTAAACACCAAGGTAGAGAAGTCATTAGGGAGCAGGACAGAAGTAAATGTAAAAAAAGGCAAAGGCAGTAAGGACAGGAATGGGGCTAAAAGGGTAAGACCATCAAAAGTGGAGGTGATGAGTACCAATGCCCGTGAGTCTGTGTAACAAGCTCCTGAACTAGTGGCCTTGATGGAAGAGGGTTGCCTGGATATTGTGGCAGTCACAGAAATGTGGTACACAGAGAACCATGACTGGGATGTCAACATCCAGGATACACAATCTACAGGAGGGACAGGGAGGGGTAAAAGAGGAGGAGTAGCTCTTTATGTAAGGAAGGGATCAAAGCAACAGAACTAAAAGAGTAAACAGGGAGCAGATGAGACACTCTGGGTCACCCTGGAGACAGGAAATGGCACCACAATCCGCATGGGGTTGTATACAGACCCCATCTCAGGGGAGGAATGGACAAGGAAATGATAGAAGGCTTCCTTAGAATGGCAGAAAAAGGAGATATTGTTGATGGGGGACCTGAATATGCCAGATGTTAACTGAGCACCTTGCTGCAGGCACATCCAAAGCAGGGTCATTCTTGATGCCCTACAGTGGGCATGCCTCAGACAGCTAATATTGGAACCCACTCCAGGAGGGAGCAGTCTTAGACCTGGTACTCTCAAATGGGGACGGAGAAGAATCTCAGATTTAGAAGTGGGTAGCCATCTGAGACAAGCGACCGACCAAACAGTGTGGTTGTGATAAACACAGCATACAATCAAGCCATACAAAAGCAAGAGTACTGGACTTTAGGAGGCTGACTTTGAGAAAATGAGAGTGCCTCAGAAAAGCACTAGCAAACAGGCAAGAAGGAGGGGTGGAGGAACAATGGAGAGTAATCAAAACAGCCATTACAGAGGCAACAAGCCTTTGTGTAAAGCAAATCAACAAAACACAATGAAGGAAAAAAATGCTTTGGTTCTCAAAAGAGGTGGCAGGGAAGGTTAAGGAGAAAAGGATAGCATTCAGGAAATATAAGGAAACACAGAAGGAGAAGGACAGAGAACTTTATCAGTTAAAGCAGAAAGAGGCTAGGAAGGCAGTCAGAATAGCAAAGGCCCAAACCGAGGAAAGGATAGCCAACTCTGTTAAGAAGGGGGATAAGACCTCTTATAGGTACATTAGGGAGTGAAGAAAGACCAAAGGAGGGATACTGAGGCTTAATAAAGGTGAGGGAATGTGGGTAGAGTGTGACAATGAAAAAGCAGGGCTACTGAACAAATATTTCTGCTCAGTATTCACAAAGTAAGAGGAGGGGGAAGTACCTAAACCAAACAAGAGAAACATTCTGAAGACGAGGGTCGATACCAGTCCATTTACAGAAGAAAGGGTTCTGAAAGAACTAATAAAATTGAAGGTGGACAAAGCAATGGGGCCTGATGGGATTCACCCAAGAATTCTAAAAGAACTAAGGGTAGAACCAATGACACCGTGACTACTCTCTTAACAAATCATGGGAGAATGGGGTGGTACCTGAGGACTGGAGGAGGGCAGATGTGATTCCTCTTCACAAAGTGGGAGCAGGACAGAGGCAGAAAACTACAGACCAGTTAGTTTGACCTCAGTGGTAGGTAAAATGATGGAATCACTTCTGAAGGAAAGAATTGTTGGTACCTAGAGGCCAGTGGGGCACAGGACCCAAGGCAGCATGGATTCATGATGGGAAGGTCGTGTCAGATGAATCTAATAGATTTATTTGACTGGGTGACCAAAGTAGTAGACCAGGGAGGGCTGTGGACATGGCTTACCTAGATTTTAGCAAGGCATTTGATACAGTCCCACACAATAATACACAAGTTAGCCAGCCTTGGAGTGGGTCCCAAGGTGGTAGCCTGGATAAAAAATTGGCTAGACAACAGGATGCAAAGGGTAGTAGTAACTGGAGTCCACAGTAAAGAAAGGAGGGTTACTAGCACGGTACCTCAGGGTTCAGTACTGGGACCGGTCCTTTTTAATGTCTTTATAAGTGACATTGCAGAGGAACTGGAAGGAAAAGTATGTCTCTTTGCAGATGACACAAAAATCTGCAACAGGGTTGATACACCAGATGGACTGGAAAGGATAAGAAGGGACTTGGCAAGGTTGGAGGAATGGTCAAATGTATGGCAGCTCAGATTCAATGCAAAGAAGTGCAAGGTAATGCACCTGGGAAACAAAAACCCAGGGCAAGAGTACACAATGGGGGGTGAAATACTGACAACAGTAAAAATGGAAAGGGACCTGGGGGTTATTATATCAGATGACCTAAAGGTGGGCAAGCAATGTGAGAAGGCAGTAAGAAAGGCTTGGGGATACTGGGATGCATAGGGAGAGGCATCAATAGTAGAAAACAGGAAGTTGTTATCCTCTGTACAGACAGTTGGTGAGACCCCATCTGAGTACTGTGTGCAGTTCTGGAGACCCCATCTCCATAAAGATATAGACAGAGTGGAGGCTGTCTAGAGGAGGGCAACAAAATGGTGCAGGGTCTGCACCAGAAGACTATCTGAAGAAAGGCTAAAGGAGCTTAATATGCATACTCTTGAGGAAAGGAGGAGAGGGGACATGATAGAACCTCTCAAGCACTCAAGGGAATCAACAAAGTCCAAGAGGGTGGCATCTTTCAGAAAAGAGATGTGCAAGAACAAGGGCACAATTTGAAGATAGAGGGGGATGGCTCAGAGGTAATGTGAGAAAGTATTTTTCACAGAGAGGGTTGTGGATGCATGGAACAGCCTCCCTGAGGAGGTCGTGGAGTCAAGAACAGTGGGGGAATTCAAGAATGCATGGGACAGACATAAGGCAGTTCTAGTGGGGGGTTGGAGGAAGTAAACTGTTGGTTAATTAGGATCTGCAGCTTATCTGTTAGGTAGGAAAATGGGCAGACTGGGTGGGCCAAGTGGTCCTTATCTGCCGTCAGATTCTATGTTTCTATGTTTCTATGAGGGAGGGTGGGCAGAGGGTGACTGTGAAAAGGCAGAGATACTAAACAAATATTTTTGCTCAGTATTTACAAAGGAAGAGGGGGAGGTACCTAAAACAAACAGTAGAAATACTCTGGATACAGAAGTTGATACCAGCCCATTTACAGAAGAAAGGGTTCTGAAAGAACTCTTAAAACTGAAGGTGGACAAAGCAATGGGACCTGATGGGATTCATCCCAGAATTCTAAAAGAACTAAGGGTAGAACTAGTGACACCACTGACTACCCTCTTTAACAAATCATGGGAGGATGAGGTGGTACCCGAGGACTGGAGGAGGGCAGATGTGATTTCCCTTCACAAAAGTGGGAGCAAGGCAGAAGCAGGAAACTACAGACCTGTTAGTTTAACCTCAGTGATAGGGAAAATGATGGAATCACTTCTGAAGGAAAGAATTGTCGAGTATCTAGAGGCTAGAGGGGCACAGGACTCAAGGCAACATGGATTCACATTGGGAAGGTCATGCCAGACAAATCTGATAGATTTCTTTGACTGGGTGACCAAAGTAGTAGATCAGGGAAGGGCTGTGGACATGGCCTACCTAGACTTTAGCAAGGCATTTGACACAGTCGCACACAAAGATTAATATACAAGTTAGCCAGCCTGGGAGGGTCCCAAGATGACAGCCTGGGTAAAAGAATTGGCTGAGAATAGGACACAGAGAGTAATAGTAAATGGAGTCCACTCTGAAGAGGGGATTACTAGTGGGGTACCATGAAGTTTCAGTATGTGGACCGGTCCTCTTCAATGTCTTTATAAGCGACATTGCAGAGGGACTGGAAGGAAAAGTATGTCTCTTTGCAGATGACACAAAGATCTGCAACAGAGTTGATGCACAAGGTGGGGTGGAAAGGATGAGAAGGGACTTGGCAAGGTTAGAGGAATGGTCAAATGTATGGCAGCTTAGATTCAATGCTAAGAAGTGCAAGGTAGTGCACCTGGGAAACAAAAACCCAGGGGAAGAGTACACAATGGGGGGTGAGATACTAACAACAACAAAAATGGAAAGGGACCTGGGGGTAGTCATATCAGATGACCTAAAGGTGGGCAAGCAATGTGAGAGGGCAGCAAGGAGGGCTGGGGGGATACTGGGATGCAGAGGGAGAGGCATCACCAGTAGAAAACAGGAAGTTATTATCCCTCTGTACAGACAGCTGATGAGACCCCATCTGGAGTACTGCATGCAGTTCTGGAGACCCAATCTCCGCTAAAACATAGACAGGATGGAAGCTGTCCAGAGGAGGGCAACTAAAATGGTGCGGGGTCTGCACCAGAAGACATATGAAGAGAGACTTAAGGAGCTTAATATGTATAGCCTCAAGGAAAGGAGGGAGAGGGGGGACATGACAGAAACTTTCAAGTACCTCAAGGGAATCAACAAAGTTTCAAAAAAAGAGGTGTGCAAGAACAAGGGGGCACAATTTGAAGCTAGAGGAAGGGCGGCTCAGAGGTAATTTAAGGAAGTATTTTTTCACAGAGAGGGTTGTGGATGCATGGAACGGCCTTCTGGAGGAGGTAGTGGAGTCAAAAACAGTGGTGGAATTCAAGCATGCATGGGACAGTCATAAGGCAATTCTAGGGGTTGGGGGTAGGAAGAAGTAGGCTGCTGGTTAACTAGGATCTGCAGCTTATCCATTAGGTTAGGAAATGGGCAGACTGGGTGGGCCAAGCGGTCCTTATCTGCCGTCAAATTCTGTGTTTCTATGACCATACAAAAAAAAAGCCACACTAGAATAGGTGCTTTGAGAAGGTCATCATCATCTATAGTTACTCCCCATACACGAAATATGATTGCAGTCCAACTCATTATGCGAGTCCAGGAGTATGGCAATTTTGTTTATGGATTTGCGGGGAAAAAAGATAATAATAATAATTTTTATTTGTAACAAGTGCAATTCAGCAAGTATCAAAGTGCTTTTACAGAGTTAAAACCCTTAACATTATCAAACTGTAGCTATATAAAATGCCAGATTAAACAACAGATGTACCAATACTTAGTTATACAAGAAAGCAAGTGAAAATAAATACATTTTCAGAGCCACTTTAAAGCTCTCCACAGTCAGGCACCCTCTTACCCAATGAGGCATAGAATTCCACAGGGTAGGGGCCGTGAATACAAATGCTTGAGCCCCAGAGGTCTTCAAATGAACCCTGGGAATCTCCAGCAGTCCCTTATCAGCAGAGCGGAGCCGTCAGAGGGGGCATTAGGGATGCAGGAGCTCTTGCAGATAACTTGGTCCCTGTCCATGCAGGGCTTTATAGGTCAATAAACCTACCCTGAAGGTGATCCATCACTGAACTGGATAAATATGTAAATATATTGGATAAAGTCAATCATTCATACAATAGACTTGCAAGATTTGTATTGAATTGCCCATTTAAAGCTCATCATTGCTTCTTGTTTCATCAGTTGGGGTGGGGCAGTTTGTCTCTTCGACTGAAGAAGCAATATATGATGCTAGTGTTTAAGGTGAGAAATTGTCTGATATGGGGCAATTTATCTTTAGAATTTGAGATAGAAGATCGGAGATATAATCTAAGGGATGTAAGACATCGAGGACTTCCAATTCCAAAAGTAAAAAGAGAATATGATCATATGATTTTTCAGTACAATGCAGCTGGATTATGGAATGATATTCCCCAACAATTAAGGATTTTACCTAGGATAGGACCCTTTAAAACAGCTATTAACAAAAAATTACGTGGAAGTATGTACCTGAATTTAGAACTTTTAGCTTGGGTATTGCACGGAGGGGCCGGAGGGGTGGGGCCCCCGGAGCTGGGGGGGCGTAGTAGGGGGCAGATTGGGCTAGTGAGGTCAAGGAGGCACCCTGGGGTGAAATGGGTCCAGAAAAGATGTTTTCCCTGCCTGGTACCTGTACCCAACGGCTCCGCTGATAGTGGGGTAAGTCACCCATTCTTCCAAGGCCTCTCATCCAACTCCAGCGGTGTTATGCAATGCCAGATCAATAAAGAACAAGACAGCAATTATTGCTGATCTTGTTGAGACATCTGACCTGGCTTGCATCACCAAGACCTGGCTGAACAAGAACGCTGGCCCGGTATTGGAGTCAGCTGTTCCAGCCGGTTACTCGGTGATACATCGCCCGAGATTGGATTGTAGGGGCAGAGGTGTGGCCATCTGTTTTAAGATGGAACTGGGCCTTGTAGAGGTTCCAATGGAGACCAGTAGGTCTTTCAAGTGTATCATGGGTGCAGGTGTGGGCAGCAGGATTCTCCTTATCTACCGTCCACCCGGAGATGAGAAAGTTTTCCTACAGGAAGTTGCAGACTTCATGGCTGACATGGTGTTGGAATCCTCCAGGTGGTTGGTCCTGGGGGATTTCAATGCCTGGGTCGACGATAAACTTTCACATTTTGGTCAAAACTTCCTCCAACTGATGATCGTGTTGGGCTTTTCACAGGTAGTTACCGCTGCAACCCATATTCAGGGTTGCTCCCTGGACCTGGTGTTTCTCCTGGGGATAGAGGCCGCTAACTTGGTGGTTGAACCAGTTGGATGGTTGGACCATCACAATTTAAGGTTCAGTTTCACGGCTCCCCCTGTGAGACCTGCCCCTCTGGAGATGGTTCAGTACCGTCCTTTGAGGGGTGTTACCCAGAGGGTCTGATGGTGGTGCTGGACCTATCGAGTAGGCCACTGGAATGCTCTGATCCGGGGGGGGGGCCTAGTGATGCACTATAATAGTGTGGTGCTGGGGACCCTGGATTCCATAGCTCTTGTCCAAGTTCGTGCTCTCCCTCTCTGCCCTCAGTCCCCTTTGTTTGTTAGGACCTTGAGGGAGTTGAAGAGAGTTGGGCAAAGGCTGGAACATTGTTGGCAGAAATCCAGCCTGGAGGAGGACAGACTGAGGTTGATAGCCCATTATGGAGACAATCAATCAGGAATCTCCCATAAGAAGGCAGAAATCCTGTCCAGGGAGATTGCTGCAGCAAGGAATCGACCGGCTCAGCTCTTTCGGACCATGTACAGGCTGTGCAATCTAGCCTGCCTTTGGGGCCGGATAGCCTTTTCACAGTCTAAATATGATGGGTTCACTCAATTCTTTGCAGATAAGGTGTACTCCATTAGATCAGAGATCTACTTGACAAGTTCAGATGAGTACAGCGGTGATCGATGTGAGGGCACAGGCACCCGGTATGTCTGGACTGACTATGAGCAGCCAGTGCTCATGGATATCAAGAAGATCATTCAGGGCTTGCGACCGACTTACAGTAGTTTGGATCCTAGTCCAATTCGCCTCCTTGTGGGGTGTATGGATGTCATCGGACCGATCCTTGCTTAGATAGTCTGATGTTCGCTGGATCAGGGGGTGTTTCCAGACTTCCTGAAGGAGGCTGTGGCGACACCCCTTCTAAAGAAACCTTCCTGTGACCCAGATTGTCTCGCAAACTATAGACCCATCTCTAACCTGCCCTTTTTGGGTAAGGTTATTGAGAATTTAGTCATGATGCAGCTTGAGGACTTTCTTACCACCCATGAAGTCTATGATCCTCTCTAGTCCAGTTTCAGGTAGAGGCACAGTAGCGAGACAGCATTGGTTCTAGTACTTAATGATCTCCTGATAGTGAGGGATCAGAGGAATCATTCGATCTTGGTCCTCCTTGATCTTTCTGCAGTATTTGACGCCATGGACCATGGGGTGTTGCTGGAATGCCTGCAGCTATTCTGTCAACTGTCAGGGACAGTCCTCAGGTGGTTCCTTTCTTTCCTCACAGGCAGGACTCAGAGGGTGGTGTCTGGGTTTTTTTCCTTGGCCCCCTTCTCCCTGCCTTATGGGGTGCCTCAGGGTTCCGTGCTGTCTCCCATGTTGTTCATGGTGTATACTGTATGTTGCCATTAGGAGACATTATAAGGCAGTATGGGTTGGGTTTTCACTGCTATGCAGATGATACCCAGCTCTATATGTCCTTTGTACCCGAACAGAACAGTTCAGTCTCAGTTTTTAACAGCTACCTCACTGAGATTTAGGACTGGATGAGTGCTAACTGGTTGAGATTAAATCCAGACAAGACCAAGGTCTTGGTGGTGGATTCAGGTCAGCGGGTAGAGAAGCTGACTCCTGGGCAACTGTCCGGCCTTGTGCTTGGGTGTAACCAGGTGAGACCTTCTGAACGGATGTGGAACCTGGGCATTGTGCTTGATAACGAACTGACACTAAAAGCACAGGTGTCAGCAGTTGTCAAGTCCTCATTTTTACCATCTGAGAAACATCGCCCGGATAAAGCACCTTGTTCTGCCCGAGGACCTTCCTACCTTGGTTCATGCCTTTGTGTCCTCCTGTCTTGAGTACTTCAATGCTCTATACATAGGGTTACCGGGGGTGAATCTCCATCGCCTGTAGCTGGTGCAGAACACTGCAGCCAGGTTGTTGACTGGGCTGTCAAGAACTAGCCATGTCAGTCCTGTGCTGCACGAACTGCACTGGTTGCTGGTGCAATGGAGGATCACCTTCACGGTCGTGTTGCTGACCTATAAAACCCTACATGGACAGGGACCAGGTTACTTGGAAGACCACCTTCGACTCTACTTCCCCCTCCACCCCTCTCTGCTCCTCTGATGAGGGATTTCTAGAGGTTCCTAGGGTCCGTCTTTGAACATCAGGTGCTAGGGCTTTTTGTTTGTAGCCCTGACCCTGTGGAACTCTCTACTTCATTGGATTAGAGCGTGCCTGTCCACCGAGACTTTCAAGTCCTCCTTAAAAACATATCTCTTTGGCCTGGCATTTGGGGACAATACTTAATTTATTATTGCTGCTTGTTATTTAAATGTTTTTATTGTATATTTGTTTTTATTCTGTATTTGCGCTTTGGCTTTGGAAAAGCGTATTATAAATAAATTTGATTTGATTTGTTAGTAATAATTGTATTTTGTGAATAACTTACATGTAAAATGTTTACTGTTTATTAGGTGATTGTTTAATGTTAATGTGATCGGTTAGGTGTATAGCATGCATGTCTAGGACTGTATGTATGAGATTATGTACAATATGGTAACTTTGTCTCAAATGATTACGTATTGTTCTTTAGGTGTTTTTGTCACTGAATATATGTATATTAGCATGGCCTGCTAGTATGATTATTTTACACAGGACAACTTTGTAAATAGGACCTTTGGGCCTAAAGTTCTTATCCTGTCAAAAAATAAAGTTTTAACTAACTAACTAACAATAGTGGTGGGCTTCAAAAATCTTGAGATAGGCACAAGGGAAGGGGTGGAAGAAAAAGTGCCGTAGACCTAGAAGGGTCTGCAGTGAAAGCAATCACAACTAAAAAGGGCAGACTGGATAGGCTAAGTGGCCCTTATCTGCCATCAGTTTCTATCATAACAGCTGCTATGTTCCTGAGGTCCTTTACTGACCTGGGCTTACTATCATTCAGTCCATAGCAAAGATGTTTGAAAGAGCCCAGTAAAGCAATGTCAGACAAGAGACGGAAAATTGTTGAAGAATTCATCTCGCCTAAGTCAGGTCCACTGGAGCAGCAGTTTTGTTCCACAACTAGCCAGGAGAGTGGCGGTGAGGCAAATGCATCAACCACCCCACAGGCTAAAACTATTTTCTCTCCCGATGGCAAGCCCTTTGTCCCAACATCAATAGAGGCAGGTCCTACAAAAATGCACCCACCGGTTAACTCCTCTGCCATGGAGCAAAAGCAGTACTACATTGAATCTCTGGGGAGAGTGATTGACAAGCTGCTGGACAGGATGGAGTGATACACCCACCAATGTGAGGCTCTGACTAAAAAAAAACAGATTACTTGCAAGCTGAAATTAGGAAGGTGCAGAAGAAGTCAGAGGCAGCAGAACAAATCATAACAGATCATGCAGCAAAACAAACATCAGGATGGACAAATAAAAGTGAAAAATGCCACATTGCAAGGGGTCTTCCAAGAGAACTTCAACGTATCCCGAACACTGAAATAGAATGAAAATCAGTTAAGATACAGAATTTCAGATGGTTGATGTTCCAGAATCTTGGGACTCTTAATTCAGTTCAGTCTGTGACCTTGTTAAAGACATTTTAATTAACACCTTTGAGCTTCCTGTTGATAGTCTCCTATTGCTGGCTTGCTTGAGCATTTAAGAGTACCAAAAAAAGATTCAGGTGCATCTGTTATTTTTTTTTTTTTTGTATTCAAAATTTTTATTGAATTTTCAACACATAAAAATTGACAATCAAGATTCCAAGCTACAAAATACAAGTCTAAAAAAAATATTTCTAATCCTTAACCATTAACGGTATAAATCAATAATTCTGACATGGATATGAAGCATATGTTTATTGAGTCTAAAATGAAAGAAAACTATGGATTCTATAACTAATGTATTTTGGATGTTTCAAATTGAGAAGAAAGGAAAAAAAATAATAATGTATGACAACAATAATTATTATGGATACACATTAAAGCCTGCAAACATGATAGGAAGATCTCAGTGTGTCCCTTCTATATCTGAGTGTTTAAAATATCAGTCTGACATAAATGTGAAGACAGATATTTATTCTATTTCTTTTTGTACTGTTCAATTTTACCTAGTGTAAAATGTGAGAGGCATTCCTTTACAGTCAGTGTTTTTTTTGTACTTTCTGTTTATTGTTTTTAAAGAAAAACAATACAGCAAAGATGCTCATGCAAGAGATACAGAATATTGACAGTCAAATACATCCTGACCTCTACCATGCAAATGTGGGGTTACACATCGTCCTCTCACAATCTAGTACAGCAGGAGTTGGGGGGGATTACTACAAAGTAAAGGTATGTGTCCAACCTCAAGTCCCAAAATGAAATGTTTAATTTTGCCAGTTGCTTCAATGGCTAAGGTTAAAATCTGTAGGGAGATGTCGCAGGGAGAAGCATGCACTAAACGAGCAGTGCTAGCAACCCAATATGTAACAAAAATCAAAGAAAGTGTAATTTTTCCCCCAACCCCAGCACAGCTCCAAAATTAGGTAGTTTTTCAATAACATGAAAGGCACTGAGCATCAACAACTTACAACAAATGCAGGGCTTCTTAAAAATATAGATGTACACTTCCTTCAGAGATAACTTTGTGTAAGGAAAAATGAACAAATATATGGGATAAAACAAGAAGTTCTGAACAGGGCTTCAAAAATGATATCCCATGTAAACTACAAGAATGTGCCAGTGAAAGAATGTCTAAACACAGTCCCTGAGGATGCAACTTTAATCTAACACTGCAAAAGCAAAGTCCTATATACTCAGCCTTCATATGAATCTGATTCCCCAGATGCAGTCCCTGGTGGTGCTTTCCTTTGGAATTCTGCCTCTATCTTCTCGATCCATCTATCGGCATCTTTTGGGTCTGAAACTGCCAGCTCTTTCCTTCGTAAGTGACACGGAGATGGGCAGGAAGAAGGAATGAGTGCACTGTGCCCAGTGACCGGAGCTTTTGTCGTGTGGCATTAAATTGCTTTCTGCAGGCTCTCATTTGAAACGAGAGATCTGGTAATACTTTTACATCGTGCCCCTGAACCTCAAGTGGATATGCCATCCGAGCTGCTGAAATCAGTGTATCTCTCACCTCTGCTCCCACAGTTCTTATTAAAACAGGCCAAGGCTGGGTAGGATCAATTGGCGGCACTCTTGAATTCACCCTATAGGCCTGACAGAAGGTGGACCAGTCAAATTCTTTGGGCAAATTAAAAGCATCTACCATCCAGGTTTTCAACTAGTCCAAGAAATGAGCACCCTCCACCCCTTCTGACAATCCCACCAGACAGATATTTTCCACCCGGAGACCATTTTCCACTGCCTCCAACCTCCCATGCAGACATTGATTTTCTTTAGTCAGGAAGGCCGTAGTGGCTTACACCACTATAGATCTCTTATTATTGTCTGCCACGGTGCTTTTTAATGAATTCAGGATGGCATCATGCACTTACAGTTTGTCCGTTTTCTCAATTTTAGCATCCATGGCCTGTACAGAATCTAAGATGGTCTGCCAGGGAAGTTCCAATGGTGCACTCATGAGGGAGGACCCAGGGAATTCCACTGCTGGTGCCGACTGCGTCCAAGGAGCGGCAGGCCTCGAAACTCCAACTGCTTGGGATTGAGCATTCTTGGTGCAACCCATAGTAATCCAGGTATCATTAGAAAGCTTAGAACTTGCACAATTCGATGTTCACTGAAAATCTTCTGCCCAGAGTCTTTCAAATGGGGAAAAGTTTAACTTTTTAGAGCTGTAGGGAAAAGCGTCATGCCTGGAAGCTGGCTCTCTGGTGCCCCTACAGCCAGTGTTTAGAGATTCAGTCCACAAATCCAGAGTAGGAAGTTTAGTGGATCTCCAGTATCTGTTATTTTCAAGTTTGCCAAACTGAAGAGTGTGCTAGAATTAAAAAAGGTTGTTGTTACTATATACTGTAACTTAACCTTTCTTTGTCATAATCACTGTATTTGTACTCTGTAACTGTACTAACTGTACTTGTGCAATTGATTTGTTATATGTGACGTAGAACCTTTGTAAAGGAGTCTAGGACTCAAAGGTATATCTGATTCTTCCGAAATAAATAAATAAATAAATAAATATTTCCAGATATTTGCTACCAGACCCAACAATGTGTCGAAAGTTGTTAGCTTACAGGCAAGAAATTCTGGAATTGGGGCCACAGTTCTCTCTTCTCCCCCAGCAAAAGTGAAAGTTGTTAAGGAGGGGAAAACTCAAATTTTTTTTTAAGTGGACCAACTGGTTACCTTCCTTAGATCACAGTACTCCACTGCCTCTGAACATGATATGACTAGTTCACCGACAGATTTAGGAAAGTATATAATTTCCTCCCTGGACAGGATAGACATTTCATTTCCAACCTAATTTAACTTCTACTCTCATAACTTATAATAACATAAATGCTGTTTTGTTTAATTGGGACTAAAGGGCTAGCATAAAGGGATAGTGTTTAATGTTTAAATAAAATTAACTGATTTTTTTTTTAGAATCCTGTAGCTGCAGATTTTCAAATACAACAACATTTTATGGCTACTATTAAAAGACTCCCTATGTATGAAATGGTCTAGCGTTATCACTAATGTTTAAATTTCTATCCATTTTGATTCTGTGATATTTAATTTTACAGGTACTAGAATACTGGACAAAAGAACAAATTCTATCTTTGATAATTTTGTTATGTATGTTAACATGATATAAAAAGCAATATAAAATGTTAAGTGAAAAAAAGCAACCCAACATTCGCACCACAGTGTGCCATATAAATGACCTCATAATTCATCCATGAAACTGATTCCGACCTCTTTTCCACATATGTTTAAAATAGGCCTGAAAAGTCCTCAGCCTCAGTTCTTTTTCTCTCTTGTCAACACGTTCTAACGTCCACATCACTTAGTGTGTAGAAAGGCAGGCAACACCAACAGCCATGTTTCCCTCACACTAGTCCTTAAAAAAGATTCACTCCCTCCTAGATCAGATTAGTACCATAAACAAATATATATTCACTATAAACTAGTTAACATGTAGTCACCATTCTTTCCTAATTCCAGTCCCAATGGTCGTAATGTGCAACAGACTTGATTGCTGCGTTCCTCTCTCCCAACTTCTGCGTCTTTGCCGCTTGACTATAGGTTGTGAGCCTCCTTCCCACCAAGCATGTCTCCCTTGCATGACTAAATGCAGCCTTTCCAAATGACTGCAGCGCCACCTCTGTATAACTGCTTTTACCCCCTCACTATCACAAGCATCAGTTTCACAAATCATGCCGGTACGACTGTCATGGCATTCTGGCTCCAGCTCCACAATAGCAAGGTGTGCTGAGCCTGTATTTCAAAACACTTCTTTGTGGTCTGGGAGTGTTGTTTAGGGTTGTTGTGCATGCTCATTTGAGTCACATGAGAGTGTATAGCAACTCTAAACTAACACTACCTCAAAGAATAAGGGACAACTGAGGCTATCAAGTTTGGGGAACACAGATCAACGGAGACATCAGGGCTGCATAATGGGCTTGTAGATCCATTCATCTTGGAGGAAGATCAGGGTTGTATTAATGGATTTGGGGTATAATTCCCCTGTAATCATATAAACCCTGCAAGAAAGAAAAAAACAAACCAGCCAAATGGGCACATTTATTTTTTTTTTTATTTATACTGCCACCTATACACAGAGCTACCTTCCAGGGGAGTAACCAGAATTTCAAAAACTGAAGGCCTAATCATAGGTACATGCTGTTTAGGGCACATTTGTATCCCCGGCCAGCTGAGTTAATGCATATTTGGTCAAAATGTTTCAATCAAAATGAAGGCCTCGGGCTTCAGGCTATGGCCTGGCTACTCCCCTGCTTTCTGCTACTTAGATCAAGCACAAATTATTTTTCACACATTTCTTTTTATCTCACCTGTATTTTTTCCTCCTTGCAGCCACTGACCTGCTATGTATCCAGCCACCGCTCTGCTTGCCCCAACGACCCCAAGGTTGCCTCGCACATACCTGCTAGCATAAGCAGCTGTACCCACGAAAGGACCCCCCCTTGGTTCCCACACCAGGCCAGGAACTAATACCAGCATGTCTTGGCACCACCGAGCCCCACCAGGCTCAGGAAGCTGCAGCTATCAAGCTGCTACAATCAATGCTGCCATTTTTTCCTCCCTATTGTAGGTCCCCTAAGCGCAGGCGTGCCATGATGTCGGCGCACATATGTGCTGACATCTGCTGCACTTCCCCCTTGCTGCACCAGCTCTAGCAGTGCCCCCAGTCATCACCAGGGGCCACTGCAGGAGGGCGGAACTCCAGGTCCCTCCTCAGGATAGGAGAGCAGTCCTCCGGATGCTCAATCCTATCCCTCTCCTGTCAACCCCTGACAACCTGGGCTCACATCAGAACCCAGGTCACCAGTGTGGTGCGAGGTGTGGCGTCCAGCGCCTTAACCCTCAGCACCACCAGACTGGCCTTTCAAGTACTTCTTTTAACATAAAAAAAGATTTAAATTGAATTTTTTACTTTTTTAAATCTCACATTATTTTAATTGTGTTACTCTGTACTCATTTTATAAGCGTAGTAAGACACTTCATATTATGAGTTTATTTTTGTAAACCACACTTCCATTTGATTGAATGCAATTTGCACACATGCCTCCTGCCTCAGAACACACCTTGGTGTGTGCTTTACAAACATAAACCCACACCCTGTCACGTCATATTGCTTACATATATCACTGTCCAAACAAAACCATTCCCCTGCCTCTGGATCATTTATACAAGTTGGGTAGATTCATCCTCATGTGTGGATGGTCTACCCATCATTGTCTGCTGTATGACCAACTTAATTGGTTAAGTCCCGGAAGCAGAAATTTCTACCACTGACTTTCTTTGTTGTATAACTGTGCACAAGGAGAAGTCCCCAATTATCTCCTAGCCCACCTCACTCAGTGAAGCAGTGCCTACTCACTCCATTCAACAGCAACACTTTCCTTCTCAGTTCCCAGGATGCAATGTGAATTTGGTAGAAAGACTTTTGCATTTGCAGCACCATTCACCCGAAACAAACTCCCTCTCTAGATGAGGAATGCTTCTGAATTGTAACTGTTCATGTTCAGCCTTTCCAGGCACCTTAGAACCCCCTGTATTTGCTTTGGTCCAGTATCCTCCTCTCCCCGACTATGGTCATGTTGTATAGCAATACTCATGTTCTTTATTTGCTGCCACCACAGTTTGTTAGCTTGCTTTGATTACTGTTTTTTTTAATTATATTTTATTGCTTTTCTTAAAAGACAACATCCAATATATTCATGCAAGAGATCACATGATAATCACTACAATACATCCAATTTCTCAGGAGAAGTTAATCTACACAATCTTGTTTTCGGATATGGGGGTATTCCTTTAAAATATAGTCCAAGAACAAGAAAATTGTCCCAGATAAGCTGCACCATACAAGACTTCTGGGTGACCTTTTCAAATATAAAAGAAGTACCAAACATTTTACCACAACAGCCTGTGTTGTTGTGATCCCCCATTCCAAACATTTTCTCCTACATGTGTTGAGTGTTTAACAAGATTCAGCCCCCACCCAATGAACAGTCTTTCCCAACTTTTAAACATACTTTTACTTGTGAAACTAGTGAAACTGTGCAACACTATAAAATGACACTCTGACCCTCCACGTGGCAGTCAGCAAGGCAACGAGACAGACTGAGACGACTCTCCCCATGAGTTGAGAATTGTAAATTATTATAGTGGCTACAAAACGTAAGACCCAAGAAAACTATAATTATTAAACATATTGCAGCCACATTGTTGCTATAAGGTGGCCATTCTGCTGCATAGTGACAACGTAAGTAACCACTGTAACCTTTTATATATTAAAACAAATGTTTAGATGGTAAAAGGAAAAAACTCATAATTAGAGTCCTTAGACTGTGAAGAAAAATATTAAGTCCAGTGCAATTCATGTGTCTTCCTCCTCCGATGTGGACATCTCCCGGGTTCAAGTGTGATCAAATTCCTTGGCTATGGCCTCCACTTTCCTAACCACCTCTTCAGGGTCAGTATACTGGAAGGTATGTCCACCATAGTGTACCCGAAGTTTTGCCTGCATCAATAATGAGTGGGCCACTCCTAGACTACAGAGTTTAGCCCTGACCCCATCAAACTTCTTGCACCTGGTTCTGGTGGCGTAGAATAGGTCGGGAAATAGATGAATCATCACAACCTGGAAATTTAATCTGTTGATATCTCTGGCAGCCTGAAGTATCCTATCTCAGGTACCCAGGCCAGAAGTAACCAGGGGAGCTGTCAGGGACATGTCACTATGCTGCCACAGAATGCGAAGAGATCCAGTAGGCTCAAACAAAGCTCTCTTCTTTGAGCTCCGAGATCAATTTCAAAGCTCCCGGCAGCCATCCTTGAAGGAAATAGAGGAGACTGTCCCCCTCGCAGTTTTCAGGTAGGTCCACTATCCGCACATTGCAGGCCCTCTGTCTTTTTCGAGTGCCTCTAAGCAGTATCTGAGATGAGAGTTTTCCTGTGCAAGTTTACTGGTCACAGCCAATGTTTTAGTTGCAGAGGATTCTGCCATCTAGGCTGTTTTGACTGCCACCTCTATTTTACAGTCCTGCTCCACAAAACTTGTTAATATTGATTCTACTTTGCTATCAATAGCTTGCATTGATTTCTGTAATGCCGTCCAGAGGGGTTTGCTCCCTGATGTGGACTGGACTGATGCCTCATACTGTTCCATCTCAGCAGGCCCATTTCTTGAGCTGCCCATAGGACCTTTACGTGTGTGTCCCATCTTCCAAAGAAAAGTATAAAAAGATGCAGTGCAATCCATAGAATACAGTGCTGTCATTAGAAATTTGACTTTTACACAAGAAAATGTTATTTTTATAGCTTTAATGTCCATTAGGTGCAGAGCCAATCTCAAACACAACTAGGTGTGCTCCACAGCACCCCCTGATTACTGTTTTTTGCCTTGCACATTTTAGCCTGTATGTGACTATTTTTATGGATTATGTTAAGTTGCTCAATGCTGCTGTCCACTCTGCAACCCCCATGAAAACAAAATGTTGAATCTCATGGAGTTATCCCAGCTGGAGTCATTTCAAATAAATAAATATATAAAACTCGGACTTTTGATACTTGGCATCTGCCACACAGTGCCTGATACCAAACTTTATCCAGTATCTGATATTTGACTTTTGATACTTGACATCTAGCACCCAGTGCCTCATAATGGACATTTGATACTCGACATCTGTCACCTGTCACCCAGTGCCTGATACTTGACTTTTTATTTATTTATTTATTTAGCTTTTGTTGACCGGGTAAGTGCACTAGACAAATCCTGCCTATTTTCAGGCACGACCCGGGGGAGGGGGATACAGATGAATGCCAACTGACCTTGAACCAGATTAAGCTGCTGGTGGTATTTTTAGTGAATGAGGGAAATTTCCAGGACACCGGGAAATTCCCTGCTCTTTCGAGAAGTGCCATGGGATCTTTAACATCCACCTGAACTACCACCAATCCAGGCAGATGGGACCTCGGTTTAACGTCTCATCCGAAAGACGGCACCTCAGAAGTGCAGCACCCCTCTCATGCTGCACTACAGTGTCAGTACTGGGATATTAACCCAAGTGCCAGATGTGGGAACTGAACCCACAGCCCTCTGATCTCCCGGCCTCAGAGGCAAGTGTGCTACCTGCTGAGCCACTGACACTGACAATTGACTTTTGATAATTGGCATCTGTTACCAGTCACCAAGTGTCTGATATCTGACTTTTGATACTTGTCATCTGTCACCCAGTGTCTGATAACTGACATATGGTAATTGGCATCTGTCACCCAGTGCCTGATACCAAACATTTGATATTTGGTACCTGTCACCTGTCGCCCAGTACCTGGTACCTGACTTTTGGTACTTGGCATGTGTCATCTGCCACCCAGTGCATGATACCTGACTTTTGATACTTGGTATCTGTCACCTATCACCCAGTTCCTGGTACCTGACTTTTGATACTCAGCATTTGTCATCTGCCACCCAGTGCCTGATACCTGACTTTTGATGCTTGATATCTGTCACCTGTCACCCAGTGCCTGGTGCCTGACTTTTGATACTCGGCATGTGTTATCTGCTACCCAGTGCCTGATACCTGACTTTTGATACCTGGTGTCTCTCACCCATTGCCTGGTACCTAACTTTTGATACTCAGCATCTGTCACCTGTCACACAATTCCTGATATCTGACTTTTGATACTTGGCATCTGTCACCCAGTGCATAATAGCTGACTTTTGATACTTGGCACCTGGCACCTGGTCTAGGGATAAACAGGTAACAACATATGTTTTCAGGAAGAGGATCCACATAATAATACTAAAGCACATTTACTTGACTTTCTGAGCCAAAGCTAACCTCCAGGGCTCCACTGGCACTCAGCAGGGTGGTTGGTGCTGCAATAAAAGGGATTAGCAGAACTTGGCACTAACAAGAGTTAAATGTCTAAACAGGCACTTTAAAACAAACGTTCCTCAAAGTTCCCTTGCACGCCACAGAAATGCCACAGACTCTGCAGTGAGATTGCAGAAGCTTTAATGCTTGTTCAAAATTGTACAGATATCTGTAGCGGACTCTAGACACCCATTACAAGCCCCACACAAAAACACCAAAGCACACTTTCTTGACCTCCTGGGCAGAAGCTTACCTCCAGAGCTCCACTGGCACTTGCCATGGCAGTTGGGGCTATAATAAAAGGGGTTAGCAGAACTTGGCATGAAAAAAGAGTTAAATGTCCAAATGGGGTTTAAAATAAAACAGGATCCTTTTATTTTCCTCCAATGTGAGCTCACAGATACAGGTGGTAAAATTCATATTCTTAAACCTCGTACCTTAGCTGGCACAGTCCTTCCACATTTTCACCATGGAGTGAACATTTGCGTACTCTTGAGTTGGGTTCAACCAGAGTGGGGTACAAACTGACATTTTACTTGTCCTGCTGGAGACACCATTGTCTTTCTCAAATCCACCACCCCAGGCAGCAAAGGTGTGGATCCCCTGTGCATTCACTAGCCCATCTTTCCCCTTTCCTCCCAAATTGTTAGCTAAAACAGTCAAAGTGCTTATGGATGTGCAGCACTATTTGGCATTCTGACAAATAAATCTTGAATAAACTCTGTCTTCCCACAGAGCCTATTTACTTGACACTTTCCCACATACTCAGAACTTTTAAATGTTCACACTTGCTTCTACAGAGGGTATTTGTCTGGTGCCATCAGGCAACCTCCAAACTTTCTAGGCAATCCCAGCCCAGGGAGAGACTATCGGAGAAATTCAAAATACTGACAGGAATTTACAGTGTAAATCCATTGCTTGTCCTCACTTGGGGGGGGGGAGGGCACTACTGGATACCAGACCAAGTCACTTTAACTGTCAGAAAGATATATCACCTCAGTCTCTTAGCCCACAGCTCTATCCTGGTCAGTTTTTCGCTCAGACAGACCTCAACTCTTTCTATTTCTTTCTGTTCTCCTGCTGGAGAGGGGCACCTCCCTTTTGAGGGTCTTGTATAATGACAGCCACCATGAATAAGTACTTTTATATGTCACCAGGCTCTATAGAGAAACTTCAGAACAGTGGGAGCTAGCACTGTGTGCCAGGCGCTAGCCTTCCACCAACTGACAATCACCAGTTTGAGCCCTTCAGCTCAGACCACTGACTCCTCCCACTTGGAATGCCGAGTCAGACTAGCTGAACCAGTCCTCCAAGGACATAGAAAACTGACATATCCAAAAGTCAATAGGCACTCTTAAAGGTGCATAGCTCCTAAGCGAGGCTGCACCAGACTTCTGAAAGTTGACAAGGAGATGACGTCTCATGAGGGAGGGAACAACTGCATTAGGCAAAAGCTGAAAATCTATGCAGATCATCATTTAAATTGAAGAGGGTGGGAGAAAGAAGCTGGCAATTCCCTAATAGGGAGGGAGAAGAACAAGTGATACTTAGCAGGGGTTCCCCCGGACACAGGACGGAGGCCTGAACAATAAGATTAGTAATCTACAGTCAACAGTGGCAGAGGCCAAGTTGGATTTGGTAGCCATCACAGAGACATATACCTTGTATAGGAGGGATATGTACTGTATAAGAATAAAGGGGGAAAGCCCTCTGTATCCTGAGAGGGTACTGAGGTGACAGAAGATGAGACCATCGAGAGTGAATGAGTGGAAGTGGAGTCAGTTTGGGTACAGCTAACTATGACTGATGGTAAAAAAGAGAGTCTGGGAGTGGTCTGTAGACTACCAAAACAAATGGTGGAGGGTGATAATGAATCAAGTGAGGAACTCAGGAGGGGAGTAGGAAAAGGAAACTAGTGATGATAGGGGACATAAATCTACTAGACATTGACCAAGATATCCCGGCAGCTAGGCACTCCAAGAGTCAGGCACTGCTGGATACATTGAGAAAAAGAGAAAGTAGCGGCACGTCCAGGAAAACTGTGGTGAAGCAGCTGGAGGCAGCTGGCCCAACAACTGAAAACACACAAAGCTGCAGAGATGGCAGAAGCAGGTTGATTCAAAATAACACTATCCTTAGGTGGTACTATACCCCATCCATGTTGCAGAAACTGGGCCTAATCCCCAAGAACAGGTGATGGAGATGTCAACAACCTGGGACCACCATGCTTCACATCCTATGGACCAGTTTGCTTATTTATCCTTGTGGCAGGCTGACCCCACCCCCTCCAAATCTAGGATGCACCTTGAGACCCTTCCCTTCTCTTTTTCCTCAAAACCTGCTGCAACAGCATATATTTCTTTCTTTCTTACTATCATTATTCACCTTTCACCTTTGGTAGAGCAGCCTACTACCAAAGTTTCTCCTATCTATTCTGCCCCTCTGTATTTCTTTTCCCTGCCTCAGGTGTCTTCATTGAGATTCATGCCCCTATATGGTTAGTACCCTGTGGTGTTAAGAGCCTTGGGCACTACTAGGGGCTACAGTAACTCTCCATGCAGGGAGAGAATGTAAATTGCACCAGGCTAGGTGGGTATGGGTGATGCATCTGCAGCACACACTGGTCCCAATGCTGTTGTTTGTGGACAGTACTAGAGGGGAAAGTGTAAAAAGAAAGCCCCACAATTAATAGACACCTTATGGTGTTCTGTTGGGTACCCATACCAGACCGCTTGTTTGACATACACATATTGCACCTTAGTGGTCCTGGTGACTGCATAGGTACCCTAGGTAAAGATACCTTAAGTTACAGGTTACGGGGTGTGCTGGTTGGTAAAATGTTCAAGTGCACACCCGTAATTGCTCCCTTTAAAAAGGTGGTGTTGTTTTCCTCCCCCCGTATGCTCCTAAGGGGCTGGTATTAAAATGACCAGCCATTAAAAGTGAAACAGCTGCTTGTGGTTTAAAAGTTAGTGGTCTGAACCATGTTTTAGTTTGCTGCAGCTTGTGGCATAGGAAATAGCTGCACCGTGTCACCTTGGCATCTGTCGGAGCAAGGAAAGCTCCAACTGTGATGCACGGTGTGACCATCTTTCAGAGGGGCTCCAAAAAGGGGATGAATGTGTGCACAAGAGCACAGCACAAAGCGCACAGCCCCTGGAATGTCCAACGGGAAAAGAGCCAAGGTGCATAAATGAAATAAACCCGAAAAGATGAGTTTAAGAGAGTAATGGGTAGCTTTTAAGCTATATGTATCAAGAAAGAGCCCAAATGAAAAGTTGGCCGTCAGCTGCACATTTCAGCCAACAACTAATTTGCCCCTTTCAAAAGCAGAACTCCTGAGGCCAAATGATTTCAGTTTACTGTTGCCAGTTATATTTTAAACCCATATGAAAGGTATTTGTCTTATTTGGTAAATAATAAAATGAAAACAGGAGACAGCCTCTTACCTGTTATTAGGTTGTCTAGGTCTGCTATAAGGAGCCAGTGGCCCAGACAGAAACTTATTTATAGCAACCTTCAAGCCTATGACACTACATAATAGGAGGGGCTTAGTGCTATAATGAACTCTTGCTTATGCAACCTGAATATTTGCTTTTAAATAGAATGATGAATAAAAATACAACTACCTGAGCATATTATATACCCTGTTAACCTGTGTTAGGTCTATTTGGTCCCCCAAATGAATGTATTAGTGTAGAAATCTTGATGTATTAGTTTAGGGGCGGATCAGTAGACCATGTGACATGTATGATGCTGCAGCTAGACAGTATAAAAGCACCTCCTGTGCTCATTTCAGGCAGATTAGCCTGGAGTAGCACTGAATGTAAGTACTGTTGGTTAATGCAGATGATTGTGGAGACAACTGATGCCAAGTGTATCCGCTCTGTGGCAACATCCACTGGGGAGGAGTAGTGCTGAAAGCTTAAGTTAGAGCTACATTTATTATTTTGTTTATTTGTGGTTTTCCGAGTTAATTTTTATGAGAAAATAGAATCCACACTAAGCAAACAGTGTGTTTAAAAAACTTTTGCTGTGTCTGCTGTTATCTATTCCCACACCTTTCCACAGTCCTTACTTGGAGGGTATCATTGACAAGCGCAAATCCATTTGCGGGCCACAAATTTCTGTGGATGCACCAGTGCTGCTCTTGGGCCTCTCCACAGATACAGTATCCAAACACTCTCGAGCCAACCAATGGCTGGTGGCAGTGGGGGTGATGGCCAAAAGACTCCTACTTTGCAAGTGGAGCTCCTTGGATATACCCATGACTGCGGAATGCTAACACCATACCCTCCTCCCAAGCAGTTTGGTTCCCATATCCAAACTGCCCATACTGTCATAACACACAAGGGCAGGGAGAATATACAGACACACAGGCTGTAGGAGGTTTATTTATTGAAAACTTCAGAGATTATCTTTGAGCACAAGTGCTCATTTTACAAAGGTTCCACATTAAATACAAAGTCACAAAAAACATTCCAAATACAATAAGCACTTCCAGAGGAAATGCATTCAAGTCAGGCTCAAAGCACTTAAAACAGAATAATTACATAACAGTTCTGAAAACAATCCATATAGATTGTTGTATACGAAGTCACAGGATAAGTACAGAGAGTAACCGAATAAAACAGTTTAATGGCTACAGTTGCATTGGACTGCAAGGGCAGACCACAAAGATCTCTTAAACTGATTCATATTGGGGAGATTCAGTCGAGTATCAGGCAGTACATTTAACCAGTTAACGGCCCTGACAGCAAATGACCTCCTGCCCAGCTGAGTATGCCAGGAAGGAGGCTTAAGTACATGCCTGGCCATGTCCCTGGTGTTGTATTGGTTGGAGATGGTACAGAAGCAATTTATTAAAGCAGGGGATGTTAGGTCCAGGAGTGCCTTTTCAGTTAGCAAACAGGTGTGGAGCTTTATTCTCTGGGTAAAGTTAGCCAGTTAGTGAGTGCATAAAGTGTATAGCTATGAGTGCGATTATCTGCACCAGGTACAAAGTGCCACGCCTTATTACAGATCAGCTTTACTCTGTTCAGCACCATGTCACAGGCAACTGTGCAGACAGGGAGGCCATAATCTGTAAGTGACAGAATGGCGCTGACCACAGTAAGGCATCTGGAATCAATCAATCAATCAAAGTCTTTATTTATCCAGGCGGTCATCGTTGAGCAATGCTCATTTGCAAGATGAACCTGGTTAGAACATGTGCACAAGGTTGAACATACCACACGGTGATAATACATTCACAATATGGGCAGAGCCTCATGATAATGTTACATACGAGTAAAAGGCACACCAAGTACTATAAGCATAGATAATACAATGCATGAGTTCGTATGGACGTAAGATAGTACAGGCAGGGTACAAGGTACAATACACATATACATGCTGAATGGTGACTACAGTGACAGGCTAGGAAAGTAATAAGATAACATGGAGGGGGAAGGAGGGAAATTCAAGGGAGTATGAAGGGGAAGGGTGGAATGCTGGGTGCAAGGGGTGGAGGGGGAAGCAGTTAAAGGGTATCTCAAACCAGAGGGTTGGGGGAGCTCCAATCAAAGAAGGAAGACTGGAAGAGGGGTTATGCTGACATGTTAAAAGAGCAGGGAAGAAGATACCTAAGATTGGAGGGAGGCAAGGCAGTGGGAAGGCGAGTACGAGCGGGTCCAAGCGGGAGCGTCCAGGCAGACCTGAGCGCTGGTCCTGGGAGAGCGAAGTAGTTGCACACTTCTTTTGATTGTGCGGAGTATAATGACCTGAAGGTGGGTAGTGAGGCAAGGCACTCAGTTTAAGAGTTCTTTGTAGGTTATTCCATAGGTGGGCAGCGTAAAGCCTATTGTCGCTCTGCCGAAACGAGATTTTGCTTTAGGTATTTTGAGAGTGATGTATGAGTAGCTTCTAAGTGCATAGTTTCCTATTACACTTAAAGGAAGGTAGCCAGAGATGTAGGGGGGGTAGTGTTTTTGCGAGAGCACGGTAGGTCCAGAGTGCAGCATTTTTGTGGGACCTGAGTTTAAGGGATGTCCACCCCACAGCAGCGTACAGCGCTCAGTGGTGAGTAGCAATGGAAAGACCTGTGATAAACCTCAGGGCTCGGTGGTACAGCATGTCCAGTTTTACTAAGTAAGAGCTGGGGCACTGGCTGTAGAGGAAATCCGCATAGTCAACCAGTGATAAGAAAGCAGATTGGACCAGTCGTAGCTTGACATCTATGGTAAGGAATTGGTTGATTCTGAAGAAGAGTCCTAGCCTTTGTCGGAGTTTTGTTAGTAAGTCCTCGATATGTTCGATGAAGGAAAGTCTGTGGTCAATCCGTACTCCCAGATACTTGAATTTTGTGATGAATTCCAGTTTTTCTCCTAGGGTTGTGGTTATTTGGGGAACTGACCCACAGGCCACCGGGTTGGCTACATAGGCGAGCGGAGAGAAAAGCATTGTTTTTGTCTTTTTAGCATTCAGGAGTAGCTTTTTGTGAATTAGTTGGCTTTGCAGGAGGTTGAATTCGGCTTGGAGATCGTTACAGGCAGCTTCAGGCATTGGTCTACTAACATAGAGAACGGTATCGTCTGCGAACAAGTGGATGTTGGCATTTTTAATGCAGTTGGCGATATTATTAATGTAGATTGTGAATAAGAGGGGGCCTAAAATGGATCCCTGCGATACCCCTCTTAGAAGGGGTTTGAGAGGGGACAGTTCTCCTTCCGCTTTGACTTGCTGAAGGCGCCCTGTGAGATAGTCAGTGAATCAGTGCAGCGAGGAGGAGTCCACTCCTATAGTTTGTAAGGAGGACAGGAGGAGGCTGTGGTCGACTGTGTCAAAGGCTTTGCTTAGGTCCAGGAAGACCGCACAGATAAAGTTTCTGGAGTCAAGGGCTCTCAGCCAGTCATCAGTTACTTTAGTCAGGGCTGAGATGGTGCTGTGTTGAGCTCTGAACTCCGACTGCATAGGATTTAGTAACTTTGTTGTTTCAAGGTAAGACCTTAGTTGTGCATTCACAATTTTCTCCAGGAGTTTCCCAGTGAGACTGTCACAGTTACAGGACAGGGCACCCAGTCTTCTGTTAACTACTGCCACCAGTCTGTCAACATGGGGTGCAAAAGATAAGGTATCATCCAGGGTTACTTCAAGGTATTTGAAGGTCTCCACCTGTTCAAGGTTTTGTCACCGGAGATTTTGAATGACAAAGGGTGGATCTTTCCTCTTCTGTGGGAGAGCATGGTCTTCATTTTTTAGTAAGTGAGGACTGGTTTGTTATTGAAGAACCAGCTTTCTAGTGACTTGAAGTTTCTTTGGAGAGTGGCAGTGATGCTATCAAGGTCAGGGTTTTTGGAATAGATGACAGACAGCATCGTCGGCATGCAGGAGTACGTTGGCTGTCTGACAAGCATCGGGAAATTGATTTTTGAAGAGGCTAAATAGGAGGGGGCCCAAGATGGAGCTCTGGGGGACAACAATAGATACTGCCCTAGTGTTGGACTAAGATTAATCAATCTTCACATGCTGCTGGGAGTGACTGGTGCGATAGCTGTAGAACCAGTCAACTGTGTTCTGTGACAAACAGGCCAAGGAGTTCATTAAGTAGCAGTTTATGGTTGACCAGGTCGAAGGCCTTAGTAAGGTCAAAATATATATATATATATATATATATATATATATATATATATATATATATCATTATATCTATCTATCTACAGTGTCACTTTATCTATCCATATATACATATATATATTATAGTGGCACGGTACTGCCACTATAGTTAGGGTTGAGGAGCCATTTACATGTTAAACCCAAACTTTTGCACCTTAATAACTTTGTAACCGTTTGACAGATTTGCCTGAAATTTGGAATACATGATGAAGACCCATATGCCTTGGGATCTGCCAAGTTTCGTACCAGTCGAATACACAGCTGCCAAGTTATTAAGCGTGATCTGCGTGTGCGTTTACGCTTTTTCTGGAATTCTACGGTCGCCCCTACAGGTCACACGGTTTGTGCGACCGGCCCGAAATCTTCAGAGCGTCATTAGGGTCCTCAATGTGCCTTTTGAAGATTTTATGAAAAAATATTAAACGGTTCAAAGGTTATTCAAAAAACAATTTCCCATTATAAGTCAATGGGAAAAGTTAACAAAAAGTTTGACAGTGTCGCAAATGTACTTTTTACTGTCGCAAATGGCCCTTTTACTGTCACAAATCCACCATTTTGTTTTCAGTTAGTGATCAGAAAAATGCTTGGCATTTAAAATTGAGACCCTCTAGCAACCTAATTCTTTTTGTATTCACCTAGTCGGGCCCTGAGGATGCTAGCCATGTCTTTATTTTGGGGTAAAACACCCCAGAAATATGTTTTTCAGATTTCTGAAAAAAGTACTTTAAGAAAGTAGTGTAAGCACTCTACGAAAGTGTATGCAAATTTTTTAAGCTTTCAAAACACTAACACTACTTTTAGCAACACTATGCCCAAAATAACAGTAATTCTTTGGCACCCCGCTGCAAAAGAACAGTTTGGAGTTTTGGGCTGAAATGTGGAGGGAACGCAGCCAACATCTCACAGATGTGCCTTTCACTGTTTCATTGAAAAAATATTACATGGTGGCAAAGTTACAGTACTCCAAAGTTGACATTTTTTCCCATAGGACAACATTATGGCGTACGACGCATTGCAGCAATCACTTGGCGCCCTGCTGCAAAATAATGGTTTGGTCTTTTGGGCTGAAATTTGCAGGGAACACAGCCAACATCCCACAGATGTGCCTTTCAGTGGTTTGGTGAAAAAATATTACAGGGAGGCAAAGTTATGGCAGTCCGAACTTCTGTTTTTTTCCCATAGGATAACATTACGGCGTTCGCCGCCTTTCAGGGCCTGTATCTCAGCGGTCAGAGATATGAACTTTCATCAAAAATCCTTGGGGGCTAAGTACAAAACTAGCCAGGAAAGTGATAATTCATATGACTTTTACATAAGCGATAATTCATATGACTTTTACATTTGTTTTCTATGTCGTACGGTTACTGAGATATAAGCAATTTACTATTCCAAGTCCTCATTTTTGTGTTCCGAGAGTCATTATTTTGCATACATTCTTTGTACTCACTGTCTTTCTCTATACAGCTTTTGGGGAAAACCAGCCTGTGCGCTTACATTATTGTTACCATTACCGTTTCTGCTTGCGGTTCCGTACCCGTTTCACTTACCATTCACGTTTATGCCACCATGTGTGTTACCCTTTGCGTTTTCATTTGCATTTGCGTTTGCGTTGTTTTTAACATTTCTGTCTACAGTACTGTTTCTCTTTCTGTTTCGCTTTGCGTCACCATGCGCATTACGATTTGTGTTTGCGGGCACAATGTTACTATGTGACAAGACATCATGTGGCGGGAGCGTGGGGTCCGCAGGGCCTTGCACTCCCACTGCCGCATTATATTCACTATTTCTCATTATCATTCTCAAAAATTTGCTACACTTTCGTGAGTGCGACACTACTTTGCGAAAGTACTTTTTTCAGAAATCTGAAAAACATATTTCTGGGGTGTTTTACCCTTCTCCTATTCCTCAGCTTCTTTCCACATGTGATGGGGTGACAGTTAGGGCCGACGACCCCAATGAGCACCTCGATTCCAGTTGTGGGGTGGGCTGGAGGGGTGCAAAGGGGGTTTCAACCCTAACATCGAATTTCCTCGCTTTTGTCGCTGTGGAACAACCCTAACTGATGCATTAAACGGAGTTTTTTGCCTCTAATATATATATATATATATATATATGTGGCTCTAATGAGGTCACCATTGTCAAGGGCCTTATGAGCATAGTCGGTGTATGTCAACAGTGCCATGTTGTACTGTATAGCTTCTGAAAGCCATGCTGCTGGACACACTGGACACTATTTTTTGAGGTACTGTATGTGACAAGTTGGTCAGAGACTATTTTCTCGAGGGCCGTGAACAGGGGAAAAGAGAATACAAATGGGTCTGTAACTGGTAAGGCTAGTGCAGGCTCCACTTTTGAAAAGTGGTGTAACCACGGCAAATTTCCACTTCTCAGGGAACTGTGAATAGCACAGGGAAACAATAAACATTTTAGAGATGGTGTGAGAAAGTTCCTATACTGCCAGGGCAAGAAGTTTCACATCGACTGAATCACTCTCACACCTAGGTTTGCCAAGTATCTTACTGATGTATTTCAATGTGTCTGATTGAAATAGCCTTAAAGTAGAATTTAGGTTACCATTAGAGTTGCATTTCACTAGTAATTAATAGCTGTCCACAGCTTGGGAGGGTGTACTTCTCGCCCCAGCAATTCCAACAAGATCCACAGACCCACCTCTGATTTACATTATGTATTCCACCCCTGTGGTATAGCACAAATGAGGGATTAGCAGTCTAGCCTTGAACTGTGATAATGTTTTGGCTGATCCTGACATTCACCTATAACGTATTATCTGTGTAAATCAATGTGCAGCTCCAGGTTTACACTGTACTTACTCAGTATTGTTTGTTTCTGTTGCTAGCTAGTTTGTTGTTGTTCAGTTATGTTCTGTACTTTGTCGAAAGTTTTCAGTAAAAAGAAAAACTAAAGAAAAAGCTGCACTTAGGAAACAGACATCTGGAACTATGCTAAAGTAGCAAAATACAGGGATTTATTATGCTCACAAGTAAGACTAGGACTACAAAGCTGCAGCACCTCGACCTGTCCAGGTTTTCATGGGGGCCACCCCCTAACGAAGACCTGCACAAGTTGAATTGCTGGGGTTTTGTAGTCCTCCTACATGTGAGCAACATACAGTAAGTCCTTGTGATTTACTGCTTTAGCATGGTACCAGGCATTTTATTTATTTATTTATTTATTTATTTATTTATTTATTAGAACATCAGTTTAACAACCTTTGAGCCAGAGGCTCATTTACAAAGGTACCTCGTCACAGAGAGGACAAAACAGTGCAAGCAACAAACATCAGGGCAGACAAAAAAATCAGAGTACATTTAGGAATCAGGCAAAAATACAGGTATATGTCAAACACAGTATACAACAGGCTTACATGTAAGCTTTACAGAGTAGACAATATACAGTAGTTACATGGAGATTGATTCAGTGGGCAGATAAAGGTAAGGCTGGGTGGGAGGTATCAGAAGAGGAGTGTGGGGAAGATAGTAGCAAGTAAAGGTAGAGCTGGACAGAAGGTGCTTTGTCAGGCATCTTTGTTTCCTGAGTGCAGCTTTGTGTATGTGACTGCTAGATACATTGCAGGATTGTCTGCTGGTGCCACTAGTCTGGGAACCCACAAAGCAGGACGCCATTCTAGACTTGGTACTTACCAACTCAGAGGTAGTAGGTGGGTGGCAGTCAGAGAAACATTGGAGTCCACTGACGACAGTTCCATGTGGTTTCAGCTGGCAAAGGGGAAACCAGGTCACCCCTCGAGGGCAATGGTTCTAGACCTAAAATGTGCTGATTTCCACGGGATGTAGGAAATTGTCATGGAAAAGTTAGTGGAGATAAACAAAATGAAGAGGGTTGAGGAGAAGTGGGGAATGATTAAGGGGGCTATTCTTGAGGTGACCGACTCTTGTTCCAGAAAGGTCACCAAAAAAAAGCAAATGCAAGAGACCAATCTGGTTCTCACAGGAGGTAAGGGAAGCTGTGCAGGAAAATAAGAGGGCTTTCATAAGGTATAAGGTAACTAAAGGGGAGGAGAAATGGAAAGTGCATCAGGCCAAATGAAAGGAGGCAAAAGTGGTGATAAACAGGGCAAAGGCAGGCATGTAAATGCAGATTGCAGAAAGTGTGATGGGAGGGGGAAAGGAATTATTTAGATATAGTTAGAATAAAAAGAAGACTAGAGGATGGATTGTTAGGTTAGCTGAGGGGGAGAGAGGGTGATACAGGATGATGTGTAGAAGGCCAGTGTCCTAAGCAATTACTTCTGCTCAGTGTTCATGGTTAAGCAAGCTGGACGTCTTCCTGAAAGTGGGATCAAGGCAGTTACATGGTGGAAACAGAAAAATGGCTAGGGTAGTGATCACAGCTGAAACAGTGTAAAAAGGGTTAGTGACCCTTAGAGTGGATAAGGCACCAGGTCCAGATGGCCTGCATCCAAGTGTTCATAAGAAACTGGCCCCAGGGCTAGCTGAGCTATTGACCCAGCTATTTAATGGCTCATGAGTTTGGGATAGTGCCAGCAATTGGAGAACAGAGGATGTAGTCCCAGTACATAAAAGTAAGGACAAGGAGGAACCAGCTATCTATAGAGGTCAGCCTTACCTCTATAGTGTGCAAACTGATGGAGACAATAATGAAGGAAAGCCTGGTTGCCTACTTAGAAGATAACTGGCTACAGGATATCAAGCAACATGGTTTTGTATCAGGAAGATTATGTCTATGTTTTTCAACTGGATCACTAAGACGATAGATAGAAGGCAGGTAGTAGATTCGCTGCATTTTGATTTCAGTAAAGCCTTTGATTCAGTACCAAACAGAAGGCTACCAAAAGCTGGTACCTGTCAATAGATGTCCAATACCCAACACCAGATATTTTACATGTGGTATTTCCACTAGATGTCTAATATTAGACTGCAGATATCTGACATCTGGTGCCTGTAAACAGATGTCTGATACCCAACATCAGATATTTGACATCTAGGGCCAGATATTCAAAACTTAGTCTGGGCACTAAGGGATGTTTGTCCATGCTAACTGGATTTTGTGCTTAATTTGTGGGTGGGGTCCATATTCAGAGGCCCCCACAACATGAGCAAAACCCATTAGCACCTGAGCGCTAACATACCGTGGTATCCATGCAGATGAGGGGTTCCCCCCTGCACACAGGCGCAGCGGCAAATTCAGAGGCGTGCACCAGTGATAAATGCCACCCAAACGTGAGCAAATTACTGTCTTTGCAAACCTAGTCTTAATGGGGCACAAGGCCATGGTGGTAGGTGGTGGTACTGCAGCTGCTTGCCCCTCTGTGAACCTTGTCCCGGAGAACCACTGAACACACTGGTGTCTAGCGGTATCTCCGACCCCCCGATCACCTGCTCTGGTAGTACAAACATTACCCTTGATGTCTAGTGGCACACCCAATCCTCTGATCACCCACTCCAGTAGTTCAAATGTTCTTTGTGATGTCAAAAGGCACTCCCCCATCCTCCAGTCAACCACCCCAGTAGTACAAACATTCTCCTAGGTGTTTAGTGGCACCCCTCCCAACATTCCAGTCACCTACCCAAGTAATTCAAACGTTCTTCCTGGACACCAGGGACTACCAAAACTTGATGGAGATGGGTGTTGTGGGGTGGGGGGGTACTACTAGCCACCAGGGACTACGTCTGCATTATGGACTGGTGGATCTGAGGGTGGGGAAGGCCCCTGGGCCTAGACACCAGGGCACTGTAACACTGGACCAGGGTGGGTGATTGGAGGGTGGGGGTGCCAGACACCAGGAAGAACATCTGAACTACTGGAGCAGGTGATCAGAGTGTGGGTGGTGCTTCAGGCAAGCAGGGGATTCTGGGAAGGTGCAGAAGGGTTGAATTTGCCCCAACTCATGGAAACTGCAATCCAAACCATAACCAGGTCAGTGCTATCAACAAAGGGTGGCCAGCCCCACACATTAAACAAACTCCAACAAGCTCTATGGCACTTGATAAAGTGGATAGGACCAATAAGCAGACCCATGAGTTGATCCAACAATATTTAATGACTCATTTGAGAACATTAGAAATAACGAACAAAAGCATATAACTCACACAAGTTCTGTACAAGTGCAGGTAAACGCTGCTACCCTACGAGCCCAAATGCTGCAGCTCAGTCTTCCTCAGGGGGGTGTCCCCTGAGGAAGACTCAACTGAGTTGAAGCACTGGGATGGCATACAAAAGATACAGCAGGGTCCCTGACTGCGTATCCTGAGCCCATCTTGCCAGTATGCTACAACTTTGTGAATGGTGCAGAGTGCGGGCATGCCCCTGGAACAGCCGCACAAGTAGCTGTGTGACTGGTGAGGAATCCAGTGCAGAAGGGATGCATGTTCCTTTTGTGCATGCTTGCAGAGCTCTGCAGGACCCCATGCATGCCATTGTCACTTAGGATTGCCCACACGCCACTGATCTGCAGCACGCAGGCAATCCACATGAATGAAATCACTACTGAAGGAAAGGATTGGGCAATACCATGTAACCAGTGAACTACAGGATATAAGGTAGCATGAGTTCAGAGGGGGAAGATATTGCAAACAAACCTAATCAAGTTGGGGCAAAATAAGTCATGGCACACTACCAGCTCTGCATTTACAAGGATATCATCTAGACACCAGATAAGTCACCAAGTATACTTTATTTTTCAGACACCACCTGCAGTAAAAACAACAAAAGACACAAGCCTGGAGGGAACAACCGACAGCAAACAACCTCTAATGTTTCAACCTGAATGGTCTTTGTCAAAGATAGTGCCACCTACTGAGTGCTCTGTTTAAATAGTGTAGAATCTCTATCACATGTGCAATCAGTTGTTTAAAGTGGCATGGTGCAATAAATAAGACTGGTAACCATCACATGTTAAAATACAAATACACATTTCATTTTCAGTGTAAACAAACATCTTGTGCAAACAAAGCACCAAAAAGTACAAGCAGCACACATTCCATGTTATTCCAATATGCTCTCAAAAGCAACAGTCTCCATGCCTATGCCTATGCTAATACTTGAATTCATTCTTATTTAGTCTAATTTTATGTATTTAACCTGGTACTCTAGGTGCAGACTTATTTATTCCAAAGTGTTCTAAATGCAAAGATAGAATAAAAAGGGAAAGAGTGGAAAAATAAAGTATCTTACTTGAGAAACACCTAATCATAGGTGTTTTTTTTATTTAGTTACCCATAGTTTTTATTATAGGGCTTCCTATCACAGGATTCAAAAATCCAATTGTATAAAAGGAAGCAAGATTTGGACACAGGGGAGCCAGCTCAATATTATATCCAAAAAAGGGGAAAAGGAGAAATGGGAGTAAAGGGAGTGTAGGGGTCGGGGAAGGGGGCATAGCCATGTACAGGCTAGCTCTTGTTTTAATAGACTATATTTACAAGGGTATTACAATAACCTAGGACAGGCTATAGTGTAGAAGTAAAAAGAAACTCCATATACATGGTGAAATAAAAACCTGAATTCGTTTTTATGTAAGAGTCCACTCCTGCAGTAGAAGCCATTTGAAGCAAAAAGTGATGAGAGACTTTCTGACAAATAGATGCCATCTGGTAGAGACAAAACCCTATCAGGTACATCTGAAACAGAGAAAAGAGACAACAACAGAAAGTTTTGCAATATTTCATTTACCATCTCTTCTTTAAAAAGGGTTTCAGTTCGATATGATCATTCAATCCTTTGCCCTTATAGGCTCCCATCACATATCTCCAGTAGTTCTCCCTTTCACTCAGAGCATCATTTCTGCTGCCACCCCTAGGTCCTAGGATAACATTTTCCTTACCTATGAACCTAAGTTTGTGTTCTGTTTTGTTCTCTGCATTTTTCATGTGCTGTGCCCACACATAATCCAGGTTTTCACCCCTAATTGCTCTGAGGTGATCTTTCATCCTTTCTTTCAATCTTCTTTTTGTCTTGCCTATATAATAGGCTTCACAAGTACAAAAAGACAGAACACCACATAAGTGGTATTACAATTAATGTGACAATTTTTCTGGTGCGTTTTACCATCAAAAGGATTCCTGAACTTACTGCATTCATGCACATATTCACATCGCCTGCGGTCACAACATTTTCTTCTGCCTTTTGGGGGTGGGGCATCCAATTTCTTGGTTGTTCGGGCTTTTGGGATGAACTGACAAGAATGTCTTTTAAATTCTTGGCCCTCCTATAAGACAGTCTAGGTGGTACTAGTGAAGTTTCTGCTAGTCTACTATCAGCTCCAAGGAAAGGTAGTTTAGGTGCGCTCTGGATTGAGCAAGCAGTGCTGCCAGCCTATGTGAAAAAAATAACAAAGTTGTTCAAATTAGCACTCATGGAATTTAAGCTGAATGAAACAGTTTCAAAGTTTTATTGTGGCTGTCTGCCCAATATCAACCTTCTCCTCAGTGCTTCAACCCTAACACAGTGTCTTCCTCAGGGAGCAGATCTAAGGAGTAATGCAGCAATTTATCCAAAATTAGTTAAAGTGATATACACCAAACAAAGTCAAAGTGCACATTTTTTAAGAAAAAGGAGAAATAAATTGTAGCGTTAATCAGTTTTCTAGTACACTATATTTTAGATACACTTAGCAATTTTTTAAATACAACAATCTTATTTAGTTGTCTTTATAAAAATAACATTGCATATGAAACTGTACTTTACTTTCTTTCACAGTTAAAACATCTATGAGAGCAGTGCAATAATCTAATATTTCATTTAACAATATAGTTTTCCATGTCACAGAATGAAGCACAGATAGAAAAGAATAGATAAAAGGAAATGAAGAGTAAAGTGCTTATGTAAATTTAGTTTTTAGATTTTTCATTTTATAACACAAAGAGGGGAGTATGAATGCTTTTGGACTTTCAGAGATAGCTATAGCTATGCCAAGGTCTTATACCTTACATTTTAAAATAAGTAATTCATACTTTCTTTTTCTTTTCATTTAAGAGATCCATATGGGAGGTCCAAGGCAAAGCAAAGGGTATTTTTAAGTTATTTAAATATATATTGATAGTGATGTTGAACACAGGGTTCTTGGAAGAAAGCAGTTATATAAACTACATACAGGGTCCAATCCTGAGGGTATGCCTCCACCTTTTAATTCATTTAGATACTTTACACTAAGCTACAGTGAGCTTGCCAGTTATGCAGCTCTAACCATTAGCATAAATTAAAAAAGGAAACAAAATAGGTTCTTAGAACAGATGATTACTAGAATCTATAAAAGAAAAAGTAAGAAAGAAAAAAAGGAAAAAGGACAGCGAGAAACCTGAGAATCATTTTATTTTACTTCATAAATAACAAGCAAAATCCACTCCATCATTTAGACCATCTGGTATGGTTGTATGGATATCCGCAGCCACTTAGACCCACTCCTGGGGCTCGATGGTACCTTTACACCTTAAATCTGCCTACTGGGCCCTGACATTGACTTACTCTTTGGCCCTCACAAATTTCACATTTCCCTCATCTCTGCAATAGCCAAAAAGGTAATACTCAAACACTGGCTTGATGACTCGATTCCCAGCTTCAGGGAGTGGCATAACTCTATCCTGGAAGCACTTAGAATGGAAAAAATTATTAGCTCCCTCAGCAACAAACTGCCCCAGTTCTACAAAAGATGGGGATCCCTAGAAACTTTTCTGCTACTGGACTGACTCCAACCCAGGTCACATGGGAGGAATAAGCCCCGTAGCCCCCAAGGCAGTTTAGCACAGTGGTTTAAGGCTCTGAGCTGAAAATCTGGTGACATCCAGCAGATCAGACCTGGGTTTGAATCCCACAGCTTCCACTTGCAGACTGTGTGACCCTGAGCAAGTCACTTAACTTTCCTGTGCTCCCAGGTCACACCCGTAAAGAAGCTTTCAGCTTAGTGTGCTAGTCCTGGTTAAACAACTAACAAAAAAAAAAAAACTCTCGACAATCTCTAGCCATCCCACTGTTGAGAGACATATCCCAACTGCAATTGCTGAGAGTCAGGGTGCTCCAGGTGCCACCCTTGTTCCAACAGAATGAAGAATAAGGAAGCTTGACATTGTCTGTACTGTATTTATTCACAATATATAATTGTCTGTGTAACTGTATCCTTGAATATTTTCTTAATAAAGTATATTATATAAAAAAAAGAAAAAAGTTAACAATCCACTTGGTCTCCTTTTGGGACAGGAGTTTTGCCCTGTTACCTCCTCTAGGGTTTCTGTGTACATGTTCCAGAACAGAAACTCTAAGGGTATCTGGTTTTCCTTGATGAAAAAGGTTAAAGTGTTCACAAATTGCATTATATAAGTTTCCATTCATAATGGCTCTAACATGTTCCTGTAAACGTTCTTTTACATGCCTAGTAGTTTTCCCAATATAATAATAATGGCAGGGGCACCAGCACACACAACCTACAAAAATAGTGGTACAGGAAATGAATTCAGAAATCTAGAAGATCTTTTCATCTTTTTTGGTTTTTACTTGCTCTTTATACTCCCCCCCCCTGCCCGCAGCGCTCCCACTCTCCTGGAGACATCTATGACCTTATAATCCCCGCCCTCTTACCTGGAGCCTGGTGCAGTCCATCCCCTATGTAGCTGTGGCTGTGTCCCCCCGGTGGGCATGGGGTAGGGGCACCCCTGAAGTCCTTCTTGTTCTTGTCGGGATGCTGGTACCAGGTCAGGCAGGGGCACTGGAGATCGGGGCCTGGTGCTCCATTTACCGGGAGCACTGCAGGGTGTTTTTCCCATTTTCTGTGGGAGTGGCATGTGCCCCAATGTCAGGGTGTCTCTGCCGATGTCTTTCATCCCAATCCTCTCTTTACACTTGTGCGCTTGCTATGCCTCTGGCTTCCACCAGAAGCCAATTAGGTGCCGAGCGTGTACCCCCCTCCCTCCCAGGAGAAGAGAGCTGTCCTTCGGACACTCAATCCTCTCCCTCCCCTGCTGACCCCCAATGGCTTGGGCCCATTCCCGACCCTGAGTCACTGGCGTGGCATGAGGTGTGGCGTCCAGCACCTCAACCCTCAGCACCACTTGGCTGATGATCTTTTCATCTTTTATGAACACTTTGCCTTTGTTTACATATTTGCATACATTGCATCAACCACATTTGAATAAACCTTTAGGTTTTGTACTGAGCCAACTACTGCCTGACTGTTTTTGTTTAGAGGGGGAAAAACGGCTTTGTATTAACTAGTCCCCTTTGCTTTTCCCTTTAGAAAAGGTGACTCTTAGCTTGTCTGCTATATGTGTATTTAAAGTTTTATCTGACAATAATACAGGCCAAAATATGTACACCAGGCTCCCAACCCTTCCAGCCAGTGGCTTATATTCAGTAACGGAAGTTATAATCTCTTTTTCTTTTTTTCCCTTGGATTGTCTCTGCTTCCTTTGTTTTTTTTTTTTTTTTTTGTTTAGGTATCATTAGCTCATATCCGTTCAAATTCTTAACTTTATTGAAAGATTCATTAAAAGTATTTTCTGTATAACCTCTCTGGTAGAGTCTGTTTCTAAGTTCCTCTACCTGTTCAAAAAAAATCATGTTCTTCTGTGCAATTTTTTTTTTTAAGTCTTAGCAATTCACCATGTGGTATGGAAGTGATAAATTTTTGGGGATGGGCAATTTTGGCATTTAAAAATCTGTTACCAGCTGTGGTTTTTCTAAATCCTATAGTCTGTATTAGTTCTCCATGCTGTCCTTTTAACTTCAAATCCAGAAATGTGATCTCATGTCTTTCTGTTTCATAAGTAAAATTTAAACCCAAATTATTCTCTCCTAAAAAGTTAATGAAGTTATGAATTTCTTCCTGATCTCCTGACCATATAATAATGACGTCATCAATAAATCTAAAAAATGCCTGTATTTTGTCTGCATATTTATTTTTATACTTGCCATATATATATATATATATATATGTGTGTGTGTGTGTGTGTTCAAAAAACTCCATAAACAAATTTGCATAAGAGAGGGCAAATGTTGCCCCATAGCTGTACCACATGTCTGAAGGTAAAAGGTTTTATCAAAAAGAAAATACTTATGGGTTAAAGCAAATGTGATGGCTTCTTTTAAAAAGTAAGGTGAAATCTCCCTTTGATCTCTCATGAAAAACATGACAGCTTCTATTCCTTTTACATGGTCAATGCTTGTATACAGACTATGCACGTCTACTGTAATCCAACTGAAATTTACATCCCAAATAGTATCTTTTAACTTAAACATCAAATACATACTATCCCTTATATATGATTTTAAGGTGAAAACATGAGATTGCAGAAAACTGTCAATAAAAATGATTACATTTTGTGTAATCGAGCCTATCCCAGACTCTACGGGGCAGCTAGGGGGATCTTCCTTGTTCTTGTATATTTTAGGCAACATATAAAATGTTGGTATTGTTGGATAGTCATTCTTTATAAAATCTGCTTCCTTTTTAGTTAGCCAATTTCTTCTTAGGCTGACCTCTAAAAATTTCACACAGCTCCTCCTGATACTTCATGGTAGGATCTTTTTTAAGTTTTAAATAGAAGTTGGTGTCGGAAAGAAATTCCAGACAATTCCCTACACACGTCTTCTGTCATAATCATGAGGTGTCTACCTTTGTCAGATTTTTTAAAAAGTATTCCCTGCCATTATTATTATTATATTGGGAAAACTACTAGGCCTGTAAAAGAACATTTACAGTAACATGTTAGAGCCATTATAAATGGAAACTTATATAATGCAATTGGGGAACACTTTAACCTTTTTCATCAAGGAAAACCAGATACCCTTAGAGTTTCTGTTTTGGAAGATGTACCCAGAAACCCTAGAGGAGGTAACAGGGCAAAAATTCTGTCCCAAAAGGAGACCAAGTGGATTGTCAACTTAGGTACAACCATGCCAGATGGTCTAAATGACAAAGTGGATTTTCTTGCTATCTGTGAAGTAAAATGAAATGATTTTATTTATTATTTATTGAAATGTTTCACCAGGAAGGCACGCTGAGCAACACGTTGCTCATCTCCTGGTGCGACCTGGGGGAGTAGGGAACAATGGGATAGAATATAGAGAAATGTTACAATGTTGGAATACAGTTTGCTTACTTGCATACAATGAGAGCAGGAGGGATTACAGGTGGATAACATTGGCTAACAATGCAACAGTTAAGTGTAGTAGATAATGAAGACACATATAGCAAATTGGCAACAGTTGGTGATGGTTGGTAACACTGAAACACATATAATAACTTGGCAACAGTATGTAGCACTAGATGGTAAGGTGACCCAATTGTTTTTTATCATTTAACATTTTGTCGTCTGCTGCAGCACACTCCGGCTTGGGGCATCCAGCTGCCGGCTCCACCAACCCGGAGAACTGGGTAGCTCAAACTGCATCCAGGAGGATCCAGGATGGCTGTCTTGCCATCCCACTGGAGGGCTCCCTTCTGCCTCAGCCAGCCAGGATAGCCCCAGACCCTCCCCGACAGGACTCCACCAGAGTCCTCCTGGCGGCTCGGAGCGTGGCCATCAAGCTGCATGGTCGCACCCAACCATTTTCCTCCTAATTGGTCTTCCAGAACATGGACGTGCAATGACGTCCGGACAGAACATGCTGACGTCTGCCACATTCCCCCTCCAGTATCCCCTGCTCCAGTAGTGCCCCCAAGGACCGCTACAGCATGGCAGTATTCCCCAACCCAACCCAGGACCAGGAGAGCAGTCTATGGATGCTCAATCCCAGTCCTCCCCTGCCGACCCCCATTGACCCAGGCTCGTTCCCGAACCCGGGTCACTGGCATGATGTGAGGTGTGGCGTCCAGCGCCTCAACCCTCAGCACCACCGGGCTGGCCAGGTGACCCAATTGTAATTGGTAGCCATTAATGTAACATAGATATTCAAGATTTACTGTGATTGGGGTAAAGAGAGGAAGAATGGGAGGAGGGAATGAAAAATTGCAGAGGGTAGAATGGAAGAAAGGAAAGGAAATTTAAGGAGAGATGCAGACAGACTGCGATTTTTGAGGCAAACAGAGATGACAGGGTGGACTAAAGTGCATATAAGAGGGGTATAGGGGTAGGTTATATGTGCTTAATTGAGTGTAGGGGTAGGCTAGTGTTAGGCTATGTTAACCAGAAGGGGGGGTAGGAGGAGAGAAGAGGTAGAGTGTGGCAGGATGATGAGAGAGGGGTATTGTAGGTTGGGGGTATCCAAGGGGGAAGGGAGTTGAAATTCAACAGTGTCCTGTTATCCCTATCTGGGCAGAACGGTGGACAGCCCTACTGGTAGGACACCGGTTATAGGCTATGAGAGTTATTTATATATAGTGATGTGAGAGGGGGGGTGTTGGGGGAGGAATTTTGTGGGGGGGTAACAGAGGTAATACCCCACCAATGTGCTGGGTGACCCTGCCTGTACAAGTCAGTGATCTAGCAGTGACTGAGAGGGTGCAGTAAAAGGAGAAATAGGGGAAAGGGAGTAAAGTTGGTGCCCACCATGCACTATGGATTCTGCCTGCACAAGGCAGTGATCGAGCTCACAGGAGGGAGATAGATTAAGGGTAGAGAAAGAAGGGGGAGGAACACTTTAGGAGGAGGGAGAGTAGGGGACAAGAAGGAGCACAATCAGAGGGAAATAGGAGTGGTGGGGAGTAGGCATACGAGCCTGAGCAGAGGTCAACTACAGTAGAGGGGTTAATACCCCACCAGTGTGCTGGGTGACCCTGTCTGCACAAGGCAGTGATCTAGCAGTGACTGAGGGGGTGCAGTAAAAGGAGAAATAGGGGAAAGGGTTTAAAGTTGTTACCCACTGTGCACTATGGATCCTGCCTGCACAAGGCAGTGATCGAGCTCACAGGAGGGAGTTAGATTAAGGGTAGAGAAAGAAGGGGGAGGAACACTTTAGGAGGAGGGAGAGTTGTGGACATGGAAGAGCATGATCAGAGGGAAATAGGAGTGGTGGAGAGTAGGCATATGGTAATATGGGCTTGGGGAGATGGTGGGGGATTAGGAAGGGTCATGACTGGCACAGGAAGGGACAAGGAAGTTCTTGAGAGCAGAGTTAATGGAGTAGCAAGAGGATGAGTGGTGAACTTGAGGGGGAAGTAAATTTCAGATTTTTGGGAGGCGATAAGAATAATCCGATTGGCCAATAAGGGTGGAGTGGCGTGGGACCACCAGGATTCGTGAGTCGGTTGATCTTAGGGAGTGGAAAGAAGGGGGGGGTTGGAAGGCAGGGGAGAAATAGGAGGGAAGTTCACCCTGCCAGTACTTGGAGGTGAATTTTGCACAGTGAGAGAGACATCGGTTTGTCAGGGAAGGGAAGGATAGGGCATGGTAGAGATCACAATGATGAGTGCAGAGGGAGGCATCAAGGGCAAAACAGCAAAAGGAGTTGAAGAGGGTATCTAGTCTGGCCAGGGAGGACTTAGGGGCAGCACCGTAGACTACGCCACAGTAGTCGAAGATAGGTAGGATCATCTTCTGGACAATCACACAGCTAGCAATGGGTGGGATGCAGGCATGGTTCCTGAATAAGGCACCGAGCTTGGGACGCAAATTTTTCTGAATGGCGTCAATATGGCCAGAGAAGTTCAGGTGTTGGTCCAGCCAGACACCTAAATACCTGAAGGAGGATGTATCCTCGAATAATGTCCCATCAAGGGTGTGGAAGGAGGGTAGAGAGGGAAACCTGGTAAGTCTCTGCCTGGTGCCAAAGGTCATGGAGACTGTTTTTTTGGTGTTAAGAGATAGCTGGTGGTTTGCAAACCAATGCTGAACTTTGTTGAATTCGTGCTGCAAGTTGGATGCAACCTCAGTGGGGTAGAAGCCTGATGCATACCAGACTGAATCATCAGTGTACATGTGAATGGAGGAGAATGGAGAGCAGGTGAACAGGAGATCATTTAGAAAAATAGAGAATAGTATGGGGCCTAACATTGATCTCTGAGGGACGTCAGTTCTTATCGGGAGGGGTGGGGAAATTACGTCAGAGATCTTGACTGATTGGGTTCTGCCAGTGAGGTATGCCTTGAACCAGTCTGTGGCTAAGGGGATAACCCAGCTGTTGATAGGATGTCAAGGAGAAGGGAGTGGAAGACTGTGTTGAAGGCTTTGGCCAGATCGACAAAAATGTCTGAGGTGATTTGGCCATTGTCCATTCTCATGAGGATAGAATCAGTGAGCCAAAGCAGGGAGGTGGTGGTGGAGTGATTTTTCCTGAAGCCAGATTGATAAGGGGTGAAGAATGAGTCATTGAGGTAAGGGGGAGCTGGGAGAGGGCTAGGTGTTCTTGAAGTTTGGCAAGGGTAGGGAGAAGAGAGATGGTGAGGTAGTTGCCAGGGGGAGGTGGGGTCTCCACCTTTGGGGAGGGGAAGGATCACTGCGTGTTTCCATGGGGGAAGGTACTGAGGTGGTTTAGAAAGAGAGGTTTAGGATAATAGAGAGTAGGTAGGTGATGGCCGGGGCTGAGAGGGATAATAGTTTAGAGTCAAGGCAATTCGGGGAGGAGCCTTTTGAAGGGCTGATCGCTAGCAGGGCATTTAGGGTGTCATTTGGGGAGATAGTAGCAAAGGAGAAGGGGGAATCAGGGGGTCGTTCATAGGCAATAGGAAGGGGGAGAGGGAGGGGAATAGTTTGGGCGGGATTAGAGTAGCTCATCAGCACAAGTGGTGTAATAGGAGTTGGCCACGACATGTCTTCCTTGGCACACCCTCCACACTACCCCACCCACGGCTAACAATCTCCTTCCCCCAATCCGATGACAAGGCTCTCTGTGGCTGCACTAGTTTTACCTTTACCTTTATAATTATGTGTAGGCATTAGCACTGTTAGTTTCTGTATCCAGGATGTATTGTATATTTGTTCATTTGTGTTGCTATTCTGCTTTCTCCTGTGTAACTTGCTTACAGTCTATGACGTAGAACCTTTGTAAAAGATCTTGCGTTCAAAGGTGTTTTCCAAATCAATAATAAATAAATAAAAATAGGAGTTGAATTCAGTGGCTGCTGCAACTGGATTAGAAATGAGGATGGCTTTTATCTTAAGTATAGGGGTGGGTGGACAGGATGAGGGGATAAAGAGGGTGTAGACCACTCTCCAGAACTTGGAGGGGGAACTGATGTTTGTCTCGAAGGTAGATTTGAACTACTCTGTTTTGGCTAGTCTGGTAGCCTGGGTGCAGGCATTATGGAGTTTTTGGTAAATATAAGAAGATCATTTGGAAGCTAAGAGACTTTGTGCTGTTTCCAGGCCCGATCTCTGGCTCTGTGGCAGGCTAGTAATTCAGGGGAAAGCCAGGGGAGGTGATGACCTCTAACCCTTGTTTGTTTTAGGGGTGCGAAGGCATTCCAATTTGTTAGGAAGATGTCTTTAAAGTAGATTTAGGGCTTTATCAACTGAGGAGGTGCTTGCTAGAGGGGACTAGTCTGAGAGGGCAAGACTATGCAGGAGAGGTTTCAATTCTAGGGATTTATAGGTCCGTATTTGTAGGGTTTTATGTGGGGCTTTAGGGCTGTGAACTTTTCTGACCAGGAAAACCGGGTTGTGGTCACTGGGAGCATCTGGAAGGATGCCGGAGGCAATGATTCTATGGGAGTGAGAAGTTAGGGCCCAATCAAGTAGGGAGTGGTTTTGGGTCTTGTGATTAGGGCGGGTGGGTTCTGTAATTAGTTGTGTGAGGTTGAGAGCACAGATAGCATTTCCTGTGGTAGATGTTGTTGGGGAGAACCAATTTAAATAGAGGTTGCCAAGGATGTAAAGCTCACCAGATTGAGAGAGGGAAGTATTGGAAGTTAGGAGGTCAAGGGAGAAAGCGGGCTGGACATTTGGACGGTAATAGATACCAGCCACAAAGATAGGGAGTGAGAAAGGATACATTGATGGCTAAGGCATCATGGGTTGCTGGATTGGAGGAGGAGGAGAAGACTGGGAAGTATTGGAGGGAGGCGCAGATATACATGGCCACTCCACCACCCCTGCCTGCTCTGTCTTGCCTTAGAATTGAGTAACCGGGGATGGAGACCGAGTGGTCAGGAATCATGCTCTTTAGCCATGTTTCTGTTATAATTCGAATGTTTGGTTTCAGGGCAGCAACCATGGCTTGCAAGAGGTCTAATTTTTGAAGTAGGATACGAATATTTAAGTGTAATATCTTGAAACCCTTTATGAGGGCTGTTGGGGTAGTGGTATGGGAAATGGCAGTGGGGGAGATGGCAGGGGTGAAGGAAGTAGCAGGACCGGGTTTGGGGTGGATGTCCCCTGAGGTGAGTGCACGATTCTCAGGTTTCACTCTGCCCTTTTCTTTTTTTTTCTTTCTTACTTTTTCTTTTATAGATTCTAGTAATCATCTGTTCTAAGAACCTATTTTGTTTCCTTTTTTAATTTATGCTAATGGTTAGCGCTGCATAACTGGCATGCTCACGTTAGCTTAGCGTAAAGCACCTAAATGAATTAAAAGGTGGAGGCATACCCTCAGGATTGGACCTTGTATGTAGTTTATATAACTGCTCTTTTCCAGGGATCCTATGTTCAATATCCCTATCAATATATTCTTTACATTTAAATATGGACTACCGTGCCCGCCTGGGCTTCGGACCTCATCCAGCAAGGAGCAGAAACCAGGCCCAAGGAACCCACCCATGATTCTGCTACCTGCCACCGGCAGATCACTCGGGACTCTCCTGTAGAAAAGCGCCGCTCAGACTCTCTGAACCTCAGTTCGTGGCAGGGTTAGAAACTATACACAAGCTGCCGCTTGATAGACCTCTCCACCCAACCAGAGGAAAACCACGCTCCGGGAACTTGCCTGGAGCTGCTGGGAGAAAAGCTGTAAAAGCCGTAGCCCTTCTAGGACTACCGTGCCCACCTGGGCTTCAGACCTCACCCAGCAAGGAGCAGAAACCAGGCCCAAGGAACCCACCCATGGTCCTGCTACCTGCCACCGGCAGACCACTCGGGGCTCCCCTGCAGAAAAGTGCCACTTGGACCCTGCGAACCTCGGTTCGTAGCAGGGTCAGGAACTATACACAAGCCGCTGCTTATGAGACCTCTCCGCCCAGTCAGATGAAAACTGTGCTCTGGGATCTTGCCTGGAGCTGCTGAGAGAAAAGTCATAAAAGCTGACGCCCTTCCAGGACTACCCTGCCTGCCTGGGCTTCGGACCTCACCCAGCAAGGGGCAGAAACCAGGCCCAAGGAACCCACCCATGGTCCTGCTACCTGCTGCCATCAGACTGCTTGGGACTCCCCTGCAGAAAAGTGCTGCTCGGACCCTCAGAATCTCATTTCATGGTAGGGTCAGGAACTATACACAAGCCGCCGCTTGTGAGACCTCTCCACCCAGCCAGACGAAAATCGTGCTCTGGGGACTTGCCTGGAGCTGCTGGGAGAAAAGCCGTAAAAGCCGTAGCTCTTCCAGGACTAGCGTGCCTGCCTGGGCTTCGGACCTCACCGAGCAAGGAGCAGAAACCAGGCCCAAGGAACCCACCCATGGTCCTGCTACCTGCCGCTGGCAGACAGCTCGGGACTCCACTGCAGAAAAGTGCCACTCAGACCCTCCGTACCTCAGTTCATGGCAGGGTCAGGAACTATACACAAGCCACCGCTTGTGAGACCTCTCCACCCAGGCAGATGAAAACTGCTCCGGAGACATGCCTGGAGCTGCTGGGAGAAAATCCATAAAACCCGTAGCCCTTTCAGGACTACCATGCCTGCCTGGGCTTTGGACCTCACCCAGCAAGGAACAGAAACCAGACCTAAGGAACTCACCCATGGTGCTGCTACTTGCCACCGGCAGACCACCCGGGACTCCCATGCAGAAAAGCACTGCTCAGACCCTCCAAACCTCAGCTCATAGCAGTGTCAGGAACTATACACAAGCCACCACTTGTTAGACCTCTCCACTCAGTCAGATGAAAACCGCACTCTGGGGACTTGCCCAGAGCTGCTGGGAGAAAAGCGTAAAAGCCGCGGCCCTTCCAGGACTACCATGCCTGCCTGGGCTTCGAACCTCACCCAGCAAGGCGCAGAAACCAGACCCAAGAAACCTGCCCGTGGTCCTGCTACCTGCTGCCGGTAGACCGCTTGGGACTCCCCTGCAGAAAAGCTTTGTTCAGACCCTCCGAACCTTGGTTTGTGGCAGTCAGGAACTATACACAAGCCGCTGCTTGTGAGACCTTGCCACACAGCCAGATGAAAACCGCAGTCCAGGGACTTGCCTGGAGCTGCTGGGAGAAGAGCTGTTAAAGCCGTAGCCCTTCCAGGTATATTGGAGCTTGGCGCCTCTTGGAACACTTTCAAATTTAAGCGCTTTCCCTCTGATTGGCTGTGACCAGCTTTGGACTCACGCTGATTGGCCCACTGGCTTTTGTACCTGTTTTTTGAGATTTCAGCTCTGAAATGCCTATTTTACCGAATGTTGAAAACTGTATGCTTTAATTTGAAACTTAGACTCTGTACTGCTTTGTAATAGAATGTCTTTTGGTGAGCCAAAAGGTGTTTGGGGAGCCCTGTTAAACACTTTTTTTTGGCTCACATTTTGCAAGTGTTTACAGCCTTCTTTGAGATTCTTGTCTGTGTATAGCATATAAGTTACTCTTGTTTCTCTCTCCACCTGAAAAGTTCATTTTATTTAAGTTGTTTCCAGCCTGCTTTCTCTTTTCCTGACCCACCCCCGCCCAACCTAAGTGCCCTCCCTCTAGTTTCTAGCTGCATGCCCTGTTATTTTGTCTGCTCAGACATCCCCTCCCATCTGCTCATATAGAAACATAGAAACATAGACTTTGACGGCAGATAAGGACCGCTAGGCCCATCTAGTCTGCCCATTTCCCTACCTACAGGATAGGCCACAGATCCTAGTTAACCAACAGCCTATATCTTCCTGCCCCCCACAAGAATTGCCTTATGTCTATCCCATGCATTCTTGAATTCTCCCACAGTTTTAGACCCCACAACTTCCTCAGGAAGGCTGTTCCATGCATCCACTACCTCTCTGTGAAATAATACTTCCTCACATTGCCCTGAACACGCCTCTTTCTATCTTTAAATTGTGTCCCTTGTTCTTGCAAGTCTCTTTTCTGAAAGATGCTACCTTCTTGGACTTTGTTGATTCCCTTGAGGTACTTGAAAGTTTCTATCATGTCCCCCTCTCCTTCTTTTCCTCAAGGGTATACATATTAAGCTCCTTTAGTCTCTCCTCATACGGCTTCTCTTGCAGACCCTGCACCATTTTAGTTGCCCTCCTCTGGACTGCCTCTATCCTGTCTATGTCCTTGCGGAGATGGGGTCTCCAGAACTGTACACAGTATTCAGATGGGTCTCACCAACTGTCTGTACAGAGGATAACAACTTCCTGTTTCTGCTGTGATGCCTCTCCTATACATCCCAGTATACCCCCGGCTCTCCCTACTGCCTTCTCACATTGCTTGCTAACCTTAAGGTCATCTGATACTATTACCCCCAGGTCCCTTTCCTGTTTTGTTGTTGTTACTACCTCCCCACCCATTGTGTATTCTTCCCCTGGGTTCTTGTTTCCCAGGTGCATTATTTTGCACTTTTTTGCATTGAATCCTAGCTGCCAAATGTCTGACCATTCCTCCAACCTTGCCAAGTCCCTTTTCATCCTTTCCATGCCTCCTTGTATATCAACCCTGTTGCAGATCTTTGTGTCATCTGCAAAAAGGCATACTTTTCCTTCTAGTCCCTCTGCAATGTCACTGATGAAGACATTAAAAAGGACTGGACCCAATACTGAACCCTGCAGTACCCCACTGGTAACCGCCCTTTCTTCAGAGTGGACTCCATTTACAATTACCTTCTGTGTCCTGTTGTCCAGCCAATGTTTTACCCAGGCTACCACCTTGGGACCCACTCCCAGGCTGGTTAATTTGACTAATAATCTTTTGTGTGGGACTGTGTCAAATGCCTTGCTAAAGTCTAGGTAGGCCATGTCCACAGCCCCTCCCTGGTCTACTACTTTGGTCACCCAGTCAAAGAAATCTATTAGATTCGTCTGACATGACCTTCCCACTGTGAACCCATGCTGCCTTGGATCCTGTGCTCCACTGACCTCTAGGTACTCAACTATTCTTTCCTTCAGAAGTGACTCCATCACTTTCCCTACCACAGAGGTCAGACTGACAGGTCTGTAGTTTTCTGCCTCTGTCTTGGTCCCACTTTAGTGAAGGGGAATCACATCCGCCTTCCTCCAGTCCTCAGGTACCACACCATCCTCCCATGATTTATTAAAAAGAGTAGCCAGTGGTTTCACTAGTTCCTTCCTTAATTCTTTTAGAATTCTGGGGTGAATTCCATCAGGACCCATTGCTTTGTCCACCTTCAGTTTTAGGAGTTCTTGCAGAACCCTTTCTTCTGTGAAAGGACTGGGATCGACCCCCCTATCAAGAGTGCTTCTGTTAATTGGATTAGGCACTTCCCCCTCCTCTTTTGTGAATACTGAGCAGAAATATTCGTTCAGTATTCCTGCTTTTTCACTGTCCCCCTCTGCCCACCCACCGTTCATTCTATTCAGCCTCACTATCCCTCCCTTTGTCTTTCTCGCTGATGTACCTATAAAAGGTTTTATCCCCCTTCTTAACTGAGTTGGCTATCTTTTTTCCTCAGTTTGGGCTTTTGCTATTCTGACTTCCCTCCCTGCTTCTTTCTGCCTTAACTGGTACAGCTCTCTGTCCTGCTCCTTCTGTGTTTCCTTATACTTCGGAATGCTATCTTTTCTTCCTGACTTTCTGGCCGCCTCTCTTGAGAACATAGTGGCTTTTTCTTTCATTTTGATTTGTTTATTTGCTTCACACAAAGGCTTGTTGCCTCTGTGATGGCAGTTTTGATAATTCCCCATTGTTGCTCCACACCTCCTTCTAACCTGTTTGTTAGTGCTTTTCTGAGGCACTCTCCCATCTTGCCAAAGTCAGCCCTCCTAAAGTCCAGTACCCTCACTTTTGTATGGCTTGACTCAGTAGCTGAGTTTAACGTGAACCACAGTGTTTGATGGTCACTTATCCCCAGATGGCAACCCACTTCTAGATCTGCTCCTACTTAATCCCTCTTCCTTCCTCTCCCCTCCGGGACTACCGTGCCTGCCTGGGCTTTGGACCTCACCCAGCAAGGAGCAGAAACCAGGCCCAAGGAACCCACCCGCGGTCCTGCTACCTGTCGCTGGCAGACCTCTCAGGACTCCTTTGCAGAAAAGCACCACTCTGACCCGCCGAACCTCGGTTCGTGGCAGGGTCAGGAACTATACACAAGCTGCCGCTTGTGACACCTCTCCACCCAGCCAGATGAAAACCACACTCTGAGGACTTTTCTGGAGCTACTGGGAGAAAAGCCATAAAAGCCATAGCCCTTCTTATTCCCGCTGGCACTTTGCACCTGCTCCCCTCCCTCCCCCCAGCTCACCCACCCTGGGTGGACCTCTTCTTTTATAGTACACTGTTAGTCATATGACTAAGTGTCCAATTTTCCATTGGCTTGTTATACAGTTTAGCCACTAGGTATCAATTCTCTTGACAGTGCTATCCCCTCATTAGCTGCTGTGCTTGCTAAACTATTGACGCTGCACTCTCAGTCTTCTTCACACCAATTCAGCTATGACAGCAATGAGCGCTCCTAGCTGTCCCTTAGCCACTGTGCCACACTGTCTTAATCAAAGCACCATGAACCTGCCTAAGCCCTGGACTAACATAGATCCACACAACCTGGCAAGACGTATTTTGCCACTCCTATTCTTACTGTGCTTAAATGGGATCTCTCTAACTATTCCACTTAACACAAGCCATGGAGGTTACACCTCTCAACCTACCAACTTTGTTTTCTCCAACCAAATTACTGAATCTCAATCTGTGCCTGCTTATAAGACCCTCATTGTCCTGAAGGGATATACCCATAATGCATTTTACATGCTCAGAAAACGCACACTGAGACGAGAAATTCCCTTTCCCTTCCACATGGTCAAACTGTGGTTTCTCCTCCTCCTCGCCATCCTGTTGTCAGGGGATGTTGAAATGAATCCTGGCTCCTCTGCCCACTTCTCTCCTGCTGATATAACTGCAATCTCAGGTAAAGGGCTCTTTATTGCCCACATGAACGTCAGGAGCATCACCTGGAACTTTGCTGACCTCGAGGAATGGATAAAACTATACAATCCAGACTTATTATACCTATCCGAAACATGGCTTAAGCCCAACATCCTGGACTCGATATGCTCCCTTGCCAACTACACCATGATCCAGAGACACAGGCCCTCCTCTAAATGTGGAGGAGGGGTTACTCTTTTCTACAAAGATCACCTAAACGTTATGGTTATTCCAGCCTCCACCTCTTCCTCCATCTGTGAGTCTCTACATACAATTATCGCTCTTGGTGCCAAAAAACTCCATATAATCTGCACCTACAACCCCCCTACTGGGGGTACCACTGGATTCCAGGACTTACTCAACCTAACCTCCATGAACTCCAAGCACAACGAGCTCATAATATTAGGTGATTTAAACCTAAACTGGTTGGGAACAGCTCATAGCACACTGTTGTCACTTACACAAAGCCATTACCTGCACCAGATCCTAACTGAACCCACAAGAACTACCATCTCAAACAACCTCCACCCTCATAGACTGGGTTCTGGTAAACTGCCTTGCTCATGTACAAACAGCAGGTACCTTGTCAGATGCCATAACAGATCATTCCCCAACCTTCTGTATTTGGGGTCCAGAGACTGCTCCCCCCCTGCACTACATCACCATAACCAGCTTTGCAAACCTGGATGTTGAAGCATTTCTCCATGATGTATCCTGTATAAACTGGTCAGGCATCCTTCACTCAAGTGATGTTGAAGTAGCCCTAGGGATTTTCCCTAATGAATTCCTGGCCATCCAGAATAAACATGCCCCTACAGTTACCCGGAGGGTTAGGGGCAAGCAAACTAGATGGCTCCACAAGGACCTGCTGACAAACCTGCACACACGGGACAAATACTGGAAGAAGTACAAACTATCAGGGCTACCAGAGGACTACAATATCTACAGGGCCCTTTGCAACTCCTGCAAAAAATGGTTAGAATGGCAAAGAGTATCTACTGAAGGGAACTGCTCACAAGCTCTGCTTGCGACCCTAGAAAATTCTGGATCCACATCAGTGTCAGTGGCTCAGTAGGTAGCACACTCTCTTCTGAGGCCGGGAGATCAGAGGGCTATGGGTTCAGTTCCCACATCTGCCACTTGGGTTAATATCCCAATACTGACACTGTAGTGCAGCATGAGGGGGGTGATGCACTTCTGAGGTGCCGTCTTTCGGATGAGATATTAAACCGAGGTCCCACCTGCCTGGATTGGTGGTAGTTCAGATGGATGCTAAAAATCCCATGCCACTTATTGAAAAAGAGTAGGGGAATGTCCCCGTTGTCCTGGCCAGATTTCTCCCAGTCACTAAAAAAATACCACCAACAGCTTAATCTGGTTCAATTTCAGTTGCTTACCATCTGTATTCCCCCCCTCCCCCCAGTCGCCCCTGAAAAAGGGACTTCTAGGCCCAGTGGGCTTACCAGGTCAACAAAAATTCAATAAACATCAAGACTTTTCTTAGTGCTGTACAGTCATCTACCCCAGGGGACATGATCCTGAATGGTGTACACTGCATTAACTCAAACACTATAGCCAACATTTTCAACAAAATGTTCTCGGATCTGTCCCAGTACACCTCATACTTCAATTCGCCTCTTTCAGCCTCTTTCAGCCTCTCAGCACACCCCAGTCAGCTACATCCTGCTCTGCCTACTGCAAACAAACAAATACCCCCTCCCTTTTTATTTTAAGGCAATCTCAAAGTCTGAGGTCCTAAGACTACTACAAACCATATCCGACAACACCAGCCCTGGCTCAGATACCCTAGAACCACGTCTACTGAAACTAACAGCACCTTTGATTGCCTCATCACTGGCAAAAATGTTCACACTGTGTCTCTCTCTCTCTCTCTCTCTCTCTCAATGCTGTCCCAGACCTCTGGAAAGTTGCTCGAGTTACACCTGTCTTTAAAAAAGGAGAACGGAAGGAAATCACCAATTACAGGCCCATAGCCATCCTCTCGGTGTTAAGGAAAATACTGGAGAAGCTTATTGCAAACCAAACCAACGACTATCTCACAAAGAACAACCTTTTCTCTGACACTCAGCATGGTTTCAGAAAAGACCACAGTACTTCAACTGCTCTTCTCAAATTCACCACCGATACACTTTCCAACATGGATGCAGGTATGCTTACAGGAGCAGTATTCATAGACCTTACCAAGGCCTTTGGTCTTGTTGATCATCCCCTGCTTCTCTCCATTCTTCATAGTCTTAACTTCTCATCCACAGTGGTCGACTGGTTTAACAGATATCTGTCAAACAGAACTCAAGTTGTTAAATTCAACTCCTCTCTCTCTCTCTGTGCCGAGACTAATATTACCATTGGAGCATCCCAGGGCTCTATCCTGGGACCCCTTCTTTTTTCACTTTACATAAATAATATAGACGATGCCCTTATCTCTTGCTCCGCCATTCTCTATGCTGATGATCTCGTTCTCTACTCAAGCGCAGACAATATCAGCATCATAAACACATACCTCTCCTCGGATTTTAAGAATGTGCAAATATGGCTGAATAAAAATAAGCTCATACTCAATATAAAAAAAACTCAAGCCATGTTATTTGGTACTGCCCCCAGACTCAGGGCTTGCAAGCAGTCCCTCATGGTGCATGACTCAGGCGGGTCTCACATTGAGTGTGTCACTTCATTTAAATACCTGGGAGTCCTCCTTGACCAATCCCTTGATTTCAGCTTACACATTCCATCCACCTGCAAAGCTGTGAATGCTAAATTAGGAGTTGCCTACAAGACAAGTCATATGTTAACACCATCTGCCAAGTTGGCCATTGCCAGAGGTATCCTTCTTCCTGCCCTGACATACGGTGTTTCCACTTTTTCTATTGCCCATAACACTGCTCTTCATAAATGGGATGTTATATACAATAATATATGTCGGTATGCCTCCTCTTCCCATCGCCTCAAGCACCACTGCCACCTGTACAGTGACCTAGGCTAGGTCTCCCCATCTGCTTACTGACAGTACTCCTTAGGCTCCCTTATAGATTCAGTAATTCAAAATCAAACCCAACTATGCTCTATAAACAAGTCTCTACTTAACGTATCTAGGTGTCTCACAGTAAACGGCTCTGGAGCCTTTCTTCTCACTGCCCCTACTTTCTGGAACTCCCTCCCTCTAGCTCTTCAGCTGGCAGGCTCCCATCCAATCTTTAAAAAGGAGCTACATTGCCATTTATCCCTGGACCCTGCATTTGCTTTGACCCCACTTAAACTTACTTTCTACCTCCATGTTCTCATATATCATAGTCCACCACCTTACTCCTCTCTCTCTTCCATTCTGTTTCCTACCTCATCCCTGCTGTCAAACTCTTACCTACCTTACTACACACTAAAGTATCTGCTGCTTAATCTCACCTTGCCCACCTCTGTTACCCCTCCCTCCTAACTCATTATTTCTGCTCACCACACTATAGGACTTTAGCTAAGCTATGTATACAGACTTATGTATCTTTTATTTTGACTGCCAGCTCTGCACTTCATACTACTTCAGTGTAATTAAGTATTCTTTATATGTATCTCAGACTTATGTATCTTTTATTTTGACTGCCATTTCTGCACTTTATGCTGTCGCAATGTAATCTAGTCTTCCTTATGTTATGTTGCTTGATTGTACGTATCATCTCTAGGACCGTCTGATCTGACCCATATGTAATTTACCTGTACTAATGCAATGTATGTGTCTCTCGGTTTTGTATGTACTCTCCTGGGTCACGCCTGAAAATAGTCATTTTTTGGCTAGTGCACCTACCCAGTTAACTAAAACTAAATAAAATAAATAAAAAATAACTTAAAAATGCCCTTTGCTTTGCCTTGGACCTCCCATATGGATCTCTTAAATGAAAAGAAAAAGAAAGTATTAATTACTTATTTTAAAATGTAAGGAATAAGACCTTGGCATAGCTATAGTTATCTTTGAAAGTCCCAAAGCATTTATACTACCCCCTTTTGTGTTATAAAATGGAAAATCTAAAAACTAAATTTACATAAGCACTTTACTCTTCATTTCCTTTTATCTATTCTTTTCTATCTGTGCTTCATTCTGTGACATGGAAAACTATATTGTTAAATGAAATATTAGATTATTGCACTGCTCTCACAGATGTTTTAACTGTGAAAGAAAGTAAAGTACAGTTTCATATGTAGTGTTATTTTTATAAAGACAACTAAACTGTGGAACAGGTGGCTGTTGCAACTGTGGAGGTTTTCAAAAGAGGCTGTGATAGGTACAGGGGAAGGGTGCAGCCCAGAGCCTCACCAGGGATTGGGGGGAGGGACCTTGAGGGGAGGGGGGCTATCATAGTGCCCTGAGTGGACTCTGATCCACAAGCAGACTCAGTAGACCATTGGGCCTAATCTGCTGGCTTTTTAGTATGTTAGTAAATAAAATGTTGTATTTAAAAAATTGTATCTAAATTTTACTGTAGTAGAAAACTTAATCACAGTCAAAGCCTTTGAAAACAGCATGTAATGCTACAATTTGTTTTAAATTTTTCTTAAAAAATTTGCACTGGCACTTTCTTTGGTATAGAAACATAGAAGTTGACGACAGATAAGGACCGCAAGGCCCTTCCAGTCTGCCCATTTCTTTTTCAACCTTATAAATGTGCCATTGGCCTTTGCTCTGTCAGTGGCCTATCTATTCATACTCATTTGTATTGCTCCCTTATGCCTATCCCATGCCTGTTTGAAGCCCTGCACTGTATTCATAGCCACCACTTCTTGAGGTAGGCCATTCCATGCATCCACCACCCTTTCTGTGAAAAAGAATTTCCTCACATTCCCCCTTAATCAGCCCCCTCTAATCTCATGCTGTGTCCTCTTGTCCTGCTATTTTCTTATATTTAAACACGTTAGACTCTTTCACCTTGTTAATGCCCTTAAGGTGTTTGAATGTCTCGATCATATCACCTCTCTCCCTCCTTTGCTCAAGGGTATACATATTGAGCTCTGTTAATCTGTCCTCATATGTCTTCTGATGCAGTCCCTGCACCATTTTGGTTGCCCTTCTCTGGACTGCCTCAATTTGGTTAATGTCCTTGTGAAGGTGTGGCCTCCAATACTGCACGCAGCACTCCAGATGGGGCCTAACCAGTGTCTTGTAAAGAGGGGATTATTACCTCCCTCTTACGACTTGTGATACCCCTACTAATACACCCTAACACCCCCCTAGCCTTACCTACTGCTTTAGAGGTCTGCTTGGATGATTTCAGGTCATCAGTGATGGTGATGCCCAAGTCTCTTTCTTCCTTTGTGACTGCTAGCAACTCCCCTCCCAGCCTATAGGTGGCTTCAGGGTTTCTCTTCTCTATGTGCATGATCTTGCACTTCTTTGCATTAAATCCCAGTTGCCACTCTTCTGACCATTTTACTAGTTTATCCAGATCTCTTCTTATTCTGCCCACCCCATCTGGATCATCTACTCTGTTGCAGATCTTGGTGTCATCTGCAAACAGACAAGTCTTACCCTCTAGTCCATCTGCAAGGTCACTAATGAAGATGTTGAAGAGGACTGACCCCCAGGACTGATCCATGAGGTACCCCACTTGTGACTTGCATCTCTTCTGACTGTATACCATTTACCATCACTCTCTGTTTTCTGCCCGTCAACCAGTTTGCCACCCAGTTGACCAACTCGACTCACCCGAGCCTACCCAGCTTATTTATCAATCTTCTATGTGGAACAGTGTCAAAAGCTTTGCTGAAGTCAAGGTAGTGACATCAACTGCTCCCCTTGGTCCACCACTCTGGTTACCCAGTCAAAGAAATCTATGAGATTAGTTTGACAGGACCTTCCTTTTGTAAACCCATGCTCTCTTGGATCCTGTGCCCCATGGATTCCAGGTGTTGCACTATCCTTTCCTTGAGGAGTGCCTCCATAATCTTGCCCACTACTGAGGTAAGACTGACTGGTCTGTAGTTCCCAGCCTCCTCCCTGCTACCACTTTTGTGGAGCGGGATCACATGAGCCCTTCTCCAGTCTTCTGGGACCTCTCCTGTGCTCAGAGACTCACTAAACAGTTCTGCTAATGGCTCTGCTAGTTCCACCCTTAGCTCCTTAAGTACCCTGGGATGTATGCCATCAGGTCCTATTGCCTTATCCACCCTGAGCTTAGCAAGCTCTTGTAGGACCCTTTCTTTGTGAAGGGAGTAGTGCTCACCTCCCTCCCCTGTGTCCATGGTGCTGAGCTGTGGGCCCTGCCCTACCTTCTCTTCAGTAAATACAGAGCAAAGTATCTATTTGGGATAGATGCTTTTACAGGTCCTCCTCCTCACATGCTCCCTTTTCTCCATTAAGCTTAGCAATACCCCCTCTGGACTTTCTCCTTTCACTAATGTATCTATAGAAAGTCTTGTCACCTTCTTTTACTGTTCATGCTAGTGTTTCCACAGTTTGGGACTTTGCCTGCCTTACTGCCTTCCCTGCTTCCCTTAGGGCAGTTTGGTATGCCTCCCTATCTTCATCCCGCTGTGTTCCCTTATATTTCCTGAAGGCCAGCCTTTTGGCTCTGACCTTTTCTGCTACTGTATTTGAGAACCAAAGTGGTTTCCTTCTTCTTTTGCACTTCCTTTTCTGTCTAACACAATGGGATGTTGCTTCAAGCATTGCATCCTTAATGCTTGCCCACTTTGCCTGTACCCCCTCACCTGTGTTTCTTTTTGCCAGGGCTAGCTTAACTCGGTTGGCCATCTTAACAAAGTCAGCTCCTCTGAAGTCCCATATTTTTGCCTTGGAATGGGATGATTTAGATGTAGTAGCCAAATTGAACCATACCATTTGATGGTCACTGGCCCCCAGGTGACCTTCTACCTGGAGATCTGTGATCCCTTCCCTGTTAGTCAGTACTAGATCCAGGATAGCCCTGTCTCTTGTGGGTTGTTGTACCAGTTGTTTGAGGCCCTCCCCCTGCAGGGAATCCACTATGTGTCTAGTTCTGGCAGATGTTCCTGCTGGTATTGACCAATCTGTATCCAGCATGTTGAAGCCTCCCATTATCAGAACCTCCCCTTTAGCTGTCATGTTTTGTATATTTTCTAACAGTAATGTGTCTATGTCCTCCCCCTGGTCTGGGGGTCTGTAGACAACCCCGGTTCTTATGGCTGTCCCATTTCTTGTTTCCAGGGTGACCCACAGTTCTTCTGGCTCCTTATGTGTATTCTGAATTTTTGTAGCTTTGATATTTTCATTGACATACAGGGCCACTCCTCCCCCCCTTTTTGCACCTCGGTCTCTTCTGAACAATACATAGCCAGGTACTGAAGTCTCCCAAGTGTGGTTACTAGTAAACCACATCTCACTAATTGCTACTATGTCCAGTTTAGCCTCTGACATTATTGCCTGCAGGTCTGGGATCTTATTTCCCAGGCTGTGAGCATTTGTGTACATGATTTTCCATTGGCCAGATTTCGGTGTGTTAGTTGTTGGGTGAGGTTTGGCATTACCCCTGTGTGCTGTATGGGAAGACAAACCTTTGTTCTTACCTGGTGATGCAAATGAACTGCAAACATGCTGAATTCCTGTTTGATCACTAGCTGAGGGGGGAGGAGGGGTGTTCTTCCCATTCGACGTATGGGGTGCTGCACCCCTCTCCCCATTTGCTAGTTTAAATATTCTGCAAAGACATCAAACTTCTGCCCCAATGCACTGACTCCCTCCTTATCAGATGCAGTCCATCAAATTTAAAGAACTTTTGCTCCCAGAACAGTTGCCAGTTCCCTACAAATCTGTGTCCTTTTTCCTGGCACCAGCCCTTGAGCCACGTGTTTAGCTCCTCTATCTCCCCTTCTCTGACCTTCCGTCCATCTGCCCCCCTCTCCCAGACTGGCAGGATCTCAGAGAAGGAGATGCCAGACGAAATGGATGATAGTTTGTCACCCAGACTGGTCAGGTGTTCCTTGGTCTCCACAGCTGACCGGCTGGCGAGATCATTAGTCCCTATGTGTACTAGGACATCAATGTTTTCTCCTGCTTTGTGAACAATTTTAGCAATGCGGTCAGTGTCTTTCCATGCTGATGTACCTGGGAGACATCTAACCATTACCCCTGGCTGGAGATGGGTATCAACTCCCCGAATCATGGAGTCTCCTATGATCAGAAGTTTTTTGGATTTCCTTTTTGCTTTTTTTGTTTTGATTCCTGATTTGGGTGAGTTTTGTTGTGCTAGCTCCTGTGCCGCAGTGTCCTGCTCTGCAGTGTCTTCTGCCTCTTTGTTTGATTTCAGAGATAGAGGCAGATACCTATTTGTAGTGTTTATATGTTTTTTGGAGGTAATATGTTGGAGAGCAGAGAGTGATGGGGCACCCGATTTGCCCCTCCTAACCACCTGCCAACCTCCTGGACCAAGTACCCTCTGCGGTCGAGGTTTTTCTGTTGGATGCTGGGGAAATGGCAGGTGGTTCTTATAATGTATTTCCTCTTGAACATGAAATTTGAGGCGTGCAATCTCTGCCCATGCTGCCCGGAGCTGAGCCCTAAGATCTCCAATGCCCCAGCATGTAGGACAGTGTCCTAAATCCTGTAAGACTGTCCTTCTGAAAATTGTTCCACAGTACCTGCAGTTAATGATATCCATTCCAGATAAGTTGCTGGGTTTATAACCTAGTCAGAGTAATTAGAAGGAAGAAAATGCAAGTAATGGTTTGATTGTGTTTTTTTTTTTGTTTAACTTGTTATAACAAGTTAAATTACTAGTGCCCCTGTAAATGAGCTCACCTTGTGGATGCCCCACTGATCCGCACCTTCCTGCTCTGCCACAGGAAATGTCACAACTGTGGTACCCTATAAAAGGAGTGTAGTATGGAGATCTGTGATCCCTTCCCTGTTAGTCAGGGGATCGGGGTGGTGGCTGGGCCCTTCCCCTGCCAAAAAAGAAGAAACACGGACGAAAGAACAAGGAGGTAAGAACAGAAACAATCAGTCAACACCAAATGCAGTAACCCTGAAAGCTTATCCTAATGTTAGATAAAACTGTAAAATCTGTAAAGCACCACCTGTAATAATTTCAGAGAAGATATACGCTGTAAAAACACTTTGCTACAGAGAAAAATAAAGCAATGAAATGTTAGCAACAAACAGTAGCAATCCCTGTGAGTAAAAAATAAAAACAACACCACACAGTAAATCTGCTTAGCCAAAAGAAGTCTTAATCCTTTTCCCTTGCTCTGGTAAGGTTCTCTACTCTGCCTTTCAAGCAGTCTTAGAAGGAAAGAGCTCAGGTGAAGCTAGGTGCCTTGGCCAGCAAACCAAGTCTTCTACATATATATCACTATGTATGTATCACTTAAATTTATTTTGGATAAAAGGGTGATTGCTGTGTGACACCTTAGCCAACCCCCGAGGAAGACCCTGTTTTAGGGTCAAACGCTGGGGAGAAAGTTGCTGTCGGGCAGACAGCCACAATAAAAATGTGAAACAGTTTCAATCAGCTTGGATTCCACAAGTACTAATTTGAACAGTTTTTTTTTTTTATCGGCTCCAAGGACATGCCAGTGCTCGTATACAATGTTGCAAATTCTTAAAGATTGGGAACTACAATTTACATGTAGACTTTTCTACAATTAACTACATCCAGTAGTGGAGTGAGCAGCCCTGAAATCTCACAGGTACCATGGGCAAACAAAGACAATTGAAGCATACTTGGATGCAGGTAGGGCTCCTCAGGCCTAAGAATTACAAAAGACCCATCTTTTGGCTTAGATGACTTAGACTTTGTATCTAAATGGAAAAAAGTTCTACTGAAGCCACTAAAAAATGGATGGAGTTAATTGTAGAAAAGTCTAAGAAAGACCAAAGGGAAATTGATAAAGAGTTTAAAAATGAAGAAACTGATTTGCAGCAGCACTCTGAGCACGCTGGTTTTCCGAAGTTTAAAGCTGAGTTACAAAAAGAATTGCAGTATCAGGAAAATAAGATCTGTGCCACGAAAAAAGAGAGGTACACCAGGGACATAAATGACTATCAAAAGGGACACATATTTAGTTGGCCAAAACGGTTCTATGTGACATGGGCGACTGAATCACAGCGACTGGTCATAAGGGCTCACAACCACAAGGGCGACTGAAAAACAGTATGTTGTTTAAATTGGGACACCCCCCTTAATTAGGATTCCTACTTCATGGGGGCGTAACTCGGGGAAAGAGGTGAAATCCAAGGTCACCCACATTGTAGGCGCCATTGTGCAGTAGCCTTTATGACCAGTCGCCAATATTCAGTCGCCCACATCACAGGCTACCGCCCAAACAAAACCCAGCTAATAAAAACAATAGGAGCAGCCAGAATCAGGGAGATAGAAATACAACAAAAAATAAAGTACATTTGGCCCCTGTATCAGTCCTGAGATCCAGCTCAAGTGCAAGCGAAATGAGCACAACAGTAGTACAAGTGCATCGGAGATGAGTGATTCAGAACACTCTGGTCCTTTTTTAGAGAGGAAGAGACAGTACAGATGGGGAAAAAGGAAGGGATGGTACCAGCTGCAACCAGAAGAACACGGAGAGGACAGCGACACACAAGAAGGTCAGGAAGGTCACCACCAGCAGAAGAGGTGATACCAGGTGTAGGAGAAGATCAAACACAGCTAAGCTAATTGACAATATTATTATGTAACCCCTATGTGGCGCTATCCCAAGGGCTACTCCCCCTGCCTGCGTGACTAGGTGGAGGTTAAGGGGCATGGGCACTGAAAATGGGTACCTCCACCCAGCGGACAGGGTTATTGGTAGCGTAGCTGACCTGGGTACAGCCCTACGGGACACTATAACCCCCCCTCTTTCTTCTCTATTGGCCTAAGCAATGAACAACAGACACACTTACAATAACCCCTAATCAGCATACAAATCCCCACTCGGTTTGCACTTACCACTAGAGCTGATTCCACCAGTTCGACCCTGGAGACCCAAAAAGAATTAGATCTTATTTATTCAGGGGGAATGAACAAGGGAGAGGCGTAATTTGGCTGATTAGTTCTGTAACCAATTCAATCAGGCAATCATGCATGCACTTTAGAGTCCCTTCACAGTCACACACTCTGGGTACCCACTTGGAAAAAAGATGGGCTAGCCTAACACGTTGCCTGGGGTAGGCTGGCGTTGCATCTGGTCAGGGTCCTGTGATGGAAAGAAGGAGCATGCACAACCACACACAATTTGTAATCCGGAGCCTGGAGGGTCAGTTCATAACAAGAAAACAACAACTGAATCAGATGACAACACTTTTGATTTAGTTGATGTTGCAGGGAACTACCCTGGTGTTTACTCATGCTACCCAATATGAAACACAGAAGGGACAAAATGGAGACTGCAGGTCGACAAGCTAGTATGCCAGAAGTAGGGCCCACACTATTCACCGAGGTGTCATTCCTGTTCGAGATGTTGAGCAGGGGGCTGATCCCCGGGCTAGTCTCTCATCGATGGTGATCTCTGCATCTGAAGGAGCTGATAGGGCCAAGGTGGCAGGGCCCAGGCCAGGTGAACAGTTCGGATTCGGTTCGATAGGTGCTTGAGACAGCTTCCAGCAAGCATGACACACTTAGGTAGTGGGGAACCAAATCGTGACCCACTGACATCTTACAGCACATTTATAGTAAACAATACCACAGGTTGGATGACAGTCCAGTGGCAATTTCAGTTTTCCTGAGCAAAACTGTGATCTCTGTGGTGATTCAGACATCCTGACAGGCCGATCGCTTACAGCAAATCTTCGGTCTTCTTCAGATAACAGGGCAGTCACAATTCAGTATTTCTGGTCACAAGCCGGAATTTCACTAGCAGATCCCTCAGAAGGGAAGGCGAACCAGGCCAGACACAGCCTTCCCACCAGTTTTCTGAGCTACTACGCAGGAACAGTTGCTCGAATATCTTGAGTAGTTCACTCTCTCAACTCCAAACTCAGACTGACTTTCTGCTGCAGGCAGCACGGGGACTTCCTTCTGATCCAAAAAGGGTTTGGTTGGTTGATTCATCTGTCTGTCAAAGCAAGGGCTCCCGCTCCAGGTCCATTTAGTTGCCAACATGAAAAACTAAAATTCCTACAGAAATTCACTCTCACAAGACCCTTGGGGAGAGACTCCATTTTAAGGTCCCCAAAAGGTACTGATCGGTGCAATACAGAAATGTCCATGCTGCAAAGAAAGTCAGATTAGACAAACTATCATACCATTTTTATTAGAGCAGCTAATCAGCAAACAATTACCAGTTTTAACAGAGCTCCCTCTGCACCATTAGTGATGACAGAGCAGAGCAATATTATTACAGCTCGGGCGGGACTCGAGCCTGGAAACACTCGGCCCCTACCCAGATTAATTATACACTACAAAAATAATGTCTCTTAAAGGGACAGGCACAGAGGCTAACAGGGCACTCACATGCAAGGACTTTTACACCTGTAAAGACACAGAACACCTGCTTGGCAGTGGGCATTTAAGCACACCCAAGGAAGATTTTTGGGAACTCCCATTTATAGAGGGGTTACAATTAGCCTTTCCGATAGGAACCTATTGGAAGAGGAGGTAAGTGTCTTAAACAAGGGCCTCTTGTTTATACCAGCTGCAGACTTGAATTTTTTTTAAACAACTGTTGACCTTAACCATCTGTGCAGGACTCTTAGCTTAAGGTGTTTTTACAGTAAAGATTTGGAGATGGGGGGAGATATGGGTAATGGCAATGTGTCTGATGCTAGCCAGGCTAATACAACGTTTGAGACAGTAGATGTAATACCTGCTCAGGAAGTAGTGGAGGCATTAGCAAATTTTGATACAAATGGGGGGGGGGGTGTTACTAATGCGCAAGATAGTAACACGGATACTTGTGTGCTAGGACACAGGAAACAAAGTACGTTGTGTCCACCACAGTCCTTTGCAGTCACTGTGTTTCAAAAACTCTGTGAAAGAGAAATAAAGACATTAAAAAAGGAGGACTATGTCCCCACATACTGTAATTTATCAGGTAATGAAAGGGACACACTAAAAAACTTGAAAGACTGCAAGGACATTGCAATCAAACCCACAGACAAGGGTGAGAGTGTAGTGATAGAAAATACATCAGACTACACTGAGAAAACCCACAGGCAGCTAAATAATTCTATTTTCTATGCCACTGCTGAACCTAATTCAATTCAACTGCTCAAAAAACAGGTGGATGCTTACTTGCAGTGGGCTAATAATGAAGGCTTACTTAATGAAAGGGAAATACAATTCCTGATCACTGACTCCCCAAAAATACCCCAGTTTTATATGTAGCCTAAAGTCCACAAATCACTGGACAAACCACCTGGGAGGCCAATCATTTCTAATATCGCATCTGTTACAGAACCACTAGCACAGTTGGTAGATGATAACATCAAAGATCTGGTTGTAACTTACCTTCCTTTGTTAAAGACACAGTGGATGCTCCGAGGTGCCTTAAAAGTGTAGAATGGAACGTGAACAGCATGCTGGTTACTTTAGATGTGGAACAACTACATATGAAAATACCACATAATGAAGGTTTAAAATCACTTACATAAGTCGGCCTGGTGGCGCTGAGGGTTGAGGCGCTGGATGCCAGAGCTCGCACCACGCCGGCGACCTGGGTTTAGGAATGAGCCCGGGCCATCGGGGGTCAGCAGGAGAGGGAAGGGATTGAGCATCTGGGGGACAGCTCTCCCTTCCCTGGGGAGGGGGTGGGGAATTGTGCCACGCTCTAGCGGCTGCTGGGGATGCTCAGGGGCACAGTAGGGATGTGGTACCACAATCACAGGGGGAAGGGATTGAGCATCTGGGGGACAGCTCTCCCTTCCCTGGGGAGGGGTGGGAAATTGTGCCACGCTCTAGCGGCTGCTGGGGATGCTCAGGGGCACAGTAGGGATGTGGCACCACAATCACAGGGGGAAGGGATTGAGCATCTGGGGGACAGCTCTCCCTTCCCTGGGGAGGGGTGGGGAATTGTGCCACGCTCTAGCGGCTGCTGGGGATGCTCAGGAGCACAGTAGGGATGTGGCACCACAATCACAGAGGGAAGGGATTGAGCATCTGGGGGACAGCTCTCCCTTCCCTGGGGAGGGGTGGGGAATTGTGCCACGCTCTAGTGGCTGCTGGGGATGCTCAGGGGCACAGTAGGGATGTGGCACCACAATCACAGGGGGAAGGGATTGAGCATCTGGGGGACAGCTCTCCCTTCCCTGGGGAGGGGTGGGGAACTGTGCCATGCTCTAGCGGCTGCTGGGGATGCTCAGGGGCACAGTAGGGATGTGGCACCACAATCACAGGGGGAAGGGATTGGGCATCTGGGGGACAGCTCTCCCTTCCCTGGGGAGGGGTGGGGAATTGTGCCACGCTCTAGCGGCTGCTGGGGATGCTCAGGAGCACAGTAGGGATGTGGCACCACAATCACAGGGGGAAGGAGCATCAGCAGACATCGGCATGTTGTGCCATGATGTCATGGCACATCTGCACTCCTGAGGCAACATAAGAAAATCCCCGAAGGACTGAGGAGGAGATGAGGGCTTCAGTGACCAACCCGCACATCCCCAATGCCGGACTGCCGCACAAGTGATCCCGAGGTGCCATCTACAAGAGACAGACCCTCTAATCTCAGAAAGATGCCACCAAGGTTGGAATGGCACGATCTCCCCTTGGGGGAGATCTGGGGGGCTGGGAAGTCTCTGTAGGAGGGGTTCACTGGGAGGAGTCTTGGCAGGGAGCAGCAGGGATGAGTTGAGTAGGCACCTCTGAGAGATGCCTCAGACCAAAGTTGAATAAAAATAGTTTAAAAAAAAAATACTTAGATATTTCCTTAATAAATAGAGTAGAAGGAACTAGGGCAGATACTGACATGCTGGTGGATCTTGTAAGAATGGTCCTGGAGGGAAACTTTTTTAACTTTCAGGACAAAATATCAGCAAAAGAAGGGCACTGCTATGGGGGCAAGTTTTGCCCCTAATTATGCAGGGCTGTACATGGGATACTGGGAAGAGGGGGTAATCTGGGATGCATCTAGTAATCTTTCTCTGTCTAAAATAGCCATGTGGAGGCATTTGATTAATGATGTTCTCATGGTGTGGCAGGGTGACAGCTGTGAACTGGAGCAGTTCTTTGACTATCTACATGGAACTAATCCAAATCAGAGATTTGTCCATAATGGGAGTAAAAGCCAGCTTTCCTTTTTAGATGCTCAAATAAAAGTGGTTGAAGGGAGGATAGAGGCAAGCTTGTTTAGAAAACCTACAGATAGGAATAGCATCGTACTGGCCAGCAGCTGTCACCCTCGCCACACCATTGAGAATATCCCCAAAAGCCATTTTTTAGGATCAAGAGAAATTGTTGCCTTGAACAGGATTTGGAAAAGGAGCTGGAAACACAAACAAAACGTTTTGCAGAGAGAGGGTACAGTAGGGACTCTACAGAAAAGGCAAGATACATCTGTGATAAAACAGGAAGAGAGGTACTGCTGCTAGATAACAGCAAACATAGGGGCCAAGACAAACCAGATAGAATCAGTTTTGTGACCACCTATACTTCACAATCTTTAATAATAAGTGACATTGTATACAAGCACTGGCATGTCCTTGGAGCTGATAGTAGGCTAACAGAAACCTCACTAGTGCGACCTAGAATGTCTTCTAGGAGGGCCAGGAATTTAAAAGACATTCTTGTCAGTTCATCCCAAAAGCCAGAACAACCAAGAAATTGGATGCCCCACCCCAAAAGGCTGTAGAAAATGTCGTGACTGCAGGTTCTGTGAATATGTGCATGAATGTCGTATGTTCAGGAAGCCTTTTGATGGTAAAATGCACCAGATATATCACCACATTAATTGCAATACCACCTATGTGGTGTATCTGTCTTTTTGTACTTGTGAAGCCTATTATATAGGCAAGACAAAAAGAAGATTGAAAGGTCGGTTCAGTAGCGCTGAGGTGCTGGACGCCTTACCTCGCTGTATGCCTGCAACCCATGTTCAGGAACAAGCACGGGCTGCTGGGGGTCGGCAGGGGAGGAGAAGGATCTAGTGCCTGATGGCTGCTCTCCTTCTCCGGGTGGGGAGAATTGCAGACCTCACTGCAACACCGCCACCTGGAGGAACCCAGGTGGAAGGTGCAAAAGGAGGCAGCAAGATGTGTTGGGAGGGACGGACATCACCTGAGGGCTGCAGCAAAAGGCACGTCTCACCATGCCCTTGTCTCATTGGCCCTCCCAGTGCTCTGATGCCCACGGGGGGGAAACCACCAGAAACACCCCCACAGTGGCACTGGTAGATGGGTTCCAGCACTGGTGTTCAGAGGAACTTGAGGAGAACAGTGCAAGGTGCATGCTCAGCTACAGATCAGGGAGAGTTGGGGGACTCCTCCACTCCAGCCGGAGGGGTTATTCGGAGTGCTCAGGATTCAGCAGTGGGGCATTCATATGGGGCATTCATATGGGCTGGCGATCCTTGGGGGAGCTCTGATGCAGGGATGCATTGGGTCCCTGAAGAGAGGAGCTACTGCAAGAGAGGTAGGAGCATAAAGATAAATGTAAAAAAAAAAGAGCATTGAAAGAAAGGATGGGGGATCACCTGAGAGCAATTGGAGGTGAAAACCTGGATTATGTGTGGGCACAGCACATGAAAAATGCAAAGAACAGAACCCAAACTTAGGTTCACAGGTAAGGAAAATGTCATCCTAGGGCCTAGGGGAGGCAGCAAAAATGATGCTCTGAGCGAAAGGGAGAACTACTGGAGATATATGATGAGAGCTTATAAGGGCAAAGGATTGAATGATCATATCGAACTGAAACCCTTTTTAAAGAAGAGACGGTAAATTAAATATTGCTAAACTTTCTGTTGTTGTCTCTTTCTCAGGTTCAGATGTACCTGATAGGGTTTTGTCTCTACCAGATGGCATATCTTTGTCAGAAGGTTTCTCGCCACTTTTTGCTTCAAATGGCTACTACTGCAGGAATGAACTCTTATATAAAAACAAATTCAGGTTTTTATTCCACCATGTATATGAAATTTCTTTTTACTTCTACACTATAGCCTTTCCTTGTTTAGTCTATCTTTGCATTTAGAATACTTTGGAATAAATAAGTCTGCACCTAGAGTACCAGGTTAAATACATAAAATTAGACTGAATAAGAATGAATTCAAGTATTAATATGTACCTGAGAAATGTAGTGCAGACATTTTTAAAGTATTTAGCCTTTAAATGAAATACTGATAGGCATATGCATGGAAACTGTTGCTTTTGAGAGCATACTGGGATAACGTGGAATGTGTGCTGCTTGTACTTTTTGGTGCTTTGTTTGCACAAGGTGTTTGTTTACACTGAAAATGAAATGTGTATTTGTATTTTGACATGTGAAGGTTACCAGTCTTATTTATTGCACATGTGATAGGGGTTCTATATGGAAGCAGTATAGCACAGTGGGTTAAGGCTCTGAGCTGCAGATCTGGAGACCTGGGTTTGAATCCCACAAGTGCATACTGTGTAATCCTGAGCAAGTCACTTAACTTCCTTGTGCTCCCAGGTCACATTTGGAAACAAGCTTCAGTTTAGTGTACTACTCCTGGTTAAATAATGTTCCTTTCCTTTCCTATACTGTTTAAACAGAGCAACCAGTAGGCGGCACTATCTTTGACAAAGACCATTTGAGTTGAAACGTTAGAGGTTGTTTGCTGTCAGCTGTTCCCTCCAGGCTTGTGCCTTTTGTTGTTTTTACTGCAGGTGGTGTCTGAAAAATAAAATACACTTGGTGAGGTATCTGATGTCTGGCTGATGTTCTTGTAAGTGCAGAGCTGGTAGTGTGCCGTGACTTCATTTGCCCTGATTCATGTTGCCACTGAGCACCTACTTGTCCTAGTGCAGCTTTTTCTGTTTCTGTAACCTGACCAAGTTCTTTGATTGGGTGACCAGGGAAGTGAATCAGGGCAGGGTGGTGGATGTGGCCTACCTAGATTTCAGTAAGGCCTTTGACACCGTTCCATGCAGAAGACTGGTAAACAAGCTGAGTAGCCTGGGAGCCTCGTGGGAGGGGATCCAAAAAAAGTAAAATGGGTGCGAAGTTGGCTAAGAAACAGGAGCCAGAGGGTGGTGAATAGGATTCATGCTGAAGAAGGCACGGTAACCAGTGAGGTGCCACAGAAGTCAGTATTGGGCCCAGTCCTCTTCAATGTCTTTATTAGCGACATTGCAGAAGGGCTGGAAGACAAAGTATGCCTGCTCACTGATGACACCAAAATCTGCAGCAGAATGGACACACCAAGGGTGGGTGAAGAATGAGGGAAGATCTGAAAAAAATGGAAGACTAGTCAAGGGTTTGGCAACTGGGCTTCAATGCCAAAAAGTGCAAAATTATGCACATAGGGCACGGAAACCTGAAGGCAAGGTACCAATTGGATGGGGCAGTATTGGCAACCACAAAACAGGAAAGGGACCTGGGGTCATCATATCTGATGACCTGAAGGTAGCAAAGCAGTGTGATAAGGCAGTGGAGAAAGCTAGCAGAATGCTCGGGTGCATAGGGAGGGATATGACCAATAGAAAGAGGGAGGTATTTAGTGTTACCCCTGTATAGATCGATGGTAAGGCCCCACCTAGAGTACTGTGTCCAGTACTGGAGGCCCCATCTCTGGAAAGGCACACTGTAGATCGGGTGGAGGCAATACAGAGGAGGACAACCAACATAGTGCATGGCCTGTATCAGAAGTCCTATGAGGAAAGACTCAAGGAATTAAAATATGTACTCTCTAGAGGAAAGGAGGGACATGCTAAAAACATTCAAATACCTCAACGGTATTAATAAAATGTAGGACAGCAGCATTTTACATAGAAAAAGATGCTCGAGGGCAAGGGTACATGACAGGAAGCTGGGAGGGGGACTCAGAGGGAATGTGAGGAAATACTTCTTCATGGAAAGAATGGTGGACAACTGGAACAGCTTCCCAGCAGAGGTGGTGGGTACTAAAATGGTAGCAGGATCCAAACATGCTTGGGATAGACACAAGGGGGACACTAGGAGTAGGGCTAGAAGGGGGTAAGCCATAGATCAAGTAGGGTCTGCGGTAGCACAGGAGGTAGGTAAATTGGGGCAGACTAGGTGGGCCAAGAGGTCCTTATCTGCTGACAACTTCTATGTTTCTATGTAGTGTATAGACCTCTAATAGGTAATAATAATAATAAGTTTATTTACTGTATATAGCGCCTTTCAACATATCAAGCCACAACATCACACACAAACCAATAACATATACTGTATAAATAAATTCATATCATATTAACAATTATTAAAATTAATTAATAAATACAAATAAATAATCTCCGCAGAATAAATTTACTACAACATCCAAAAGGATCAAGCATCCAAAAATGCCATTTGCCACAGATAAATTTTCAAGTTTTTCTTGAATTCCTCCACGGAGGTACACTCCCGTAACTGGCATGATAGAGAATTCCAGACAGTGGGAGCAGCAAAAGAAAAAGCCCTACTGCCAGAAGATATTAAGCTCACTCTCGGAATCTCCATCAACCCCTCGTTGGCTGAGTGGAGCAATCGGTCAGGGTAGTAAGGCACCAGAAGTTCTTTTAAATAGGCCAGACCCTGATCGTGAAGGGCTTTGAAAGTCAATAAAATGACTTTAAAGGTGATCCGCCACCGTATAGGCAGCCAGTGCAGTTCACGCAGCACCGGGGTAATATGAGAGGACCCACTTGTGCCAGTCAAAACCCGGGCTGCAACGTTCTGCACCAGCTGTAGGTGGCGGATTTCAACCCCAGAAAGCCCAAAGTAAAGGGTGTTGCAATAGTCCAATGCGAGAACACAAAGGCGTGGACCAATGTTGGTAAACAGTCAGATGGAATGAGGTGCCAACCCTGGAGATATTCCTAAGATGGTAAAAGGAAGTCCTGGCAATGGCCGACACCTGAGACTGTAATGTCAGCCTGTCTTCTAGGACAATCCCAAGGCTATGCACCTGTTCAGAGGATGGAAGTGACACACCACCAAGAGATATTCCAGAAGGCGTGCCACAGCATAACCTCTCTATCTGACCTCCTGGGTCCACAACCAGAACCTCTGTCTTCTCTGAGTTCAACTTTAACCAACTAGAATCCATTCAACCCTGGATTTCCTCAAGACAGTTATTAAACACCGCGAGAGCTTCATCCTGGTCGAGTGCAAAAGACAGGTATAGCTGGGTATCATCTGCATAGCAGTGAAACCTCAGCCCATACCATCTAATAATGTCTCCAAGGGGCAGCATATACACTGCAAATAACATGTGTGACAGCATGGAACCCTGAGGCACCCCACACAACAAAGAAGTTGACCCAGAAGAAAAAACTCCCGACACAACTCTTTGTGATCTCCCAGTGAGGAGTGAGGTGAACCATTGTAAAACAGTTATCGATATTCCACAAATTAGCCTCAGGCGTGCTATCAACACCAAGTGATCCACAGTGTCAAAGGCTGACGAGAGATCAAGGAGAACCAGAATGGAACGTCTCTTCTGATCTCTCACCCTCAGAAGATCATTAAGCACCCGAACCAGCGCAGTCTCGGTGCTATGTCTTTTACAAAAACCGGATTGGAAGGATTCGTAGATATTGTGGATGGTTAAATGGTCCTCCAATTGGGTAGCCACTACCTTCTCGATAACCTTCCCAATAAAGGGGAGGTTAGACATGGGTCTGTAGTTTGAGAAACAGTCTGGGTCCAAGGTAGCTTTCTTCAAGAGAGGTGTCATCACCGCCACTTTCAGGGAGCTAGGAAACTCACCTGACTCCAAGGAGCTCCAGACTATTTGCACCAGGACTGGACCGATGACATCAATACAACCCAAAATTAGAGGAGTCAGTCTAGGGTCCAAACCACAGCTTGTGGGACACACATTATGGATGATCCTCATGATATCCATGAACTCAGGTCGACCAAAGGAACTCCAAGAGAAACAAGGTGCAGGATTACATGATCTTCAGAGTCTTTATTTTCGTGCAATAAGAGAACACAGCAGTAAAGTGGCATAGTGCTACCACCATCCTCACCCCATGTCACCTGATACATCTTGTGCCAATCATTAAAGTTTTCTCAAAGGCAAATGGGCTCGAGACTGCCATCCTCTTAAAAAGCCTAAAATTTAAAGGTATATACAGTACACTAACACTTATTTTCAGATGTCAGTATTATTAGGGTCAATTCAGCAACCTTCCACCATACAAGGGTAAAAAGTACAAGAACTGTCAACATTATAACAGAATCTACAAAAACAATGACAGCAAATATCTGTAGTAAATGCAAAAAGACAAAAAAATAACACAGAAAAAGCATCAACGGAGATAAAAGCAAATACAATATAAAGCTAGTGCTGTCAGACCTCATGGGGGACCTTCAACAGAAAACTGCATTCTCAGACATATTTGTTGGATAAGAAATCTGGAAAGAGAGCAAATACCTCATTGACTTCACAAAGGCGTTTGACCTTGTCAACCGCCCCCTATTACTCTCAACACTTCAGTGCCTCAGCCTTGATATCAACTCTCTTGCCTGGGTTTCAAACTGCTTTTCCAAATAGAATCTAATGTGTCAAATGGGACAGAGCTCTGTGGCCCTTGGCACCTATCTCAGACAGGGTTCCCCAGGGGTCGATCTTAGGCCCGCTCCTGTTCCCTATCTTTATCAACGACCTGTCATTGAACTGTGGAGGGGCATCTGTCCAGCTCTACGTGATGACACCATTCTGTACAGGTCCTCTAAAAATGTCAACAGCATTGCTGCTAGTCTAGAAAGTGACTTTCCATACTTTAGAGGCCTGGTTTAAGTGTAACCCCCCTGCAAATGGGGGTTCCCAAAAGACTTCCAGGAGCTTGCTTGAATGCTCCAAGCCTGAATGGTGTTTGGCGTTTAAGCCATTTATCAGTGAGTGTTTTTAGAACCTCTGGTACTGTCTCTTTAAGAGCTGTCTGCTTGCAGACATAATTAGTTTGTATGGGGGACTGTGTGTTTCTTCTCTGAGTACCACTCGAGCTGCTGCCAACTCACTTCATTTTGCAGTCACTAGGAGTGCAAAGGAACCTATGTGAAAGATGTAACTGTTTGCCAGAAATTATTTAGAGTAATAATGAAATTACAGTTTGTCTAACCTGCTTTCTTTGCAGTCAGAACTGTGTCTGCTAGTTCCCCATTCTAGTTTTGAACTGCTGAACTGGACCAATCAGTGTGGGGTAAGCTAGCTCTAAAATGGTGCCTTGGACGAATCAGAACTTGGACTCATAATCTGAGCCAGCCACAAGAGGATTGTATGAGCAGTGACTCTGGGAGATGTAGTTTAGACTTCAGCACCTTTTGGACCAACAGCAGCAGTCTATTGTGAGTGACAGCCAATCAGTCAAGAACTGGGAGGAACTCAAAGGAAGTGCCGGTTTTGTGGTTGGAGTTTCAGTTGAGCTTTGGCAGTGAAGAAGGAAGGAGCCCTGTGCTTTTTCAGTGTGCAGTTTTAGTCAAAAAACGTGTGTAAGGCCCAGAGTTCGGTCTGCAGCTTGTTAGGACTGAATCCGTCCTGTGAAGAGAATCAAAGGATATCTGAAGAGTAGAAACCAGACTCACCCTGTGAAGACTGGAGGAATTGCTGAAAATTGCACTCGGTCTGTCAGGAACTGAATCTGCTGTGTGTTCTCCGGGTATTGTGCAGTAATTGCGATCGGGATACAGATGCAGCCTGCCTGGTATAGTGCTTTCTTTTATATAAATGTGTGAAGAGGTTTGTGTACCTCAAGTGAGCCCTGCTGACATTGAAGGACCCTATCTTATTTGGAGTCGTGAGTACTAATTCAGAGTGGCTCCCTGTTGAATTGCCACATTAAATCCAAATGGAATTACTGTACTGCTGACTGTTTAATTCTCCTTTTCTCTGTGTGAAAGGGCCCCTACCAGCTGCCACGGTTTGGACTAGCCACTAGGGCTGGGTGCCCAGGGACAGTAACTGATAGGGATAGGCCTGTGCACAGAGCCATAAAATGAATTATTAGAGTGATAAGCTAATTAACCTGATTTCCCCCTGTTCTTGTTATATCCCCTAAATAAATCAGAGCTGCTTGTTTCAGCAAAGTTATACTGCCTGAGGTATTCTCTATGTTAAAGTACTGTACTGTGATTGTTGCACTGTATCTCAATTCACAGGAGGTCCCAGTGCGGAACCAGACCTGGGGTAAGTGTATACTGTGAAGGTAATTCTGATATATTGTGTGGGCCACTAGTGGGAAGAAAGGGGGGTTGCAGTGTCCCAGAGGGCTGTGACCAAGTTAGTTTAACTATTGCAAACCCTGACCTCTGGGTGGAGGCACCCGCCATTGGATCCAGGCCCCTCAACCTGTTAGTGGCAAATCAGGCAGGGGTAGTAGCCCCTGGGATAGCGCCATCTAGGGGTTACATAAGGCTAACCTGCTGGTCTTTTTTTTTGGTAGACTTTATTTAAAAAGTCAGCTTTACAAATCAAAGTAAGTAACTTAGATATTCACATTTCCATCAACATCTCAAAGTAATTTCCTTACAGACTTTGTATACAGAGAAGGATGTATATAAAAATAAGACATTATCAGGTACATTTTCTTCTTAAAAATGCATTCTGTCCTTAAACTATTCCCAGTGGGCACCCTAGCTCCTTAATTCACTTAGCCACCGGGAACAAATCCAGGGGATTTAGTCTGGTTAAACTTGGAATGTCCACCCTGACACCTATATATAGCTTTCTGTGGGAAATTTGGTGCTACATTTCACATTTTAGAATAAGGGAATCTCAGCTGCCCTAGTGCTACTTCCACTGGTTCCCGGATTTCTTGATACTTTGTGATCTGGAAACTGCTGGACTTGAACATGGAAAAAAAATCAAAAAACATGTTATTCCTCCTTACCTCCTTTAACATGTCCTCAGACTCCCCGACAATCAGAACCATTGCTGGTACCCCAGTTGAAGGGGTTAACTCCTTCAAATACCTTGGCCTCACACTTGATGAGCACCTATCCCTCAAGCTACATACAGACACTATCATCAAGGCTACCAATCAAAAACTTGATCTCCTCTACCACACAGCACCTAATCTCTCAACTACTGCAAGGAAATCTATTGCCTCAGCCACCCTCCTCCCAGGCCTCCTCTGGGGGGCCTCAATCACTCACTCGGTCAAGGCTATGCTCCTGTCCAAGTGAAAAGTGACCTACCACAGAATCGCTCATTTTGCAGCTGAGGCCCCGGCACGGGCCCACCACTGTACAGTGCTAAACAAACTGGGTTGGCCCTCTTTCGATCCCAAGCTAGACCTCTCAATGCTGTGCACCACTTTCAAGCTCACCCACCTACCTTCTCCTCCCAGTCTATCTAACATGATCACTCTGAAACCCTTCCCTCGGACTCTCAGGTCTTCTCACCTCCTGATGATTAACATACCCAAAATCCGCCAAAGATCCTCACCTTCACTTCACCCCAAAAGTGGAACGACTTCTCTCATGCCCTACTCGCATGTAAGACCCTCTCAATGTTCATAAAACACTTTAGAGAAACCTTCTTTCTGCCTCCCGAATGCAATGATAACTGTGTCCAAAAAAGCTTCCTAGCCCCTCATTGCTCCTCAGTCTTCTTACCATCTTTCCTAGTCTGTTACCAAAATGCTCCCCTGTCCTTCCTCTCCACCTCTGAACTACGCCTCTCACACACTCCTCTCCCTTCCACCCTTATTTTTACTCCCTCATACACACACCCTCTTCCTCCAATCGTATATCTCAAACATGACGAACCTACATGATGAATATAAGATGTTATTATGAATGAACCTATATAAGATGTTAATATGATGTATGCTTGATACATTTTATTCTCTTGACTTTGTTACACTACACTGTACCTAAAACTATGTTATCTCCCAATGTTGTATGCTTTACTATGCTATGTATTGTGTAAATACAAAATCACACACGCCCACACAATGCAAAGCATCATGGGCTGCATATGCAAATCACCACAGAATGTTATGCTGGTTCAACTTTAAGCAGAACTGCATGGTGCCAAAAGGCCTCTCATGCAGTCTGCAAAGGGTGCTAACAGATATTGTGTATCAGTGTAACCAGAACATTTTGTCCCCTGAGTCACCACTGAAAAAGGGACTTGGTTGTCTCAGTTGGCCAACCCCGTCATCAAAATTCAAATAAATAAATAAACATAAGGAATTAATTATAATCAATATATGCCAGATACCATCTACAGCATAGAAGGAAACACGTCTTCCGATTCATATAAAAGGGGCCAGCTCAGTTTTGTTGTTTAAACCGGGCTAAATAGTTGCTCCCCATCAGCTTTGAATCCAAATGTTCTCATTTGGTCTCAATAGCCTATCATAGTCTGCTCTTCTCATGGGGTTCTCAGCTTTCTCAATATCCCTAAATCTGATGATATGTCTGCTTTCAGTCCTGTTATTTGCATTGTGGGCTGTTAGTGTATTTTCAACATTTTTGTTTTGCACCACCCGTTTGTTCCCCTACTTTGATCCACAGTTGTCTGGAGGTCTTTCCTACATAGTAACCACTTCAGTAGTGCAGGTGATAAAATCCTTAATTTTGTTTTGTTTTACTCCTTTGGGTGCTCAGATACATCAGTGTTGAGCAGGACTTTGCAACATTTGCAGTTTGCACATGTTTTGGTGCCTGTGGTCATTGGTGTAACCATGCTATCCTTTCCTGCAGAACTGTAGGTTGCTCAGAGTGTAACAAAATATTTGTTATGTTCTTTCCCCTCATAACAACATTCTGGGGGAACACTCTGAGATCTGCTGTAGGACATTATCTGCTCCAGTGACTCTCCAATTTTAATATGAATACCCTGTGCCTCATTCGCTTTAGAGGAGTAAATGGTAATGCAATTTACTCTTCTTTATTGATGTGACCTCCTCATAGAATATCCTCTCAGCCTCTCTGTTTCTTTTGACTACATGCTTTCTGTATTATCTCAGTACCATATCCTCTGCTCAGCAATCTAGTCTCCAGTTACTCAGCCCTATTTTCATACAGCAATGTGTCACTGCAGGTTTGTGGGACTCCAGCCTTAAGGGGTACCTGTGATGGTATGGCAGGGGTGTAAATTGCTCGTGCAAGCACTGAGGCAATGGTTACCCCAAAGGGCACTGGCTGGGAAGCCAAGTTTCGAAGAAATACAAAGTTACACATACCCCCATAATGCAAATCACCACAGTCAATTATGCTGGTTCAACTTTAAGCAGAAATGCATGGTACCAAAAGGTCTCTCACCCAGTCTGCAAAGTATGCCAAGAGAAGATACATACATGTGTTTCATCCTAGCAGAACTAATCAGTGTGTCTCGTCTGTGTGACACCCCAGTAGAATGAACCAGCTACCCTAAGACGGTCTATCTGGGTTATGTTGTGGTGAACCCAATAAAAACCAAACAACAAGCTAAAAGACAAAGAACCTCAGCACTCAAGCACTGAGGCAATGGTTACACCAAAGGGCACTGGTCAGGAAGCCAAGTTTCAAAGAAATACAAAATCACACATACCCTTATAATGCAAGCACCATGGGCTATATATGCAAATCACCACAGAATATTATGCTGGTTCAACTTCATCTTTAGATAGTGAAGGATACTATGATGGTGATGATGAGTACTTACCATAGATGTTAAAAAGTATTATGCCCCTCCTCACATGGGTGATGGCATCAGATGTTGAGAATATGAAATCTCTCTCGAGACACAGTCGTATAATTGTACAGTACATTTTACAGAAAAAACATTTTTCATCTCACATCATTACACAGAAAGATGACAATGCAGAATTTTGCTTACATTTCAGCTATAAACTTTTGATAAAGTTGCTTTTTGCCAACGTTGGCAAGATGGAGTCTGAACTTTTGTCCTTGTTCACTAAAACCAATACTTTCAATAGAAATACATGTACACATAACAAGAGTTTCATCCCAATACAATTTAACAAAAGTTTCAAAGTCACACATTGATGACAATAAAACAGCTTATGTATTTCACAGTGTGAGAAGTAATGCATTATATCAATCAATTTTTATTTCTAGAGCTCACATCTCATGAACCAATGCATTTTGCATTAAAACATTTAAAACACCACAAATATAATAAAACAATACATAATTATTATTAACTCAGTAAAAACTATTTCTCTTCTGGGAATGCTACACTAAATAAGTACATTTTCAGCTCCCTCTTAAAATGCTCCAGGTTTTGACTCTCTCGAATAGGGCGAAGTAGAGAGTTCCAAAAGGTTAGGGCCACATATGCAAAGGTATGGGCCCCTGATGATTGCAGACAAACTCCCGGAACCTCCAGTAATCCCTCATCCATAGAGTGGAGGGGGCGCGAACATTGGTAGGGTTGGAGGAGCTCTTACAGGTAGCTGGGCCCCTGCCTGTATAGGGCCTTACAGGTCAGCAAACTGACCTTGAAGGAGATCCGCCACTTAACTGGCAGCCAGTGCAGATAGAGACCACAGAAGTAATATGACATAACCTAGACAGGCTGGTCAACAACCTGGTCACTGCATTCTGCACTAGCTGCAGGTGGTAAAGATCTACTGTTGGCAGCCCTAGGTAAAGGGCATTGCAGTAATCAAGGCGTGAGGACACAAAGGCATAACCAGTACTGGCAGATCACCAGGGGGAATTAGGTGCATAATCCTAGCAACGTTTATCAGATGGTAAAATGAGGTTCAGACGACGGCTGACATCTGATGTTTAAGTGTCAGATCACTGTCCAGCACAACACCAAGATTCCTCACCTAATCTGAGGTAAGCACTTGTGAGTCTCCTAGCCAAAGTCTGGAGACCTGTCCAGATTGCTTTCTCAGCTCCCTGTGACCAGGTTCCAGCACCACTACCTCAGTCTTGTCCAGATTCAACTTCAACCAGTTGGCCCTCATCTAACCTTGGATCTCAGCAAGGCAGCTGTTAAATACCGAGACCAGCTCCTGCTGCTCAGGTGCCAAAGACAGGTATAGCTGAGTATCATCTGCATAATGCTGAAAACTCAGCCCATACCATCTTATAATGTCACCTAATGGTAGCATATACATCTGAATAACTTTGGGGATAAGACAGAGCCCTATGGAACCCCACATGGCAGGGAGACTGGTGCAGAGGAAAAAATCTCTGAAACCACCCGCTGCAACCTACCAGTGAGGAGCAATTTAAACCAATTGAGGACTGTACCCACTAGTCCACAACAAATCCGCAGGTGCTCCATCAACATGCCATGGTCCATGGTGTCAAATGCTGCCAAGAGATCGGGGAGAATCAAGATGGTACGCCTTCCACAAAGGGCAACCCTAGGAGGCGTACGCTAAAAGAGTTGCAGCCTCTAACCTTACTGTCGGCTGATCTTCACCAACTCACTACTGAAATAGTGGTCAGATAATAGAAAGGTCTCAGCCGGAGGCAACAGCTCAGACACCAAGGACAACACTAGGAGGCATATGCCAAGAGTGGTCCAGCCCCTAGCCTTACTGTCTGCTGAGCTTCACTGATCTTCAGCAACTAGGAGAGAGACCAATCATGGAGGGAAGGCAGACTCTGACAGGCACACAAGCAGGGATTCCTTGACAGCAGCTCTACCTGGGAGAACCCCCCTTGGCGTGCACACTCTGGGCTCCTTTCTCCACTAAGGTAACTTTTCTTCTCACTTGCTCTGCTCAGACCAAGCCAGCGGCTGCTCTCTCAGCATATGGAACAGTTGGAACACTCACCCAGAGTTCCTGGCTGCTGTTTGTAAATCAGCATTTGTACTGATGTAGCCACTACTGAAATAGTGGTCAGCTAATAGGAAGCTCTCAGCCGGAAGCAACAGCTCAGATACAAAGGGAACCCTAGGAGGCATATGCCAAAAGCAGTCCAGCCCCTAGCCTTACTGTTGTCTGATCTTCACCAACCCACTATTGAAATAGTGGTTGGCTAATAGAAGGCTCTCAGCTGGAAGCAACATCTCAGACACAAAGGGCAACCCTAGGAGGCATACGCCAAGAGCAGTCAAGCTCGTAGCCTTACTATCTGTCTGTAGAGCTCTATTTTGCTTCAGTTTTTAGAAGCAGCAGCTACAGTAGAAGCTGAAAGAAAGCTCACATTTGCTTTTAAAGGTACCTCATTTTGGAGAGGGAAGCTAGCAGCTAAAAGGGAGCTAGCATTTGCTTTTAAGAGTACCTCTTGCCATCCCACCGGGGTAATGGTTGGATTTCCATTTGCATTGCTGATGACCTAGGTTTGGGATTGGATCCAGGTGTCGGAGAGCCATCCGGGAAAGATGGCTCAAACATCCCATGATGGCTCGCCATCTCCAGGGGGGAGGGGGGTCTGCAGTCCGATGTTTGCTGACCTCTGGTGGAGGCCAGAGGCATGGAGGCACATTGAGTCAGGCTGCATAGGGAGCACGATGGATGTTGGCTCTTGTCTTGATGTCCTGCTCCCCCAAACAGAAAACAGGAAATTGTCTCCCTGGCCAGCCAGATGATGGTTGCCGGCCTCCACCTCCTCGAATCCCTGGACAGCCCAGACCATCTTAGCAGCAACCAGGCCAATAAGCAGTGCTGGCCAACCCCACTGGCGCCTTCCCCCTCGGGGGGGGGACCCGTCCGATGAAGGGATATGTCAGGTTACCCAGGGTCTGTAATGTGGCATGGTGGTTGGAAGTGGGGATCCTAGGTGACCCAAAGAAATGGTTGGTTGGGGAGCGTGGGAAGCAAAAAAAAAAAAATGTACCTCATTTTGGAGAGGAAGAAGGGAACGTCTTCTCTTCTCTTTGTGTGTGACTGATTGTTTCTGGCAGCAGCGGGTCAGTTCAGTACTGGGACCAGTCCTCTTTAATGTCTTTATAGGAGATATTGCAGAGGGTCTGGAAGGAAAAGTATGCCTCTTTGCAGATGACACAAAGATCGTTGATACACAAGGGGGGGGTGGAAAGGATGAGAAGGGACTTGGCAAGGTTGGAGTAATGGTCAAAAGTGTGGCAGCTTAGATTCAATGCAAAAAAGTGCAAAGTAATGCACCTGTAACCCCTAGGTGGCGCTATCCCCAGTGTTACACCCCTGCCTACTAACCTGGATAATAGGCTAAGGGGTTTGGGTTTGCTAACTTATAACACATTTAAACAATGTGCAGTGCCTCCACTCACACCTCTCAACCCCCTGCCTCATAAATCAGGGACAAGGCTTAAAAAAATCAGGGACAAAGCTTTAAAATCAGAAACGCATCTTAAAAATTGGTGATATCCACTCAGAAAACTGGAAGAATAAGTGGTTTAGTGTAAAATGCATTTTCTAAGGAAGAACACATCTGTTACATTAATGTTTTGACATTATTTTAAGCTTACAACCCCCACTGTTTGGTCATGGAAACACAATTTGTAGGAGGGACAGAGTAAAATCTTGAGGTAAAATCAGGGACGTCCCTGAAAATCAGGGACAGTTGAGAGGTATGCCTCTACTCAGAGTGTGCTTTACGTGGGCTAGCTGTTACCAGGTATAACCCCCTGAGATGTTATATCACCCACAATTACCAGTTACCTTCCCTAGATATGACCCAATAGATATTTCCCCACATTTCAATATATTGCATTTAAAGATTCTCTCTAATAATATGCTCACACACAGAGATTTTCCAAAACAGTAACAATTGATTTATGTAGGGGACAAGGAATTAGGAATGGGGAAATGGAATAGAGGTTATGCTGATTGGCTATTTACATATGTGCAAGGTTTGATTAACTTTTGCTGGTGAACCCTCCAGCTGGGTGGCTACATTACTAATAAAAAGGCAATCACATTCTCAATTCAACATTGATACCCAGAGCCTTGGCTATCTAAGCTTCTGACAAAATCAGATGATACATTAACAATTATTTTTCCTCACACTGGTACCAGCCCTAGAACAGTATGAAACCCTGCAATCTCACACTACACTCTGGGTACCCAGATACCAAAGTCCTGGATGTTGCAAGCCTGGTGCAGGTTGCAGCTTGTCGAGTTGGCCGGCTTTTGGTCTGAAAGGAGGGGGCAAACTTGGAACACTATATTACTACAATGGCTGTAGATCCTAAAAACAAGATGAAGGCAGGGATTGCCCAACATTTGGCAGAAGTAGCAGGCTTAGCCCTGCTGGTCACAGAAAGACAGGGATTGCCCTGCACATCACAGAAAGACAGGGATTGCCCTACGTATCACAGAAAGACATAGATTGCCTTGCGTATCACAGAAACACAGGGATTGCCCTGCGTATCTCAGAAAGGCAGGGATTGCCCTGCGCATCACAGAAAAGCAAGGATTTCCCTGCGCATCACAGAAAGACAGGGATTGCCCTGTGCATCTGAAAGGCAGGGGATTGCCCTGAAGTATCCACCGGCAAACAGGGATTGCCCTGCATATCACAGAAACACTAGGGATTGCCCATGAGTTCAAAAGGCAGGGATTGCCTCATGACGCAGAAAGCAGGCAGGGATTACCCTGCATATCACAGAAAGACAGGGACTGCCCTGCGCATCACAGAAAGGCAGGGATTGCCCAGTACATCACAGAAAGGCAGGGATTGCCCTGCGCATCACAGAAAGGCAGGGATTGCCCTGTGCATCACAGAAAGGCAGGGATTGCCCTGCATATCACAGAAAGGCAGGGATTGCCCTACGCATCATAGAAAGGCAGGGATTGCCCTGCATATCACAGAAAGGCAGGGATTGCCCTGTGTATCACAGAAAGGCAGGGATTGCCCTGTGCATCACAGAAAGGCAGGGATTGCCCTCCGTATCACAGAAAGGCAGGGATTGCCCTGCATATCACAGAAAGGCAGGGATTGCCCTGCATATCACAGAAAGGCAGGGATTGCCCTGCGCATCACAGAAAGGCAGGGATTGCCCTGCGTATCACAGAAAGGCAGGGATTGCTCTGCATATCACAGAAAGGCAGGGATTGCCCAGCACATCACAGAAAGGCAGGGATTGCCCTGCGTATCACAGAAAGGCAGGGATTGCCCTGCACATCACAGAAAGACAGGGATTGCCCTGTGCATCACAGAAAGGCAGGGATTGCCCTGCGCATCACAGAAAGGCAGGGATTGCCCTGCGCATCACAGAAAGGCTGGGATTGCCCTGTGCATCACAGAAAGGCAGGGATAGCCCTGTGTATCACAGAAACTGAATATTCCAGAACAAGCTACTCAGCTAGATCTTGAATTTCACATCCTGAACATTCAGCACAATACAACTCAAAATCACATCCAGTATAATTAGAAGGCAACACTTTTATCAAGCTTCCTTATTCATTAGAACAAAGTCACCTCCAGTACATTTAAATAACAAACAAGGCATCCTTAGCAAAGTCTCATCCAGCACATTTAGATATTAAACACTTTTAGAAAGCATTCTCAGATGAAATCTGGCAAAGACAGAAATAGGTCATTTCCAGCATAAATCAGACATGATAAGCTCTAGGACCTCCTGTCCCATGAAGCGACACCGCAGCTTTGGCTGGCAACTCCACGAGGACAAAAACTAACCCATAGGGCACAGATGAATATCAGCACATTTGTATAATTAACTACGCAACATCTTGATGCACCTGCAATAGGCCATTTAGGCAGCAGGCAATATGCATTCGAACAATCTCCAAAAATGCAGTCTCTTGGGGGCTTGGTGGCCCAGACTGATAAGATCTAAGGTCTCCTAACAATTCGCAGAAAAATATCTAATAGATTGGGCTTGAGGCCCCAAGATTACTTGTAAAACTTCTCCCTTGCACTGGGGGGTACAAAGGTACTCACACAGGTCCTCCACTGGTGGTATCCACAATAGAAAGCATCCCAGTGTCGTCAGTCATCTGGCATAACTGAGGACTGATGTCATCTGGTCTTCAGTCCACATTTTTCCCTGACGTGGGAGGGAGGGCTAGCACCTGGAGGACAATTCTGGCAACCTCCAGACTAGCAGTTACAAACTTAAATGAATCACTTTAACTTTAAATAAACAACAAACACCCCTCCTGGATGGAGGATTTAACTGGAATGCCCAGGCCCAGCAGCATGGCAGGGGCCTGAGGCCCCCACTCCTGTGGGGGGCTCCCAGCAGACTGGAATCTGCTCTCCTCTGTCTCGATCTTAAATCTGGTAAAATGTTGGCAGACACTATCTCTTATAAGGCTCTTTTTCAATTCCTGATTGGCTGAGATGATGGGGTGATAGATCTCCAAATGGCTGGAGGACCTGTCACTCACAACACTCGAGGCACAGTTGGTCTGGCGGATTGGTGCCGAAAATGACATCCCTGTAAGTCCCCATGAGCACCTGGTGTTTACCCATGAGGTGTTGAGACTGTCCCACAAGTCCTGGCTTTGTTTTCCTAGCCTTCCAATTGGTTGTGGCTGCTTGCAATGACTGCTTAACCCACTTTCCCTTATACCAGAATGGATACAGTCCTGAATAAAGTTCTGGTGCAGCCAGGAAGAAATAATTATTTGCCCCAATGCCCCACAGTTCTTTTGCCCAAACGGTGTACATGATGTCGCTGCACAGAGAAACTGAATTGCTCTATTTGTTTTTCTGTCACTACTGCAAATATTTAAGCTCCCCTGCAGCAGCAGTCAGGCTGATGCTTAAGAGTCCCAAAAGGTTCTGGTGAATCCAGGAAGAAGAATTTCCTTTAAATAAAACAGTTTCCCCCCTTCACATTACATTTGCTGCTGTTTCTGACAGAAGAAACTTTGGTTTCAGAGCAAGACAGCAGTCTTGAGCTACAGATTTTTTACTGATAAATCACTTCTATTGCAACAGGAGTTAGTACCTGTTTGGATTAAGCAAACAGATACTCTATTTGAAGAAGGGGTCTCATTTACAGTAAGTAAAAAAAAAGGAGAAAATCACTGAGTGTTTCTCTGAGGAAGGGAGCTGTATCAGCCTAACTTACATAGTCAGAGCAGAGGGTGAATCTAATTGGGGGTGTGGCTTAGCAGTTTAGTAGTACAAAAGCAACTGTCTCTAGTTACAGCTTCCTGCTGTTTCAGACAGAATATACTTTGGTTTCAGAGCAAAACAGCAGTCTAGAACTACAGATTTTTTTACTAATTGCTCTCCTTCCCCCCAAAGCCAGTTCTAGTTTCATAGCTACTGAATTTGGCTGACAACAGGAACTTCCTGTTTGGCAGTAGGAAGGGAAAGATCTCTGACACACATTAGTTTCAGTAACCTTGAAGGAACCTTAAAAAAAAAAACTCTTTATCCCCCTCTGGCCGCTGGAGGTCTGAATCCAAGCACGGAAGAAGGAGACTACTGAAGACTACAGGAAGTTCCTGCCCCAGAACAGGAAGGGTGAGAGTTGTAAGGGCACATAGGCAGTAGGAAAGTAAGTGTAAATATACATAGATGGAGGAGGCAGTAAGCATACAAAGCAACAGGAGAGGGGACACAAAATAAGTCAAGATGGGAGTGGTGTAGTGCAATGGCTGTGGGGCAGCAGTGTTCCAGGAGACATTCTGGAGGCTGCGATGCTGCCCTGTTTGCAGGCACCTCTCTGATCTGAAGGAGGAGGTTGCCCGTCTCCAGGCTGACCTGGCTAGGATTTGTGAAACCTCTTCCCCTACCCAAGGACCACCAGGGCCAACACCGTTACCTCAGAGGTTGCCAAGAAAGAGGAGCTGTTGGACCAAGGTGGGCTGAGAGGGAGAGGGTGGTGGAACAGAGGTGCAGCCCTCCAGTTGTACCTCTCTACAATTCATATGCTGTTCTGGCAAAGAGTGGTTCCTCTATGGAGGCACCTGCAGTGGAGACCAAGGAGGATGCTGGGACCTCCTGAAAGGAGACCTACAGGAGGGTGGCACAAGACACGGAAGGAAACAACTCTGGTGGGGGACTCAATCATTAGAGGTAGAAAGTGGGGAGAAGAGTTGGGAGGTAAGGTGCTTGCCTGGCGCCACAGCTTTGAGGGACAGGAAGCGAATCCACAGGATCGTGGGAGCAGCTGCACGAGGGAGGGAACTGGATGTCATTGTCCACCTAGGGACCAATGACCTGTCTGTGAATGGGATCAGAGCAGTGCAAGAAGAGTCTGTGGAGTTGGAGAGGGGCCTTAGACAAGTAGCATGTACAGTAACCTTCTCGGAGGTGCTGGCTGTCTATGGCAAGGATGATGCTAGGGTATTCTGCACCATGGAATTCAATGAATGGTTGAAAAACTGGTGTGGAGCTCAGGGTTTTGGCTTCACTGGGGACTGAGGAGCCACCTTAAGGAATGCAGATTTATATTGGCACGATGGCCTGCATCTGTCCAGAGGGGGAACCAGGATCCTAGGTGACAGGTTTAAATGCTTCATTTGCAAGCATTTAAACTAGCTGGGGGGCACTGAAAAGGAGAAGGGAAATCCCAGCCCCACCCCCACAAAGTGCAATAGTTAGAGAGGTAAACACCAAGGTAGGGAAGTCAGTAGGGAGCAGGACAGGGATAAATGCAGAAAAATGTGTTAAGGACAGGGATGGGGCTAAAAGGAGTAACACCATAAAAAATAAATGGAAGGTAATGAGTACTAATGCCCGCAGTCTGTGCAACAAGCTCCCTAAACTAGTGGCCTTGATGGAAGAGGGATGCCTGGATATTGTGGCAGTCGCTGAAACATGGTACACAGAGAACCATGAGTGGGATGTCAACATACCAGGATACACAGTCTACAGGAGGGACAGGGTGGGTAAGAGAAGAGAAGGAGTAGTAGCTCTCTATATAAGGGAAGGGATTAAAGCAACAGAACTGAAGAGTAAACAGGAAGTTGATGAGTCACTATGGGTTACCCTGGAGACAGGAAATGGCACCACAATCCGCATGGGGGTTGTGTACAGACCCCCATCTCAGGGGGAGGAAATGGACATGGAAATGATAGAAGGCATCCTTAAAATGGCAGAAAAAGGGGAGATATTGTTGATGGGGGACCTGAATATGCCAGATGTTAACTGGAGTACCCTTGCTGAAGGTACATCCAAGAGCAGGGTCATTCTTGATGCCCTACAGGGGGCATGCCTCAGACAGCTAGTGCTGGAACCCACTCTGGAGGGAGCAGTCTTAGACCTGGTACTCTCAAATGGGGAAGGAGAGAGGATCTCAGATTTAGAAGTGGGTAGCCATCTGGGAACAAGTGACCACCAAACAGTGTGGTTCACAATAAACACAGCCATAGAGTCAAGCCATACAAAAACAAGAGTATTGGACTTTAGGAAGGCTGACTTTGGGAAAATGAGAGAGTGCATCGGAAAAGCACTAGCAAATGGGCAAGAAGGAGGGGTGGAGAAACAATGGGGAATAATCAAAACAGCCATCACAGAGGCTACAAGCCTTTGTGTGAAGCAAATCTCTAAAACAAAATGAAGGAAAAAAACACTATGGCTTTCAAAAGAGGTGGCAGGGACGGTTAAGGAGAAAAGGACAGCATTCAGGAAATATAAGGAAACACAGAAGGAGCAGGACAGATAACTTTATTAGTTAAAGCAGAAGGAGGCAGGGAAGGCAGTCAGAATAGCAAAGGCACAAACTGAGGAAAAGATAGCTAACTCTGTTAAGAAGGGGGATAAAACCTTTTATAGGTACATTAGGGAGCGAAGAAAGACCAAGTGAGGGATACGGAGACTTAATAAAGGCGAGGGAATGTGGGCAGAGGGCGACAGTGAAAAAGCAGGGATACTGAATGAATATTTCTGCTAAGTATTCACAACGGATGAGGAGACGGAGGTACCTAAACCAAACAAGGGAGAAACTCTGAATAGGGGGTAGATACCAGTCCATTCACAGAAGAAAGGGTTTTGAAAGAACTCTTGAAACTGAAGGTGGACAAAGCAATGGGGCCTGATGGGATTCACCCAAGAATATTAAAAGAACTAAGGGTAGAACTAGGAACAGCACTGACTACTCTCTTTAACAAATCATGGGAGGATGAAGTAGTACCTGAGGACTGGAGGAGGGCAAATGTGATTCCACTTCACAAAAGTGGGAACAGGGCAGATGCAGGAAACTACAGACCAGTTAGTTTGACTTCAGTGGTGGGGAAAATGATGGAATCACTTCTGAAGGAAAGAACTGTTGAGTGCCTAGAGACCAGTATGGCATAGGACCCAAGGCATCATGGTTTCACAGCAGGAAGGTCATGTCAGACGAACCTAATAGATTTCTTTGACTGGGTGACCAAAGTAGTAGACCAGGGAAGGGCTGTTGATATGGCCTACCTAGATTTTAGAAAGGCATTTGACACAGTCTCACACAAAAGATTAATATACAAGTTAGCCAGCCTTAGAGTGGGTCCCAAGTTGGTAGTCTGGATAAAAAACTGGCTGGACAACAGGATGCAAAAGGTAATAGTAAACGGAGTCCACAGTGAAGAAAGGAGGGTAACTAGTGGGGTACTGCAGGGTTCAGTACTGGGACCGGTCCTCTTTAATATCTTTATAAGTGACATTGGAGAGCACCTGGAAGAAAAGGTATGTCTCTTTGCAGATGACACAAAGATCTGCAACAGGGTGGATACACAAGGTGGGGTGGAAAGAATGAAAAGGGACTTGGCAAGATTGGAGGAACGGTCAAATATGTGGCAACTCAAATTCAATGCAAAGAAGTGCAAGGTAATGCATCCGGGAAACAAAAACCCAGGGGAAGAGTACACAGTGGGGGGGGGGGGGTGAGTTAATAACAACGACAAAAATTGAAAGAGACCTAGGAGTTATTGCATCAGATGACCTAAAGTTGGGCAAGCAATGTGAGAAGGCAGTAAGGAGGGCTGGGGGGATACTGGGATGCATCGGGAGAGGCATCAACAGTAGAAAACAGGAAGTTATCCCTCTCTACAGACAGTTAGTGAGACCCCATCTGGAGTACTGCATGCAATTCTGAAGACCCCATCTCTGCAAAGACATAGACAGAGTGGAGGCTGTTCAGAGGAGGGCAACCAAAATGGTGCAATGTCTGCACCAGAAGACATGTGAGGAGAGACTAAAGCAACTTAATATGTATACCCTTGAGGAAAGGAGGGAGAGGGGGGACATGATAGAAACCTCCAGGTATCTCAAGGGAATTAACAAGGTACAAGAGGGTAGTAGCTTTCAGAAGAAGAGATGTGCAAGAACAAGGGGGCACAATTTGAAGATGGGGGGATGGCTCAGAGGTAATGTTAGAAAGTATTTTTTCACAGAGAGAGTTGTGGATGCATGGAACAGCCTTCCTGAGGAGGATGTGGAGTCAGGAACAGTGGGAGAATTTAAGAATGCATGGGACAGGCATAAGGCAATTCTAGTGGGAGGTAGGAGGAAGTAAGCTGTTGATTAACTAGAATCTACAGCTTATCCATCAGGTAGGCAAATGGGCAGACATGGTGAGCCAAGCGGTCCTTATCTGCCATCAAATTCTGTGTTTCTATTTCCCACATGCAACAGTGATTACATTTTAATTTTAAACATTTTCTCTTTCTTTCCCTGGCTGCAGCCGAAATCAGCTACCCTGAGGGCAGCCAGACACATTATTTAATTATTCAGCTGACTGGGGCTTGGCTCATGCATATTTAAATGAGCCCTGGTACAACACCTCACCAAACTCCTTTAATTTTCATGCTAGTGGCCCCTCAGCAGGCTGTCCGTGGTCACCTGGTCCCAATTAGATGGAAGGGATCCCGGGACCAATGGCACAGTTCCCGAGGTGACCGCAAAACAGCAGGGTTCCAGTTCAAAGGTGCTTTTCATACCAATGTGATTCCCACTGACCTGAAGGCAGCACTATTGCAGTGGGAGATTGTGAGTGTGGTTTTAAGCCATGAGGGGCTGGATTTTCATTTGGGCTACGGGCTGGGGCACCAGAGGGCTGAAACAAGACCTAGGGGACTGAAAAAAATGTCTGGCCAGTGGGGAGAAGCCCGGGAGAAACAGAAGGCTTGAGACAGAGAATGGCAGGACTAAGGTGAGCCTAAGCAGGAATTTTAGGAACCCCCATTTGCAGGGGGGGTTACACACCTGGGAAACAAAAACCCAGGTGAAGAGTGCACATTAGAGAGGGAGGTACTAGCAATAACAAAAATGGAAAGGGACCTGGGGGTAGTCATATCAGATGACCTTAAGGTAGGCAAGCAATGTGAGAAGACAGTAAGGAGAGCTGGGGGGATACTGGGATGCACAGGGAGAGGCATCACCAGTAGAAAACAGGAAGCTGTTATCCCTCTGTACAGACAGTTGGTGAGATCCCATCTGGAGTATTGCGTGCAGTTCTGGAGACCCCATCTCCGCAAGGACATAGGATGGAGGCGGTCCAGAGGAGGGCAACTAAAATAGTGCAGGGTCTACAACAGAAGCCATATGAAGAGAGACTAAGAGTGCTTAATATGTATACCCTTGAGAAAAGAAGGAAGAAGGGGAACGTGATAGAAACTTTCATGTTTTCTTTTTCCTTTTTTTTTAATTGTTTAACCAGGCGTGGCACACTAAACTGAAAGCTTTTTTACAGGTATCACCTGGGAGCACAGGGAAGTTAAGTGACTTGCTCAGGGTCACACAGTATGCAAGTGGGGGCTGTGGGATTCAATCTCAGGTCTCCAGATTTGCAGCTCAGAGCCTTAAATCACTGTGCTATACTGCCTTCCTGAAGTTGAGTTCCCCCGGAGTACCTCAAGGGAATCAACAAAGTCCAAGAAAGTAGCATCTTTCAGAAAAAGAGATGTGCAAGAATAAGGGGGCACAATTTAAAGATAGAGGGGGGAAGCTCAGGGCAATGTGAGAAAATATTTTTTCATGGAGAGAGTAGTGAATGCATGGAACCGCCTTCCTGAGGAGGTTGTGGGGTCAATAACAGTGGGGGAATTCAATAATGCATGGGATAGCCACAAGGCAATTATAGTGGGGGGGGGTAGGAGGAAGTAGGCTGTTGGTTAACTAGAATCTGCAGCTTATCCAATAGGTAGGGAAATGGGCAGACTGGGTGGGCCAAGCAGTCCTTATTTACCTTCAAAGTCTATGCTTCTATGTTTCTAAGGTCAGCTTCTGTCACTATAGTATAACAGAAAAAAAGGAAAAAGAAAAAAAATAATACTAAAATAGTTCAGAGAAGCTGCATTTGAGACAACAAGCAAAATCGCATTATCATATAGGACATATATTGGCAGAATGTTCAACTTGGGATTACTACACTGTTATGCCGGCAGAGTACTCATCTCCCAGGAGCACCTCTGGAAGACGGGTCATTGCCCATAATGTATGAAGATACATGACCTGCAGGCCCAGCTAGTGGCAGCCTGGAAAGAAACTGAAAGGCTTCGGCAACATTAGACTTGGAACACTCCATGCCTCCTACCTCAAAGATCCACAGGACCAGGAGGCTAGAAAGAGGTGAAAGTAGGACATGGAACACCACCAAAAAAAAGTTTGGACAACACAACTCAAGACACCCCAATTAGGACAACAAAACGCTTTGAGCTACTAGCAGAAGGGAATCAGTCAGCTCCACTTAGGAGGATGCTAGTCCCATCAAGCGGGTGAAGACTGCAGCAACCTTAACAAAAAGCAGCAGACCTCAGCAGGACAATTAAGGAACCATCAAGGTGACGAAGATTTCAGCAACCTCAACAACCAGCAGCAGACCGCAGCAGGCCAGTCAAGGAACCAAGAAGATCCTGGTAGTTGGTGACTCCATGATCAGAAGAATAGTTTCTAGGATGCACAAGCACTCATAGAAGAGGGCGACAGTCAGATGCCTTCCCAGTACTTCAGAGACAAGTGACTGCGAGCACACTGGGAGAATTGCAGGCAGGGAGGAAGGAGACATGGGAATACTGGAACACATTGGAACAAATGATCTGGCTGACCAGATGGTGGAGGATGCAAAATGGAGTAGCAAGAAGCTGGAGATAGGCTTTCAACAACTGCAACCACAGTAGCCTTCTCAGAAGTATTGCCTGTAGGGGGTAAAGATGGCAGCATGGAAAGAATCAGACTGGAGGAAATAGTTGAATTCAACAACTGGTTGAAGAGCTGGAGCCAGACGAGAGGCTTCCATTTTATTGGTTCCTGGGGGGAATTTCTGGGATAGATCACTCGTCAGATGGGATGGACTTTACCTCACACAAGAGGGAACAAGAGCACTGGCCCAGAAGATGGAAGTATACTTGAACCATCTAAATTAATCATAGGGGATGCTAAGGCATGGGAACAGGTAGTGTGCCATGCCAAACCCACCCCCAACAGGAAAACTGAGAGCAAATGTAAGTGCACGGATCACATTAGGACAAAAAAAAGCAAACAACAAAGGGCAAGCATCAGAAAAATGACACAAGGAACAACCAGCAGGAAACAGGGAAACAAAATCACCCAACAAGAATCATGATGCTCGCTTATGGCGAGGAGTCTGCCTCAATGCTAGGAGCCTGGGCAACAAGATCAGTGACCTCCAGACTCAAGTGGCAGACACAAAGGTTGATCTGGTAGCTATTACCAAAGGCTGGGCCTCGGACAACAATTAATGGGACCTGGCCATCCCAGGCTACACGCTGTTTAGAAGGGACAGACAGGTGGGGAGAGGTGGGGAGGTTGCCTGCTATGTGAGGGGAGGCATCGATGCAATGAAGGATGAAAGCACCAAGGCTGGGGGGGGGGGCTTGGAGTCACTCTGGGTCCACTTAGCCACTAATGCAGGAAAGAAATTGCATTGGGGTGTGATATACAGACGCCTAGGGCAGGGAGAGGGGGAAAAATAAACAATTAGCTGAGGAGTTACAAAGGATGGCTGGTAAAGGTGTCATAGTGGTGGTTGGGGACCTTAACCTGCCAGATGTGGACTGGAATATCCCAGTAGCCAAGAGCTTCAGAAGTCAGGCTTTACTGGACACATTCCAGGACTGCCTGCTGTTTCAACTAGTGATGGACCTGACCAGGGGGATGCCATCTTGAATCTGATCCTCACAAACTCTGAAGAAATTAGATCAGTTAGGGTGGAAGAACCCTTGGCAAATAGCAATCACAATACAGTCTGGTTTGAATTAACCACGGGCGCTACTAAAACCACCTAAAGCACAGAGGTACTGTGCTTTCAGAAGACTGATTTTGGTAGATTGAGGCAGATAATGAAGGATAAATTAACAAACATCAGAGACAAGCCAGACATGGAGGAAATATGGAAAGATATTAGGGATACCATTCTAAAGGTAACAAGACTCTGCATCAGGCCTACAACAAAGAAAAATGTATTTATTTATTTAGTCTTTGTTAATCAGGTAGGTGCACTAGCCAAAAAAAATGACTATTTTCAGGCACGACCAGGGAGAGTACAGAGACATAATGACATATGGAACATTTCAAAAGTGCATAACAGCATTACATATAACTTGGTTTGAACCAGAGAAAAATAAGGATACAAAAGTAGAATTCATAACAGAACAAAACAGCGAAAAGTGCAGGCAATCAATAACAAAATATCATATGAGACAGTTAGGAACTACAGACAATAAACAAATAGCAGTACAAGTGTCTCAGTATGGAAAGTTCAGGCAACTCACAACAGTACATGTGTCACAAAATGTAAGGTACAATTTTACTTATGCAATACCTAAGTAATGCAAATAGAGGGTACTAGGAGGTAGGCACATTGAAATAAAAGGTAAGCAAGGAGGAGTAAGTTTGTAGAGGAAGTGTACTAGGAGGGGTAGAGGAAAGCCAAGGCACAGGCAGGAAATAAGGTAAGGGGCAACAGGTCAAATATTAGGTATAGAGAGAAGAAAAAGGGTGCGAAAAGGTAGTCAATGGAAACAGGAGAGTTTTGAAAGGACAGTATCAGAACAAAGACAAGGAGGGGCAACAAAGGGATCAAGTAGGGTCAAAGCAAGTACATGGGTCTGCCAGAGACAGATACCGTCGTAACTCCTTTTTAAAGCGACAGTAGGATGTAGACTGCCTTAGCTCTAAGGGAAGAGTATTCCAAAACTGAGGAGCCACATAGCTTAAAACACCAGTACCTTTTGAGGTATGACACTTGGGTATATTCAGTAATGATTTATCAGCTGATCGCAGTCCACGGGTGGAGGTGGAGGGAGTAAGTAGAGTTGCAAGTGATAATAGGTTTAAAAGACCACTGTGGTTCTCCCATCCAGTAAGAGAGGCAATCAGGGAGAAACAGATTGCATACAAATGGTTCAGGCAACATAAATGGGACAGGGAGTAGGAGGATTATGCTCAGAAAAGTAAGGAGGCCAGGAAAATAGTGAGGGAGGCCAAGGCAGCAAAAGAGCTGCAAATTGCTCATGGAGTCAAATCAGGGGAGAAAACCCTTTTCCGCTATATCAGTGAAAAAAGGAAGAAAAGAGGAGGAATTGTAAGGTTAAAAGTGGGGGATAAGGCTCTGGAGGACAGCAGACAAAAAGCTGAGGCCCTAAATGAATACTTTTGCTTGGTATTCATGAGGGAGAATCAGGGTCTACTGCTGGACAGTGGTATCAGAGCAGAGACCAGAGGGTTTCCGAGAATGTGCACCCAGGAGTTCACTGCAGACAGGGTCAGAAAGGGTCTTTCAGACATCAGACCCGACAAGGCTCCTGGCCCTGATAGTTTACACCCTAGAGTGCTCTGGGAACTTGCAGAAGAGCTGGCAGGGCCTCTTGTGCACCTGTTCAACAGGTCACTGGAGTCAGGGATAGTTCCAGGCAACTGGAAAGTGGCTGATGTGGTGCCACGGCACAAGAGTGGAAACAGGGAAGATACAGGTAACTATAGGCCAGTCAGCTTCACATCAGTAGTGGGTAAACTTATGGAGGCCCTCACCAAGCAAGATCTAGTGGAATACTTCAAAGTAAATCACCTCCAGAACAACAAATAACACGGGTTTGTGATGGGCAGATCACATCAAATGAACCTTACGTTCTTTGTCGAAGTGACCAAGGAGTTGGACAAGGGTCTTGTGGTGGACTTGCTTTACTTTGACTTCAGTAAGGCGTTTGACACAGTCTCGCATAGATGCCTCTTAAATAAGCTAGAAGTCCTTTATTTATTTATTTGATTTATTTGCTTTTGGTTACCAGGTAAGCACACTAGACAACCAAGTGCCTATTTTCAGGTGCAACACTTTTTTGGGGTAGCAGAACAGATAGTAAAGTGGGTATGGAGTTGACTGTGGGATAGAAAACAAAGGGTGGTAGTAAATGGGATGAAATCTAATGAGAGGCAGGTCACTAGTGGGGTGCCTCAGGGGTCGGTCCTGGGGCCAGTCTTCTTCAATGTATTCATTAGTGACATCAGTGAGGGCATAAATAGCAACATTGCCTTGTTTGCGGATGACACAAAACTCAGCGGAAGAATGGATAGTGCAGAAGGAGTAGGACAACTGCAGGAGGATCTTATGAAATTGGAAAGGTGGTCAGAAATATGGCAATCAAACTTCATTGCTAAGATGTGTAAGATGATGTACCTCGGTAGGGCCAACCCCAAGGAAGAATACTGGCTAAGCGGATTCCAGCTGAGCTCCTCTGCTGAGGAACGTGATCTAGGAGTCGTTATTAGGGATGACCTCAAGCAGCAAAGTCAGTGCAATAAGGCTTACAGCAGGGCTAGCAGGGTGTTAGGATGCATTGGCAGGGGTATAGATGGCAGAAACAGTGAGGTGATACTACCACTGTACCGGTCATTAGTGAGACCTCATCTCGAGTACTGTGTACAATTCTGGAGGCCTCACCTAAGAAAGAACATTGATAGATTGGAAGTGGTCTAGAGAAGGGCAACAAAAATGATACATGGCCTTCAGGAAATCACCTATGAAGAGAGGCTGGGGGCTCTGAAATTGTACTGAGTAGAGACTAGAAGGGGAATATGACTGAGACCTTCAAGTTTCTTAAAGGCATCAACAAGGTGCCAGAAGCGCAGCTTTTTACCAGAAATGTCAAGTTTACCACAAGAGGGCATGAGTGAAAAATTGAAGGGTGGAGTGTTCAAGAGGGACATCAGAAAGTATTACTTCTCAGAGAGGGTGGTGGAACCTTGGAATAGATTACCTCCCGAGGTGGTGGCTACAAAGTCAGTTTCAGGTTTTAGGTGCGGGTGGGACAAGTATTGGGAACAAACACATGGCACTGGCAAGGGCTAGGCTGGGTGTCTAGGAGGACAGAACAATGGTGCACAGTAGGTCCCGGGATATCTCGCTTAGGCAGTCTCGATGGACCACAGGTCCCCTTCTGCCATCATCTTCAATGTTTCTATGTTTCTTTCCTGATCCGTTGCTGTCAAGAGATCATTCAGCATCCGAACATGGGCAGTCTCGGTAGTATGCCTTTTCCTGAAACCAGATTGGAGAGGATTGTATATACTGTGAGTTGTTAAATGGGTCTCCAGTTGAGCGGCCACCACTTTCTCCATACTCACAAAAGGTAGGTTAGAGATGGGTCTGTAGTTAGGCAGGCAGTCAGGGTCCAGTGAAGGTTTTTCAGGAGTGGTTTTACAACCATCTCCTTCAGGGTTTCTGGGAAAAAAATTGTCACTAGAGAGCTCTGAACTATTCTGGTTAGGACCGGGCCAATTACATCAATGCACCCCACTAGGAGGCACATTGGGCCAGGGTCCAAACTACAGCAAGTTGGCTGCAACCCTGGATGACCTTCCCAATATTCTCGACCTCCAACCGGTCGAAATCGCACCAGACAGCTTGAGTGTCTTTGACCTTCAACCCATCCCCACAAGGCCTGTTAGAGGGCATTGCCTGGATTTCCGTCCTGATGGTGGCAATCTTATCAGCGAAAAACAGAGCAAACTCATCGCACCTTACTAGTGAAAAGGCTCTCCAAGACTGGAGACAGGCTGGATTGCACAGCCTATCAACAGTGTGGAAGAACTGAGCTTGTCTGTTAGTTGCCGCAGCAATCTCCCTGGACAGGAATTCTGCCATCTTACAGGAGATTGTGGATTAATATTCTCTATAATGGACCATCAATATAAGTTTTTCTACCTCCAGGGTAGTCCACTGCCAATGCCACTCCAATCTTTGTTGCCTCCTCCTCATCTCCCTGAGTGTCCCATCAAACCAGGAAGACATCTGGTCTGAGGTGAGAGGTCGAACATGGAGAGGTGCGATGGAGTCAACAGTCTCAGTCATGACCCTATTATAGGTCAGCACCAATTCCCCCAGCTCCTTGCACGGACTCATCACACCTGATAGGTCCGGCACCACCAACGGACCATCCGGGGTAACACCCCTTAATGGGCAGTACTGGACCATCTCCACAGGGGGAGGTCTATAAGGGCAGGCCTCAAATGAGAACCTCACAGAATGGTGGTCTGACCATGCGACCAGTACCACCATAAGCTCAAAGACCTCCATTCCCAGCAGGAAGACGTGATCCAATGAATGGCATTGAATATGGGTTGCAGAGGTAATAATGTGTGTTACGAACACATAAGTTGGAGGACGTCCTTTCCAAACTGTGACAGTTTGTCGTCGATCCAGGCATTGAAATCCCCCAGAATAATCCATCTGGGAGACTCCAACACCAGACTAGCGACAAAGTCCGGGACATCCTGCAGGAATTCCTTCTCATCCTCTGGAGGCTGGTAGATGAGAAGGATCCTGCAAACCCTTGAACTGCCACACATTTGAAGGATCTTTGAAAATAAATATTTTAACATTGAACTCACATTGCTTTTGTAACTAGAACCAAAACAGGAAACTCGTGTTTTATAAACTTTCAATAACCACAGTTGCTTACACGTATATGATACACCTGTTTACACATTAAGTACTACTTATGTGGTGTTCTTAAATGAATACTGCAGCAGAAAAATACAGTCATTTCAAACTACCTGAAATGACAGGCTTGCTCATAGCAGAAATAGAAAAGAGTTGAAATGAAATGTTACTTGAATTATAAAAAGCTTAGATTTAAATCTTGAGCTTAATATTGTAACATTATATGGCCTACATAGTAGTGCTGTGCTGGAGTTAATCGAATTTTAACAAAAGAGCATTTGATAGAGATGGTATCAAGATGTCCTGACTTGAGTAAACTGGAGATTTTTAATGAGGATACTCAAGACATCAGAAATATCACCTTATCTCTTGGTTTTGGGTCCTTGTCTTTTCAATATTTACGTAACATCCTTAAATATTAAACAGCCTAAAATGTGGCTGTCCAAATTTGCAGATGACTGCAGGATAGGGGCTGTGGTAAACAACTTAGAGGATAGCGTAAAACTTCAGCATGCTCTAGACAGCTCATATAGCTAGACCAGCTTTAACAAACTTGAGTTGAATTTGGGAAAGTGCAAGGTTATGCACATGGGTAGGCAGAATCAGCAAAACATGTACCGGCTGGGAAGTATAAATTTAATGGCGACTACGGAGGAAAGCGTTTTGGGGATCAAGATTAGTGATGATTTTAAGTTTGGCCCTCATTGCAACGATATAGTAAAAAAAGCCATCCAAAAATTGAATGCAGCCTCAGACATATAGTGAGTTGAGATAGGAAAGTAATAATTCCATTATATGGAGCCTTGGTTAGGCCTCATTTGGAATACTGCGCTCAGGTTTGGTCTCCCTATAACAGAGACGACATACATAGGATTGAGCGAGTACAAAAGAGAATGACTAGCTCTATAAACGGGGTACAAAACGTGCCTTATGAGGAAAGACTGAACATACTAAACCTTTATTCCCTACAGTTTAGGCACTTTAGAGGGGATCTGTGTATGCTGTACAGAGCAACTGGAGATATGAGGTTAAGGGATGAGCTTGGATTGGTGATTAAAAAGTGCTTATATGGTGGTTGGAGACATACAAAACAGCTCTTTATGGCAAGATGTAACTTGTGCCAAAGAAGGAACTGGTTTAGTCAAAAGGTTATCCCATTTTGGAACAGCTATCCAGCAGAAGTAGTTTATAGTCAAACCATGGACGCATTTAAAACAAGTCTAGATGAATATTGTGGAGAGCAAATGACACTCTTTTAGATAAAATGGCAAGCACAAAGGACGCAAGTTTAGTAAAGCTTGCAAGAACCTATGAAACCTATTAACAAGGGGGGGCCACAAATAAAAAGATGCATTGAAACACATGACATGCCATCTATTAAGGAATATTCTGGGATTACATTTTAATAAAGAAGACATCAAGCTCACCGGCCAGTGCAGCGGTAGTGATACCAACATCCTGAGTTTGACGGCAAGCTCATGGAATTGGAGGATTGGCCAGGGAAGGAGGACTGAGTGCCTCTTGGACTGCTCTCCTCCTCTAGGGAGGGGGCTTGTGTTGCCCAGCACACACCTGGTCCCTAGCAGTGGCTGTGGGCATGAAACTTGGTACCACTGTTTGGAAGTGAGAGAGTGGAAGCTGTCAATGTCCTGTGCATGGGAGCAAGCAGAGCAATGTCATGACAGCATTGTTTGTCTGCTATGTGGACCAGAACTGCACACCATATTCGAACTGGAGCCTAACCAGGGATCTGTAAAGGGACATTATAATGCTCATTGTTTATTCGAGGATTGGTGCTTAGCACTCCCCAGATTGGAAGGATGAGACTGTGGCCCATGCTTTTTTGAGAGGTTCTGATACATTAAAGAATTCTGGCTACAAAGACCTATTTCTTGGGTATGGGTAAAATCCTGACTACTGGACTGCTCCCAAAACAGTAAAGAATGGACTGGCTGGTCCAGCCACAGACGAAGCACAACTTGCCCAGTCAGACTGTTCCGGCAAGACAAGTCACTCCAGTTTTTACCAGTTTGGTCCATCTGACTGGTCTGGATTTAATTCAAAGTGAGGGTATGGGTGAAATCTGGACTGCCAGACTTGGTCAAAAATTGTCAAAGGCCTGGTAGTCTTGATTTCACCAGTTCCCTCACGCTACATGAAATCCAGGCCAGCTGGGATGGATGGACCAAAATGGTAAGAACTGGGCCAACTGTGGGGCCATGCAAGTTGCTCATAGTTCAGCCAGATCAGCCAGTCCAGTTTTTACAGTTTTGGATACAGTCTGGATTTTACCAAATCTCCCATTTCTCTGCTACTGCCTGACACATTCCCATTGTTGGGACTGAGTAGTTCTGGGCTCATACCTCGCAGCTGTCCCACACATTAGGAGGAATATCCCTTTGTTTACCCCCCCCCCCACACACACACACAAACACACAGCACACACACACACGCGACACAGTACTGGACCACATGGCACACAGAAAATGTGATTACAACATACCTTTATTGCTCAATCCAAGGCATACTTTTTTGTAAATATATTTTTATTAAAAAAATGCTTGTTACAATGCTTACAGTATCTATTGATATATACAGCATTATCAGTACTTTAAAACTGCCTTGAAAACACACTTATTTAATCTCGCTTTCTCTACAGAAATGATTGGTATGGATTTTGTTATTCATTGCATTTTAACTTGTCTGTTTTTAATGTTTTATTAGTTTATTATTGTTAAAGCACTTTAATTTTAAGAATTGCGCTCTACAAATAAAGTTATTATTACAGCAATATTCAGTGACTGGTAAATGGGCAACCAACATCGTATGTTACAAAGAATAAACCCCAGGAGCTCGGCCCTCCCCAATTCAGCACTGGGGCAGGGGAGGTCCTCTTCTTATTTCCCGTTCCTGTGAGCTGCTGCCTGTCCTTGTTGTTAGTGTGTGTGTGTGTGGAGGGAGATGTCATGGGAGATTGTATCCAGCCTGTTACCTGCCATCCTTCCACTTCTACACCTGGAATGACTTCCCACCCTTCCTGTCTACTCCTTCTCCACAGAGTTTCAGGCTCTAAGGAACAAAGGTGGGAATGTGTTGAATAACATATAGTATCCATGAGGTCCACCTGGCTATAAATAGCTCTGTTCTATCATTCCACAGCATACCAGCGGTCGAGAGTGCTGCTCGGCTAAGCTCTCCCCACTCTGAAAACGGTGCCCAGGTTAAAGACTGCCCCAGCATACCGGCGGTTGAGAGGGCTGCTTGGCTAAGCTTCCCCCACTCTGAAAATGGAGCCCAGGTTAAAGACTGCCCCAGCATACCGGCGGTTGAGAGGGCTGCTTGGCTAAGCTTCCTCCACTCTGAAAATGGAGCCCAGGTTAAAGACTGCCCCAGCATACCGGCGGTTGAGAGGGCTGCTTGGCTAAGCTTCCCCCACTCTGAAAATGGAGCCCAGGTTAAAGATTGCCCCAGGTACTAAAGGAGCTGCACGCCTGATCGCGACTGTTCGTTTGTCGGAGCACTGACTTTGAATTCTTGGCACCTTTTTTCAAATATTGCTAAATTACATCGGCCCAGCAGTGGAGATAGCCTATTTTCTATAAAAAAGTGTAGCCTTATTTTACCTTTGCTTTCCGACTGTTGCTTTTTACATGAAATCCCCTTTAAGAAGTTTACTGTAGCTTTACTGAAAATGAATAGATAAGTTTGTTTTAGTTGCTAAATAATCTTACACCTCAGCATTTGCTTTTACATGAAATCCCCTGTAAGAAATTACTGCAGCTTTTACTGAAAATAAATAGCATAGTTTGTTTAGTTGCTAAATAACTCTTAAACTTCTGCATAGCCGGTGTCTTTGTAAATTAACTTGCTAGCTGTATTCAAAGGCACTCCTGATACAGCCCCTGCCCACACCCCCACCCCCACAGTGAAACTTCCCTCCTCTGATCTTTATTAATTCACTGTGTCTTTCTCCCTCTTCCACAGCATACCGGCGGTTGAGAGGGCTGCTCGGCTAAGCTCTCCCCACTCTGGAAACGGAGCCCAGGTTAAAGATTGCCCCAGGTACTAAAGGAGCCACTCGCCTGATCGTGACTCTTTGTTTGTTGGAGCACTGACTTTGCCCCGCTAAACGCTACGTGTTCGGCTCCCCACTGACCCCACCGCCACCCTTGCTCAGCATTCGAATATATAGCTTAACCTATCAGTCCACTTTCCCATCTGCAGCTTATCTTCTCCTACCACTAGAGGCCCCTTGCCTTTTTTCTCTTCTTCTTTCTCCAGCCCTTTCACTCACTGCCTAACTCTCTATCCTACCATGCTCCCACTTACCCTCATCACTCTCCTCATGCAATTTCCTCAGGCACTTTCGCCAACCACTCACAATGCAAAAATGGGATGCAAAAATGAAACCTCATGTCATCACGCAGCCAGACACTATCAGCCCGCCACCCCACCCCCACTGCACCTGAACTCCCAGCCTTTACAAACCCAGACCGATAAACCATCATCTACACCCCCTCTCCCCTACAACACATACATAGATACCTCCACCCCCATCCCTGGATACCATCTACCGGGCCAAGTAACCCACTGGAGCCCCCCCATCCCTGGCCAACGTCTTTCCACATCTGCAACACAACAAATTCCCCGCTTTCCCCACTTACTCCTCCTATCTGCCCACCTTACCCTAAAACTACCAGTACCCACCATCGGCCACGCACAGCATAAATGCCAAAGATCTACTACTCGAGCTAACAGAAACCACCTCAGGCCACTCATTCTCCTCCTTCTTCTGACAGGCAATGTCCACCCCAACCCTGGCCCTCTAAATTCCCCACCATCCCACCCATCCCCAGGAAATGGCCTGTGCATCGCCTCACTAAACATTTGCAGTCTTCAAAAAAAATGGGACTCCTTTCAGGGTTGGGTACTCCAGAATCACCCTGATATTATTGCACTGAGTTAAACCTGGCTGTCCCCATCTGTCCCCGACTCAGCAGTCAACCTCCCTGGTTACTGCCTCTACCGCGCCGACCGAGTGGGCAAGTGAGGGGGTGGCTGTGTTGTCTACCTCATGGACTCACTCTCTGGCCACCTACTCTCTCTGCCCATACTAACGTCTAGGGCTCAGGCCTTCACCCTAAAATTAACCCTAGGTAAGTCAACATCCCCTCTCCTCCTCACCATGGCCTATGTCCCTCCCAAGGACCAGAAGCCAGCCTTCCAAGCCATCATGTCCTACCTCGCCACCCTACTCCCAAAGCACGAAAAAATACTACTGGGGGATTTCAACATAAATTGGCTGGCCAAAACAGCCGCCCCATACATCAACGAGGCATCAGCCCTTGATTTCACTCAGGTCATCAAAACTTCCACCTGGCTACACGCCCACACGGGGGTCATCCTCCCTACTAGACCTAGTTTTCACAAACCGCCCCCACAAAATAACCAGCACCCAAGTCCTCCCTGACACCCTAAGTGACCACTCTCCAGTTCTCTGCAACTGGTCTGGTACCCTCCCCAAAACCTCGTCTAAAATTATTGCAAAATGCAAACTAGGGCCTGGTAAACTAGCCCTACTCAAGGTCCACCTTAGAGAATGGGACTGGACACCCCTAACTAACACCCTGGTCCCAGACCACACCCTTGAACTATTTACCAACACCTTTAACGCAGCCTGTGACAAGTTCGCCCCCCCTCACCAAAACAATCACCAAAGGGAATCATGCACCATGGTTCTCGGACCACCTCCAAGGCCTACTTCATCAGCGTGACGCACTATGGCACCTTGCCAATGAGACCCAGTGGCCTCTGGACAGGCAACGTTATCGGGGAGTCCTGAAACAAGTGCACCTGGGCCATACGCACCATCAAAGCGAACTATTACAAAGCCACCTTAACCTCCACCTGGGTCTCTGGTCGCAAGTTCTGGGAAAACATTAAGGAACTCTGTGGAAAAGCCCAAAACCTGCCACCTGACTAAATTCTAATAGATGGCTGCCTCTCCTCCGACCCCCTCAGAATAGCCTCGGCCCTTAACACTGCTTTCACTGATCTCTCCCATGTGCTGCCCCCTAATTTCTTCGATCCCCCATCTGCCCATAATGTCCCACATCCTCCCCTTGCTCCACCCTTCTACCTGCGAGTCCTTACCCCAGACACTGTCAAACCCTACCTAACCAAAGCTATTAGCCAAAATCACTATAGTCACGACTCCCTGGACCTCAGACTTCTCCGTCTCACCCTACAGGAAGTCCTAGCCCCACTCACCCACATTCTAAACTGCTCCTTCTGTCAAGGGAAATTCCTACCCACTGGAAATCGGCCTACATCACACCCATCCATAAAAGTGGTGACCGCACATCCACAAACAACTACAGCCCCATCTCTATCCTACCCCCCCATCTAAGGCACTAGAACGCATAGTCATCGACCAACTTACTGACCACCTTAACAAATATAACCTTCTATCCGGACAGCAGCATGGTTTCCGTAAAGGGCCACAGTACCACCACCGCCCTCCTTGAATTTACCTCCCATGTCCGCTCAGCCCTGGACCACGGCCACTTCACAGGCACCATCTTCATGGACCTGTCTAAGGCATTCGATACCGTAAACCATGCAATCTTGCTTAACACCCTGGCTTTTACGGGTTTCTCAAATGATGCCCTAAACTGGTTCACCAGCTATCTATCCAATAGAAAGCAGATAGTCAAGGTAGGCCCTGTCCTCTCCCCCCGCCTCCCTATCTGCTTTGGTGCCCCACAGGGCTCCATACTTGGCCCCCTACTTTTCAGCCTGTACCTCAACTCCTTCCCAGCGTCATGTCCTGGAAATCTGCTCCTGTATGCAGATGATGCAGTCTTGTTCGCCTCTGACCCATCACCCCCCAAGCTCCACCAAACTCTCCAACACTCGTTCTGTGAAGTTGAAGACTGACTCACCACCCAACATCTTATTATCAACTACAATAAGACAAAAGTCATGCTCTTTGCCCACCCCCAGAACCCACTCAAGAACCTCTGCCCCCAATTCCTCACTGCCAGTCAGACCCCATTAGAACAAGTAAGCAGTTTTAAATACTTAGGGATCACTCTAGACCCCGCCCTCAGCTTTAATCAACATATCCTACACCTATCAACAGCCCTTAGCTCCAGACTAGGGGTACTATACCGGTACAAACACTGCCTCACCCCTGAAGCATTACAACTTACCATAAACTCCTCAATCCTCTCCCTGCTAGACTACGGCATCCTAATCTACAGTGCTGCTCCATTCACCACCCTAAGCAGACTCCGACTCATTTTAAACAAAGCCTGCTGTCTCATCCTTAGATATGATCGTTTTACACACTCCTGCTCCCTTTACAGCAGCACAAACTGGCTAAACCTAAATAGCAGAATCAGGTCCCACACCTGCCTTATGACCAGAAAGGTACTACTAGGCCTCACCCCACCTACCCTAAACCAAATCATCCGCCCAACTCCCTCAGTCAAAACAACCCGCAGCTCAAACAAGAAGCTGCTAAGGGTACCCCGTGGCAGGCCTTCCCAATTCCAGAGAACCTTCACTTGCAGGGCCCCCTCCTGGACTAACGCCCTCCCAAGTCATATAACAAATAAATTAAGACTTGGCCCTTATAAATCTAAGCTACAGAAATACCAACATGCCTCTAGCCAATGTGACTGCCCTTGACACCAGACTGACATATGCAGCTATCAAACTAACTATTGTCGGACTCCCCATACCGAATTGTAACTATGAAACCCTATGACCAGCAGCCTCTACAGAACCTCTGTAACTATTATGGCTGTACTAAGAAATGAAACTTGCTGTTATTCAACAACTGCACAATTATGTAACCTCAATGACTGTTATTTGTAACTGTACTGTAATCTGTATTCCAAGTTCTGTCCATGTACCCTTTTATGTATGACGTGGAACCTTTGTAAATGAGTCGCTGACTCAAAGGTCTTTCTGAATATTTCAATAAATAAATAAAAAATAAATAAAATTCAGTCTAAATGTGATCCTCTCCATAGTGTATAAACCATTTACTGTATCCTTCCAGTGTTGGAGATCAGGGATCCGGGCTCTGAACCACCACCTAGTTGTGACCCACTGGGGGGGGTTACCATATTTGCCTCCTGATCCTCTGGATCCCCCCCGGGCTGTGCACCTCCCCCTTGCTCAAGTCCAGCAGCGCCCCTTGGATCCTCTGTGTGGTCCCTGCAATGTTTTTTCAGTCAGAAAGGGGCTGGAGGAGCAAAGTCGTGGAACCACTGCAGTACAGCTGCACGAATGTACAAGCCAGTGGTCTGTGCCTGTGCAGCAGCACCGCATCTTCATTTTCTTGCCACTGTTGTGCCAAAACAAATGACTCTCCAATGTCCTGGTCCCCAAAATCAGTCAGTCGAAGTCTGGAGACACAGAGGAGGTGGGGAGAAGTCCCAAATTGTCTTATTTGAGGAGCATCAATTAGCGCTAAGGATCCTGCTAATAAATATTCATGAGGACACCTAATGTATATTAATGAGCAAGCCTGCCTGCTACCTAGGGACAGTGTATTTTGGCAGCAGCAACAGGTAGGGAACAGAATAAAAATGTTAGACTCTGCAGCTGGTTAACAGGGCAAAGGGACTGCTGAAGGACTGTGGGGCATTTGATAAATAAAACCATTTGTGCTGGCTGCACCACAGATTTGAATACAGGGACAGCATAAAGTCTGCTTTGAACTGTGTATTCAGCAGCCATGTTTAGCAGCTTTTGACCTATCCTGTCTTATTGGGAGACTTGCCTTAATCTCCAGTATCTATTACTAGAAGTAAGAAGGGTGCCCCTCTTCTGTTCAAGTGTGCAATTGCGAGGTGAGAAAAGGGTTGTCCAGAAGTATGGGATTGTTCAAGTGAGAAGGTGTGTTCCTTCTGAGCAACTGTCCTGATGTAAGAGAGAAATGGCTGCTATGCTGGCAGTGTGGCTGAAGTGCCAATTGTATCTGAATGCAACTGAATGCTAGAGGGAGAGAGAGAAGGAGACTGCCATGCAAGGCCAGTTTGGGGAATCAACCTGGTAGTGTTGCCAGCCAGGCACAGCCATTGCGTCTCCCACTGAGGGATCCTGCCTAGACATGGGGGTTGAGGCGTGCCGGCCCAGGTCCCTTGTGCTGGCCTTATCCAACTGTGATATCACCTGTAAGAAGATCACCAGTTCCAGAGATGCAGAGAGGTTCCAGCCTGCTACAGCTGCAAGAGCTCATGGCAATAAAAAGGGGGTACGTTGCGAGCCCTTGCTGCTCAACCTTAGTAAAGTCCAGTTTTACAGCTTTTGTCTATTCCAAATTTACCATCTACAAGTCTTCAGCTGTATCAGCAAGAGACTGTCTGTGAAACTGTCAGTAAAGTAGGAATTGCCCTGCATCTGAGAAACTGTAAATAGTTGCCATTGCCTAATCAAGTGTTTGCCAGGTTCAGTGGTAAAAAAATTCTGAAGTCAGTTACTAAAAGTACCAAGAATTTTCAAGTAGCTGTTTCTACCATGAAAGAGGTTAAATTCAAACTGTTTAAGTATGCCAATGCAGGCCAACAAGCTGCACCCAAATCAGGCCTGCAACGTTTTAGTACTGGGTACCCAGGCATAAAGTTACAAGGCTCTCATCTAAAGACTGGGGACTGGTACTAGCTGGGGGTTTGTGTTTTCTGAATATGGATAGCTAGGCAGATATCCAGGTGGGTGGTGAGCACTGGAAAATAGTTTGAATTTTAAAGTAAAATCATTGTGCCATGTTTCCAAATGCCGACCCAAAATGTTGCTTAACTTCTGCATCCAGTGTTCCATTCCTAACCCACCCCTCCTTGTAAATAAACTGTTGGTTAACCATTTTCACAGAATGTCTTCTGAACATATTACTCATGTGAGCATATTATTAGCTTCAGTCAATGATTGCAAGTTCAATCAAACAAGTTTATTGTGTAGCTAAATTGCTATTACAATTTTCGATCAATACAAAAAAATAAAATATTCACATTAAAAATGTCTAAAAATTTATCATAAAACATATGACACATACAACACATTTCATTTTTCTTATTACAGAAATTATAGCTGCAAATACTGACTGTCCCTAAAGTTTATTCTGTTGAATTTTTCTTTTAACTTTACTAACAGCAAAAAGGAACTTGGTAGCCTTTCCAGGCTCCATACATCCTCTTTGTGGAAGAGTATATTGGTTAGGGTGCTTTGGTCGACTTGATAAATATGATTCTGGAATGGTCCTAACTAATACATTCTCTCTTTACAATACCATGTACAACTCCATATGATGTGCATCAAATCTTCCTTTCCTCCAACTGAGTAGTCACAACTTTCAGGAGGTACAGACGTTTTATCATATCTTTGCTGTAGCACATTACTCGGAAATTGTTTGAACTTATACCTAATGTAGCCACAGTTACATTGATACCGTTGTTGGATTATGGGGATATTGTTTATATAGGGGCAACTTTAACCCAGTTAGCTAAAATAGATGTTCTTTTTAATAAAATAGCATGGTTTATTTTGGATGTTCCTAAGAGAACTCATAGAAGAGAGCTATATCAGTCCTTGAATTGGATGTACCCAAATGATAGAAGGGCTTTACATGTTCTGACATATATGGTTAATTCAGTTAGGGGTGAAGTACCTGAATATATTACTGATGAACTACAGGTTAGGACAATTAGAGGAGGCCTACGCTCTACGGAAGGTATGGAATATGTTTTGCCTAGAAGAAGGACAGATTTGGGTAGAGAACATTTTTTCTATTTAGGTCCCAATATATGGAATTTATTGCCTATTTATCTCAGGCCACTTAGTTCTAGTCCCAGTATCAGAGAAATAAAAAGATGGTTTAAAGTTGAAGCAGATAAAAGGTTTATTGTTGAGTAATCATGAACATTATGTATTAAATATGACGAGGACTTGCACTTTATATATGGGAATGTATGTGTTGTATGTTTATGTAGTTTATTTGTATGGATGTTAGTAGTTATTGTAATTTCATTATTATCATGGTGTTAGTTTTTTTGTAAATATACAGTATGTATGTATATAATTTTTGTGAAAAAATTTTGTATGATGTCATCATGAATGTTTGTACTAAGGACCTCACTGGAAATGAGCTTGTCTCATTTGAGTTTCCTATTCTTTTGCTTGTCAATTGAATAAATTTTTACTAGTACTACTACTAATGAATATATTTCATAAATCAGGTTATGTAAAGATATCCAGGTATGATTTACACCCAAAGAAAAAATTATTCTTGAAAAACCAGTTGGAGTACTTGGAGTCATTGATGGCCTTTAAGTCCTCCTGGTTCCAACTATTAGTCACTTTCTTAGTTATGTATTTTTTTGTATTGACTACTTAAAGAAATTCTTTCGTCTACTTCTTTTTTGAGATTCATAAGTTTGTGTCTACTCAGTAAGGCAATCAATGCAGAGAATCAATATTCACCTCTATGACCCTTTGCATTCCAGGATTCCTTTCCTTTTAAACATTGTTTAACCACTGTTTAATTCGGTAACCTGGTCAGTTTCACCCAGTAATTGAATTTTCTGGTTTCGAGCTTAGCCTTAATATTGAGAAGTCCCAATTCTGCCCTTATGCAGGCAGCTGGGCAGGAATGTCCTACCCAATGTAGCTTCTTTAATGCTTTAAAAATTGGTGACATTAAGTAGTCTCTTTATAATCCCAGATTTCTGAATCGTACAAAAGCTGTGCTTCAAGTTTGGCTTTAATTACAGTCACACATGGTTTAATAGTTGAACCTCCATATTTATAATAAAACCTGATTAAGCCTCCGGCCTTTGCTTTTCTATAATTATGAATATGTGTAATTTCCATCTACAGTTAGCATGAAATGTAATCCCAGATAAATGTAACTGGGGTAATTGCAAGTTATTGAAGATGGGGTTTTTGGTTCATGGAAATCTATGTGTGAGGTGACTGTATGGAGAGGTGGGTTGGTACGGCATCCTAAGGGGATGTACTGCTAAGATAACAGACCCACAAATAATTTTACTCTGGGTGGGGGCACTTTGCTATTTATTTATATCTTTGGAAAAGAATGTCTGTTTGTCATCAGAAATAGGACCCAGGCAGGGGTAGTAGCCCGTTGGTACACAGTGCGTGGTTTAGTTATACATTTTTATATTGCCACTAGCATTATGCCTTGTAAATATCTGACTTGGTACCCCTTTATTTGTCTCAGATATTGAAATAATAGATACACCTCTGGGTTTCATGTTATTCTGACTCAGAGCACTTTCAAAATTGTGTCCTCTAGGTTCTTAAAGTAATCCGCGAGGAGGCAAGCCCATTTAACGTGTGTGGGTTGCCACAGTCTCCCCGCAATGCCTCCAACATGCACCCAGGCTACCATCCCATATCTGGCCAATACCACAGAGGTCCTGAAATATTTGCATTAGTTGCTTCTACCCATATTCCCTCCAGGCGTGGCAAGTGGTGGCCTGACCCTCTTCAAAGCAGCCCTTTTCCCAGATTTTGGGTTCTAGTTCCCAATCAAGTACTCCTCCTCATTTTTCAGCTATGTAGAGTGTGGAGAATGGCTGTGTTCCTTGTATAACTTGATATTTAAGTGAGATGATATGCCTGGTGTTTTGGAATGTAATTTGCATGGCCAAAGTGGACACCAATGATGGAAGTTTGGTAAAGTTCCTGACAGCACTGGGATGGGACTCAAGGAAGTGTCGGTCCTGGACATACCAGAAAAAAAAACTCTTCATTCCAGACCATATTGGGACTGCAGGATGTTAAAGGACTTGATCTGTTGTCCTGTGCAGAACTCGGAAACATATTAGGTTCAGTCCCCACCACCTATGGAATGTGGGGTCCTGGATAGCCAGGATAAAGCTGCTAAGTTGGGCCAAGGGTATGTCTATATGAAAGCAGAGAACAGGCCAAGGGAATGCACCACCTCATGCCACTCCCTTCCCACCTCTGCAGCCCATGGATTCTTTTTTTTTCATTTAGATTTTTATGGACTTTTCTCGGGTTTTCTCCCGACCCACCCACGGGGGCCCGGCACATGGCCGTGCATGCGCGTGGAGGTGTGCATGCACACCGGAGGCCAGCTCAGCCCCTTCCTCCCACCTGTACTGCTGCCCTACCAACCTACGTTACCCCTCTAGACCACCACCTGGCGGGGACAGGACTATGGAAGGGTCAACAACCCACACCTATGAGAGGAGAACAGCCTGACGGCATGCTCAATCCTGCTCCTCCCACCTCCTCCATGCTGGGCCCTGATGACCCAAGATCATTCCTGAACCCGGGTCGCCGGCATAGCATGAGGTGTGGCATCCAGCGCCTCAATCCTTAGCACCACCGGGCCAGCTTCAGTCCATGAATTCTAAAGCTGCTGTTCCACTTCAAATGGCTGGGTTTCAGTAGCGATACCTCACCCTGTTCCAAAAGAGAAGCAATTCCCTTTCTAGATCCAGCCACTTTGGGCCAGAGCTCTCTGTGTGCCACTAAAACAGGACTCATAGCTGAGTGATTGTATAACACACCTGTAGGTCGGGCAAGGCTAGCCCTCCTCGAGCCTTTGGCAACATCATTGTGTGGAAGTGAATCCTGGAACACTTCCCTTCCCAAATAAAACAAGGTGGCTACCTATCATTTTTGCCAGTCCTGCGCAGTGATCTGAACTGGGAGATTCTGAGAAATATACAGTATATGGGCAGCATGGTAATATCATGATCCTCACTGTATCTATTCAGTGTATCAAACACAGAGGGAGACTGTGCCAGTATTGTTAAGTCAGCAATAAGTTGGAACAACAAGGGCCTGATATTCACTTCGTATAACCTACTCAGGCACAATGGAATATTAATGCCCGGGGCCCAACTATTCAAAGGAGATACGTGTCCCAAAATGGAGATGCACTGTGCATCTCAGAAAATGCACAGAAGCGCAATATTCAAAAGACTATTCTGAAAGCATGATCAGTTGGAATACTTGGAGTCATTGATGGCTTTTAAGTCCTCCATACTCCAATATTCCGTATTCCAATATGATCGTGCAGAAATAATGTATGTGGCACAAAAAAAGGGGGTGGGCACCTGGATATGCCATGCAAGTGTACATTCAGCCAAAATTGTGCAGCGCACATGTCGCGCATCACAAAACTGCACAAAGTTGGGTATGTAAGGGGGTGGACTAAATCAGCCAGCCACCCACAGGCAGTCTGCAGAACTGCAGACAGGCAACCCTGAGACAGCCCTAGGAGGTACACCAGGATGTGCTACAGGCACCCACACACAGCAGTCATGCCAGGATGGTAGTACCCAAAGCCACAGCCACGCTGTGCCTGCTTGTCGGGCACCTGCTGGGTGCCTCTGGGTGACACCACCGGCAGTGCTCAGTCAGCCAATCCCCCTCACCACACCCAGGTCGGGGATGCCCAGCTGCCACATGCTAGTCAGGCACCCCCCCATGCACATCATTGAAGCAGACAGCTACAGTGCAGCACATGTACCAGGAACCATGGTCTGCACTCATGTGGCCATCAAAGTGACACCCCGTGGAGGCATGCACCATGGTGGCGTCTGGGACAATGGTGAGCAGGATGCATGGTGGTAATGGTGGCAGCATAGCATAGGTCAGGGACAGCCCAGTGGCACCCACCCACGATGGAGCACCACAGGTTCACACAGCATGCCCATGACAGACCCATGCCACCAGGAACCACATACATGTCACTGATGCCTTCCCTGCAGAGTGACAATGCCACAAGGGCCCTGGGTTTGGGCCACTATGGTGTACTGGTGGTGGACAGTGCACAACTATGAGCAATGCAGGGCAGTAGTGGCACCACCTGTGGCCTGCAGGCAGCAGGGGCATGCTTCAAGGACATTGGACCCTTCCAGTGTTGTGTGCGCAGCCACCTAGGGCACAAACATGGCCATGGGTAGTGGCACTACAAATCTCTCAACTGTCACACAGTATGGGGTATAGCACTCATGTTATCACTCAGCCATCCTATAACCCACATAGGGTAAGTGACATTACACACTGAACACTAAGACTGTTACACAGAATTGGATGATAATATGAGATGCTAGGTATTAGCACACAGTAGCAACATTGATGCACTTATTTCCACAGTCTTCCATGCTTGTACTGTCATGTTTACTGCTGTGTCTCACATTCTGACCAGTTGTCACACATCTTGGCACACATTTGGCTGCTAAGGGGTTGGGGGGTGTAGCACTGTACTCAGGCCAGTGTAGTGCACCCACACACAACCACGCATTTTCACCTGACTGCTAGGCTGCAATACCTCCTTATCACCTTTATGGAGTGGTGGTGCTGCCATGAAGTGCTGGAATTGCACATGCCAATGGTATGCAAATGGCCTGACTACACTCTAGTAATGAGACAAAAGGTGCTGTTTGGGTACTGACTGTACAATGAGGCCATTTGCATATCCCGACTGAATTACTGCAAATCTGCACACCACACAAGTGGCTTTACATTGCACAATTCCATACAGTCCGCACTGGGCTCTGGACATCTGCCACGCTGCGCATCTCCAACTATGCGATCGTGCATGTTCGTGATATTCAGCCACACATGCGTGACTGCATATTATGGTGCACCTTCTGAATACACCATTATTTTGTACCGGCGCAGTTGAGTTACGTGGCACAGGCACAGGCACTTACATGAGGCAGCCTGCCACTTCTGAATATGGAGCCCCAGATATCTAAGTTCTTGCAAGTCCCATTTAAGGGGAAATGTAAATTTTTGGAGTCCGGTAGGGGCCCAGTGCATGAACAGATTTTCCATCTTTGTTGTGTTTAAGCAGTAATTTGATACCCTACTGAATGAGTCCAGTATACAGAAATGATCTGGTAAAGTGGAATCTGAGTCTATCATGTACAACAAGACATCATCTGTGTATAGCGTGACTTGAAGTTATGTACTCTCCCAGAGCTACACCCCCTGCAGAGATACTTTCCCATACTGGTTGGGCCAGGGGCTCAATGTAAATGGTAAACAGCAATGGTGACAGAGGGCACCCATGCCCAGTCTGAAGAAATTGGGGCACATGCCCATTTACTGTGCTTTAATAAAGGCCTGTGGGGAAGTGTAAACTCTTTCTAAGAGGGTGACAAAGTCCAGAGAGACAGAATCCATGCTTATGAAGGATGGCAAAAAGATAGGTCTAAAACACCCTATCAGAGGCCTTTTCATTGTCTAAGCTGGCAAGCAGAAAGGGAGTGGCTGTTTTGTGCACATGGTGAAGGATATGGAGTGTGTTTCAGATGTTGTCTCCGGTTTGTTGGGTTCTGACAAATCTCATTCTGGTGTGTCAGGGATGGGAGGAGAGGATCCAATTTTTGTGTGAGTACTGCCATAAATAATTTATAATTAGCATTTAGGACCGATATCAGTCTATATGACTGCTGTGACTGCTACCTATAATCTCCTCCTCCCACTTGTTTTGACTCTCCCACTAGCACTCACTACTTCTCCCTCTTTTTCCCACTTCACTCCTCTTTTTTTCTCCTGACTCTCCCCCTTCCCCCCTCCACTTCCCACCTTTTAAGCACTTTCCCCTTATGTTAACTAAGTTCAATCTGCTCCTAGTTGTTGACAATGCCTCCGGCTGCTACTGCTGTCCACCCTCAACCATTCCTAACGTTTTTGTCTTCATTTCCTCCCCCTCCTACCTTTCTCTCTGTTACTCAGTGTTCTCCTGTGTTCCAACTGTCTAGAACAGCTTATCCTATCTTTTGTCTTGATCTACCATTGTAACCAAATGTGCTGACCTATTTACTGTATCGTACTTACTGTATTTTGTATTGTATTTGTTCTCTGACTCAGAACCTTTGTAAAAGAGCCTGGTTCAAAGGTATTTTGTAATCCGAGTTGCAAATAAGTAAATAAATATGCTTGACATTTGGAGGGGTCTTTCCCTTTTTTCGAGATGACCGAAACAATGACATACTGCCAGGTACTTGATATATCTCCTCCTGCCAGAACATCATTGAAGACTTTCACCAGCTGGGGGATCATCAGTTCCCACTGTGCCTTGTATAATTCTAGTAAATACGTATGTAACCCCTAGGTGGTGCTATCCCATGGGGTAATACTACTATTACCCCTGCCTGCTTGGCTAGTAGTAGGTTAAGGGGCCTAGGTTCTGCAATGGGTGCCTCCACCCGGAGGTCAGGGTTGGTAGTGGTCAAACTAACCTTGGCATAGCCCTCCAGGACACTGTAACTCCCCCTCTTTCCTGTCTAGCAGCCTCAGTAATATACGATAATCACTTTCACAGTACCCCTTGTACACCATACAAGTACTCACGCTGTTTGTACTTACCACCAGGGCTGGTTCCTCTGGCTCGATCCTGGGGACCCCCTGTAAAACAAGGTTATGCACAACAAATAGCAACAGTACAGTACTCTTGGCACAAACTGGAACCACAGTCAGGTTAAATGCCAAAAAATTCAGATCTGATTTATTCAGGGGACTTGAACAAGGAAGGGGCGTAATCAGGTTGATTGGCGGAAAGGCTATATTAATCAAACAGTTATGCATGCACTTTAAGTCCCCACACAGTCACATCTCTGGGTACCCAGGTAGGGAGACGATGGGCCAGCCAATAACATTGCAGCTGGTTGGAGCCCTGTGATGGAAGAAAGCAACATGCACAACACACACTATTTGTAATGCGGAGTCGGAGGGCTCAGTTCGTGGAAGAAAAAGCAACCAATCAGATGGCAACACTTTAGATTTAGCTGTTGTTGCAGGGAGCTACCCTGATGTTTACTCACGATACCCAATACTGGACACAGGCAGGACAAACTCGAGACTGCAGGTTGCTGAGTTGGAGTGCCCGGAGAAGAGGGGCCCACATGAATCACCAAGGTGTCATTCCTGTTCAAGTGTAGAGCAGGGGGCTGATCCCCAGGCAGGTCTCTCATTGATGGCTTTCTCTGTGCAGTGGGTAGTTGGGCTGGGCCAGTGTGGCAAGGCCCATGCCCAATGGAGATCATTTTGGATTCAGTCCGTGAGGCTGGATGCAGCTTCCATCAAGCAGAATACAGTTCAAACCACAGTGGGGAACCAAATCGCGACCCACTAGCAGCACACAGCACATTTACAAATAAGGAAATTCTAATGCAGCTACCAGCTAGCAGAAGACAATTCAAACCACAGAGTGGAACCAAATCATGACCCACTATAAGCACACAACACATTCACATGTAAGGAAATTCCACTGCACCAGGCAAAAGGCTCTCCGGTCGCAATTAGAGAGTCTCTGCACAATCCAGGAGTTCAGAGGTGGCTGGAAGTCCTGACAGACCGATTGCATTCAGCAAATCTTCGGTCTTCTTTAGGTTAAAACCTGGTCACAGGCTTAAATCATTCTCACAACTTGGATTTAGTCCAAATAAACTCTCTTTTCCCTCTCAGGGATAGCAGGCAGACATGCAGGCCAAACTCAGACCTTTCCACAGTTTTCCCATGCGAATCCACACCGAGGCTGCTGCTTGAATCATTCAAGCTCTTATCTCTTCACTTACCAACTCAGAACTGAAACTAGCTGCAAGCAGGTTGGGAATTTCCCCAAGATCCAAGAGGTTCGGTTGGCTGATCTGTCTGTTAGGCACGACAAGTGCTCCCCCTCCAGGTTATTTTAGGCATCAAAATGCAAAAACTACAATTTCTACAAGTTTTGACCCCACCAAGCCCCTGTAGGTAGGCTCCATTTTAGAGTCCCAAATGTACTGATTAGCCCATTCTGCAGTCCAGGACCAAGATGATGGAAACAAACAGAACTGTCCATGCTGCAAAAAAGGAAAGTTAGAACAAACTGCAGTATTACTACTACTCTAACAAATTATCAGCAAACAAGTACATCTTCTAACAGAGCTCCCTCTCAGATTAATTATGACTGCAATCCAGGCAGCTCCTAAAGAGACAGTACACAGAAGCTATACAGGCACTCTCTGGCAATACATTTAAACTGCTAAAATGCAGAACACCAGCCTGGCAGTAAGCATTTAGGCGAGCTCAAGGAAGACTTTTTGGGAACTCCCATTTGTAGGGGTGCTACATCCTTCCTTGCCTGAAGAAAACTTGGCATCTGCATCAAGTCTGTACTATCATGCATCAGTTAACATAAACTTATTACGTTACTATACCTTTCAATATACTTCACATTACTACACCCATATTGACAATACTTATGCATGTTTCATACAAGTTATACTGATTCATTTAGTAATTTCTTGTACATTAAACAATGTAAGAGGGGGCCCTTCCCTATCAGCTAACTTGGGACTGGATGGGGCAGAGGCACCATTGTGAGACGGAAGAACAAGTAACCTGGAGTTGGCCATCAAGCTCAATTTGGGCAGTGAGTTTGGCAAAACATAAACCCCTTTGTGAACCACATTGACAGGCAAATCCACTAGCCTCCCAGAGGAATCATAACTAAAGCATAGCACTGGCTTGACAGCTCGGCCAGTCTTTCTGGGGGGAGCAGCCACAGTCTCTGTACTTTCAGCACTAACTTTGGAGAGTTTGTCACTTGTGAGGGGTGCCTCTGCATGGATGTGCATGTCCAAACTTGGAGCACTGTCAGCTCCTTGCTCTGTAGGCTCAGTTTCCACAACACTTTGCTCATTATCATCTGACAGAGGCCCAGGTTGCTCATTTTGAGGAGGCTCTGGCAAAATTAGGTTTTGCGGCACTGAAGGGGGGCTGTCAACACTCTCACATTGTTCTTCAATTTCTGGTGTGTCACCAGAGAGACTCAGACCATCAGCCCCTTCTTCAGGCAATTCACACAGTTCCACAAAACACAAGAGAGTCTGCAACCTCAGATGTAATACTTCGCACTTCACTTTCAGGGAGCATTGGCTCCAAGGACAAAGCTGGGGGGTTATGCAATCCAGAAGGCCCAGCTTTGTCCCCACAATTAGTCATAAGCTTACCTTGAAACAGCTGACTCAATTCATAGGAGGGGTAATAGGCATTGTCACACTCAGTTTCGTCAGATGGGGACTGATAGTCACTATCATTCTGGGCCCGCTTCGGGGAAACCTTAAATCTGTAACTACTGGGGTAGGTTGACTCTGTCTCTTTTTTGCAGCAGCATGAGTCACTGGCCCAGGGGAATCAATCTCTGATGGTTCAGCCTCAATTATGACTTGGCTGATAGGTAGCAAGTGGTTACGGTGCATGGTCTTGACAGCTTTGGAGTTATTCTCTGGGCGCACCTTGTACACTGGTAAATCATATAACTTCCCAACTACTACATGGGGAAGATGGTGCCACCTATCAGCAATTTTGTGTTTGCCATGCAGTCCCAAACTGCATAACAAAATATGGTCTCCAGGCCGATGCTCTTGAGCCTTTACTTTTTTATCATGCCTCTCTTTGTTGGTGAGATTTCTTTTGGTGGCCATTGTCTGGGCCAGTTGATAGGCATGGTTCAACTGAGCTTTCAGTTTCTGTATATACTGTAGGTAATTTTTGGCTTGGACCCCATCTGGAGAGATCCCAAAGCAGACATCAATGGGCAGTTGGGCCTCCTTCCCGAACATGAGGTGGTAGGGGGAGAACCCAGTAGCATCATTTTCTGTGCAATTGTATGCGTGGACCAAGGTGCTAATCTGCTGGCTCCACTTAGGCTTGTCTTTGGGATGGAGGCTGCCAGCATGTCTAGAAAGGTCCGGTTAAAATGTTCTGGTTGAGGGTCCCCCTGTAGGTGATAAGGGGTGGTTCTTGACCTCTGCACCCCCCATAGAGAGAGAGAGAGAGCATTTCTTTGATTAGCCAACTTTCAAAATCTCTTCCTTGGTCAGAGTGGATCCACTGAGGGGCACCATAGTGGATGAAGGAATGTTCCACTAGCACCTTGGCCACGGTACAGGCCTTTTGATCTTTAGTTGGAAAAGCTTGCGCATACCATGTGAAATGATCTGTAACTACTAACACATTGCTAATATTCCACCGATCAGGTTCTAAGCACAAAAATTCTATGCAGACCAGTTCCATGGGGGTGCTGATAGTAATACTGACAAGGGGGGGCAGCTCTCTGAGGCAGAGCTTTCCTTTGCAGGCAACGACTGCACGTCTTTACATGGTGCTCAACATCGGCCCCCATCTTGGGCCAGTAGAATCGAAATCATGCCAAGTCAAGAGTTCTGTTAATACCAAGGTGCCCCATGTGATTGTGGAGGGACCTCAGCACCAAATCTTTAAAGGCCATGGCCAGGACCATTTGCTGCCTGTCTACTTGATCACCACGATCCACTGTCTCTCTGTACAACAACTGATTGAAATAACTTCAACCTGGGGCCTTCTTTAAAAAATAGAGCAATTCGCAAGTGAGGGGAATGCAACTTGGACACATCTTTTCCCTCACGCTGGGCATGACGTGCAGGCCAAATCATAGGATCTTGGGATTAAGCCCACTGAATGCTGTCATTGTCAAATTGAGGTAGTGCTCTAATATCTAGAGCAGAAAAGTGGCAATAGGCAGCCGGTATACAGGTATCAGGAGGGCCTAAGCAATCTACTAAACAGACCACTGTGTCCGCAGACATCTGTTCATCTTGGTCAAATTTTTGGCACAAGGCTCGGATGTCAGGTTCAGATAGCCTGACCCAATCACTCTTGGAAACTGGCCTTCGTGACAAGGTGTCAGCATCAATATGGTTCAATCCTGGCCTATATTCAATAGCATAATCATAGGTTAAGGCAGAAAGCCACCGGTGCCCAGTGGCATCTAACTTAGCTGAAGTCTGTACATAGGTTAACGGGTTATTGTCGGTCTTCACCAATACCTTTGCCCCATAAAGGTATTCATGAAACTGGTCAATGATGGCTCATTTTAGCGCAAGGAACTCCAGCTTGTGCACAGAGTAGTTTCACTCCAATGGGGTCAAGCTCCTACTGGCGAAGGCCACTGGTCTCAAATCATCCTCATGGGCTTGATACAGCACAGCTCCTAGACCCTGCTGACTGACGTCTGTATGCAGCACATAGGGCTTGGTGGGGTCAGCACAGGTGAGGATAGGGGCATGGGTGAGCTGGTATATGACTTTGTGAAAGGCTGCTTCACATTCGGGTGTCCAGCGGGGCCCAAAAAGTTCACCTGTGTGGAAGTACACTTTCTCTGGTTCTTTGATGGACCCTTTTTAATATTTATGGTTGGTAGGAGGGTAACCCTGGGTAAGGTTCAAGAGCGAGCAAATCACCTTTGAATAGTCTTTTATGAACCTGAGGTAGTAGCCACAGAACCCCAGGAAATGTTGTAGTTCATTCAAATTATGGGGCTGGGGCCAACTAGTCAGTGATTCAACCTTACTGGGATCAGTCTCTATCCCTTCTGCAGATACTATGTGCTCTACATACTTCATGGAGGTTTGAAAAAAATGGCACTTGTCAATGGACAGCTAGAGTCCGAAGTCTTCCAATCGGTCTAAGACTTTAAACAGTCGGGTCTCATGCTCCTCTAATGGGCACCCAAAAACAATGATATTGTCTAGGTACACTAGACATTCCAGAAAGTTCATATCTCCCACCGCACATTCCATCAGTCGCTGAAAGGTGGCCGGGGTGCCTGAAATCCCGTGTGGCATTCTCAGGAATTCGTAGAACCCCAAAGGACAGGTGAAGGCTGTTTTCTCACGGTCCTCTGGGGCCATCAGGATCTGGTAGTATCCGCTGCAAAGATCCAATACCAAAAACCATTTGCTCCCATTCAAACAATCCAGGGCATCTTGTATACAGGGCATGGTGTATTGATCGGGGATGGTCCACGAGTTCAGGGTTCGATAATCAACACACATCCTTACCAACCCATTTTTCTTATGCACAACCACAATGGGAGAGGCATATGGGCTCCTTGATTCTTGTATCACACCAGCAGCGAGCATTTCCTGCGGGTGTCTCCTCACATCATCTATGTCTGCTGGGGTGAGACGTCGGGATCTCTCTCGAAATGGCAGATCATCATGCAAGCATATGCGATGCTCTGCACCCTGGACACACCCCACGTCCCATTCTTTTAATGAAAACACTTGGTCCCTCTGTGCAAGTTTCTTGTTAATTCTAACCTTCCATTCAGCTGGCAACGGGAAGTCACCAAATTCAAATAAGTCCGGGGTCACTCTCTGCTTCTCACCAGAGCACTTGTTGCTGTGCAATACGGCAGTGTCGGCACAGTGTACTGTAGCTAGGGTGCACCATTTGTTCACCTGACTCTCCCAATCTGACACATTCTGAATCTGGACCATCACTTGTCGTGCATAGGCATGGGCATGAGCGGGCAAGATGCTGGGTTTGACCAATAATCCCTCTTTTCTTTACATTTCTCTTTAGGCAGACTTCTCCATGGATTGTGCACTGGGCATTGGGGGCCAATACCAAGGAGTCAGGTTCCTGTTTCCACACTATCCCCACTGGCTCATCTGGGTCCACTTCACTGGGTCTCTGTTAACAGTCATAAGCCCTTTTTACTAAGGTTGGAATTCTTAGGGTCCATCCAGTCAGCTGCCTTGTTTCTCATGGCAGAGTTGTGCTAGTCTCCCAAACATGTGGGTGTATGTTCCAATTAACAGGGGAACCCAATCATACAGTCTGGTGGGGAGACACACTAGGGCCAGTATCTCTCCTTGCTCCTCTATGCCAGTGACAGTTGCAGGAAAAGACAACCAGAGGCAGGCATATCCTAGATATGGATAAGACTTGTCACTCAGCCTCCACACATGTAGGCCGTCCAGGGATTGTAAGGGCACATCAGATAAGTGTTTCTCATACCAGTCCTGAAACACAATGATAACTTACGACCCACTGTCAAGTACAGCTCAAGTAGGAATACCATTCACAGCCACATTAGTCTCCATTGAAGGGCCCACTATCTTGGACCAGTCTGAAGGGGCAACAGCAGGACACTGAACAGATGATTTAGCCACAGAAGGGCTTGAGTTAGGATGGCTGAAGCCTTTACAGCGGTCATTTCGTGCACCCCTTGACCACTGACTCATTTTCCGAAGCTCTCCTTGAAACTGGTTCACCACTATCTCTAAGTCCTTCTGAGACTGGCATTCCCTCTTCATATGCCCATCCTTGCCGCAACTGTGACAAATGTCACACTGTCGAGGCATCCTTGGGGAAAACATAGCAGGGGATGCTGAAGCATCGAAGGGAGATTGTGATCTGACTTCTGCGGGTAGTGTACCATGTCTCAAAAGTTCCTTTAGGATGGCATTCAATTTCTTGAGCTCAGCCGAGAAGCCACCCTCAGTAGGGGATGCCTGAGTGTGCACCCCAACCCCCATAACAGTCACGTCCTGACAGGGGCCAGGGTCTCTGTCAGCAGGGGATACCTCAGCGAACACACCCGGTTGTACTTTTCTGACTTCCTTCAGCAACTCCTCCCCCCAGCATTTAGCCCATGGCAGGACACTCTTAGTGGTCTCCATTTCGGAAGGGCCTTCTGGTGACATGATCACTTGGGCTGCACTCACCCCATAATTACAATCTCCCTCTTCACCTTCTACCTCCCGGAGTTCTTTATCAAGTCACAGTAGTCAGGTGGGTTACCTCTCTATCCTGGAGCCTTAACTGGATGATCTGCAGTTTAGAATGCTTGGCATGTTGCAGTATGTGCCCCAATCTTACACGTTCAAATCACTCGGCTACCCCACCTTTCCGGTAAGCTTTCTGCAGAGCTCTTTCTAGGTGAGTAATATATGCAGAAAAACTTTCCCCCTCCCATTGTTTGGTACCTTGGAATTTCCACATCAAAGTCTCCCCTGACTCAATGCTCCCAAAATTGCCTTCAAGTACAGATAGGTACTTCTGAGCAGATGCATCAGGGTTCGTGGACCTCAAAAATGTAATGGCTTCATGGGCGGGGCCCCTCAAACTTTCTATGATTCTTTTCCGCTTCTCAGCTTCCGCACACTGCCACTCGGGTACCAAGGGAGCAACACAGTCGATCCAGGTCTCCCAGTCATCCTCCCCTTAGGAGGTTGGGAGGGTGCCTGAAAAGATTCTCAGCCTTCGGTAGGAGTCGTGACTAACAGCAGGTACAGATATAGGGGCCAGCATTGGCACAGGCACAGAAGGCGGGGCAGTAACAGGTGCTGGAGTGGGAGGGGGTGTTGGGGGAAGAACATCCCCAGGTGGCAGGAACAGTTTCTTAAAGTCCTCTACGGTTTTCCCTTCCTCCAGGAACAACTTAGCAAATTTCAGCTCAAAAGTCTCAGATAATGGTGGGAGCTCATTACTGTCTTTTATTATCACTCTCCAGGCGGCTGGGACCCCTTCTGAGGCAATAGTCTGTGGTACTTTAGAGCTGTCCACGAGGTCACTACACTCTACCAGGGCTATGAAAGTTTGGGCAATCAAATGAGCCTGTTGACCCACCACCACAGGGTTTTTTAAACATTCAATTTTGGAGAGTGCTCCCTCTGCAGTGTCCTTACTGGTACCCAGGGGAATATCCAGTATAAGCAGAGCATTTTGGGGGTCGATCTCCTGCCCAGTAAACCACCCCACCAACTGGTGTACAGCCATTTCTACTGGGGTAGCCATTAATCTTTAACAATAAATTATAATTTCTGGCCACTAGAAGGCACAAAATCCCAGTGGTGAGCCTCCAAGATGTAACCCCTAGGTGATGCTATTCCACGGGCTACTACCCCTGCCTGCTTGGCTAGTAGCAGGTTAAGGGGGCTAGGTTTTGCAACGGGTGCCTCCACCCAGAGGTCAGGGTTGGTAGTGGTCAAACTAACCTGGGCACAGCCCTCCTGGACATTGTAACCCCCCTCTTTCCCTTCTAGTGGCCTGAGCAATATACAATAATCACTTTCTCAGTACCCCTTGTACACCATACAAGTACTCACACTGTTTGCACTTACCACCAGGGCTGGTTCCTCTGGCTCAACCCTGGGAACCCCCTGTAAAACAAGATTATGCACAGTAAATAGCAACAGTACAGTACTCTTGGCACAAACTGGAACCACAGTCTGGTTAAATGCAGAAAAAGTCAGATCTGATTTATTCAGGAGACTTGAACAAGGAAGGGGCATAATCAGGTTGATTGGCTTAAAGGCTATATTAATCAATAGTTATGCATGCGCTTTAAGTCCCTACAGTCACACCTCTGGGTACCCAGGTAGGGAGACGATCGCATTCAGCAAATCTTCGGTCTTCTTCAGGTTAAAACCTAGTCACAGTCCAGTGGCTTAAATTGTTCTTACAACTCGGATTCAGTTCAAATAAACTCTGTTCTCCCTCTCAGGGATAGCAGGCAGACAAGTAGGCCAAACTCAGGCCTTTCCACAGTTCCCCCACATGAATCCAGACCAGGGTTGCTGCTTGAATCACTCAAGCTGTTATCTCTTCACTTCCCAACTCAGAACTGAAACTAGCTGCAAGCAGGTTGGGAATTTCCCCAAGATCCAAAAGGTTCGGTTGGCTGATCTGTCTGTCAGTCACATCAAGGACTCCCCCTCCAGGTTATTTTAGGCACCAAAATGCAAAAACTACAATTCCTACAAGTTTTGACCCCACCAAGCCCCTGTAGGCAAGCTCCATTTTAGAGTCCCAAATGTACTGATTGGCCCATTCTGCAGTCCAGGACCAAGATGATGGAAACAAACAGAACTGTCCATGCTGCAAAGAAGGCAGGTTAGAACAAACTGCAATATTATTACTACTCTAACAAATAATCAGCAGACAAGTACATCTTCTAACAGAGCTCCCTCTCAGATTAATTATTATTGCAATCCAGGCAGCTCTTAAAAAGACAGTACACAGAGGCTATACAGTCACTCTCAGGCAATACATTTAAACTGCTAAAATGCAGAACACCAACCTGGCAGTGAGCATTTAGGCAAGCTCAAGGAAGACTTTTTGGGAACCCCCATTTGTAGGGGTGCTACACCCATCTGGTTTGGGGTCTTCTAGGTGTGGGTTTTCTGTCGGATATATTACAATTCTGGGGTTGTATGGGGCTAGTTGGGGTGTTCATCTGCTCCTGAGTGAGCTGTGGGAGTGTAAGGGGAACTAAGAATATCTGCATCTTCCAGACTGAGTACTCCTTATGGGGTGTATAAAGAGGCATAACAGTGGTGAAAAACGTCTGTCATGTCTAGTTATATCCATCTGCAGTTTGATGGAGCTATCACCCTGCATATGTGCAACCAGCAGAAAATGTAGGGCATCCCGTAAGTCCATCAGCCTCTTGTTCCACTCCCTCACCTTCCTGGAACAGTATTCTATAATGTGGCCCCATAGCACTGTTTTAAGTCAGGGGTGTAGCCAGGGATTTCAAATCTGCACACAAAGTGGACTCACTGCTACCCCCGTTAGGGTAAGCTACCCCTCCTCCCGGGTGTGGCCAGACAATATACAAGTGTACACCAGGACCGTGTTTGTTGCCTCATTTGGCACAATAAATACAACTTTTATATCTCATGACAGTGGTTGTTGCCATGCATGGGTAAATACAAATGCCATGCATTGTTTCCTAAGACACCCACATACCAGCCCAGAGCCTGTAAAGTTGTATTGTCCTTGGGATGCAAAGAGAGTATTAGTGACCAGTCCTTCTAGTTTCGACTCCTATGAATAAAATTACAGAAAGATTCAGTATTTTCTTTGTTAGTTTTCATGGAAAAAGGAAGCAGTTCAGAGCCTATTTGCTATCCCCCCTTAAATAAAATTGCACACCATGGAGTGCTTGGAGTATGCGTGCCTACACCCATGTTTTAAGTTGTCCCAGAGGATTGCCTCCGAGTGTCCTCCTCCCTGATTTTGCTCATTTATTTCTGGGATTTTATCCACCAGGAAGGTGTGAAATTCCTTCGATTGGAGATGATACCCATTTAAGCTCAACTGCGTCCAAGGAATTTCTCTTTCTAAGCAGAGATATGTCAGGACAGGGTATAACAGGAGAACACAATATTGCCAATCTTGCAATCCACTACATATCTGAGAGATTCTTGCTGGATGTAGCTGTAGTTTATAAGGGTAAAGATGGAATGCACTGGGAAATAATGTGTATAATGTCTATCATGCAGGTAAAAGTTCTGCCGCATGGTCACCCATTTGTGTGACTTAACAAGGCCTGTACATGCCTTATTGGCAGAGGTTAGTCTGGGTGGTTGTGTGTTTGAGGCGTCCCGTACGTTGGACCGCATCAAACTGAAGTCCCCTGCCAGCAGTGGTAACCCAGTGGTGTTCTCCAATACCAAGCCCAATAGTTGTCTCACTTATTTATTTATTTAAGAGTTTTACCAGGAAGGCATGCTGAGCAGAGTACCGCTCGAGTCCAGATGCACCCTGGGGGACAGTACACCAGAATAAGGAGGACAACAATAAAGATACAATAGCACAAAAATGGCAAAACATGGTGACAGTAATACAGTAAAGCAGTGTAAATTAGGCAGTATTATACATATATGGTGGGATATTCAGAAATGTGCTAGGCAGGGGTGCAAGCTGGGCACAGCGCAACTGGGATGCACCAGGGCGTGAACTGGGCGATATTCAACAGTGCTGCACCATGGCTCAGCACCATTGAATATGGCATCATGGCGGCCCGCATTATGCAAGGCACAGTGGCACTGAGCCAGTGCAAGTGGCGGTTGAGGAGCAGGGGGCTATGCCAGTGCAACTGCAGCTGCGCTAGGTGCAGCATGAGCGATATTCAGAGGTAAACATGCAAATGGGGCCATTATGAATGTAAGGCGCAAATGGGGCAATTTGCATGTTATTATGGCCCCATTTGCATGCAGGTGCACCGATCCCCAGTGACCTGTGCCTCGTGCCCTGCCAGGCTGCAGTCGTCGTAGACTGACACCCCCTGCTCCTCGGCAGCAAAGCACCCCAATGCCCATTTGCAGGCATTGTAAAAGTACTGTTATCCCTGGTGTTCCAGTGGACCTGCTCCCCAGCCCAATCACGGGCTATGTAATAGCAATGTTATCCCTGGTAGTCCAGTGGAATGAATCCTGCCCAATCGTGGGCCCATAATAAATAAATATATTCTTGATGGTCCAGTGGAACAAATCCTGCCCAATCGCAGGCCCATAATAAATAAATATATCCCTGGTGGTCCAGTGGCCCTGCTGCCAAGCCTGATCGTGGGCTTTGTAAATGGAAATATCCCTGGTCATCCAGCGGTACCCCCCTCACCACCCACCCACACAGACTCATCACCCCGCTCCATCTCCCCTCCAGTCAGCGGCAGGTGGCAGCTCCCCACCCGCAAGCCGCCCGGCCGCCAACCGACTGACAGTGTACAGTATGACCGTATGCCCACTGGTCCACAGCGCAGACCATACTGTACTATACAGTTCCGATATATGAATGGTGGCAGAGGAGGTGGAACTGAGTTCCTGCCGAAGTTAACCCAACTTTATGAAGATGGCAGCCCTAATTTCCACAACCTTGGATATGTGAACTGTGATAGAATGTGCTCCACATTTTTTCTCCCTCCTTCTCACATTTAGGTCAGAAAAGGTTGAGAGGTATGGTAAACTGGGCAGATATCCACGGGAACCCAGTTCTACCAACTTTTTACGTTTGCTGCACATAACGCAAAAAATGTTTTGCGACACTAAAAGAGGATTTTTGGAGGCGATGTCACTGCTAAGCCCACTGCAATTCAAAACAAAGGGGTTCAGCATTCTAGACCAATGACCATGCACCCTGGTCATGACACTACTTACTGCTCACTGGGCGGAAACTTCTTGTACTAAAAGGACCAAGTCACTCCAATCAGAGAGGGCTTCAGTCCTTTCATTTGCATGAAGCTAGTTGGCAAGTAGCTGATCGGCTTTCAACGTCAGGAGCCTGTTCTTTAAAGACACACTGTCAGTCCCTTACTTACTTGTTGAGTGGGAAGGCAGCAACCTTACTTTACTCACTGAATCAGTGCCTGTGGTGCCATAATATAACTGGGCACAATGAAGTCCCCATAAAAATTATTCGTTGTTGCTTATTTTATTAAACCCTGTAACTGCCGTGGCCTGCTTTAGTTGTCCAAGCACTATGTCAAAGCGTGCCAAGAGCTGTAATCATGCTTAAGCATTGGATCTGTGCACAGTGTACCTGCGTATGCATATTCATATCCCAAGGGTAAGGGATACGAATATGCATACACTCATGCCCGGTATCATGGCTCCACTTTCAGAGTTCAAGTAAAATACTTTTTAGCCCTCATTTCAGAAAACTAACTAGTTTCTCTGATCGCTCTCCCCATAATTGATTATCTTTCCCTGGTGTCTAATGGCACCCCCACCCTTTAATCACAGCCCGGTTAGTTTTTTGTCTTTCCCCCATCGCACCCCACCCTCCAATCACCAACCCTGTGGTCTGAAATAAAGAAAAGCATCCCTCAAAAAAAAAAAAGATCCCTTGCCAATCTAACCACCCACTTCTCACCACCCCACAACCCCGGTATACCCCCACACACCATCACTCACCTGAACAGGTCACAGGGTGAAAATCCACTCTCTGAGCGAAGGCATGTCTTGCTGCTGGAACCACCGGCTGCAACATGAGAAACTAAGGCAAATGCAGTTCAATGTATTTCAATTAAGTTTTGAACTTGAAATTTTCAACAGGGCCTTTTTAGGACCCAACTCATGCAAACATATGAAACTGCCAGCAGATATAAGACATATGGTCTGTTAAGTCTGCTTGAGTGTGCAGCTAGCAATACATTACACTGCAGCTGCCCTTCCCCCCAATGGTGACCCCCCCCTTCCCTTTGTCCCATCCCCTTTTAAAACTGCCCACCGACTTACAAGATACCACCTCCTTGGGCAGCGTGTTCCACATAGACACCACCCTCTCCATGAAAAAGTGCCTCCTCATTTCTCTCCTGAACCTTCCACCCTCTGACCTCAGACCATGCCCCCCTGTTTCCTCCCTCCCTCTCTTAGCTTAAAAATCCCCTCCATACCAGTCTTGTTTATACCCTTCATACATTTAAAGGTCTCTGTCATATCCCTCCATCCCTCCTCTTCTCCAGGGAATACGTGTTAAGTTCCCTCAGCCTCTCCTCATCAGTTTTGTCTTCCAATCCCAGGATCATCCTTGTTGCTCTGCGCTGGATGCCCTCCAGTAATTTAACATCCTTCTTTAAGTATGGACGCCAGTACTGCATGCAGTACTCCTGGTGTGGCCTCATCAATGACCTGTACAGTGGCAGGATCACTTCCCCCCCTTCTTGAGGTGAATCCTCTAGCGATACACCCCAGCGTCTTATTTGCTTTAGCTGCTGCTTTCTTGCACTGTGCTGAGTGGTTAATTTGTCTTGTTATTATCACCCCCAGATCTTTCTCCTCCTCTGTCAGGGCTATCTGTACCCCTCCCAGCTGAGAACACCTCCTTGAGTTCCTTGCTCCCAGGTGCAAGACTTTGCACTTCTTAGCATTGAACCTCATCTGCCATGTGTCTGCCCAGTACTCAAGTTTAGTCAAATCCTGCAGCCCCTGCCACCCCACTGTGTCATCCACCACCGTCCCGGGAGACTGAAGTACCCCACGATTACAGTGTTATCCTTCCTGCTCACCCTCCTTATCTACTCCACTAGTTCTCTGTCCAAGTCCTCCACCTGAGACAGTGGCCTATACACCAGCCTCATCCTAAGTGTCCTGTTTCTTGAATCCTGGAATCGTATCCATAATGCCTCTGTTCTACCCTCCTCCCTGGCAAACCTTATCCCCTCCCTCGCATAACTCGTCACCAGTGGAAAACAGGAAGTTGTTGGCCCTCTGTACAGACAGTTGGTAAGACCACATCTGAATTATTGTGTACAGTTCTGGATACCCCATTTCCGCAAAGACATAGACAGGGTGGAGGCTGTCCAGAGGAGGGCAACCAAAATGATGTAGGGTCTGCACCACAAGACATATGAAGAAAGACTAAAGGAGCTTAAGATGTATAGCCTCAAGGAAAGGAGGAAAAGGGAAGGCATGATAGAAACTTTCAAATACCTCAAGAGAATCAACAAAGTCCAAGAGGGTAGCATCTTTCAGAAAAAGAGATGTGCAAGAACAAGGGGGCACAATTTGAAGATAGAGGGGGACAGCTCAGAGGTAATGTGAGAAAGTATTTCTTCACAGAGATGGTTATAGAAGCATGGAACAGCCTTCCTGAGGAGGTCATAGAGTCAAAAACAGTGGGGGAATTCAAACATGCATGGGAAAGACATAAGCCAATTCTAGTGGGGGGTAGGAGGAAGTAGGCTGTTGGTTAACTAGAATCTGCAGCTTATCCATTAGGTAGAGAAATGGGCAGACTAGGTGGGCCAAGCGATCCTTATCTGTCATCAAATTCTATGTTTCTATTCTGTGTTTTTACCCCACCCCCTTTTCCTCTTTCCCTATCCCTGCAGTATAGCCTGTACCCTGGGATCACCAGGTCCCAGTCCTCATGACCAATGGCGGTGGAATTATGCAAATCAAGTCTGAAAGCCGATTTCTCAGTCGCTTGGCAAAATCACGTTCGGGCACAAATTGAAAATTGTCATCACCCTTGTTCATGAGGTGGGGTCATAAGAAGGATATATTGAAAACCTGGGGTTAAAATATGTAAAAATGGCAAAGTTATGCACATTCTTTGAAAATTTTCTACGCTCACTCATAACTTTTGGTAATTTTAAATATTTTGACCCCAAATTTTTAACATAGCCATTTTTCACACAACCTTATTGATGGCTGCAATGCTGCTCCACTCTACGCAGCAGCTCTGTTCCTGTTGAGCGTTTTAAGAGATGTTTGCTTAAATTCACTGTATTTCTATTTTATTTTATCATTTCATGAATTAAACATTTGTTTAAATGGCATTTAAAATGCTGCTATCTTATGGATACCGAGTTATCGATAGCATGTTGCTGGATAAGCTTTATAAGCATTTTTATACTGATGGGTTTGCCCCAGGTGCTTGCTTTTCCATGTGACTGTTTTTTTTTCGAGTGAGCGGTGTCTGTGGGGAATCACCACTTGAGCAGTACTGGTGTGGATATGAGCTTTAAACAGCGATGAAAGTGGAATTTAATGGACTTTGGTGTCAGTGAGATACCTGAAACTAAGGAGACCAAGTGACGCTTCTGATATGGCCTATAGAGATGTCGCACTAAGTGCTGAAATGCTTAAATTGTATTTACGAAAGGTATGCCATCTTTACCTAAGGGCTGGGGGTCTATTGCTATACAGTAGAAAACTTACTACACTCAAAAGAGCGATGTATTTTGGTTTTTTTTTAGATGTCTGGAGTTCATAAATCTCAGCATAGGAAACTGAGTCTGTCGATTGCGGGAGGTCTATGAGGAAAGCCTTGCACAGGAGGGCAGTTGAGCCCAGGTTTCCATTCAGCGCCTAAAGGCTAATAGAATATAAGTTGGCCTCATAAGTTTGATGAGAAATACTCTGTTTATGGGGGCCCTGTGAAGAGTTGATACTCACTGGTGCTTTGACCCCTACAAGGTATTGTTTTTACATTTTCTCTATCTGAAGACTAACTGTTTCTCACTAAGACACGAATTAAACTTGGCACCTGAAGATACAGACCCTGAGTCATTTTATAAAGTTTGTATTCAAAATATATGCTTATAAGGTATATCTGCCAATAATGAGACACTAACTTTCAGTGCCTTTCAGTGACTCTAGTGATTTGAAGTTCTTAATGGGACTCTAATTTGTTGATTTGGGTCGCTATACTCTGTTGCCTCATTAAATCGGCGAATGTGTAGAGAGTCGGACCACCCAGGTTACGTAGTGCAAAAGCTACGGGAATCGCATGCCGCTTTCCACTGTAAACATAAGCTAAGCGTAATGCTTACATAACGTGACACATGTGTCAACTGACCCAGCTATCGGGAGTCTGTGACCACTCCCCCCACATCCCCCCTTCTCTTTCAGATCACACAACCACCCCAAATAAAAAACAAGCATTTGTCAATGCCGAACATTCGCTTGCAGGTATTTGCAGTGGTGTTTGGCATGTATGGTGCTTTACCCTAATGCCCTGTGCGATTGCTGGTATTTGCACAATAAATTGTCAGCATGACCTTGTTGTTACCCCCATTGTGCGCTACATAGGCGGAAACACGTTTTGGGCAGGATGTGAAAAATGACAGCTGTACTACTCATAAGGAAGTGTGGTAAAATGGCAATGTTGAAAATCTGGAGTGGAAATATTGAAATGCAACCACGAGAGGCATGTGGAACTGTGCAACGACGTCAGAAACAGTCATTTTAGGATTTTTCACCAAATTTTCAACATTGCCATTTTAAACCTCTGCTAATGAACAGTGTCACTGTGATTTTCTTACTGTGTCCCATACATTGATTTCAAGATAATCGACTCGCGCCATTGTGCACTACATGGGCGGAAAGACGCTTTGGCAGGATGTGAAAATGACAGCTGTACTGCTCATAAGGAGGTGTGGTAAATGGCAATGTTGAAAATCTGGAGTGAAAATATTGAAATTGGCAAACTTACAAGCCGCATGAGGAACTGCACAACGACGCCTGAAACAGTTATTTGTAGGAATTTTTTGCCAAATTTTCAACATAGCCATTTTAAGATCTCTGCTCATGAACAGTGACACTGTGATTTTCTTAATGTGTCCCATACACTGAGTTCAGCATAATCGACTGCCCATTGTGCGCTACATGGGCGGAAACACGCTTTGGGCAAGATGTAAAAATGACAGCTGCAGTGCTCATAAGAGATGTGGTAAAATGGCAATGTTGAAAATCTGGAGTGAAAATATTAAAAATTCGCAAACTTACGAGCGTGCGTAGAAACTGCACAACGCAGAGTCATAAAACAGTCATTTTTAGGAATTTTTTCACCAAATTTTCAGCACAGCCATTTTAAGACCTCTGCTCATGATCAGTGTCACTGTGATTTTCTTAATGTGTCCCATACATTGAGTTCGCACACCAACTGCGCCATTGTGCGCTACATAGGCAGAAACACATTTTGTGCAGGTTGTAAAAAATGACAGCTGTACTGCTCATGAGGAGGTGTGGTAAAATGGCAATGTTGAAAATCTGGAGTGAAAATATTGAAAATTCGCAAACGTATGAGCATGCGTAGGAACTGCGCAATGCACACTCGTAAAACAGTCATTTTTAGGAATTTTTTCACCAAATTTTCAACATAGCCATTTTAAGACCTCTGCTCATGAACAGTGTCACTGTGATTTTCTTAATGTGTTCATACATTGATTTTGCTCACCGACTGTGCCATTGTGCGCTACATGGGCAGAAACACGCTTTGGGTGAGATGAAAATGACAGCTGTACAACCTATAAGAAGGTGTGATAAAATGGCAATGTTGAAAATCTGGAGGAAAATATTGAAAATTATCAACTTACGAGCCCGCGTAGGAACCGCGCAACGCACGCCAGAAAGTCATTTGATGAGACTAATTAATATGAAGTGACCTTTTCGACGATAGACACTGTCATGCACACCAGGTCGGCCGGGCGCGATTTCGCCAGTGACCGTGCAGTGCCTGGCGAATCACCCTTCGGGCCTGAATAACGCCATGACAGTGACATCATTCATGAGAAGAGGTCCCAAAAACCCCATGTTGAAAATTTGCTGCAAAAATTCCGAAAAATGACTGAGCTTATGCAATAAAGTTGAAACCCCCCTATGTAGCCCATTATACAGCTTACCAGCATTTCCTCAGTTCGCCGTCGGCTTTGAAGAGTGCAGACGTGTTCCCGGTCCACCGAAGATCGTCGCGCCGGAGTCCGGAGGTAAGTATGGGGTGAGGGGGTGTGAGGAGGCTGGGTGCGCAGTGGGTGGGTGCGGTTGTGGGAGGGGGGCTGGGAGACAATCCGCTGGACTGTTTTTGTTTTACAGGTAAAAAATAAAAAGACAACGTGGGACATTTGCCACGCTGGGTGGCTCCCAGCATGGCAGAAGATGGCTGGGGGCCAAGGAGCCGAGGGGATTGGGCACCCCAGTCGGCAAACTACGCCGGGGCGAGAGCCGACAGGGATTGGGCACCCCGCCAGCAACCAACGAACATTTGCCATGTTGGGTGGGCTCCCCAGCATGGCAGCAGGATGGCTTGGGGGCCGTGGAGCCGACGGGGATTGGGCACCCTCGCCGGCAACACCTTGCCACGCTGGGGTGGCCCCCAGCATGACACCAAAGCTTTGGGGGCGGCGACACACGCTGGGGAGGACGCTGGGGATGCAGCGATGACGTGGGGCACTCAGTATGGCAGCAGTGCTTTCCTTTGAAGCAGAGGAACACCGCTGTCATACTGAGCTTCTGCACCCATTGGTGCAGGACCGCCATGCCTGCTCAAGGGAGCAGTGCATTGGATGGGAGAGGCACACCTCCAAGTATGCTACTCTCCCAAAACGTTCCTTGTGCATGCGCGCAAGTGAACATAACAATTATGAAAAAGTGTAAAAACAAACAGAATAACAGACTTAATCAACATACTTAATCTTTCACTGGGGGGCTGTGCCCCCTCGCACCCCCCTCTAATTTCCATGCGCAATCCATTTGAATATCTCGCCCAGTATGTTTAAGGATACTGCTTTTATGTACCGTGCTCTGTATGGAATGTTGGTGTGACCCCCCCCCGTCATCTGGGGTTACTACAATCCCACTTAGATCTACTAGCAGGCAGGGAAGGCAGCTCTGAAACACCAGTTAAATAGGTTTCACGCTGTCTCACTCTGTCCTCAGTCTTAGCTGAGCTGGATGGATGACATCATATAGAATTCTCGCAGCAGCATAAACCACAGTGGAATGTTGCAGCTGGGAGTTAGGTTAGAATGTTGGGGTTTTCAAAGTTAGTCTAGTGGGAGACTTAGTGGAGGGAGGAGGTGCACTGCAGTTGGCAGTCCCTCAGAGCCCTCAGCTCTGTTCAGAGCTACCTCTGTAGTGGGCTTGTGTTCTCGCCCTAGAGATGGACACAGAAGAGTACTTTTTGAAGTGGTTGAGACCGTCCCCCAGTTGTTCCAGTGCCCTATCCCGGAGAGGGATGGGGGGGAACCAGACCAGCACTTCAGGGGCAATTCCCCTGGCCTGCTGGAAGAAGAGAAGCTGCCTGTGAAGAACATTTGTGCTGAGGCACCGAGAAGTGTGTTTTGTTTTTTCCTGAGAGAAGCCTGTGGGCACCTGCCAACCAGGGTGAGTCTGCTCTGCCAGAGAACCTATGTTTCACCGAGACTGTTGTGTTAAGTATCTGCTGCTGTGGGTCAGGAAAGGACAGCCAAGTACAGTACTTAAGTTTGTATATAGCTTGAAATGCATCTAATCAGTGGGGGTCTACAGGAATGGACATAGCCACTTAAAGAACGTTACAAGTCAGGACACCATTTACCAGAGACAGTAGACTGTTAAATGTGATATACATTTTGAGATAGCAATCTACAAACAGAGAGTTTCAAATGAAAGGTGTTGACTCCAAATGAATGGCCGGGTATGAATTTGAGGACAAAAGATGGGAGACCCCTCATCTGGAAAATCCAGATTTACCTCCACGGATTCACTTTGGGCATCTATAGCTTTCTCCCAGGCACTTGGCCAGTGTTCGCAGAAAGTACCCAGATGTGGGATTAGGATATCTGTTTTCCCTTAGAGCTTGGAAGTGCTCATGGGTGGTAGAGGGAGCCACTAGCACAACTGTCCATGCCATATGGAAAGTGTGTATCAGTGCTGGCCGAGAGCCATGCCAGGGAATCCAGGATAGAGAGAGTACCAGTTCGGGCTGAGAGCCCAGTGTGGTCAGATCCTGAAGGAAAAGTTATTGTGATGATGAAGACAATGTGTTCTGACCTCTATTGTTCTGTACCACCAGTGAGTGTAGTCCCTTGGGGGTCCATCCTGCTTTGTATTCCTGTGTGTAAGTGAATAAAAGCCCCACTTTAGAATCCCACTCCTGGTTTGGACATTCACAGTTCTTGCTTCCTGTGTCCGGAGTTACTTGAGTGCCCCTGTCCAGAAGTACAAACCTAGCCCTGATGCAGAGTGAATGTTTCTTCCCCGAACCCAGGCTAACCAGGTAATGGGTTACATAAATGGAGCCAACGGGCGCTAAATAACATCAAAAGCCCTTTAAGATCAGGGCCTGGTTACATTTGTACCTTTTAAGACATTGTAATGGCTTTTTAGCTGAACAAAAAACTGTATTGTAACATGGCAAAAATAGTAGCAGTGGAAGGAAGATAGCTGATAGGGCAAATGGCATCAGATGGTAGAGGAGCAACACGGCATTATGAGATGTTAATGCCGTGTTGCTGGTGTAGTACATAAAGCAGCCAGGTAAGCAAAACGAGCAGTGTGTCAAAGAAGAGAGGTGAACAAATTGAAGGGAGCAAGTTGTGAAGTAGCAAGTAGAGACAGTAGAGGAGCAGTAGGGAAAATGTGAGCAAGGGACCAGCAGGAAAGATAGATGACAAGCAGAGGAGAGGCAGAGGAGACCCGAGAAGGACGGGATGATGGAACATGAGTGACAAACGAGATGAAAAGAAACAGATGAGGGCTCAGGAGGGGAACACAATGATAGCAGACTGATAAATAGCAGGCAGGGAGCCCGAAATGGAAATAATTGAGAGCAGGCAGGAGAGAGTAGGTGGGATAGACAGAGTAGAGGAACCTGCAGCAGAAGTAGTAAGGGAGAGAGGAGAGAACAGAGCGGAAGAGACAGGAGCACACAGAAGAGCCGGAAAGGTGTTGAATGCCAGCAACTTCACGGTGTATGGAACAATAAAGTGTAATTATGCAGCTCGGACAACACACAGAGGAGACAGGAGAGAGAGTCCACCAATGGCAGTAGTGAAAATAACGAAATATAGGAAAGCCATTCTTACGAGGGAAAGAATTGCAACGACGCGCGGCAAAGCACTGGAGCGATATGCAAATGAGACACACAGATAGAGCCTCAAGCATTAAAACAGCAAGGGAGAGGTCATCCTAGCAGCAACAGAGAACAAACAGCCGCTCAGAAATCAACTAAAACTATTGGAATTGTTAACAAAGGCACATTTGTAGTACTATGCTAAAAAAAACAAAAAAAAAACACATATGTATGTATGACAGGTTCCTTCAGAGTTCTCAAAGTAAGAGTAAAAAGAACTGATAAACTTTATTGGTGCCAGTGTGTGTTGTGTAAGATCACCAGAAACATATCTCTGACATGTCCACACCATGTTACAAGTGCATTAATCCCCTCTGAAGGTGGCATTTAATGGGCACAACGGTCCCAACCATGCATTAACTTCCCATGTGTTCTTGTACTTGTGGCCTGGAATGATGTTTCGGTGGCACGCAATGACGTTTTGATGGAGATCTGAAAATGTTCCAGTATTGGGTTCATTAGATGGGGTAATAAGAAGGCTATGTTGAACATCTGGTGTACAAATATGGTAATACATACATGTTATGACTGAAGGTAACACTATTTCAGCGTTCACTCAACGTTTGCTAATTTTTTTTTAATATTTTAACTCCAAACTTTCATACACTGCCGTTTTTCCACACCACCTCGGACCTCCAAAACGTGACCTGTTATTTTTTAAATCCTGGAGGAGATGTGTTTTCGCATCTCTGGTGCGAAATTACATTTCGGCCAATATACTATAAATGGTACATATCTATAAGACGAAACTTAAAACAAGTATCTTCCAAAGTTGGGGTCAAAATAAATAAAAAAAATGTTTAACAACCTTTGTGTGTGTAGTGCCTGTGAGTACCAAAACACCTGCACAGGCAGCAGATACCTGCAAGCAAACGCTCAGCACTGACAAATGACTGGTGCCACCACCTAGAAATGCCAGTGCCACCACGTAGACATCCTTGATGCGACTGAGTGTTCCCCACCTAATCATTTGCAGTGTAACCACTGGCTGCATGCCTGCCTGCGCTGCCCAAGTCTGGACTGCATTTCAGCCACTGACCGAGAAAAACAACCCGGCAGCTACCGTACAATGAAAGAAGCCCCTTATGAGACAGTCGCCCACCGCCAGCTGAAGTTTGACATTCTGCTCCTCCCGCCTACACCAGCCTCCAACGTCTTCGAACTTTTACTTCACAGTAACCACAGAGCTGCATATGTTGGTGGGAGACGGATTTGTAGAGTTGTTTTGTTATTTCTGATGACTTCTGAACGTTAGGGAATCCCCCTTGATGTTATCCGCCACCCCTTCCCCTCCATCTCTCTGAACCCTCCCCTATTTTTTTAAAGTTCGGGGCGCCTCCTTACGCGTTTCCGCCCGGAGCCACAGCTGATGACAGCCAGCCGCCCAGTCTGTGTCGGGACTGGTACTGTCAACCTGTAGCTTCAGGAGTTGGGCAAAGTGGTCGAGTCCTGTCATGGGACGCACATACACCCGGGTGTGGGCGGGTTGGCTGGTGAGTGACTTTGTCTCATCGCGCCTGTCGCGACAAGGCAATTAGTGCAAGGGAGGAGTGCCTGGTTCCAGCCCCATCTCCCACCGATTCCGGCACTGATTATTCTCTGTCTCCGGGTTGGATTTCCCAGGACCTGGCCGAGGATTAGGTCGCCGCCTGCTGATTTCCGTCTGTGTGTCCGACTCTGACCAGATTCCTGGACTCAGCTTGTTTTCCTGACCGGGGTGGGGGGCTAAATCTCTGGCCTCTCTGCCCCCATGTGAAATCTTCCAACGACTGTAAGTTGTATCTTCTTATGCTGTAGTGTATTTGCATATAGCGATTTTTCAGTTACATTATGTCTGTCTCAACCAATGTTCGGTCACAATGTGAGGGAGACTGACCCATGGAGCTAAAAGCTTAGAACAGTAAGAAAATGAGTTCCTTTTACATGTGCAAAAAAAAAAGTTTGATTAGCAAGCATCCTGAATTGTTTTGCATATCTCCTTTAAATGCTATGAGACAGGAACTTTGGAGCACTTCCAAAGGGTAAAATGAAAGGACTCCCTCCTAATGTTGGGCAGTTGAGAGGTACAGTATGTACAGGGGTTCTGAAGGATAAAGTGAGAGACAGCCTATCTAACCTGAGACTGTTGAAAGGTACTGACTGAGTTCAGAGGGGTAAAATGAGGTAAGTCCCTGCTAATATGGGACAGTGGGGAGGTATGGACCAAGGGGTTCTGAGGGGTAAAATGACAGACATCCCTCCTAATGTGAGAATGTGAAAATGAGAGAGGTCACTGCTGGTGATGGACAGAGGGGTTCCGAGAAGTGAAATGAGGGTTGGCAGTCCTAATGTGAGACAGTTGAGAGGGGCAGGGCCAGATTAACAACGTCCGGGACCGTGGCCAGTGTGTAATGGTGGGGCATCCTGTGACTTCACTAGTAGGCAGGGGTGGGGTTCGGGGGCCACCTGGGCCCCCAAAAGCTGAAGGGTTTTTTAATGCCTAAAATGCATTTGAAGGGGTTTCCCAGTTACCTTGAGTGCCCTTCTTTGAGACAGGAAATGAAAGCTAGAATGTTTGAAATTGTATGGGATGTTGACATATCTAGTCTCAATATTAAACTGGACTTTTATTTCATTTATGAACACAATTTTTTTCCCGTAGGTCCTTTTTTTTTTTTGTGTGTGTAATCTATTTTTCCGCCCCATGCTCACTGGTCCACCACTCCTTCGGACTCTACCAAGTTCCCCCCCAGCCCCTACTGTCCTTACTCAGCCCTCCTCTGATTCTCATATTGCAGCCGACCCCCGGGATATCCCGCCGTATCCCTTCGCCGGGCGGGTCCCCCTCCTCCAAGGGGGAAGGCACCAGGGGGAGATGCGTGACCCCTGCACATATTCCTAGGGCCCGGGAATGCTGCCGAGGAACAGGAGGTCCTGGGAAGGCGCTGGAGGAGGTCCTCAGGGAACAGAGAGCTGTTATCCGGCGGCCAGTGAGCGATTTTCCTGGCTTTCTTAAGGTGCGTGACGTCTGGACGTCAAGGCAAGAGCCGACATCTGTCACACACCACCCAATGACCCTGACGTGTTGCTCTACCCCTGGCCTCCACCATTGGTTGCTTCAACACCGGGTCGCGGCCCCTTCTCTCCCTGAAGACAGCGAGCACTCGTGGGATGCTCAAGCTGCCTTCCCCCGGCCGGCCCTCCACCGACCCGAACTCACCCCGAACCCGGTCACAGATCACAAGTGGAAATCCAACCACTGCGCTGATGGGCTGGCATTTCCGTAGGTACTTTTGTGGTATTTATGTTTTTCTCCCCAGTCCCATTAGCTGTGTCCCTGACTTGGTGCATGCATGTGGAGGCATCGCCAAGCCCCACGGACGCTCCACACTACCAGTCGCCATACTGCTTATGGCTGCCACCGATCTCCATCTAGTGGCGGCGGACTATGAATGGCAACCCCCTGGAGAGCAGAGCCAATGCTCAATCCTGCTCCCACCTCCCCCATGCTGGCACCCCGCGACCTGAGGTCGCCTCAACCCGGTCGCCGCATAGCACCTTAGCCTCAGTGCCACTGGGCCAACTCTTTGAAGACAGTTTTGGCCACCCTGTCAGCACAGTGGTAGGGTAGCTGCTCACGACACCGGCGACTGAGGTTCAGGAATGAGCTCAGGCTGTCAGGGCTGACTGGAGAGAGGAAGACACTCTCCTACTCCAGGGAGGGAGAGCAGCCCACTGCTATACTGTCACCTCCCCGATTCAGCAGAAGAAACAGTCCTTCAAGGGTTTTAACTCAGATACCCCCGTTTTAGCACAGAACATGAGGTTTTGTTGCAAATCCATTACAGCACAGAGCCCTCCTTTCTGCACAGCATGTGTTCGTTTCTTACAGCACAGACTCCCCCACCTCCCAAGTGATTTGTTACAGGTTTACTGTATTCCACCCATCACTGCTCACTGTACGCGACAGTAGGATGGACATCTCTTAGCTGCAGACAAAAGAGGAATGCCGCATTCTGGACTTATAAAGCAATTTTAGGAATGCTGCCTCAGTACATCTCCACCTGCCTCCCGATATGTACTCTCGGCAAGTATGCCTTGAAAAGCACCTTCTTCATTGCTCTGTATGTATATAAGACAAAATCGCGTTTCGGCAGAGCAGCCATAAGCTACGTTCTACCTCAGATGTGGAATAAATTGCAAAGGACCCTGAAACTAACCCATCCTATCTCCCTTTCTACCTTCAAATCTCTTTACCTAAGTCATAACAAGGAGCCATGCACCTGCTTCACTTGATGCCGTTATTCCTATAATCCTAGTCAGATGAGTCCTGCCTCCACAGTTATACTGTGCCCGACATTTATATATTGGGGATCCCCCTTTGCCTTCTCCTATCCACTGCCCCTGCTCTCACCTTTCTGTTTACCTGCCATCCTCCTATCCCTTCTCCCCAGTCTCTCTCCTACTCCTACAGAATCCTTGGCTGAACCTAGGTTCCTTGCTACTGCAGTGGTTCACATATAAACAATGTGTGTTTCTCCTTTCTTCATTCAACTCCCCTATGTCCCTGCCCCGGATTGTACCCTTACTCTGTTGTTGTCACCCCCTCACAAATACTATTTAGAGTAGCCTTCTAACCCTTACCCCTACCCTGTACCTTTATTTACAGTGTATATTGGGCACCCAAATCTACTGTTCCCATCGACTGTTATGTCTATTCATGTATAATTTCATATATACTTGTATGCTGTGTTATCAATTTAGTTCCTTATTTCAGATTCCAACTGTCCTTCGTCACTGTATATGTCTTTGATGTTATCCCTGTATATATATATATTTTTATTTATGCTGTATTTTATTCCTGTCTGTATATTGTTCATTGTATCTTTCTGATCTGTCTCACCCTGTACACCCCAGGTCCACCTCGAAAATGAGTTATGCTCAATGGTGATCACCTGGTTAAATACAGATTTTGATTGATTGGTTGATTGATTGAACTTGCTTGACCCTAGTAGTATACCCTCAACCCCCTCTCAGCTATCAGCAACCCTCCCGAACCCCACCAAACTGACACCAAATCTATCAACCTGTGGAACATCATGTCCCTACTCATCAATGGAGAAATAAACATTAAGTAAATGGAACTGAGCTCTACACATTATACACAGTAGGACATGCAAACTAAGTACTAGTATCCTTTAGGCATAGACTCCATTCTGGCTTTTTCTTTGGCTATGTCGTCTGGGCAATTGCATTGATCACATGGGTTCCAAAAATACTGTCTTCTGATTCGTCCAAACAGGTCACCTGACCATTGTTTAATCCTTAATATAGGCAAGGCAATTTTTATTTAAAAAAGATGCCCAATCCTGGAGGCTCTGGGTGCTGTACAAGAATAAAATACACAGATAAATAGACACAGCAAAGCTCAAAATCAATATCATCTCAACATTAATTTCCATAAATAATAAAATTAAATATAACTATGAGATAATAAAAACAGGCTGGCAGAGAACTGAGATCGAGACCATCGCATAATGATCTCACTTAAAGGGCCAGGTCAGGAAAAGCCTGGGCGAACAAGAGGGCCTTGAGGAATGCCTTGAATACCTCCAAAGAGGGGTCTCCCTAACCTTGAAGGGTAGTGAATTCCACAGGAAGGAGCTAGTGACACTAAAAGCCCTGTCACCGGACATTTTTAACCTTGTCCTGGGAATCGCCAGGAGGCCCCTACAGGAGGAGCAGAGTGGGAGGACCGAGACAGCCAGTGTAAGGAGGTCCATCAGGTGACCACGGCCCTGGCCATGGAGGGCCTTGTAGGTGAGAAGACTCACCTTAAAGAGTATCCTCCACCTGGCTGGCAGCCAGTGCAGCTCACGCAGTACTGGTGTAATATGGCAATATTTAGGCTGCCCCATAAGTAACTTGGCAGCTGCGTTCTGTACTGACTGCAGTCTGTGGAGAGATCCTCCTGCGACCCCGAGGTAGAGCTAATTACAGTAGTCAAGCCTTGATGTCACCAAGGCATATATCAAGGTTGGGAGATCTAGAGGCGGCACAAGGGGCTTTATCCTGGCAATATTCCTGAGATGGAAAAAAACAAAAACAGACAGTGGAAGACACCTGCGCCTCCATCATCAATCCCCTGTCCAGAATGACACCAAGATTTCACACTTCAGAGGAGGCCTTCAGTGGGACAGATCCCAGAACAAGTCTGGTCTCTGCACTAGAGGCCAACCTATCCCACACTCTGTTTGATTCCACCACCAATACCTCCATCTTATCGGGGTTCAGCCACAACCAGCTGGAGGCCAGTCAGTCACTGATCTTGGCAAGGCAGCTGTTTAGCACATCTGCCAAGTTAGATGTACCTGGAGCAAAGGACAAGTATAGCTGGGTATCATCAGCATAGCAATGAAACCCCAGACCATAATCCCTAATGATCCCTTCCCCAAGGGGCAACATGTACACAGTGAACAACACTGGTGACAAGACCGAACCCTGGGGAACTCCGCACAGCTGGAGACTAGAGGTGAGGAGAAATTTGCCTCTTGTTGGTTCAGAACAACTCAAACCAGCAGATGACAGTGCCAGTGAGTCCGCAGAATTCCCTAAGGTGGTCAAGTAGCACACAGTGGTTCACCATGTCAGATGCTGAGGAGAGATCAAGGAGAACAAGAATTGTCCTTTCCCCTCGCTCTCTACCCCTGAGAATATCATTCTGCACCCGAACAAGCAGAGTTTCTGTGCTATGCCTCACCCGAAACCCTGACTGGAGAGGTTCATATAACTCATGGGTCACAAGGTGCTCCTCCAACTGAAGCGCCACTACCTTCTCCACAACTCCTCCAAAAATGGGAGGTTGGAGATGGGGCAGTAATTTGCCATGACCTCCAGGTCTAAAGATGGTTTCTTGAGGAGTAGTCTTACCAATGCCTCCTTCAAGGTGTTGAGGGGGGGAACCCCCCTTTGACAGGGAACGCTGGATAATCAAGGCAAACACTGGGCCAACAGCGTTGACGCATCTCATCAAGAAACGTGTCAGCACCAGGTACAGTTCACAAAAAGTGTTCTTCAGATTGGTCGCTACCTCAGTGATCTCATTTATCTAAACCGGTCTAAACTCTCTCCTCCACCAGACTGAAAGCACTCAGGACGCTTCGGGCGACCACTGTCAGCTCTGGACTGGCTGACTGAGGGAATTCCCTGCCAGATGCCAGACACCCTGTCTAAGAAGAACTGAGTAAACTCTTCGCATTCAGCATTAGAAAGAGCCTTCTTTGGCTGTAGACAGGCTGGGCAAAGTAGCCTGTCTACAGTCCGAAAAAGTGCAGCTGGTCAGTTCTTCCTGCAAGCAATCTCTGTCTTCTTACAGTTGATTGCCCCCGGTATGCATTATAATGCATACGCAGGGCCAGTTTAGCCTCCTCCAGCCCGGTCTTCCTCTAGCAGTGCTCCAACCACCTACCCTTCCTCTTTAACTCCTTGAGCTCCCCATCAAACCATGGGGATCTCAAGTAGGAAGATTTGAGTCGTACACGGACAGTGCCAGGGAGTCAGTGGCATCAGATAGCACCCTATTATAGGTGCCAACTGCATCGTCAATGTCTCCAATGCATGCATTGCTCACATTAGATAGATCGGCTACTGCCAAAAAGCCCTCCAGTCAGTCCCCACAAAGGACAGTAGCTCATCATCTCTATAGGGAGAGGGCATCCGGTGGGTGCCCCAAACATGAACCACACCGTGCAGTGATTGGACCATGCCACCCAATCAATCTTGAGATCATTTATCTCAAGCCCCAGTGAGAATACCAGGTCCAATGTGTACCCTCCCTGCTGAGTCACAGAAGAAACTACTTGCGACAAGCCCAGCGATTACATGATCTGGAGGAGGTTATACCCAAGCCGCGATGATTCATTGTTGGCCCAAACATTGAAATCCCCCAAAACAATACATCTGGGAGCTTCTAATGTTTCACTACGATGAATCTGGCAACCTCCTGCAGGAAATCTCCCACAGTTGCATGTTCACAGGGTTTTATTTTACTATATCTTTAGGTAAAACTCTAACATAACATTGCCCACATTATAAGAGGATTAACCCACTCCAGGGTATGTATTTACCGAGCATTAATCCACGCCTGGGAGGTTGAAGTCACTCGGGTTTGCCTTGTGACTACACCCCACCCGGCGTGGATCAATGCTCAGTAAACCCATACCCTCTCATGGGTTAATCCCTCCATAACACATGCTTTTAAAAATGAAGTACTTCATGAAAGAAAAAGGTATAAACACTGACATGCTGATAGGAGGGGGTGCAGTGTTCCTGTCAATCAGTACAATTTGCAGTAATATATTCTCCAGCTGAATAAGAACCCTGTAACCACAGTGCAGTACAGGATTATTTTCCTGCTCACTGAACCAGGTTTGCATCTACTGGCAGTAGGAATGAATCAGACCACTGCATATCCCCATATATGTGTTCCCTGGTAAACAGATTTCATAAATTCACACACTTATTCTTGAAGACTGGCATGGAAAGTCATATCTAGCCCTCCCCCGGTGCTCCCAAAAGCACATCTGGATTGGCTTGTTTGTCATTTAGCACTGGGAATAGGAGAGTCCTTACCTTCCCCAGTTAAGCAGGGTTAAATCTAGCAAGTGTGACCTATGGTACAAGATGCTGCTTACACTGACGGCTACCTTTTTTATTAATACTTCTTCCTGCCTACATAATTAACTTCTTGCCTTTTGGGCAGGAGTTCATGCAGCAATTGTGGACAGCTATTTAAAAAAAAAGTATGATCCCTTTGAAGATAACTCCATACAGTCTACCACAAAATCACCCATAAACACTACATTTTGCTATTTCATCTAATATGCCATTGTACTTTGTAGGTAGAGGAATATGTGTCATCCAGATACTAGTGCTATAAAATATACACTAACATCTACACGTAGAAGAGCATGCAGTTTACAATTCCTTTAGAAATCTTACCCTCATTATTCCATAATCTCCCCCGGGACCTCACCTCTGGGCACTCAGGGCTGGAACAGCATCTTTGTGTGTTTGAGAGATGCAGGTATTTCTGTTGGGATATCTTTTACTTCCCAAATATGTATCGGAACCTGTGACTTAAAAAAAAAAAAAAAATAGGAGTGCCATAGTGCCCCAAGTAGCAACAGGTATACCATCACGGCTGCGACACCCCCACAGTGAAACCTGCACATCGACAACGACCCGTTCGACACCCATAGTGCCGAACGGGTTGTTGCATTGATGTGCCAACACACCCACACCTGGTGTTGGCCGCTGTCCCCTGACATCCGCCCCTCCCACAGTTGATAATCCTTAAGTCCAGGGGGTGCAGGGGGGAGGAGCCCACCTGCGCCCCCTCGGATTAGTACCGAACAGGTGTTGGCGTGTTCAGGGTCGCGGTGGGGACTTTGCGGCGTAAGGGTTGTCGGCGACTATTTGTTGCTGTGGGGGAGGTTGCCAAAATTTGTTTCGCTGCAGCGTGGTGGAACCCACAATAAAATGTCCTTGATACCAGCACTGCACCTCAGTGAATACAAAACGTGGTACCAAATGCAATCCTATCCATTCTCAGTCACATTTTCATTTTGAATGGACATCTGGGCACTGAGTGCTGAAACAGCATTTTTTCATCAATGGGCAGCAGGGGTGAATCTCATCCCAGGAATACAAAACTTAAGATGGTACCAGGCAAATGAATGCAACCCCCACCCCACCCCATGCTTCCTCCTCCTTTTCTTCAACTGAGTCCTGACATTAACTAACCCTGGGTAAGAAAAGCTTTAGAAAACTACTGGACGGCAAGAAAATATTAAAGACTCCACTGGCTCTGTTCTGCTAATCATTCACAACTGACACGACTGTCATGCTGTTTCTAAATTCAAGGAAGTTCCTGGCAGGCTGCCCATCGCAGTCTGTCCCCCTAGTCTCTGCCACCATTGACTGCTTCTCCGAGTCTAGTAGTCCAACACTGGGTCGGGTCAGGTCAGGTGAAAATATTGCTGCTGCTGGTCGCGATCATTGAACTGTTGTCCCCATCCTCTCAGCAACTGAAACAAAGGAAACACAAAACTAAACAGCTTCCCTTTTCATTGCCACTGTAGATGCCAGGTTTGAAAAGCCCATGGATCCACTGCAACCACCTCAACCAATGGCAGTTGGAAGTATTACGTAGTGCTTGGCCAGTAGCCAGTCGGCTTGCTAGCCATTGTTTCCTCAGCTACCTGTCATGCCCTCCCATGTGACACTCACCTGCTTCCAACCACCACCTGGTGTAGGCAGCCTCTGATGGAAATAACAAATGAGGGTCCATCATGGCAGTAAGGAGTCAGCGAATTAAAAAGCTGGGTAGGTGGACACTTCAGAAAATGTTCAAAATGCTACCTCTAGGTCAGCAGCAAGTCTTGCTCAAAATGTTACCCCTCACTCAGCAGCAAGTCTGTCCCCCACTTTCCCTGCAAAAACAAGTGTTGCTGGCAAGCACAGCAGAAAAAAATTAAATAAAGTGCACTGCCCTTGGGCAACTGCCCCCTTTTGCCCAATGGTTAATCCATCCCTGGAGAGGTGTTCTGAGGGGTAAAAAGGGGGACATTGCTCCTAATATGAGACAGTTGAGAGAGATGGACAGGGGATCTGAGTGATAAAATGAGGGACATTCTACATAATGCAAGGCAGTTGAGAATGATGGACAGAGGAGTTTAGAGGGGTAAAATGACAGGACATCGCTCATAATGACAGTTTAGAGGTTTACAGTTGAGTCAGGAATTGACTTGCTATATCTGCTCAGGCACTAGCTGGCATGAATAATAGTTTTTGCCCTAGCAGGGCACTGCTGTGTCTTAGCCATACTGTATTTCTCAAATGTCCCACTTCATTATTTATATCATAATTATTATTTTAGAATTGATTTTAACCAGGAGAGCCCAGTTCAAATGCAACATCTCACTGTCAGTGGGAATCCTGGTTGGATCTAGTTTTCACAACGGGGACAATCTGAAGACCTGGAAGATTAAATATCTTGCTCAGGGTCACACTGGGTGCCAGTGACTGGTGGGATTCGAACTTGTGAGCTCATGGCTCACAATGCTGTACTGTAACCACTAGACCACACTCTATTCACCTTAAGAAGCATGTCCCTCGTGTTACTACTGGGAGGCTTTCTGCTGTCTCCCACATATGACCTAAGCTACTGTCCTCTCAGATCACAGCAGCTAAGGCCATACCTCTCAGCCACTGGACACCAGAATGTGGGACCCTGGCCCTTAAAATGTGGGAATAAGGCACAGAATGAAGTAATGGAGATATCAGCCTTGAAAACACTGTGCCTTAGCGTTGATAAGGTTTTTTTTTAATTACCATTAATAAATATTTATTTCTGCTTCAGCTGCTTGGTGTACTGCATGGGACAGCACCTTCTCTATGTGGGGCAGAAACAGAGAATCTGACAGCAGATAAGAGCCGCTTGGCCCACCCCCTGTCCATTTTTATACCTACATTCTCACTACAGACCCTGCTTGATCTACAGCTCCTTCTCCTTCCTCCTTCCTTTCCAATACAATTCCCTTGTACCTGTCCATGCAATCTTGAACTCCACCATTTTTGCTCCACTACCTCTACTAGAAGCCTGTTCTAGGCATCCACCACACTTTCTGTGAAGAAGCAGTTCCTCACGTCTCTTCTGAATTTACCCTCTTCAGGCTTCATAGCATGTCCTCTTTTTCTTGAGAACCTTTTTTTTCTGAAATATACTTCCCTCTTGTACCTTGTTTACCCCTAAGGGTTTTTTTTCCCTCTTCCCTGGCCCCTAGGCACCGCACCTTCGGGAGGCACCTATGGTATCTGCCCCACTTCCTTCACTTACCTGGAGCCCTGCCGGACCCCCTTGTAGCTGTGGCTCTTCCCCCGTAGGCAGGGACAAGGTGGGGCCCATACACCCCAAACTTCTTGTCTTCATCGGGTCCAGCTATGGGTCAGGCAGGCGGGAGCTTCTGGAACTGCACCAGGCAGTCTGTCTACCCAGTGCCTGGAGAGCCATTTCTGTTTTTTTTTTTTCCTGGTGAGCATGGCGTGTGCCCCGATGTCGAGGCGTCACTGCCGATGTCCACCAGGCTATTTCCCCCAGTAGTGTGGCTGGGCGCTTGCCATCCCTCAGGCCTCTGCCTGGGGTTGGCCAAGCGCCGAGCTGCAACCTCCTCCCCCCACTGACCGACCCTCTGACTCCCCAGGCCTGTTCCCGAACCCGGGTCTTTGGCATCACAAGCAGTAGTGCTACCACTGTGCCGGCGGGCCGGCTCTCCCCGTGAGGTATTTAGAGGTCTCTAACATTTCCCCTCTCTCCCTCCTCTCTTCCAGGGTGTACAAATTAAGGTTCTTTAGTCTCTCCTCATAGGGCTTCTGATGCAGATCCTGCACCATTTTAGTTGACCTCCTCTGGACCGCCTCCACTCTGCCTATATGCTTGCGGAGATGTTCTCTCCAGAACTGGAAATGGTACTTAAGGTGGGGCAGAAGGTGTGTGAGAGGTTTCATGAGGGATGGCTGAGAGATGTACTGTAGATAGAGTTCTGAGAGATAAAATGAGAAACTGTTTAGAGTTACAGTTATGGCCCAGAAGCTGCAGGTAGTGCAGTTTCTTTTAATGGGTCACTCAGGCTCTTCAGTGCTCTTCAGAGGCAGCTCAGTCTCTGTTTAAAGCTTTATTGCATGTATTACTGAGAAACTTAAAAGAATGGGCCACTTACAGTTTGGGTACTAAGCAGAGCACTTACGGTTGACATATTAAGTAGCAGCTCGTGCTGTCTGTATAGAAAGGTTCCTCTAGTAATGAATTGTTATCCCTGCAGGGAAACCTTGGAGCATGTATTTGTTGTTGTATTGTTTCAGGCAGCACAAGAACTTTGCTGTTGGCCGAAAAGAAAATATTTTCAGTGCATATGGCCAGTTATTCTGGCAGTTACAGGGTGTGCAGTATGCAGCCATGCTCATTGTTCACCTTTGATACATGTCTGTGCCCGTCACATCTTTTGACACTTTTGCCGGTGTAGCCTAGGAAGTAATGAAGTTTGGAATTACTTGGGGAGAATGAAATGTTAAAATAATGGCACAGATCATCATAACATTGACTGAAGGGGCACTGGAATTCATGCAAGGTTTCAAAATGTATCCCTGGGGCTGGCGAGCTGGCACGGCGGTAGCACTAACACTGGCAACACTTGACTGGATTTGGGCCCTGACTTGTATTGTTGGGGCCAGCTGGGGGAAGGAGGATCAAGCATCCCAGGGATACCCCTCCTCCTCCTTTGGAGATGATGTGCCCCACAACACACCTGAAGCCAAGTGGTAGTGCAACTGGAGCCATTGCAATGGTGAGGGATGCTGTCTATAGAGCACCATTGCACAACGTTGACCCTGAGGTGAAAAGCTGCTGAAAAATCCCCCTATCATGGCCTGATGACAGTTCGGTCCTCCTGCAGGCCCTACACTGCTGATGGGGGTCCTCCACTATTGCATCCTGTACTGCTGGGATCTGTGCAGCCTTGATGGCTCTGCCATGGGCAATAAGCCATGGAAGATAGCGAAGGGGTAAATCTTAGAGAAGGTGGGTGTTGGGGCTCAGAGGATTGGGCCATATGGGAGCAGGTTGGTGTCAAAGAGGAGGAAAACCTTTACTGAAAAAATGTATTCCTTAAAAAAATATTTTTGTAAAACCTGTCTTACTTTTCTGTATGTCTATAGTTGAAAAAATATAACAGCCTACATCACTGGGGAAAAAAATATATATATATGTATATAGTACACACACATATATTTATGTATATATTATCTATAATGCAGATCTTTTTTGTTGTTGTTGTTGGCTACACATCAAGAGCAAAACTGATACACTAATATTATTTCAGAAGCTTTCAAAATTATAGTGATAAAATGTTACATTATCAATATTTAAGATTCGTAATCAGAGGATACTAGTGGTTATTTAATTAAGGAACAAAGGCACCTTTTCCCAGTTTAGCATAAATGGCTCTGACTAATAATTATGGTACTTGTGGAGGAGAATCTGTTGCAGCAGCATGTGTAGGTGACTGCTGGTTTGTGATGTTCAGAAATGTTTGTAGCCTGGTTGGTTCTTTCACAAATGAGTGAGGCAGCGTGAGGAAGTATTTTTTCATGGAGAGGGTGGTGAACACATGGAACGGCCTTCCTGAGGGGGTCGTGGGGTCAAAAACAACGATGGAATTCAAGAATGCATGGAACAGACATAAGGCAATTCTAGAGGGGGATAATAGGATGTTGGTTAACTAGGATATGCAGCTTATCTAATAGGTGGGGAAATGAGCAGACTAGGTGGGCCAAGCAGTCCTTATCTGCTGCCAAAGTCTGTGTTTCTGTGAGTATAAAAATTGGAGAAGCACTGGGTGAGCTCTAGAGGGAAAGGTTTAGCCACATGCTGCAAATCATAGTATCTGTGATAAAACCATATTAGTTACATTGTATATTTTTATTTGCCACATTTGATTTTCATTTGCCTACTGTGGCTATGTTTAATGCTCACCCAGGAGATCTGACACCTTCTTTTGGGCTAACATGTAAGTTAAATGGTAAATCAAATTATCAGCACTGAGTGTAGCTGCACATTAGGACCACCTATACTCATAAGAGGATGACACGTACAGTTTAAAAAAAGTGGAATAAGCTGAGTGCGTAGTGCAGCGGTAGCACTGCTGCTTGCAGTCCAGCTCACCTTGGTTCACCTCCTGAGCCTGGGGTGTGTGGTACTGACCAACAAAGCAAGGTTTCTGTTTCCGTTCTGGACACCTTCTGCCTCTGGTGCATGACCATCCCCTATGGACCAGGGTAAAGGGGGTGTCATAAGTGAAGGAACCTGTGGTCCTTTACAGGGAAGCCTTATGTTGGCGCACACCTGATTGCCTGGCATGTGACCTTAAGATGTTATACACCCAGAGAGGGTCTGGCAGGGGAGTAATGAAGAAAGGATTGGTCTCAACCACCCCCAAAACAACCCCGATAGGCAGGGTGCTAGGTTGCTCAACCGGAGCACTCCCAATGAGAAGCATGGGATGGGGCTATGGGGTGGAAAAATGAAAGACAGGCCTGGGACAGATGAAGTCCCCTCATCCCACCATAATCATCTGGACTTGGCTACCTTTTCCTCCTCCTCGGCTACTCCCATTAGTCTCCTGTCCGGTCAAAAGATAATATATTCCCGGAGGTCATGAGGTCTTCTTCTTTCTATGTTAAATTGCAGATTACTGGTTCAGGGGCAGAGTTAGGATTGAGTAGAGGCAGGAATAGAGTGTTGGTCACTAGGGCTTCCAAGGGTGGGAAAAGAACACTGAGGGAAATGGAAGGAGGTTCTTAGATGAGGCCCAGGGTGCTAGACATGAGCAGCAATGGAACCATCATCTGAAAACAACAGTGCTATTTTTTTTTCTTAAAGAGGAATATGTTTTACATTTCTGTATTATTTTTTAAACCATCAAGCTTAAGGACACCTAAACAACCTTTTGCCAACAAACTATTCAAAAATCTGACTTCATATGGAACTAAAGGAAAGGCTGCTTTGTGTTATCTTTCTAAAGTAACACCATATGAGACCGCTCCTTCAGAGTCTCATGGGTCATGAACACCGCAACCGTGGACGGCAACACCGTGTCACAAACCTGAGTCAAAACATACCATTGTAACCTGATGTTAACCATAAATTGTGAGGATCAATGTCCCTCAAAGGGTTACTATGCCATGGCGAAACTAGGTATGCAGTGAGTCCGTTACCATGTGACGCCATGTTGTCCATGGCCTTGTTGTGTTGTCAGGTGACAGATCATCATCTGTTTGCTGATGGTACAATTACAAGTTTTGATAGGCTGTCCACCAAGAGTAGCAAGTGTACATTTTACGCCCTGAGGTGGGTGCATTGGAGGGGGGACTCAGACACAACTACTAAGCTCATCACAAATTGCTGTCCGGTAACTTAAGCTTGCACTACACAGTGTGAGGCAATCATGCAATGGACACTTGGTAGTACACACAGAGGCTGGAAACTACAGACCTGTCAGTCTGACCTCTGTGGTAGGGAAAGTGATGGAGTCACTTCTGAAGGAAAGAATAGTTGAGTACCTAGAGGCCAGTGGGGCACTGGACCCAAGGCAGCATGGGTTCACAGCGGGAAGGTCATGTCAGACGAATCTAATAGATTTCTTTGACTGGGTGACCAAAGTAGTAGACCAGGGAGGGGCTGTGGACATGGCCTACCTAGACTTTAGCAAGGCATTTGACACAGTCCCACACAAAAGATTAGTAGTCAAATTAACCAGCCTGGGAGTGGGTCCCAGGGTGGTAGCCTGGGTAAAACATTGGCTGCACAACAGGACACAGAAGGTAATTGTAAATGGAGTCCACTCTGAAGAAAGAGGGGTTACTAGTGGGGTACCGCAGGGTTCAGTATTGGGTCCAGTCCTTTTTAATGTCTTCATCAGTGCCATTGCAGAGGGACTGGAAGGAAAAGTATGCCTTTTTGCAGATGACACAAAGATCGGCAACAGGGTTGATACACAAGGAGGTGTGGAAAGGATGAAAAGGGACTTGGCAAAATTGGAGGAATGGTCAGAAGTATGGCAGCCAGGATTCAATGCAAAGAAGTGCAAAATAATGCACCTGGGAAACAAGAACCAAGGGGAAGAATACACAATGGGTGGGGAGGTAGTAACAACAACAAAGGAAAAAGGAAAGGGACCTAGGGGTAATCATATCAGATGACCTTAAGGTTAGCAAGCAATGTGAGAAGGCAGTAGGGAGGGCTGGGGTATACTGGGATGTATAGGGACAGGCATCAGCTGCAGAAAACAGTAAGTTGTTATCCCTCTGTACAGACAGTTGGTGAGACCCCATCTGGAGTACTGTATCCAGTTTTGGAGACCCCATCTCCGCAAGGACATAGACAGGATAGAGGCAGTCCAGAGGAGGGCAACTAAAATGGTGCAGGGTCTGCAAGAGAAGCCGTGATGAGGAGAGACTAAAGGAGCTTAATATGTATACCCTTGAGGAAAGAAGGAGAGGGGACATGATAGAAACTTTTAAGTACCTCAGTGGAGTCAACAAAGTCCAAGAGGTAGCATCTTTCAGAAAAGAGGCGTGCAAGAACAAGGGGACACAATTTAAAGATAGAAGGGGCGGTTCAAGGGCAATGTGAGGAAGCATTATTTCACAGAGAGGGTAGTGGATGCATGGAACAGCCTTCTGAGGAGGTTGTGGGGTCCTAAAACTGTGGGAGAATTCAAGAATGCATGGGACAGACATAAGGCAATTCTTGTGGGGGGTAGGAAGAAATAGGCTGTTGGTTAACTAGGATCTGCGGCCTATCCTGTAGGTAGGGAAATGGGCAGACTAGATGGGCCAAGCGGTCCTTATCTGCCATCAAAGTCTATGTTTCTATGATGGCCATCAGGAACTGAAAAGAAAAACATTTTCGGTTTGTGAGAGCCAGTTTTGGTTTGTGACAACTTAGTGATGCGTACCAAAAATGCTCTTACATACTGAAAATTTTCAGTTCATATTGAAGGCCTATCCAAAAATCCTCAGAAAAAAATTAAAATCTTTATAACTCTGGAACCGATTAATATTTTTTCACGAAACCTTTGAACGTACTACCTTGGCACAGACTGCTTCTACCCCTAAAGTTTCGGGAAACAATTCTGTATCATCTAGGCTGTAAATAAGAGCAAAAAAAGTGTATTACGTATATAAGAAAACACTAATTAATTTTAAAAAATTGATGTTGCGTATCTCAGAAACCACACAGTATCCCATCTTGTGACCGTACCAGCCAGACCACGCCTACCACATTTTAGGCTATTTCATCAAACGCTGCCAAAGTTACTAAGGTGCAAAAATTAAGAATTTATCATTAAACACCTTACTTAACCATAACTATACTGGTGCTTCTGCGCCAGTATAAAATATATATATGTGGGTGTGTGTGTGTGTGTGTGTGTGTGTGTGTATATATATATATATATATATATATATATATATATATATATATATACATACATGTACACAAAGCTCTTTGAAACCAAAGTAAGCATGCAGTCAAACTGGCAAAAAGGTCATACGTCAATCACCTCCAGAAAACTAACCTAGGCAACCCGAAGTTATTCTGGTCTCACATCAACGAGCTGATAAAGGGAAAAAGCAAGGCGGCCCCAGGCCCTATCGAGGCCAATGGACAGTTACTGAATGATGGGACCCTCATTGCTGCGGCCCTCAATCGCCACTTCACGAACCTTGACGATTACAAGGCTGGGCTCCAGTGACTAACAATGAGTCCCACATACTGGAACCTCCTAACCTTGACCGCCCATCCTTTCATCTGAGGTTAGCTATGGTTAAAGAAATCCTCACTCTCCTAAAGTCCCTGAAAACCAGAGGATCAGGTGGGCCTGACGGTATCCAAGCCAGACTACTCAAGGATGGTGCTCCAGCACTCGCAAGGCCTCTTACCTGGCTCATAAACCGGTCCCTTCTAGAAGGGACTGTCCCAGAGCTGTGGAAACACACTCACGTGGTCCCCATTCACAAGGGCAGGCTAGCGGAACCCATTGGTAACTACAGGCCAATCTCCCTACTTTGTACCCTAGCAAAAATCCAGGAAAAACTGATGTACATTCAACTCCGTGAATACTTAGAGGCACACTGGCTTCTTTCCCTGGCCCAACATGGGTTAAGAGCTAAGCATGGGACAGACACTGCTCTAACTTAAGTTCTCAGCAGATGTGCTTGGAGAACTTGACTCAGGGTCCAACACAGGAGTGGTTTTCATCGACCTTTCCAAGGCCTTTGACTTGGTCGATCACCGACTCCTACATCACAAATTGTGTAACATAAGCCTGGACACTTATGCTCTCAGGTGGTTTGAAAGCTACCTTACTGGTCGTTCTCAGAGGGTAAAGTGGAAGGACAAGATCTCTGATCCACTGCCCCTAAAAGTGGGGGTACCACAAGGGTCCATACTCGGTCCCCTCCTGTTCTCCTTGTTTATAAATGATCTGCACAACCACTGCGGGAGCAGTACTGTCATTCAGTACGCTGATGACGCCGATTTACAGATCCTCTGACAACCTGGGTGACCTAGGTCCATCCCTCCAAGAGGACCTACTCACTATGGAGGACAGGCTTACTAAGAATAATATGGTCCTTAATACTACCAAAACCAAGGCCATGTTGTTCGGACCTAGATCCCTTAGCTAAGCAGAACACAACACCTGCAACTCACTTCCAAGTGACTAACAAACTAGAGTGGTTGCCTCCAAAATACCTTGGCCTTACTTTGGACCAAGGTTTCACTCTAAAACAACATGTTGACCAAGTCACCAAAGTCATTCATGGTAAACTTGGTACACTTTATCGCCTCAAGGATCAGCTGATCCCAGAAGCCAGGACTGCCATTGCCTCGTGTGTCCTTCTCCCAACACTCACCTACGCTGCCCCGATACTTCAGAGAATGGCCAAGCTTGAGTTCAGTAAGTTACAGGTCTTGTACAACAAGGTGGCCCGCTTCGCCACTCAGTCCAACTCTAGGACCCACCACTGTGACTCTCTAGTACTTAGCTGGCCTTCATTCGAAGCCTGTCTCAGGTACCCAGTGCTCTGCCTAGCACATAAGCTAATTAGCTCAGCACCTCCCCCAAGCCTCTCAGGGCTCATAACTGCCAAGCGAAATCCTCGCAACCTACGGACCTCAGGCCAAACTCTTCTCGAAGTCCCAAGGGTAAGGACCAAGGCAGGGGGCATGTCCTTTTCCCACACTGCCCCTTCCCTATGGAACAACCTTCCTCCTTAGGTTCAGGAAGCTCCATCACCTGCGAGCTTCCGAACAAGACTCAAGGCACACATGCTTGCCACGAGTCAATGCTAATGCTATGTTACCTGACACTTCCACACTACCCTCCTGCCTGAGCACTTACCTCACACCTACTAAAGCTGGGAGCCCTAATCCTTCTCTACGGGCTCTCGTCCTAACATACTCTACTCGGGTAATTGTGACCCAGGTGTTGCTCTGGCTCTCCTCCATTGTTTCACTTTTGCTAGTCACTGTAACCTGTTATGTAATATGTCATTGCTATATGTTCACCTGTACATGCTATAACCTACATCTGTACTAATTGTGTATCCTACTAGTCCTGTAACTCCCGGGTCGCCCCTGAAAAAGGGACCTCCGGGGCCCAGTGGGCATACCTGGTCATCAAAATTCAATAAATAAATACTATATATATATATATATATATATAAGTATTCATGTCAAAAAAATCAGTTTAATGCATCAATTAAGGTTATTCCACAGCGACAAAAGTAAGGAAATTCGATGTTAGAGTTGAAACCCCCCCTTGCCCCCAACTGGCCGGATGTGTGTGTTGGGGTTGTTGGTCTAACTTTCACCCCATCCCATGTGTAAAGAGCTGAGGTGGTGAAGTATAGGAGAATGGGATGAGAGTTAGGACCGACGACCTAACGCACACCCCGATGCCGGTTAGCGGGTGGGTGGGCAAGGGGTTTCAACCCTAACATAGAATTTCCTTACTTTTGTCGCTGTGGAACAACCCTAACCGATGCACTAAATAGAGTTTTTTGCCACGAATTTCCCTTCTTTTTGAGAATGAGGAGTATAAATAGTGAATGGAATGGGAAAGGGCCCCACACTCCCACCATGTCATTTTTTTGTCAACAGTAATGCACATGGTGATGCAAACATAAATGGTAACGCAAACAGTAATAGAAACGCAAGTGCAAACTGACGCCAAAGCTAAAAGTAACACAGAGATGCAAGTGCAAGTGCATGTGGAAATGCAACTGGTAGTGTACATGGTCACAGTACCGCAATTGGAAACGGTAACGGTAACAACAACAATAATGGCAAAGCAAACAGAAATGCAAATGCAATTGCAAGCGCATGCAGAAACGCAAACCGTAATGCGCACAGTCATGGTATTGCAATTGAAAATGCTAATGGTAACAGTAACAGCAAGAATAACGCCAAAGGAAACAGAAACGCAAACGCAAGTGTGAATGGAAATGCAAACTGTAATGTGCACGGGCACAGTAACGCAATTGGAAACGCAAATGGCAACGTAACAGCAACAATAACGCCAAACGAAACAGAAATGCAAACGCAAGCGCATATAGAAACACAAATCTTAATGCGCACGGTCATGGTAATGCAATTGGAAATGCAAATGGTAATGGTAACAGCAACAATAACGCCAAAGAAAACAGAAACGCAAACGCAAGCGCGTATGGAAACGCAAACCGTAACGCGCACGGTGACAGTAACACAAATGGTAATGGTTACAGGAACAATGATGCCAAATGAAAGACAAACACAAACGGAAGAGTGGCCGCAAATGCAAATGAAAATACACACGGTGACGCAAATGTAAACGCAAACACAAACAGTAGTGGAAACGCAAATGGTAACAGTAACAGAAATGCAAGCGCAAACGAAAATGCAAAGGGTAACAAAGACGGTGGTGTACACGGAAGCGGTAATGCAAACGGGTAAGGAAACGCAAGTGGAAACGCTAAGGGTAACAGTGACGGAAGCGCACACCCTGGTTATCCCCAACAGCTGCATAGAGAAACACAGGGGGCCTGATATTCAAAGGGGTTGCGCATGGCACAACAGTGTTGCGCCATGCACAACCCACTGATGTGCCCCAGTGCGATATTCAAAGGGGGATGTTACGCTGCGCAAATCCCAGTGTGCCGGGGCACACCAGTAATGTATGTGGCGCAAGTGCAGGGGGGGTGTGCCCATGCATATGTGGCACATCCCGATATTTAGCCCGGGATGTGATGCACATATGCAGGCACAAACCCACCTTGTGCTGCACACGAGGGGGCGCAAAGATGTGCCCGAAACAAAGAGGAACAAGTCAGGGGACAGCTACAGGCCGGCCACCATATTGCTGGGGGCAACACGGCAGCCACCTGCTGTGAGTGGCTACTGGACCTCCCCAGACACAGGCCGGGCGTCGTGCCCCTCCGTCACCCGATCACAGGCTGAAATAAATAAACCTAATCTCTGGTGGTCCAGTGGATGCTACCGCACTGCTTGATCATGAGCTTACATAAATAGAAATAATCCCTGGTGGTCCAGTGGACCTGCTCTGCAGCCCGATCGCGGGCATTGTTAAATTCATTTTATCCCTGGTGGTCCAGTGGACCTGCTCCCCAGCCCGATCACAGGTGTAGTTATAAGAATAGCATCCCTGGTGGTCCAGTGGACTGAATCCAGCCCGATCACAGGCTTTGTGAGATAACATGTATCCATATTGGTCCAGTGGACCCATTCCCAAGCCTGATCACGGGCTTTGTAAATTTAACAATCCCTGGTGGTCAGCATTACCCCCTCCCTCACCCACCCACTCAGTCCATACCCGCTCCCCAGTCAGTCAGGCAGGCATCTCCCCACCCGCAAGCCGCCCGGCCGCCGCCGACTGACAGCGTACAATGCGGCTGTCGCATTGGTTCACGAGTGTGGCCAATGGGCATCAGACCGTACTGTGCTACAATCTAATATGTGAATGACTTCAGCAGATCGTGAACAGTTGTTGCATTCATAGATGTACCTGGTGGTCCAGTAGTAACCCCCACCCTCCCACAGAGGACCCTGGCCACCGGCACCCCGTGCTTTGGCAGGTGTGGCACCCGCCCGTATACCACCCGGCCGCCCACGGATGACAGGTACAGTATGTTCTGTAAGCCTATTGGTCCACAGGATGGACCAATGGGCTTACGAACAAAATGTACTACACAGGACAAGATATGTGAATGAATGCGTTCATTCACATATCTCAACCTATGTAATAATTTGTCTGCAAGCCCATTGGTCCAACCTGTGGACCAATAGACTTACAGAGCATACTGTACCTGTCATTCAGCAGGCGGGGTGTTGTCGCCCGCCAAAGACTGGGGTGGGGGGTACTTGGTGGCTGGGGATCCTCTGTGGGAGGGGGGTACCACTGGACTACCAGGTACATCTATGAATGCAACAACTGCCCGTGATCGGGCTGCAGGGGGACCGCTAGACCACCAGGGTTACTGTTATTTACTCAGATGCCTGCGATCGGGCATATGGAAGTGGGGGGGGGCTGCAATAGCCCACCAGGGTTCTGACCCCCGATGGCAGCAGCTTGGCAGGGTGACAGGCGCAATTCTCCAGGGCCCAGCGCATCACATGCAAATGGGGCCATACTGACATGCAAATGACCTCATTTGCGCCTTGCATATATTATGGCATCATTTGCATGCCCCTGCTGAATATTGCAGGTGATGCACCTAGCAAAACTGCTCTTGCGCTGGTGCATCCCCATGCTCCTTCTCTGTGTCTTGCGCTGGCGCAGTGCCACTGCGCCATGCGCAGAATGTGTGCCCTCCATGCCATATTCAGCGGTGCTGAGCCATGGAGCATCACCGTTGAATATTGCCTGGTCCTGGCCCCGGCACAGCTCAGTTGCGCTGCGCCCAGGCTTGCGCCACTGTCCGGCGCAGTCTAAATATATGACCCTATATAGCTATTATAGTTAGGATTGAGTAGGTACTTTAATGTTAAACCTCAATTTTTGCACTTTAATATCTTCACAACCATTCAATGGATTTGCAAGAAAGTTTGCATGCATGGTTTTGTGGGATAGATCTCTTGACTTGCCAAGTTTCGTTGTGGTTGGATGTATGGATTCCGAGATGCGGATATTGAAAAAATGTAAAAAAAAAAAAAACAACACTTTTGCTATCATGTAGCACTAGGACAGTTTGAAATTTTGGTCTGAACTTTTCAGGGTAGAAAGGACCTACCTCAGAAAGAATTAATTTGTTGGTTTGGTGAAAAATATTAATCTGTTCCAAAGTTATTACATTTAAAAAATGTGGGTTCTCAGCATGCTCAATAAGAACTTCAAAATAGTTATATGAAGGGGCATGGCTTGGAGGCCTAGAGTCATCTCATAGCTCATGAATAATAATGAGCTTACTTGTATATCCATATTTTAAAATTGAGGGAATTAGAAAAATCAGGTGAAAGCTACTAGCTATCCCTCATTGGGAAGCTTGGTCTGCTCAAAATCACTGTTTACAACAATTTCTTTTTGGTTTCACCTGTTCACATTGCAAGAGGAACAGTTCCCTATGTGCCCCAGGTTTTCATCAATGTCAGTGTAACTGTAGCTGATGAATAATCAATTGAATGAATGAATGCGTTCATTCACATATCTGGTCCTGTGTAGTACAGTATGGTCTGCAAGCCCAATCGGTGTACAGATCATGCTGTACATTGTCATTCAGCAGGCAGCCGAGGCGGTATCGCGAGGTGCTGCCGCCCTATACGATGATGGGGGTGCTGGTGGCGAGGGCCTCTGTGGGTGGGTGGGGAGGGGGACCACTGGACCACCACGTTGTCATCACTTATAACTACAGCCTCGCGATCGGGCATACGGGGGTGGGAGGGGTCCACTAGCCCACCAGGTTTATCATTCTTGTTGCTACAGCCCGCGATTGGGCATATGGGGAGGGAGGGGGGTCCACTGGACTACCGGGGGTGTCCGGGTGCTTGTGGACAGTGTTCCTGCTGGGCAGGTGGCCACTCACAGCTGGCGTCTGTTGTGTTGTGCCTTGCAGTACAGCGCCCGCCTGTGGGTGGCCAGCATTTAAGCCTATTATTTACAGCTCAACTTTCGAGCACCAGTGTAGCGGCACATGGAGGTTGCGCCAGCATATGCGCTGCCATCCGGGCTGAATATCGGGATGTGCCGATATGCTTGACATGCTCTGCATTTGCGCTGCACACATTAACAATGCGTCCCGGCGTATCAGGAGTTGAGCCGCGCAACCTTCCCCTTTGAATATCGCGCTGGGGCACATTGGGAGGTTGCACCATGTGCAATCCCTTTGAATATCTGGGCCTAGGGTTATAGAAGGAAAGTAGCCATTTTTTAACTTATGGTAAAATAGACATTAGAATATAGATTTTGTGTTCACGTGAACTGAAAAAGTTTCAGGCAATTCAATGGCTTAGAAATATGCAAAGTTAAAAAAAGACTTTTGGCAATACAGAGAAACAGGAAAGTATTATTGGCTGTTTTAGTTTAGAACTATCTTGACTTTGGATAAGAGAACATTGACACAATGGTATTAAAGGAGGCAATACAGTGTAGTGGCTAAGGCTCTGGGCCATGAACCTGCATACCTGGGTTTGAATCCCATGGCCCCTTCCCAACATGGTCAAAATTTTTTTGTTTTTGTTTTTTAGTAACTCATGCATTTATAAAAACTAAAGTATAGAAAAACACTCTTGCAGTTATAAAAACTAACTGCAGAAAAAGTACTATCAAAAAGTAAGGAAATTCATTGCAATAAACTTTGTTAATGCACTAGTTAGGGTTAACACGACAAAAGTAGTGAAATGTGGCATTAGGGTTTCCAACTCTAACACCCCACCCCCACCCTGCAGGCAGCAACAGGCGTAGGTTGTGCCTTGGGATTGTCAACCCCAACGCTAACCCATTCCAGATAAGCTGAGATGAGTACTGTATATGAGAATGGAGTGAGCGTTAGGGTTGACAGCCCCAAGTTACGCTCCATTCCTATTGCTGCCTGTAGGCTGGGGGTGTTAGGTTGGAAACCTAACTGCACATTTCCTACTTTTGTTGTTTTAACTTAACTGTGCATTAACTAAGTATTCTAATATATATATATATATTGTATATATAAGTAAAAAGCCACGACAGGGTGTGCATTTCAAGGATTTTATTGCACACCCTAGGGGCATGCTAAAGCACAAGGCCAGAGGCCAAGTGCCCTTATGCCCATGGGAAGTATTACATGGCGCTAAGACATCTTAAAATTCAGGCTTGGATCGCTCCCCTCCTACATCTCCTCCTGTCTTGGCAGCCCTACTCCCTCCCTCTATTCCCTGCGATCCCATGCTGACACTCGCACCCTCTCAGTCCCCAGCAGAACCACATCCTCTGGCCTGAAAGCCTTCTCGTATCACCTGCCTAAACTGTGGAATTCACTGCCTCCTCAAATCCGCTACTCCTCCTCCCTTTATTCTCTTATCTCTGCACTTCACAATTACCTCACTCCTTCCTGCACCTGCTTCTGACCCCCTCCTTGCCCAACTCATCTTTCTCACCCTCTGTCCTGCCCCCTTTCTCCCTCACCCCCTTACCTCATTTATTTATTTATGAATATTCGGAAAAAACTTTGAGTGTGAGCTCTTTTACAAAGGTTCCATGTCAGGGTGGACAAACATTGCAAAACACAAATACAGTGGTTACAGGTTTCGGAACAAGTTCAGTTACAAAGGTTCCACGTCAGGGAGGACTAATGATACAGAAACACCAGTACAGTAAATACAGATTTCAGAGCATATACAGTTGTTACAGGATTAGCACAAATACAGTGGTTACAGACTACAGAAAGATACAGTCTCACAGGTTCAGCGCATTAGGCAGTTTAATAGTCACAGCTTCAGTGCTGGATTTAACAGTGGTAGTGGGTGAGTCTATCAGGTTTTTCCTGGGGGACACATGCGTTGTGAGATAGACTGTAGGTGCAGTTTGAGGCCAGTTTTGAACTGAGGCAGGCTGTGTGTATGTAGTTTCTGTGGGAGTTCATTTAGCCAGAGGGGGGCTCGGTAGGTGAAGGTACGCTGACCAAGTGAGGTTCGCCGGAATGGGATGGACAGTGCTCCGTTGTTCTTCCCTCTGGTGATATGTGATGAGGGAGAGGCCTCGAGCAGGTTTACTATGCAGGGTGGTGTTTTTCCGAGGAGAGCCTTTTTACCCAATAGACAGGTTTGGTATTTGAGCCTGTCTTTTAGGCTCAGCCAGTTAGTGCTTTTATACAGAGTGCAAGTATGGGTGTAATGGTCTGCGCTCAGGGTTAGGCGGCATGCCTTATTAATGCAATTTGGACCCTGTTGAGTGCAGTGTCAGTGGCAGCTCCATAGACCACAAGCCCATAGTCTATCGTGGGAAGTATTGAGCTGGAGACTGAGAGTCAGAGTGCTTCCAGAGTGAGGGAGTTCTTATGTCTGTAGAGGACCCCGATCTTTGTGTTAACTGACCTGGCAAGGGAGTCAATATGGTTTGTATACGTGAGAGAGTCGTCAAGGGTGACCCCTAGGTACTTAAATGATTGTACCTGCTCAATCTGCTCACCTGCATTATTGATGATATTGGGGGGGGGGGCTGCGCTTATTGTAATGGCTGGAGTGGATCACGGCCTTGGTTTTCTTGTAGTTCAGTAGCAACCTTTTCCTACAAAACCAGTCCTCAAGTTTGTTGAAGGAGGTTTGTAGTTCTGTTTGTAGTGCTGCCTGGGAGGTGCCACTGCTTAGCAGCACAGCATCATCCACATACAGGATGAGACTGGTGTCACAGGCCATGGGCAGTTCATTAATAAAGAGGCTGAAAAGCAAGGGGCCAAGGATTGATCCCTGAGGAACTCCTAGGAGTACCTCTCTGGAGCTGGATAATGTCTGCCCGATTTTGACTCACTGACTCCTTTGTGATAGGCAATCATTGAACCAATTTAGGGCGTTTGGTGCCACTCCCATTCTTTGGAGCTGGGATATCAGTAGAGAGTGGTTGACGGTATCGAAGGCTTTAGTGAGGTTGATGAAGATGGAGCCCACCAATTTACCTTCATCTAGTGCCTTGTATGCGTAATCAGAGTACGCAAGCAATGCAGTGGTGTTACTGTGTTTCTGCGGGAAACCGTGTTGGTTTGGGCAGAGCAAATTGTACTTGTTTAGGTATTCGGTGAGTTGGTTTGCTACGATTTTCACCAGTGCTTTAGATAGTGGGGAGAGGATAGATATTGGCCTGTAGTTAGATATCATTGCCTTGTCACCACTCTCATGCACTGGGGTTACCAGGGCTTGCTTCCAGACTTCCAGGAACTGGGCTAGGGCCAGGGATTTGTTAAATAGCATTGTAATGGCCTTAACTTACACTTACCTTGCCCCTTATTGCCTAGCACTTAAACATTAGTCATGCTTACCTATGTTTCCACCCTGGCTGCTGTGACTGCTCCTGTGAACCACCCAAATACTGCAATTATACTCCACCTGTGCCTATGACTCAGTATAAGATTTTATTGTATGTATGTATGTATGTATGTATTGTATATCAGCATCACCTGTGCTTGTCATGTATTGAAAATGGATGCATTATTTACTATGTACCATATTCCTTTGACCATGTTTTGAATCGTATATATGTATTTTTATTGCACCTCTTTATTGCTGTATGATTTGTCAATGCTACTGCTATATATCCCTCTCCCCTTTCCCCCAGGATGTACCATGAGATGAGCATTGAGTTGCTCAGTGTATCTTTCCTGGTGAAACAATTCAATAAATAAAAAATAAATAAGTGCATTAAAATCCTTTAATGCACACCCTGGAGGGGCTTATCACATTTATAAAATGGGCCACCACCATAAAAGAATGAGTTTGAGTCACTCTGATAGGAATTAAAATGTCTTTACCATTTCCAAACAAGTGTACAATACATTAATTCTAAAACTTTTAAAAACTGAAAAAAGTAGTCCCTATTAATGCATAAATAGCATATTTCAGCAACAGATTAACCGGTACTTTGCAGTAAAAGTATTTATTGGTAGTGTTAGTTAAAAATATATACTTTCACTGTAACATGTAAATTCTTATATAAATGCAGTGCAACATCTGTAAATTTGTAAAAATAAGCAGTCTTTAAAACTTTATTTTCATTACACTGAAGCAATATAGTTTCTTTGAAGGCAATATTCTCTTATTTATAGGATTGAGGTGAGATGTTAGTTAGAAAAAAAATGTTATCTTGCATTTCAAATTAGTACAAGTACTGTCTCTTAATGGAAATGTGTTCAAACTTTAAACCTGACAGGTTGCCTTTTGGTGGTGGTGGTGGTGGGGTGGGGTGGGGGTGGGGGTAATGGATTTGACCTGAAAACACTCATATATGATTCAAATGTACATGCTTTTATAAACTTTAGGAATGTGTCTGAGCAGTTTGGGTCTGCCTCTACCTATGTAACTGTGTTTTCCCACCATTTCTCTTTGTTTATAAAGTATTATTGCTTACTTTCATCTTCCTGTTTTTTTTTCCCTCTGTTTTGCCCCATATTCAATATGTGGAATTGTTATCATGGAATGCTTACCATGGAGCACAGGGATTTAAAATTCTGCTCTGTTCCATTGGCAGAATGTTCCTCACCTAACATACTGTATACACACACACACACACACACACACACCAAAAACAAAACAAAACAAAAAAAAGCCTTTTCTACAGCCAGAGACTCAATTATCTCACTGTCAGGGCAAGCAGAATAGATTTCCCTGATAAGCATGGTAAAGATAAAAGGGGGATTTTTCACTGTCAGCAAAGAAACATTTGTAATGAAAACTGTAAACAATTCTTAATATTTCAGATTTGTTTATGTGTGTAAGGAGAGTGTGATGATCAAAGAAACAACATTTCATTAATTTGTTTTATTTTTTATTTAAGGTAGTTTTATTTTTAGGCCCCAGTTGAAGGTTTTTACAGTCTAAAGGTAGCAGCCATGTTTGTGACAGAAGATCAGTTCTGGTTGTAGGGGGACTGATGGAAGATAGTTCTGGTTCTAGGAGGACTGATTTGCTCATTGTGTGATGTGGTTTAGGACCAGGATGACTGTGTGTTTATAGAGATGTAATGTACGGTCAGCTGACTTCTCTTGACCAATGAGATTTCTAGATTGTTTTTCTTGCTATTTTATAAGCATACATATGGAATACTCGACGGATTGCAGTGAAATAACACATTTATCTCCACTAATGAGTGGCAAGACAAATAACTCCACGGCCGTGACCCGCGAGTTAGTTATAGATGCCCACCACTGGGTGTGGAGATAAATTATCATAGATACATAGACAGTGTCAGCAGATAAGGGCCTATGGCCCACCCAGTCTGCCCATTTGAGCTTGTAAGTTCAGTTTATGTTTTCCTAGAAGTCTGTTGCCCTTACCCCTGACCTCCAGAATTCTTTATGTCTATCCTATGCATTTTAAATCCTGTGATTGTTTCCAGCGCCCCACTCACTTCTCTGGCAGGGAGTTCCACTTGTCCACCACCCGTTCTGTGAAGAAATTCTTCCTCACGTTTCCTCTGAATCGTCCTCCCTCCAACTTCATCCCATGCCCTCTAGTCCTGGAACATCTTTTTCGCTTAAAAATAGTGTATTCCTGCACCCTGTCCCTCCCTGTAAGATACTTGTATGTCTCTATCATATCCCCTCTCTCCCTCCTGTCCTCCAGGGAGTACATGTTCAGTTCCTTCAACCTGTCTTCATAGGACTTGTGATGCAATCCATGCACCATCTTTGTTGCCCTCCTCTGAACCTTCTCTACCCTGTCTATGTCCTTACGTAGGTATGGTCTCCAGAACTGTACACTGTACTCCAGGAGGGGCCTCACTAGTGTCTTGTATAGTGGAATTGTGACCTCCCTTTTCCAGCTGGTGATGCCCCTGCTTATACATCCCAGCATCCTATTTGCTTTACCTGTTGCCTTGTCACACTGTTTCCCTACCTTGAGGTCATCAGAGATGATAACCCCAAGATCCCTTTCCTGCTTGGTGCATGCTATATCCTCACCCCCCAACTGATATATTGTGCCAGGGTTTTTGTGCCCCATATGCATTATCTTGCACTTCTTTGCATTGAGTATCAACTGCCAAACCCCTGACCATTCTTCAAGTTTCAGCAGGTCCCTTCTCATTCTGTCTACACCCTCTGGTCTGTCTACTCTGTTACAGAGCTTTGTGTCATCAGCGAACAGTGAAATTCTGCCTTCTAGGTCCTGTGCAATGTCACTGATGAAGATGTTGAATAGGACCGGTCCCAGCACTGATCCCTGTGGTACCCCACTGGTCACTCTTCCCTCTGTGGAGTGACAGCCATTTACCACCACCCTCTGTGTCCTGCCACCCAGCCTGTTACCTACCCACCACACTACTGTCCTGTGGTATTCCACTGTAATCCACTATGTATTTGATATATACCACACTGTTTGTAGTGTTTTTATTGATGTTTTACCTTGTTTTAGCTTAAAACTGCCTTTCTTTCCATTGTAAACTCTCTATCTGGTCCATTGTTCTCTGTGTTCTGTTTCTAGATTCTACGTGGAAATAACATGTTCTAAGTGAAATAAATGGTGTTCAGTGTGAAAATAAATATTTATTGCAAAATAACCTGATTTATTTACCCAGTGTATTCACCACTGGTGTGGTGTGTGTGTGTGTGTGTGTGTGTATAATATATATATATGTGTACACACACCACTGAAATGAGTGATTTCTTTAGATATATATTTAGATATACTGGGATGTATCTCCGACTGCCACTGTAGGGTTTAGGCTGCTTGGTTCATCTATAAGCTGTGTGAGATCCAGAGCTTGTAAATCCCGAATGAATTTCTTGGAGAAGGGGCATATCCAGTTTGTCTTGAGGTTTCCCAAGAGAAGGACCCTCCTTGAGGAAGGAGAAGTGAGCTCCAAAGTGCTGGCGGTATTTACTGCTGGTTAACACCAGTTGTTATATTTTTGCAGTTTGCTTTTTTAGTGCATTAAATAAATAACAAATTTCAATACATCCCTCTACCTTGGTGTGCTTTTGTTCCTTGTAGTGCCCATGAGAAGGAGCTTACTGCAGCAGTCAGGGACACCTTGGCTGTGATGACCATAATAAGTTATCAGTGGCAGTACCAGGGCAACAGTAGATGGTGCTGACGAAGACTGGGATTTTGTTCATTGCTAATATTAACACTGTATTGCAACATGGGGGGGAGTGCTGAACTTCTGCGGTGCTGTTCTTTGGATGAAATGTTAAACTGGGATTCCTTCTGCCCATCTCTGGTGGCTGTCCAGGTGGAGGTGAAAGATCAAACAAAGACAAAGCTCTGCACCCAAGGAACTGCAGCTTAAATAGCACACACGAAGCACAACGGTAAAGAAAAGTGCAGCAGTTTATTAAAGGGTTAATATAGTAGCCATTAGTGCGTTCGAAAAATGGTAACATGCTACCTCCAACCAACACCCAACACATTTTGTAGCCTAGCAGAGGGGCTTTGCCAAGGGCAATGAAAGATCTCATGGCACTTATTGTAAAAGATGGGGGCATACGCTGGTGTACTGCCAACAAATCTATAAAAAACACATTTTTTATAAAATTATGATCGTAAGGGTAAAATACTGCCTTGGCTTACTAGGAATATCTCTTCTCTAATTAAGGCAAAGAAAAGAGCATATAGAAACATGCACAATAAGGGTACACCAAGTAGTATACTTAATTATAAACAGCTGGTAAAAATGTGTAAATGGAGAATAAAATAGCTAAAAAAAGAATGTGAGTACAAATTAGCAATTAATAAAAAAGATACTAAACTCTTTTATAAATATGCTAACTCAAAGAAAAAAAGGCTGTGGGTAACTCCATTGGTCTCCTAGAGATTGACGAGAAAAACATTGCTGATCCAAAATCTATGGTGAACCTATTTAATGAATATTTTTTTTCTGTCTTTCTGAAGGATGAACAAGGAAATCGACCACTAGCTGATAATTCCAGAAATAATAATAATACTGAGTAGATTTAGATTTTGTTGTATTGAAACTAAAGGTCTTAGATATCCATAAATCGATGGGACTAGATAAAATATCAGCTAGGTTACCTAAGGAAGTGGCTAGTGAGATAGACCCGCCCCTAACCATCTTGTTTGAATTTTACTGTACTTTTCTCCCCAGGTCATGCGGCCCGCATCAGTCCTGCCCTACACCCGCCCCCTCACCTGCCTTCTCTGTTATTTACCTGCCTCTCCTACAAACATCCTGGCTTTCCACCCCCTCCCCATGCAGGCTGCAGGAAGGAGGCCTGGTTCCCCTTGACAGAGATTCATTGGTGTGGTGAGAGAGGAGTGCCTCAATTGGTGGTGGGGGGCCTGAGGTGAGGGGCGGATATCATCCTTCTGTGCCTGTCATTCTTTTTCCCATTTTCTTGGCCTGATACCTTATCGGATGGAGAATACTCTCACAATGTGCATGCACACATGCGCATGTGTTACATTAGCATGTCTGCATGAGTTGCATGTCTGTGTCTCCGCTTGATTTTGTGACTCTGCTTGCACTGCCACCTATGTTCATCTGGGTTGCAGTAGCAGAGTGGAGGCCAGCAACCTTGCCTCTCTGAGGTGGAGAGCATCCCTTGGGATGCTAACCCCCCCAGCCCTTCCGAAGATTCGGGCTTGTTCCCAAACCCAGGTCATCAGCATCATGAGCTGTAGCACTATTGCTGCGCCGGTGGGCTGGCCCCCAACCATCTTGTTTACTACATCTTTATCAACAGGCATGGTACTTGATGACTGGTGTTTAGTTAATGTAATTCCAATATTCAAAAAATGCACTAAATCACTCACTAAAAATGATAGATCAATCAGTCTCACCTCGATTATCTGTAACATTTTGGAACAGTTTATTAACAAGCAAATAAAAACTCATATAGAGCTAAAAGGATCTGTGGATAAATCACAGCATGGATTCAAATCCGGATGATCATGTATGACAACTATGACTACTTTTTATAAACCAATTAGTGACTCTGTAAACAATGGGGTGCCTGTTGACATATCCATCATGATTTTGCAAAGCATTTGATGTAGTTAACTGTGTTAAATTAGTGGAAAAACTAAATATCATTGGTGTTTATAGAAAACTAGCAACCTGTATTACTAACTGGTTAAAAAATAGATGCCAAGAAGTGGTACTCAGTGGTTTTAGTGAAGATAGGGTGGCAAGTGGCGTGCCTCAGGGGTCTATCCTGGGTCCATGCCTCTTTAATATTTATATTAGTGATTTGAGCAAAGACTTAGTCTGGTAGTGTTTGAAGTCTGCAGGTGACACAAAACTAGGCACACAGGTAGGTTGATGAGACGATTATGACAGTGTACAACCAGACCAGTTATAAATAGATAAGTAGGCTGGTGATTGGGATATACTGTACATCTTAATCTTGACAAATGCTCAGTTATGTACCCGGGGAAAACAATCAAACTTTAAATATATATTAGATGGTAAATACTTACAAGTTGCTACTGTAAGGAGGAACCTGATTTAGGGATGGTAATAAACTAAAAAGCAGCAGGCATTGCGACAAAGTATTTAGGAAGGCCAGTCAGACAGTCGATTGTATTAGGAAATCCTTTGTAAGCAGAGCACCAGCTGTTGTTCCTCTATACAGAATGTACTTTAGACCATACACAGATCATGGTGTTCAATGTTTGGGGTCCTTATACTGAAATTAATAAAAAAACTAATCAAGAGAATACAAAACAGGGCTACCAAAATAATCACAAGTCTGGGTGACAAAAATTGTAATCAAAGCCTGTTAATTCTGGGGCTCCATAGCTTACATCAATGTAGAATTCAAGGAGATCTGTTATTGATGTATAAAACCATAAGTGACCAAGAATTATTGGCTTCCTTTGAGCTGGAAATTGAAAATCAGGCGCCTGTAACTAGGGGATAAACAAAAAACTGAAAGTTAAGAGTTTTAAAACTAACAAGAGAAAAGCTTATTTTACTCAGGGAATAGTTAATCTTTGGAACACCTTTCCTACAGAACTGGTAGAAAGTAACAATTTGGCTACTTTCAGAGGTTCCTTGGATACCTCTATGGATAAGGAAACATGTAATGATTACTACCACCGAGTAGTGGGGACATTTGTTATGGGCTACTGCCTTCTACTGTACCAATTTTACATACCCCCTGTCCATATAACAGGTTCATGTAACCGCCCCACAGGACATTGAAACCGTGACTGCTCAGTGTTGCTTTCCTGGTCAAATTATAACTAAATAAATAAGTAAAAAGATTGTGTGGGGACCAATATATTTTCAAACCAGAAAAACTGGAACTGTCATTTTAGGGTTGCAGATTTGAGTACAGCAGTAAAGAAATGCAGAACTCATGGAGCTGGGAGTTCCTGTTAAGTTTAATGGTGGTGGTGATTCTGGTTGAGTGTTGAAGACCAGTGTTGTTCTGGTTTTGTTCCTGAGATACTTTAGTAGTTTCCTCATACCTGACTCTGTATGTGTATACTTCTAGCTGTCCCATTTCTGGTGTACATGCGGTTCACCTTTTTTCGTGGCTTTTATCTAAGTTAGCAATTTCCGAAGATTACATTTATCTTGAAATGGCCCTGTTAACCTTCAATGGCCTAATTTTGTTTCCATTTCAACTAAAATTGGGGAAGTGATTCTCCTGCCAACACACCACTTATTTGTGTATTTAGTTTTGAAAGTCAGTATGTATTTCTAAAGTATTATTTAGATGACAGTAACTTTGTAGATACTAACAGTAGTGATAAGGGTGGCAGACCTTAACACGTATACACAGAAGGCCAGGAAGGAAAGGGGGGATATAACTGAGACATATGGAATAATATACTTCATGGGCAACCATATACAACAAGGATTTGTTGCCATCAAGGGAACATAGAAACATAGACTTTGATGGCAGTTAAGGACCACTTGGCCCATGCAGTCTGCCCATTTCCCTACCTAGTAGATAAGCTGCAGGTCCTAGTTAACCAACAATCTACTTCTTCCTACCCCCCCACCAGAATTGCCTTATGTCTATCCCATGCATTCTTGAATTCCCCCACTGTTTTTGGCCCCACAATCTCCTAAGGAAAGCCGTTCCATGCGTCCACCAACCTCTCTGTGAAAAAATACTTCCTCACATTGCCCCTGAGCCATTCCCTCTCTATCTTAAAATTGTATCCTCTTGTTCTTATGTAACCCCCCCTGCAAATGGGGGTTCCCAAAAGACTTCCAGGAGCTTGCTTGAATGCTCCAAGCCTGAATGGTGTTTGGCGTTTAAGCCATTTATCAGTGAGTGTTTTTAGAACCTCTGGTACTGTCTCTTTAAGAGCTGTCTGCTTGCAGACATAATTAGTTTGTATGGGGGACTGTGTGTTTCTTTGATTGAGTATCACTCAAGCTGCTGCCAATTCACTCCATTTTTTGCAGTCACTAGGAGTGCAAAGGGAACCTATCTGAAAGATGTAACTGTTTGCCAGAAATCACTTACAGTAATAATGAAATTACAGTTTGTCTAACCTGTTTTCTTTTGCAGTCAGAACAGTGTCTGCCTAGTTCCCCATTCTGGTTTTGAACTGCTGAACTGGACCAATCAGTGTGGGGTAAGCTAGCTCTAAAATGGTGCCTTGGACGAATCAGAACTTGGACTCATAATCTGAGCCAGCCACAAGAGGATTGTATGGGCAGTGACTCTGGGAGATGTAGTTTAGACTTCGGTGCCTTTTGGACCAACAGCAGCAGTCTATTGTGGTGACAGCCAATCCAGTCAAGAACTGGGAGGAACTCAAAGGAAGTGCCGGTTTTGTCGGTTGGAGTTTCAGTTGAGCTTTGGCAGTGAAGAAGGAAGGAGCCCTGTGCTTTTTCAGTGTGCAGTTTTAGTCAAAAACGTGTGTAAGGCCCAGAGTTCCAGTCTGCAGCTTGTGTAACAGCTTGTTAGGACTGATCCGGTCCTGTGAAAAGAATCAAAGGATCTCTGAAGAGTAGAAACCAGGCTCACCTGTAGAATACTGGAGGATTGCTGAAAATTGCATTCGGTCTGTCAGGAACTGAATCTGCTGTGTGTTCTCCCGGTATTGTGCAGTAATTGCGATTGGGATACAGATGCAGCCTGCCTGGTATAGTGCTTTCTTTTATATGGATGTGTGAAGAGGTTTGTGTACCTCAGTGAGCCCTGCTGACATTGAAGGACCTTATCTTATTTGGAGGTCGTGAGTACTAATTCAGGGTCGCTCCCTGTTGAATTGCCACATTAAATCCAAATGGAATTACTGTACTGCTGACTGTTTAATTCTCCTTTTCTCTGTGTGAAAGGGCCCCTACCAGCAGCTGCCACGGTTTGGACTAGCCACTAGGGCTTGGGTACCCAGGGACAGTAACTGATAGGGATAGGCCTGTGCACAGAGCCATAGGTAGATTATTAGAGTGATAAGCTAATTAACCTGATTTCCCCCTGTCCTTGTTATATCCCTAAATAAATCAGAGCTGCTTGTTTCAGCAAAGTTATACTGCCTGAGGTATTTGTCTATGTTAAAGTACTGTACTGTGATTGTTGCACTGTATCTCATTTCACAGGAGGTCCGTGCAGAACCAGACCTGGGGGTAAGTGTATACTGTGAAGGTAATTCTGATATATTGTGTGGGCCACTAGTGGAAGAAAGGGGGTTGCAGTGTCCCAGAGGGCTGTGACCAAGTTAGTTTAACTATTGCAAACCCTGACCTCTGGGTGGAGGCACCGCCATTGGATCCAGGCCCTCAACCTGTTAGTGGCAAATCAGGCAGGGTAGTAGCCCCTGGGATAGCTGCATCTAGGGGTTACATCTTGGAGGCTCACTGCTGGGTTGTGTGTCCTCTAGTGGCCATATTCACGAACCACTGTTAAGAAAAATGGTACCCGACAGAAGTGGCTGTGCACGGCTGGTGGAGTGGTGTACTGGGGAGGAGATCGACCCCAAAATGCTATGCTTATCCTGGACATCCCCCACTATCAATACGGACACTGTGCAGGGAGTACTTTCCAAGGTGGAAGGTTTACAAAACCCTGTTGTGGTGGGTCGGCATGCTAATCTGCTCACCCACACTTTCCTGGCCCTAGCAGAGTTTAAGGATCCCATAGATAGCTCCAAAGTGCCACAGACCATTACCCCAGAGGGAGCCCTCACTGCTTGGAGAGTGATAACTAAGGACAGTAAAGACCCGGGGGGGAATCAGCCCCCACCACTATCTGAAACTTTTGAGGAGAAATTTGCTGAATGGTTGCTGGGAGAGGGGAAAACTGTGGAGGACTTGAAGAAACTATTCTTGCCACCTGGGGGTGTTCCTCCCCCAACACCCTCTCCTGCTCCAGTGCCCGTAATGGTGGCTGAACCAATGCAGACTCCTATTTCTGCACCTGCCATTAGTCACGACTCTTACCGAGGTTGAGGATCTTCTCTGGCACCCTCCCCACCCCAAGGGGAGGATGACTGGGAGACCTGGATAGACTATGTTGCCCCCAAGTGCTAGAATGGCAATGCCTGAAGGCTTAAAAGCCAAAGAGGGTTAGTGGAGAGCCTCCCGAGGTCCTGCCCCCTGTGCTACCATCCCAGCAAACGGGCCAGTAACCCTGAAGCGACTGCACAGGCCTATCTTGAGGCCTTGGAGAATGTGTATGGAGCCCAGATTCTGATGAGGACCTATGGTGGAGAGTAAGAGATGCACAACAGTACCAAGGGAGTTGTTGTCTGTGTATGTATCTCGGCTGGAAAAATTGTTGCAAGAATGCCTCAGAAAAGGTAGTTTGCCAGCGATTGAACTGGACCGAACCAGGCTGGACAGGATCCTTAAGTCTGCCCCTTCTCAGAACTGCTGTTGTTTCAGTTACGCCTGGCAGATCGACTGGAATCCCCACCTCCTATGATGAGTTAATGAGAGAAATTCGAGGAGTTGAGAAAAGAGCGACCTCGGAGGGACCTGCACCAATAGCTGCGGCTACGACCAGTGACTGAGGTGACCCATCAAGTGAAGTTCAGGGGCAGAGGTTGGCAGTCAATGAGTGCTCTGACAAGGAAAAAGATATGCCACAATGGGGCTGAACTGTTGAGAGAGATCTGGGAATTCAAAAAAGTCCCTTTATGAAGGCCACGCCTGCAAGCAGGCCCCTGACCTATATCCGACTGCATCTGCTATGGGGTGGGGTACCCACCATGTATCTCCTGCTGATAACAGCTCCGAACTCGATTCCTTGACCATGGAAGTGGAGAAACTGACGAGATGTCTCCAAATGCTTATCACGCCGCAGACAGAGATGGCACCAAGGTTTCCAGTTAGTAATACCCCGCCCTGGCTCCCAGTGTGGCGCCTCGGCCAGCTCAAACTCCAGAAAGTATGTTTGCTATAATTGTGGGAAAGATGGGCACATGAAGAGGGAATGCCAGTCCCAAAAGACACTGACAAAGTTGCATATAGGCTACAAGGAGAGCTTCGGAGAAGAAATCAGTGGTTAAGAGGTGCAACATATGATCCCAGTGAGGGCACCAAAATGCTAATTCACGTCCTTTTGTGGCAAGGTCAGTTGCCCAGGCCCCACTACCGCCTCTCCAGACTGGTCCAGAATAGTGGGTCCCTCCATGGAGACCACTGTAAAGGTGAATGGAGTGTCTACAAGAGCTGTGATTAGACAGTGGCTCCCCAAGTGACAATTATGTTCCAGGATTGGTATCAGAAGCATTTGTCAGGACGTCCTTACAACCATTAGAAGGACTGCATGTATGGGGGTTAAGTGAGAAGGCCTACCCTATTCGGGTATATCTGAATTTGGCTGTCTTTCCCACCTCCGTGGCTGGAGTGGCCGAACAAGTAGAGACCCTAGCCTTAGTGTGTCCCCCACTGGACTGTATGATGGTGTCCTTTGTTGATTGGAACAAATGCTCATATGTTGGAAGGCTGGCACAGTTGTGTTATGAAAACAGGGGTCAAAGACTAGTAGAGCTTTAAGAGTTCCGGCTTTAATTAAGAAGGCCTATGAGGCACAGAGAGATGCTGAAAAACAGAACCAGAGGAACGGTCGGAATTGTATGGAAGAAGGATCCTGAGTCTCTGATCCTGGCGCCAAATGCCCAGTGTACCTTACAGGGAGAGTCCGTATCAGAAAGGATGTTAAGAATAAAATATTAATGTTGGATGCACCAGGCGATGGAAAATTGCCAGAGGACTGCTGGTCAAGCCTAGTATTTTGCCCGCTAGAGCCCATGCTTATGCCAGAAGGGTAATGGTCCAAGTTCATAATGTGTCTGAAAGAGACATTCGAGTAAACAGAGGTTGCATCCTGGCTAATGTGCATTGTGCAGACACTGCAGTGCTACCAGCAGCAAGAGTTCAAGGAAGAATGACAGAGTAACGCCTTGACTTGTTTGATTTCGTGACTCCCGCTGCCAGCTGAATGGAAAGTGAGGATCAGTGAGAAGCTTGCCCAGAGAGACCAGGTGTTTTCTTTAAAGGAATGGGATGTGGGATGCGTGCAAGGAGCTGAGCACAATATCCGGCTGCATGACGAAAAGACCATTTCGTGAGAGGTCTCGACGCTCTGGCACCTGCTGACATAGATGATGTGAGACGGCATCTGCAAGAGATGTTAGCTGCTGGTGTAATACAAGAATCCAGAAGCCCTTATGCTTCCCCCATTGTGTAGTGAGGAAAAAGAATGGAACAGTTAGGATGTGTGATTATCGCACCTTAAACCAGCGGACTATCCTGATCAGTACACAATGCCCGCATTCAGGATGCTTTGGACTGCCTAAACGGAGCAAGTGGTTCTCTGTGCTGGATCTCCGAGTGGGTACTACCAGATCCCGATGGCCCCAGAGGACCGTGAGAAGACGGCCTTATCTGTCCTGGCTTCTATGAATTCATGAGGATGCCTCAAGGGATTTCAGGTGCCCCAGCCACTTTTCAACGATTGATGGAGCGTGCAGTGGGGACATGAACTCACGAGAGTGCCTGGTATACCTAGATGATGTTATTGTATTTGGCAGCTCACTGGAGGAACATGAGAGCAGATTATTTAAGGTATTGGACCGACTGGAGACTTTGGCCTTAAACTGTCCATTGATAAGTGTCAGTTCTTTCAAACATCAGTAAAGTATGTGGGACACATAGTATCCACCGAGGAATAGAGACCGACCCAAGTAAAGTTGAGGCCTTGACTACCTGGCCACAGCCCAAAAATCTAAAGAACTGCAAAGATTCCTGGGATTCTGTGGTTATTATCTAAGCGCTCATCAAGGACTATTCAAGAGTGATCCGCCTTTACTTAACCTTACTCAAGGGTATCCCCAACCCACAAAAATACCAAAGTAAGCGTCCCTCAAGACTGAAAGAGTGTATTTTCATCCGAGTGAAGTATTTGGGGCCAGCTGGACTCCTGATTGTGAGACTGCTTTTCATGAGATCATATATCAACTACCCACACCCAGTGCTGGCCTATGCCGATCCAAGAAAACCTTACGTCCCACACACTGATGCTAGCTTGCAAGGGTTGGGGCTGTGTTGTACCAAAAGCACAGAATGGCCTGAGACCAGTGGCCTTTGCCAGTAGAAGCCTGACCCCATCCAAAAGAACTATCCTGTACATAAGTTAGAGTTCCTAGCTTTGAAGTGGGCTATTGTTGACCAATTCCATGAGTACTTGTATGGGGCTAAAATACTAGTAAAAACTGACAATAATCCTTTGACCTATGTGCAGACCTCAGCTAAGTTGGATGCCACTGGCCATAGGTGGCTTTCTGCATTATCTACATATGACTATGCTCTCGAATCACCGAGCAGGTCTGAACCACATAGATGCTGATGTCTCTCCCGGAGGCCTGTTCCCCAAAATGATTGGGTCCGATTGGCAGAACCTGACATTCGGGCACTCTACCAGGAAGTTTGACAGGAGGAACAAATGTCCACAGACGCAGTGGACTGCATGGTGGATTGCTTGGGAGCCTCTGAGAATTGCATACCTGCTGCTGTGCCACTTTTCTGCAATGAACATTGGTGCACCTCAGCTGGACAATGACAGTATTAGGCGGGCTCAATCCACGATCCCATGATCAAAGCAGCTTTAGAAGCCCTCTATGCAGGAAAAGATGTGTCCAAATTACGCTCCACTGATTTGAGAACTGCACTGTTATACAAAGAAGGTCCTAAGTTGAAACTGATCAATAAACTGTTATACAGAGAAACAGTAGACAGAGGGGGACAAGTAGAAAAACAACAACTAGTGCTGCCCACTGCCTTTCGAGACTCAGTACTGAGGTCCTTGCACAACCACATGGGGCACCTTGGTATAGACAGAACACTTGACTTGGTGAGATCCAGATTCTATTGGCCTAAGATGGGGGCTGATGTGGAACAACACATTCAGAACTTGTAGTCGCTGCTTACAGGAGGAAAACTTTGCCCCAGAGGGCTGCCCCTTGTTAACATAACCACCAGTGCACCCATGGAGCTGGTCTGTATTGATTTTCTAAGTTTGGAGTCAGATCAAACAAATATCAGTAATGTGCTGGTGGTCACTGACCATTTCACGAGATATGCCCAAGCTTTCCCACCAAAGACCAGAAAGCATCCACTGTAGCCAAAGTACTTGTAGAAAACTTTTTGTTCACTATGGGGCTCCACAAAGAATCCATTCTGATCAAGGGAGAGACTTTGAGAGTCGCCTTATCAAAGAGATGCTTCTCTGTGGGGGTGCGAAAGTCCAGAACCACTCCTTACCACCCCCAGGGGACCCACAGCCTGAATGTTTCAACCGCACTTTGCTAGATATGCTAGGCACCCTGCACCCAAAGGACAAGCCTAGATGGAGCCAAACAAATTAGCACCCTGGTACATGCTTATAACTGCACCAAAAGTGATGCCACTGGATTCTCCCCTACCGCCTGATGTTTGGAAGAGAAGCTCGACTACCAGTAGATGTGTGTTTTGGGGTCTCTCCTGATGGGGTTCAAGCTGACAACTATTTACAGTATGTGCAAAGTTAAAGGCCCAGCTAACTCATACGTACCAACTGGCTCAAACCATGGCTGCCAAAAGAAATCTGGCCAACAAAGAAAGGTATGATAAAAGGTGAAAGCACAGGAACTCCAGGAGGGAGATCGGTATTGCTAAGAAATCTGGGACTGCATGGCAAGCACAAGATTGCTGACAGATGGCACCATCTCCCTCACATTGTAGTGGGCAAACTAGATGATCTGCCAGTGTACAAAGTAAGGCCTAGAATAATTCAAAAGATGTAAAAACAATGCATAGAAATCATTACTGCCCATTGGACAAATCCTGATTGAGTCTGAGCCCCCAGAAGATGCCCCTCTGGACCAGTGACTAGAGCTGCTGCTAAAAAAAGACCAAGGAAGTCTGCACCTACAGAAGCAGAGTTAAAGTGTTCCCGCACAAGTCCAGTTGAGCATGACTGTCGGTCCATATCAGAAGAAAGTGAGGTGACTTTGAATACTATCCCTTCTTACGAGAACTGAGTCCAATTGTTTTGGGGCAATCCCTAGTCAATACTGGAGATGAAGCTGGGCCTTCTGGACTGTCCAAGCCCCAACCGTCCCTGAGCCAATGCTCCCAGAAAGTGAAGTGCAAAGCATCAGATCAGATGAAATGGAATCATTGTGCATGGTTGAACTGTTTGAGCTTTCAGGGAGGAAATGATAGATTAGGGCAGACTGGTGATACGCAGACAAGAAGAGTATTTTGAGTGCCCTGACAGTCCACTGCCAGGTGTCCGAAAGCTCTCCATGCGAGCCAAAATGTTGTGGACTCAGAAACTGTAACTCCTGGAGCTGAAAGTGCCCCAAGTTCTAGCCCTCTCTACCCCCATGGAGACTCCCCTGACAAGTGAGGACAATGCTGAAAATGAGGCTCAGAGTGCAGAGACTTGACAGTTCCCCTAGAAAGACTGGTCGAGCTGTAAAGCCTGTGGTGCACCTCAGTTATGATTCACTTGGGAGGCCTGTGGACTTGCCTCTCAATGTTGTCCATAAAGGAGTGTATGTGTCCCGAGCTCATTGCCCAAACTGAGCATCAGTGCTAACTCCAAGTTACTTGTGTTGCCCTCTAATATGGTGCCCTTGCCCCATCCAGCCCCAAGGTAACTGATAGGAAGGGCCCCTCTCTTCAGGTTTCATGTACAAGAGGTAGATAATTGAGTTATGGTACAATGTGTATGTAATACTGTGTAAAGAGTGACGATTGCAATGTTTCAGAAATGTGTTCTTGGTAAAATGATATATTGACTGATGATTACATGTGTGAGCCTAATGCAAATGTATATGGTTGCAGTTAAAACTTATGGGGGTACTTGCTTGACGCGGACGTCAAGCTTTCCCAGGCCAGGAAGGGTGTAACCCCCCTGCAAATGGGGGTTCCCAAAAGACTTCCAGGAGCTTGCTTGAATGCTCTAAGCCTGAATGGTGTTTGGCGTTTAAGCCATTTATCAGTGAGTGTTTTTAGAACCTCTGGTACTGTCTCTTTAAGAGCTGTCTGCTTGCAGACATAATTAGTTTGTATGGGGGACTGTGTGTTTCTTTGATTGAGTATCACTCAAGCTGCTGCCAATTCACTCCATTTTTGCAGTCACTAGGGTGCAAAGGAACCTATCTGAAAGATGTAACTGTTTGCCAGAAATCACTTACAGTAATAATGAAATTACAGTTTATCTAACCTGTTTTCTTTTGCAGTCAGAACAGTGTCTGCCTAGTTCCCCATTCTGGTTTGAACTGCTGAACTGGACCAATCAGTGTGAGTAAGCTAGCTCTAAAATGGTGCCTTGGGACGAATCAGAACTTGGACTCATAATCTGAGCCAGCCACAAGAGGATTGTATGGGCAGTGACTCTGGGAGATGTAGTTTAGACTTCAGTGCCTTTTTTGGACCAACAGCAGCAGTCTATTGTGAGTGACAGCCAATCCAGTCAAGAACTGGGAGGAACTCAAAGGAAGTGCCCGGTTTTGTCGGTTGGAGTTTCAGTTGAGCTTTGGCAGTGAAGAAGGAAGGAGCCCTGTGCTTTTTCAGTGTGCAGTTTTAGTCAAAAAACGTGTGTAAGGCCCAGAGTTCCGGTCTGCAGCTTGTGTAACAGCTTGTTAGGACTGAATCAGTCCTGTGAAAAGAATCAAAGGATCTCTGAAGAGTAGAAACCAGGCTCACCCTGTAGAAGACTGGAGGAATTGCTGAAAATTGCATTAGGTCTGTCAGGAACTGAATCTGCTGTCTGTTCTCCGGGTATTGTGCAGTAATTGCGATTGGGATACAGATGCAGCCTGCCTGGTATAGTGCTTTCTTTTATATGGATGTGTGAAGAGGTTTGTGTACCTCAAGTGAGCCCTGCTGACATTGAAGGACCCTATCTTATTTGGAGGTCGTGAGTACTAATTCAGGGTGCCTCCCTGTTGAATTGCCACAATAAATCCAAATGGAATTACTGTACTGCTGACTGTTTAATTCTCCTTTTCTCTGTGTGAAAGGGCCCTACCAGCTGCCACTGTTTGGACTAGCCACTAGGGCTTGGGTACCCAGGGATATAACTGATAGGGATAGACCTGTGCACAGAGCCATAAAGGTAGATTATTAGAGTGATAAGCTAATTAACCTGATTTCCCCTGTCCTTGTTATATCCCCTAAATAAATCAGAGCTGCTTGTTTCAGCAAAGTTATACTACCTGAGATATTTGTCTATGTTAAAGTACTGTACTGTGATTGTTGCACTGTATCTCATTTCACAGGAGGTCCCGTGCGGAACCAGACCTGGGGTAAGTGTATACTGTGAAGGTAATTCTGATATATTGTGTGGGCCACTAGTGGGAAGAAAGGGGTTGCAGTGTCCCAGAGGGCTGTGACCAAGTTAGTTTAACTATTGCAAACCCTGACCTCTGGGTGGAGGCACCCGCCATTGGATCCAGGCCCCTCAACCTGTTAGTGGCAAATCAGGCAGGGGTAGTAGCCCCTGGGATAGCGCCATCTAGGGGTTACACTTACACATCTCTTTTTCGGAAAGATGCTACCCTCTTGGACTTTGTTGATTCCCTTGAGGTACTTTAAAGTTTCTATCATGTCCCCCCTCTCCTTCCTTTCATCAAGGGTATACATATTAAGGTCCTTTAGTCTCTCTTCATATGGCTTGTGTTGCAGACCCTGCACCATTTTAGTTGCCCTCCTCTGGACTGCCTCCATTCTGTCTGTCTTTGTGGAGATGGGGTCTCCAGAACTGCACACAGTACTCCAGATGGGGTCTCACCAACTGTCTGTACAAAGGGATAACAACTTCCTGTTTTCTACTGCTGATGCCTCTCCCTATACATCCCAGTATCCCCCCAGCCCTCCTTACTGCCTTGTCACATTGCTTGCTTACCTTTAGGTCATCTGATATGACTAACCTCAGGTCCCTTTCGATTTTTGTTGTTGTTAGTACCTCCCTTCCCCCCCACATTGTGTACTCTTACCCGGGCTTTTGTTTCCCAGGTACATTACTTTGCACTTCTTTGCATTGAATCTAAGCTGCCATACTTTTAACCATTCTTCAAACCTTTCCAAGTCCCTTCTTATCCTTGCTACCCCTTCTTGTGTATCAACCCTATTGCAGATCTTTATGTCATCTGCAAAGGGGCATATTTTTCCTTCCAGTCTCTCCGCAGTGTCACTTATAAAGACATTGAAAAGGACCGGACCCAGTACTGAACCCTGCGATACCCCACTAGTAACCCCCTTTCTTCAGAGTGGACTCCTTTTACTATTACCTTCTGTGTCCTGTTGTCCAGCCAATTGTTTACACAGGCTACTACCCTGGGACCCACTCCCAGGCTGGTTAATTTGTTTACTAATCTTTTTTGTGTGGGACTGAGTCAGATGCCTTGCTAAAGTCTAGGTAGGCCATGTCCATAGCCCCTCCCTGGTCTACTATTTTGGTCACCCAGTCAAAGAAACGTATTAGATTCATCTGACATGACCTTCCCGCAGTGAATCCATGCTGCCTTGGGTCCTGTGCCCCGCTGGTCTTTAGGTACTCAACAGTTCTTTCTTCCGGAAGTGATTCCTTCATTTTTCCTACCACTGAGATCAAACTAACAGGTCTATAGTTTCCTACCTTTGCTTTGCTCCCACTTTTGTGAAGGGGAATCGCATCCACCCTCCTCCAGTCCTTAGGTACCACACCATCCTCACATGATTTGTTAAAAAGGGTAGTTAGTGGTATCACTAGTTCTCCCCTTAGTTCTTTTAGAATTCTGGAGTGAATCCCATCAGGGCCCATTGCTTTGTCCACCTTCAGTTTTAGGAGTTCTTTCTGAACCCCTTCTTCTGTGAATGGACTGGTATCGACCCCCCCCCCCTTGCCAGAGTGTTTCTATTGTTTGGATTAGGTACCTCCCCCTCCTCTTCTTTTGTGAATACTAAGCAGAAGTATTCATTCAGTATCCCTGCTTTTCACTGTCACCTCTGCCTACCCACCCTCCCCTTTATTAAGCCTCACTATCCTGCCCTTGATCTTTCTTCTCTCTCTAATGTACCTAGAAAAGGTTTTATCCTCCCTTTTTAACCGAGTTGACTATCTTTTCCTTGGTTTGGGCCTTTGCTATTCTGACTGCCTTCCCTGCTTCCTTATGCTTTAACTGGCACAGTTCTCTGTCCTGCTTCTTCTGTGTTTCCTTATACTCCCTGAATCCTATCTTTTTTTCCCTAACCTACCCCGCCACCTCTTTTGAGAACCATAGCGCTTTTTTCTTTCATTTTGATTGTTGTTGCCTCTGTGACTGCAGTTTTGATATTTCCCCATTGTTCTTCCACCCCTCCTTCTTGCCCGTTTGCTAGCGCTTTTCTGAGGCACTCTCCCATTTTGACAAAATCAGTCCTCCTAAAGTCCAGTACCCTCACTTTTGTATGGTCTGACTCTATGACTGTGTTTATCATGAACCATACTGTTTGGTGGTCACTTTTCCCAGATGACTACCCACTTCTAAATTTGAGATCCTCTCTCTTTCTCCATTTGAGAGTACCAAGTCTAAGATTGCTCCCTCCTGAGTGGGTTCCAACACTAGCTGTCTGAGGCATGCCCCCTGCAGGGCATCGAGAATGACCCTGCTCTTGGATGTAGCTGCAGCAAAGGTGCTCCAGTTAACATCTGGCATATTCAGGTCCCCCATCAACAATATCTCCCCCTTTTTTACCATCCTAAGGATGCATTCTATCATTTCCTTGTCCATTTCCTCTCTCTGAAATGGGGGTCTGTAAACAACACCTGTGTGGATTGTGATGCCATTTTCTGCCACCAGGGTGACCCACAGCGCCTCCTCTCCTCCCTGTTTACCTTTTAGTTCCATTGCTTTGATCCCTTCCCTTATGTAGAGAGCTACTCCTCCTCTTCCACCCTCCCTGTCCCTCCTGTAGACTGTGTAACCTGGTATATTGACATCCCAGTCATGGTTCTCTGTGTACCATGTTTCTGTGATTGCCACAACATTCAGCCATCTCTCTTCCATCAAGGCTACTAATTCAGGGGAGCTTGTTACCCAGACTATGGGCGTTGGTACTCATTGCCCTCCATTTTTTGATATCCTTACCCCTTTTAGCCCCATCCCTGTCCTTACTGCCTTTGCCTAGTTCTCCATTTACCCCTGCACTTCTCCCTATATACTTCTGTAACCCCCGTACAAATGGGGGCTCCCAAAAAGTCTTCCTCGAGCTTGCCTAAATGCTCACTGCCAGGCTGGTGTCCTGCATTTTAGCAGTTTAAATGTGATTGCCAGAGAATGCCTGTATAGCCTCTGTGTATTGTCTCTTTAAGAGCTGCCTGGATTGCAGTCATAAGTAATCTGAGAGGGAGCGCGCTGCTGAAAGATGTAACCATTTGCTGAAAATCATTTAGAATGATAATGATAATGTAGTTTGTCTAACCTGCCTTCTTTGCAGCAAGGACTGTTTTGTTTATCTCCACTATCTTGGTCTTGGACTGCGATTGGACCAATCCGTACTGGTGGAACCTAAAATGGAGCCGGACTACAGAAGCTGTCTGGAGTCAAAATCTGTAGGAATTGTAGTTTTGGGCTTTTTCGCCTTTTTGCACCTGAAGGTGTGACTGACAGGAGAATCAGCCAACTGAACCTTTTGGATCTTGGGGAATTTCCCAGGCTGCTGCAGTTAGTTTCAGTTTTGAACTGAGAAGTGAAGAAGTAATAGCTCAAGTAATTTTGAGCAGCAGTTTTGTAAAGTTTTGCATGGGAAAACTGGGAAAGGGCTGAGTTTTGGCCTGCCTGTCTGCCTGTTGTCACTGAGTGGGAAAATAGAGTTTAGTTGGACTGAATCCGACTTGTGAGGACTATTTAAGCCACTGGACTGTGACCAGGCTTTAACCTGAAGAAGACCGAAGGTTTGCTGAATGTGATCAGCCTGTCAGGATTTCCAGCTGCTTTTGAATCCCCGGTTTGTGCAGAGACTTTGCGATCATGACCGGAGAGCGATTTTCCTGGTACAGTAGAATTTCCTTACATGTAAATGTGCTGTGTATTGAAAGTGGGTCGTGATTTGGTTCCCCACTGTGTGAACTGTGTTCTGCTTGTTGGAAGCTTTATCCAGCCTAATCGGACTGAATCCGCATTCATCTCCATTCAACCTGGGCCATGCCACACTGGCCCCTACCCCACTGCACAGAGAAAGCAACCGACGAGACACCTGCCTGGGGACCATCCTCCTGCTCCACGCTTGAACCGGAACGATGCCTCGGTGAATCGTGTGAGCCCTGCTTCTCCTGGTACTCCAGATTAACCACCTGCTGTCTCAATTTTCGTCCAGCCTGTGTCCAGTCTTGGGTATTGTGAGTAATCATCAAGGTAGCTCCCTGCAACAACAGCCTAATCTAAAAGTGTGTCATCTGATTGTCTTGTTGTTTTCTATTCACGAACTGAGCCCTCCGGCTCCGGATTACAAATAGTGTGTGTTGTGCATGTTGTTTTCTTCCACCACAGGGCCCCAACCAGCTGCAACGTTCCTGGCTAGCCCACCATTCTCCATCTGGGTACCCAGAGTGTGTGACTGTTTATGGACCCTGAAGTGCATGTATAACTGTTTGATTGATAGAGCCTTTAAGCAAATTAACCTGATTACGCCCCTCCCTTGTTCAAGCCCCTTAAATAAATCAGATCTAACTCTTTTTTGCATTTACCCTGACTGTGGTTCCAGTTTGTGCAAGAGTACTGTACTGCTGTTATTTGCTGTGTATAACCTTGTTTTACAGGGGGTCCCCAGGGCCGGGCCAGAGGAAAGCCCTGGTGGTAAGTGCAAACAGTGTGGGTACTTGTGTGGTGTATCAGGGGTATTGTGAAAGTGATTATTGTGTATTGTTCCAGCCACTAGTAAGGAAAGAGGGGGGTTACAGTGTCCCGGAGGGCTGTGCCCAGGTTAGTTTGACCACTACCAACCCTGACCTCTGGGTGGAGGCACCCCTTTCAGAACTCAGGCCCCTTAACCTGCTACTAGCCAAACAAGCAGGGGTAGCAGCCCTTGGGATAGCGCCATCTAGGGGTTACACTTCTCTATCTTAGTGTTTACCTCACTAACTACCCTGTTTTTTTTTTTGAGGGGGGCTGGGATTTCTTTGCTCCTTTTCAGTGCCTCCCCCTTGGCTAATTTAAATGCTTGCCAATGAAGCATTTAAACCTATGCCCTAAGATCCTGGTTCCCCTCCTGGACAGATGCAGACCATCATGCCAATATAGGACTGTATCCCTCCAGGTGGACCCCCAGTCTACAATGAAACCAAAACCCTGAGCTCTGCACCAGTTTTTCAACCATTGATTGAATCCTGTGGTGTGCAGCATCCTAGCCTCACCCATGCCATAGACAGGCAGCACCTCCGAGAAGGTTACTGTGTGTGCTACTTGTCTAAGTCCCCTCTCCAACTCCACAAACTCCTCCTGCACTGCTCTGATCCCTTTCCCAGCAAGGTCATTTGTCCCTAAGTGGGCAATGACATCCAGCTCCTTCCCCCGTGCAGCTGCTCCCACGATCCTGAGGATTCGCTCCCTGTCCCTCCAAGCCATGACACCATGCAGGCACCTTACCTCCCCTCTCCCCTCCCTCCCCAAGTTCTACCCCCCTAACAACTGAGTCCCCCACCAGGAGTTGTTTCCTTCCCCTGTGGGATTCTGTGCCATTTTCCTGTGGGTCTTTTTGTGGAGGTTACCAGCATCCTCCTTGGTCTCCACTGTGGGTGCCTCTATAGAGGAACCACACTCTGCCAGAACAGTGTATGACTTGTGGAGAGGTATAACTAGAGGGACGCATCTCTGTTCCTCCACCCTCACCCTCCATGAGCCCACCATGGTCCAACCGCCCCTCTTTCTTGGCAGCCTCTGAGGCAGTGGCGTCGGCCCTGGTGGTCACTGGGTGGGAGAGGAGGTCCCCCAAATCCTGATCAACTCAGCCTGGAGATGAGCAACCTCCTCCTTCAGCCCAGAGAGGTGCCTGCAGATGGGACAACACTGCACCCTCCAGAACATCTCCCAGAAGACTGCCACTGCACAGCCACTGCACTGCACTACTTCAATCATGTCTTATTTGTAGCCCCTCAACTGTTGTTTTGTATGCTTACTCTTTCCTCTCTCCATTTACTTTTTTTTTTCTCCCTACTTTCCTACTGCCTCCATGCCATTACAGCTCCTGCCATTCCTGTTCTGGGACAGGAAGTTCCTGTATTCCTCAGTAGTCTCCTTACTTGCACAGAGACAGACCTCCAGCAGCTAGGTGGTGAAGGAGAGCTATTCTTTTCCTTCTAGGATGGTGAGTCTTTTGTGCCTCTGTAATCACTCCCTTCCTTCTCCCAAACAGGAAGTTCTTATTGTCAGTCAAATCCAGTGCCTATAAAAGTGGAGCTGGCTAAGGGTAGGCGGTTGAGGGCTGCTGCCTCCTCTTGCTGCTCTCTGCCAAAAGCTAAGTAGCGAAGTTTTAAATACAGACATCTGGCTTTCTATTGCCTAAGCCACACCCCCTAATACTGCAGCTTCTCTCTTCACCTAGCTAACAGCATAGATAGCAATTCCCTTTCCCCAACTCAGACAAGCACACCAACTCTGGTTTTTTGTTGTTTTTGTTTTTTACCCTAATTGAAGGTCCCAGTAATAGAGTTCTAGTTCTTTAATCCCAGTAGAAGAGTGGGCTATGAGGGGTGAGGCATCATATAGCCCACTAGAATCAAGTTTGAGAGGTCTCTATGATGTCATCTCAGCCCAAGATGGTAACAGCAGTCTTGTTTCAATGCACTGCTGAGTGGCAGCTGGTATGGTCTACCCTACCTTCTATCGCAGCTTCCCGAACTTACTTGTGAGCTCGGGTCACATGACAGCAGTGCAACGTCCAGCCACTGGGCTATTGGGGCAGTCTCAAAAGCTGGCACTTTTTGAAGGAAAAAAAAGTATCATTCAGTGAGTGGGGTTTCCTTAACAAGCTCTGGGTCTGAGAAGAACCATGTCAGTTCTCCCAGACCTCTACTGCTGGGGTTCACCCTGGTAGAGGGCCTGCTGCAATGAGCCCTGTGTGGACACTTTCATGCTTTCAGAAAGAAGGGCAACAGGGTCCGCTGCACTGCTGCCACTTGGGAGATTATAGTTGGCAGCACATGCAGAGCAGTTTACTATGTGGGAGGATGCCAGTGGGTCCGTTTGCAGCTGTGAATATGTGTGTGCATATGCACAGGGCACCCTTGCTACTAACGTTTGAGGGGAAAGATGCAAGACGAGTAGAAATACCCTAAAGTGTGCTGGGTGAGGCTTGATGCTCTTGTGCCCTGCCCTCGCAACTGGCCACTTCACCTCCCGCACTAGAGAAGCAGAAGGGCAGCAGAGCAGTACCCAAGGAAATCACCACAGTGCAAGGCCGCACTATGAGGTTGGAGGTAAGTGCCAAAGAAGGGATGGGATGGGGTTGGGAGTGTCAGCAGTTGCTGCACAGAGGCACTGTGAGATTGGAGGTAAGCACTAGAGAGTGATTGGACAGGGCTGGGAGTCAGGGCAGTATGACAGGGAGATCCTGCCACTCTTGAGAACCAACTTTTTCTTAAATCTGTTGCAACAGTTCCATTTCTTAGCCTACTCTATCCTTTACAATTCCTAGTCCATAAGGTTGGCCACGTATGGGCACCCCTTCCCCTTTCTTGACTATGCTGTAGTGTCCTCCTTAATTTTCCTATTCCCTCTCAGGTCCTCATACAGGGAGATTATTGTTGTGACCTCCGAGCTGATGTAAAACAACAGGCTGTGTTTCTTGTTGTTGGATTTAGTATGCAATGGCACTATGTCATAAAATATCTTAATGTATATATCTTATTTGTATGAAACCTGTAAATGCTGACAACACCACGGCACTAGATGTTTTTGATAAAGGTAGAAAGTACTAGGTGACTGTATTATAAAAAGTAAGTTACCAGGGTAGAGATATCAGAAAACTCACTGTTGTATTGTTAAATGCATGTAAATTGGTACCATGCAGTACTGCTGTAAACTGAGCCAGTCTGAATTGTAATGGCAATTTGCATATACACCCAGTTGCATTATGGGAATTTGTGTGATGCTGTGTTTCTTTGAAACTTGGCTTATTGCCAGTGCCCTTTTGGGTAACCCTTGCTTCGGTGCTTCTGCACTGGGGTTCTTTGTGTTTGGTTTGTTTTGTTTTTATTTGCGCCCCCACCACCCAAGCAAACATGACAAACATAGGAGAATCTGAATTTCAACTGAAAAGTTAGATTAGTAGATTATGGGGTTAGTAGGAGCTTCCCTAATATAGAGGAAAAATGTGTATAGTCTGTTGCTGCACATTGGTCTATCAAAAAAGGGATGTATTATTGCTGAAGGTTAACCTTTGTATTTTGAATAAATATCATGCAGAGAGTGTGTGTTGGACCTGAATTTCAGTGTCTGGTCTATGTGTTATCCTACAGCACCTTCACAGGCAGAAGGGGGCAGCATTGGTGACGGGGATCAAAAGAATGGTATGAAACATAAATAGTAAGTCCTGTGTGACAGCCTGCTATCAGGGCGGGTGATGAAAAAGCCCCCTTGTGGGGTGAAGAAAACATTGAGAGACCAAACCTCAGAATTCTTCGGCTACTGTGCATTCACTGGAACAATTGAGAGAGCGGTTGAATTCCATTCAGAGGGGACACCCATATCAGGAGTGAAAGTTACAGGGAACCATGACTACAGAATCAGGGCCTTGCTATTCACTGGCAATACAGCTGGTTTGGTAGTCACTGACTGGGCCTGTTCTGCATGATCCATACTTTGAAGCTTAGAAGTCGGGGGAAGGCAGGGAGGGAGGAAGGGGCAGCTGTGGTATAAGGGCTGCTAGCTGCACAATTGAGCAGACTTGATAGATTGTAAGGCCTGTATCTGCTGGCAATTTCACATGTTCATATATTTGTATGCCAGTTTATACCAGTCTTGTGGCTTACACTATTTGTTGTGATTTGGATTTTCATTTTGGGACTGCTTGTATTCAGTATTCGTTCTCTCCATTGGCGCTGCAAACTTCGGCTCACAGGCCTGCAATATACCACTCCAGCAATGTGCACATATAGATTTTTCAGCCCTTATTAGTTTAGTACAGAAGTTTTAAGCTATTCTGAAGGCTGTCCAGTCAAAGTTGGACTTTGTTTTTTGGGCCCTTTTCTAGAGTCTGTCCCTATTTTTAATGTCTCTTTTAGAGAAAGAGTAAACCAAGGGCATGACCTTTTTCTAGTCCTAGTTTTTGTGAGGGGGGCATGTTTGTCAACTACTCTTATAACAAGGCTCTGGAAGATGTTATACACTTCAGAGACTGAAGGGGCCAGGTAAAGGTCCTGCCACCCAATCTGGCTTAGGTCTGAGAAGAAAGCAGATTGGTTGAACGATTTAAGGTTTCTTTTGACACTGAAAGTGGAAATTGAAGTAAGCTTAGGGGGTGCAAATTATGCAAGCAACTGCTCTGTAAGACATAAATTAGTGTTGGAGAGTTGATTAGTGGCCTTTGCTAATCAGAATGAAAAATGATTAGCAATCAGTCGGTTTTGATTAGCAGTTTTCTAAAATGGGTATTTTTACTTTAAACCATATAATTATTACTTATTATTGTATATATTGATAAAATAGACATTGCATGCACAGTTCTGAGACTGAATTTGCCATTTTGACCAAATTGTGTTCATAGCCTTTCTTATTACCCCACCTCATGTACCCAGTGCAGAAGTTTTTTCCAATCCCATGCAAAGCGTAATTCACTTATGCAACCTACATTCCGTACCACAGGTGGGGAGACACATTTTGGCCAGGATTTGAAAAATGTCAGCTGTGACATCTATGAGGTGGTGTAATAATAATGCTATGTTGAAAATATGGGGTCAAAATATTTAAAAATTCCAAAGTTACGAGGGTGCGTAGTGAAATTGCAACGAATGGTCATAACTTTGCCATTTTTTCATATTTTGATCCCAAATTTTCAACATAAACTTCTTATGACTCCACCACATGAACAATGTGACTTGTCATTACACAAATCCTGCCCAAAAGGTAAATTTGCCAAGCGACTGTGAAATCACCTTTTGAGCAGGAGTTGCATAGTGACAGTTATATTTTTCATGAGGTTGTGTCCCCAAAAGGCTATGTTGAAAATTTGGGGTCAGCATCTCAAAAAATGACCTGAGTTATGCACCAAAGTTGAAACCTCCATTTAATACATTGAACCGCATTTACCTTAGATCTCATACTGCAGTTTCTGGTTCCAGCAGCAAGATGCATCATTGATCAGGACAGCAAATCTTGAACCTGGGACCTGTTAAGCTAAGTGATGGTGTGGGAGGGTACTGGGGGTGTGGGGAGGTGGGTGCACAGTGGGTGATCGGGTAGGGGGTGCAGAAGTGATTGGTGATGGAACTTTTTTTTTTCTAGTTTAAAAAAAAAATCACTGACGGACAAAAAGGGAACAGTGATCTGGTGGGGGGATGCCACTAGACACCAGGGAATGAACGAGACAGCAATCAGAGGGTGGGGGGCACCACTAGACACCAGGGAATGAATGGAACAACAATCGGAGGGTGGGTAGCACCACTAGACACCAGGGAATGAATGTGACAATGATCGGAGGGTGGGGGGGGGGCACCACTAAACAACAGGGAAAATTTTAAAAAATATGGGGAATAGCCAGCTCATATGATTAGCAATCATTGCTAGTCAAGCTGGCAATTGACTCATGTTTCCCGATTCTTGGATCGCAAATTGCGATGTGAACCCACTTATTTTATGCCTTGCTCTATGATTGCTTAGGTCAGTATGAAACACCCCTGCATGAGAAATGTTATGAGGCTTATTTGCAAGCATTAAGTCAATAAGAGAGCTGCGGCCTGGATTATTTTGCATTGGGGTGGGTAATGTCAGGGGTAATTTGAGACAGGCCATGTTTGTCACAAAAATCCGTCAGATGTTTGGTGCTGTCAGAGTTCCAATCGAGGTTGAAATCTCCCACGATAATACATTCTGAATTAGATTTCTGCAATATGTTATGTATGTGTGGAAGTATCCTGAGACCCCCTGACAGTGGTCTGTAGCAGGCGGTTATTAAAATAGCCTCCTTGGAAGATACAGACATCTTTAGGGTAACACTTTCAAACTGCTTTGGGACTGAGGATGAGTCCGTGACTGTTACAGAAAATTTGTCCTTTCAAATATAGCAACCCCCCTCCGGAAGGTCTGTCGGTAGTCTAAATTCATTATAAGAGGGAGATTGATACTGTGGTCAGAGGCAGAACCCTTAAGCCAAGTTTCAGAGAGCATGAGCATGTCAGGTCTGGCATGGAGTACCCGCACTTGAATCATATCCTGTTTTGTTAAAAGGCTGTACACATTTCAATGCAGAAAATGGATGCCTTTTAGTTGAGGTAAATCTGAACAGACTTCTAAAGAAGTCAGTGGCCCTGGATTCAGTTCAACGTTCCCAGAGCATCTGGCAGGGTAATAGCTAGTAGCAGGTGCTGGCAATTAACAATTGATTTTAGATGCGCAGCTAGATGCAGTTATGCCGCACTTAACAAACAGTTGGGCAGTTAAACTGAATAATGCAGCTCAGGCTGCTTGAGGAATTAAAGTCCAAGAAGCTGCAAAAAAAAAATCCAGAAATTCTAAAGTCGGAGGAGCTGTTTGCGCTGCGGTGCAGACCACGAGGTTCAAAGCTGGAGGAGGTAGCCAAGCAAAAGACAGGTGATGAAAAGGCGCTATAATTCAAGCTTGAGCGCCGGGACTTGGAGGGATCATACCTTTCCTATGGCTGGCAAGTGGGCAGGCTGGAAAGCTTGTGGTGGCTGGTCCAGGGAACGCCACACCAGAGGATCGAACAGGGAGCGCCCATTCAGGGACCTCCAAACTAAAGGGAAAAAGAGTAATTAGCTTTAGTCAGTAGGAAATCGATGGGTGGGGGGTAGACAGGGCAGAGACAGGGAGAAGGCAGGGGTCCAAGCTCAGAGGGATAAGTCTTAATCATGGGCTGGTTCCACAAGGAGAGCCAAGATGGAAGAAGAAGAAGGGGTGCAGGGAAACAGAGTGAAAATGAAAAAAAAAAAAGAGTGAAAGGAGTGAGAAAAAATAACTAAAATGTTCTAGGTGTAGGCAAGGCAGTAGGCTGGAGGAGATAGCAATTTAGCATAGAGGCAGTGAGAAAAGAGCTAAAGGAGTGGGAGAAAAAAGAACTAAAACGTTTTGTGGCTAAGCAAGGCAGTAGATCTGAAGGGGTAGCAATGTAGCACAGAGCAGTGTAAAAAGAATCACAGTAATGCAAGTCTAAATGACTGCTAACATCTCATGAGCAGCAAAGTGGTTAAGCTGCACACAGATATGGTAGAATAAGGAAGGCTAAGTAAATTCCAAATAGCTAGTAGCAGGTGCTGGCAATTGACAATTGGTTTTAGATGCGCAGCTAGATGCGGTTATGCCGCACTTAACAAACAGTTGGGCAGTTAAATCAAGTAATGCAGCTCAGGCTGCTTGAGGAATTAACATCTAACAAGCTGTAAAAAACTCCAGAAATTCTGAAGTCATAATTGGTTGGAGGCAGGTGCACTGTAGGCAGTGTGGAACTGGGATTGCTGCTTCATTGTGTTGTGGTTGGGCGGTGCTTCCTGCTTTTCTTTCCTGGTTTTCCTGTGGGCTCGGACAGCAGTGGCTTGTGCACAGAGTATACTCATGCTGTCATCAGGAGTCTGCCCACCAGTTGTGGCTGCTGCTTGCAGCATCCCCTGTGGTCACTCAGGTAGCGGTATCATAGCGGAACATGTGCCCTCCCTCCCTGGAGGAGGAGGAAAGTGTCCTATTGGATGTTCAGTTCTCATCTCTGCCCCCCAGGTGGTTCTTCATGACCCAGTCTCGTTCCTGAACAAAGTTGCTGGCATCGTAAGAGGTAATGTTACTGCTCTGCGGGCAAGATGCCCTCAGTGTCCCACTCGTACTATCTCCCTTAGTAGAATACCCTTTTACTTGGTTATAGTTTGTTCTTTTTGCCAGTATTTCATTAATTGTTTCATAGAGTATAGAGATATCTGTTATTTGGGGGTTACTGTTTAATATGTATGGTGTCCTGTACTTGGAGTGGTAAGTGATACCCTTTGTACTTTCCCCTGGTGAGAAGCACCCTGGCACCAGGTACTTGGAGGCACTGTACCATTTGTACATTTACAAGAACTCCATTTACCATCCCTTCAATGCCAGTGTGATCTGTCCTAAAACCTAGTGGCTCAAGCAACTCCGAGCAATATTCATCTGCACACTCCTTGGGTACAGGGGGGTTACACTAGTTTAAGTGTTTGCCTCCCAGCATGCTGCGTCTCTGCGCTGAGTCAGAAACTTCTCCAGAATTGAATTCTCTCTTGATCCATCTTCTGGTAAGCAGAGCATCCCCTCAGGAGAAGGGGTCTGGTAGTATTTTGCCATTATCTTGCATGTATCCGTGTTGAAATTCTGTGCCATTATCTGCGCACATCCCTTGCATGTCAAGGTCTCATTAAATTTAATTTCCTTCCTACTGAAATGCATATTCTGGTGTTACCAGCAGACTTGGCAGCCCCGCTACAGTATTGCCCACCTCCAGATGCTTGTTAATACATTTAAATGATACTGGTCCCAGTACAGAACATTGTGGGTTTAAGACTAGATTGCCATTTATTATACAACGGACATAAAAAAATCCTTGAGTAACATGAAAGGTCTGCCTATTTGCTTACCTTTGGTTAAATCCTGCAGTAACCCACAGCTGAGAAAGGGCATTTATAAAACCAAACCAAAACAGAATTAAACACATTTTTAAAATAGTTTACACATGGGGCCATTGTATGACAGCAGTATGGCTCTCCAGGATGTGGATAGTTGAAGGATTGCCCAGTTCTCATGTAGTTAAATCACTTGGCTGTATCTTGTGACACACCATTCGAGGCTTGGGTCTTGTGACACACCATGCGAGGTGTTGGCAAATCCCCCAATAACCCACAGATTGTCTTGCTGTATTGCTTAATTATAACCCTTTTATTCTCCTTTCCTATACTAAATTTCAACTCCATTGAATTATACTACCTGTTATACCCAGGTTCTCTTTTTATTGTTGATGAATTAAAAGTTTATTTTAAAAAAATGTATCCAACAATTACATGAGTATTGGTCTCACGCACTTAAACCTAACTTAACTTAAAGTGGATACAGGTATTAAGTCACTTTGTATTGGCAAGTATTCAGGGGTGCCAACGTTTATGAACCTTTGCAGGGTGCTGACAGAAAGTAGATAATACTTTTTCTATGTCTAGGTTTCCTAATAACCCTTTTTTTCAGGCAGTGCTGAAAAGATTGAGGGTGCTTATGTCAGCTTTGTGGGTGCTTGAGTACCCAAGCACCCATGGAGTCTGCACCTATGCAAGTACTGTAAATAATACTCATCCTGCAGGCTCTAACTTCTCACTTCAGAGCTATTCATTGCCTCTCCATCATGCTTCAGTACCCCCTAGGGTTGAAGGTCTTTAGGAGACAGATGAGGAGACACTACTTTACAGAGAGAGTCGTGGCAAGATGGAATGCACTACTGGAGGAGTTAATCGAACTGAGAACAGTGGATAGCTTTAAGCAGGGTTGGGATAGAGTCAAGGGCAGGATTAGTACAGAGAAGTACACAAAGGGGAAGACCAGGAAATGGGAGGAAGGGAGGGGTTTGGGTGGGGCTGGGGCATCTGTGAGTGTGGCTGTAGTGCCACCACCCTCCTTAGTTGACATCGAGCTTTATAGGAAGAACCTTGTGGCTCCCTAAACCCATCAGTCGACTTTCCCATCTGCAGATTATTTTCTTTAGCCACTAGCGGCCGCTACACTCTTAAATCATTGTGCTTTTCAATTAAATTCTACCTACTTGATACACAGCTCACAGAACTAATCTCTAGCAGCTGTTAGCCAGCCAATCTAGCAGTTTATCACTCTGTCAGGAGTTGAAGGGGTACCAGAGCCACCTTGCCCACCACCCAACCACGCAGACAGTCGCCCCGAAGTCAGGTTTTGGGATGGAATACAAGGGTGCTGTCAGCTCTCTCCTGCATATCATGGACTACCAACTAATCCTGTATCACACTAGCCTGGACCTGTCCTGGCTAATCCTGGCAACACAGAGATTGGGAGGACAAATCCTGTTTCTAGCACTGCTTGCTGACTTGCTTAGCATGCTTACTTCAGATGTCTACCTCAGTTCCAATTAACAACCCCCATGGAGTGAAGACCTCACAACACAGTGACTTTACCTTCTCCAACCAAATTGCCAAGACACAACATGTGCTTACCCATGCCACCCTTATTTTTCAGAAGGGTTGTACCTATAACTCATTTCGCATGCTCAGAAAATACAAAATGTCACAACTGGTACATCTCCCATTCCACGCTATTAAACTGTGGTTTCTCATTCTCATTGTCATCCTATTGTCAGGGGACGTAGAACATAACCCTGGCCCCTCTGTCCACCTCTCTTCCGCTGACCTATCGGCTATCCCAGGGAAAGGACTTCTCATTGCCCATATGAATATTAGGAGCATTACCAAGCACCTCGCCGATCTCGAGGCATGGATGAAAGTGCACAATCCTGACCTACTCTGCCTATCAGAAACTTGGCTTAAGCCCCACATTCCAGACTCCTTATGTTCCTTAACCAATTACTCCCTGATACGGAGAGATAGACCCTCCCCTAAACGTGGAGGGGGGTCGCCCTTCTCTACAAAAACCATCTTGATATTACTGTATGCCCACCCACCACCTCCCCTCAGTCTGAGTCCCTACACACAACCATTGCCTTTGGTGCAAAAAAACTTCACATTATCTGAGCCTACAATCCACCCACTGGAGGTATCACAGGTTCAGGACTTACTTAATCAAACAGCCATGAATGGCAAGCAAAACAAGGTCATAATCTTAGGAGATTTTAACCTAAAACTGGCTGGGACCAACTCACGGCACACTGCTGACGCTAACACAGATTTATAACCTTCACCAGACCCTAACTGAGCCTACTAAAACCACCTCTTCTCTAGCTACATCCACCCTCATAGACTGAGTACTGGTGAATCGCCTTGACCATGTGCAAACTACAGGCATTTTGGCAGATGCTATCACAGACCACTCACCCACTTTCTGTGTATGGAGTCCGGAGACTGCTCCCCCACCACCTCCACGCTACATTACTATTACCAACTTTGCCAAACTGGACGTGGAAGCTTTTCTCTATGATGTTTCCTGTATCAATTGGTCTGACATCTATTGCTTCCATGATGTTCAAACTGCCCTTGATATCTTCATTAACAACTTCACAGCACTCCAAGATAAACATACTCCGAAGCTTACCAGAAGGGTCAGGGGTAAACAAACAAGATGGTTTCACAAGGACCTGCTTGCTAACCTGTGCACTCGGGACACACTCTGGAAGAAGTATAAAGAGTCTAAACTACCAGTGGATTACAATACCTACAGGGCCTCTCGGAGCACCTCAAAAAACAAATCAAAACTGCAAAGAGCATCTACTGCAAATCACTGCTCACTAACTCAGCTGGTGACCCTAGAAAATTCTGGACACACATAAAGACCTTTCTTGGGGATGCACAGTCATCGATCCCAGGGGATATGATCCTAACTGGTGTGCATTGCAACGACTCGAACACCATAGCGAATGCCTTTAACAGACTTTTCACGGACATGTCTCAGTACACCTTGTCCTTCGCTTCATCTCCCACAACATCTCAGCCTTACTGCACACCCATGAGATCTGCATCTGGTGCTGACCACTGCAAACTACTTACTACCCCCCCTTTCTACTTTAAAGCTATATCTAGGTTTGAGGTCCAAAGGCTATTGCAAACCATATCCGACAACACTAGCCCTGGCTCTGATTCACTCGAGCTATGACTCCTGAAGCTAACGGGACCATTGATTGCCTCATCTTTGGCCAAGATTTTCACTCTGTCTCTCTCTCTTGGTGTTGTCCCTGATCTCTGGAAGATTGCCCAAGTTCGCCCATCCTGAAAAAAGGTGACCCAAAGGATATAAACAACTACACGCTCATAGCCATGCTCTCTGTGCTAAGCAAACTACTGGAGAAGCTTGTTGCAATCCAAACATAGATACATAGATAGATACATAGACAGTGTCAGCAGATAAGGGCCTATGGCCCACCCAGTCTGCCCATTTGAGCTTGTAAGTTCAGTTTATGTTTTCCTAGAAGTCTGTTGCCACTTACCCCTGACCTCCAGAATTCCTTTGTCTATCCCATGCATTCTTAAATCCCGTGATTGTTTCAGCCCCCACCACTTCCTCTGGCAGGGTGTTCCACTTGTCCACCACCCGTTCTGTGAAGAAATTCTTCCTCATGCTTCCTCTGAATCGCTCATCCTCCAACTTCATCCCATGCCCTCTAGTCCTGGAACATCTTTTTCGCTTAAAATAGTGTCTTCCTGCACCTGTTCCTCCCTGTAAGATACTTGTATGTCTCTATCATATCCCCTGTCTCCTTCTCTCCTCCAGGCAGTACATATTCAGTTCCTTCAACCTGTCTTCATAGAACTTGTGATGCAATCCATGCACCATCTTTGTTGCCCTCCTCTGAACCTTCTCTACCCTGTCTATGTCCTTACGAGGCATGGTCTCCAGCACTGTACACTGTACTCCAGGTGGGCCTCACTAGTGTCTTGTATAGCGGAATTATGACCTCCCTTTTCCTGCTGGTGATGCCCCTGCCTATACATCCCAGCATCCTATTTGCTTTACCTGCTGCCTTGTCACACTGTTTCCTACCTTGAGGTCATCAGAGATGATAACCCCAAGATCCCTTTCCTGCTTGGTGCATGCTATATCCTCACCCCAACTGATATATTGTGCCAGGGTTTTTGTGCCCCATATGCATTACCTTGCACTTCCTTGCATTGAATTTCAACTGCCAAACCCCTGACCATTCTTCAAGTTTCTGCAGGTCCCTTCTCATCCTGTCTACACCCTCTGGTGTGTCTACTCTGTTACAGTGCTTTGTGTCATCAGCAAACAGTGAAATTCTGCCTTCTAGGTCCTGGGCAATGTCACTGATGAAGATGTTGAATAGGACTGGTCCCAGTACTGATCCCATTGGTCACTCTTCCCTCTGTGGAGTGACAGCCATTTACCACCACCCTCTGTGTCCTGCCGCCCAGCCAGTTACCTACCCACTACACTACTGTCCTGCCCACACCCATATTCCCCAGTTTGTGTAATAGTCTTCTATGTGGCACAGTGTCAAAGGCCTTGCTGAAGGCCAGATAGGCCATGTCCACTGCCCTCCCCAATCCACCTCCCTAGTCACCCAGTCAAAAAATTCAACGAGGTTGGTCTGACATGACCTCCCCCTGGTGAAACCATGCTGCCTTGGGTCCTGTAGTCCATTGACAACCAGATGTTCCACCAATCTCTCCTTCAGTAGTGCTTCCATGATCTTCCCCACTCACCGAGGTGAGGCTGACTGGTCTGTAGTTCCTGCTTCCTCTTTGTTCCCACTTTTGTATAAGGAACTACATCTGCTGTCCTCCAGTCTTTGGGTACCTCCCCTGTTTCCAGTGATCAGCAAACAGGATAGAGGTTCAGCCACCCACCTCTCTTAGTTCTTTATGACCCTGGGGTGCACCCCATCTGGCTCCATTACTTTATCAACTCTTATTACTTCCAGTTCCTTCAGGACCCTTTCTCATGTAAAGGGACTTGTGTCCATTTCTGCACCATTCTCACCCCTTGTACTCCCTTCAGACCCATTACCTCCTCTTCCTCAGTAAAGACTGAGCAGAAATACTTGTTCAATATGTCAGCTTTACTGTTGTCATCCTCCACGCCCCATCCTCCCCCTTCAGTCTCATTATTCCTCCTTTGTCTTTCTTTTTTCACTTAGTGCCTGTAAAGGTTTTGTCCCTCTACCCACTGATTTTGCAATGTGTTCTTCTGTCTGAGCTTTGGCTTCCTTACTGACCTCCCTGCCCCCTTTGCTTCTCCTGGTACTTCTCCCTATCCCCTTCTGCCTTTGTCTTTTTGTATTGCCTGCATGCAATCTTTTTGGCTAAGATAGGCAAACAATTGCCTATCTTACAAAGAACAACCTTCTCTCAGACACTCAGCATGGTTTCAGGAAAGGGCACAGTACCCCAACCGCTCATCTCAAATTCTCCACCGATGTACTCTGCAACATGGACAAAGGCCTACTCGCTGGAGCAGTATTTATCGATCTTACCAAAGCTTTCGATCTTGTTGATCACCCCCTGCTTCTCTCAACCCTGCATAGACTTAACTTCTCATCCCAAGTAGTTGACTGGTTCAACAGCTACTTATCAAACAGATTACAACTTGTTAAATTCAACTCTGCTCTCTGAATGTGACCATCACTGACATTGAGGTACCCTAGGGTCCATCCTGGGACCCCTTCTTCTTGCTTTACATTAACAACATACATTCTATCATACTCTCCTGCTCAGCTATTCTATATGCTGATGATCTCGCTCTTCTCCAGCGCACGACAAAGTCAACATCATCAATGAAAACCTCTCCTCAGATTTCAGGAATGTGCAAACATGGCTAAATACAAATAAGCTCATCCTCAACACAAAAAAGACACAAGTTATGCTACTTGGCACTGCCCCCAAACTTAGGGCCTGTAAGGAACCCCTCCTAGTCCATGACTCTGGGGGTCTCTCATCGACTGTGTCACATCCTTCAAATACCTGGGAGCCCTCCTCGATAAATCCCTTGATTTCAGTCTGCACATACAGTCAACATGCAAAGCTACAAATGCCAAACTTGGAATTACCTACAAGACTAGTCACCTGCTAACACCATCCACTAAACTGGCTGTTGCCACGGGTATTCTGCTTCCAGCGCTGACATATGGTGTCTCCACTTTTGCTAATGCCCATAAGACTGCTCTCCATAAATGGGATGTCGCACATAACAACATATGTCGGTATGCTTCCTCTTCACATCGCCTCAAGTACCACTGCACACTGTATAATGAACTGAGCTGACTCTCCCCTTCTGCCTACCGACTTTACTCCCTAGGGACCTTCACAGACTCTGTAATCCAAAATCAAACACCCTTCTCACTTGCAGCTATACTTGTTTTACTGACACCTGCTCGTGGACTACGCCCGGCAAATAAATTTCTATTTACCGTACCCAGGTGTCTTACTTCTAAAGGCTCTGGAGCATTTCACTGCACCGCCCCGGCCACCTGGAACTCACTCCCATCTGCCCTAAGACAGGCAAACTCCCACCCAGTTTTCAAAAAAGAACTATATCGCCACCTATCCCGGGACCCTTGCACATACTTTAATCCCACTTGAAGCCTCACAGCTAGCCACCCTACTCAGCCCCAGGACACTGCTGCACTTCTGAACAATCTTTGCCTTATTTTGTCTTAATAACTGCCACTTAGCCCAGTCTCAGTTGTTATTTGCTTGTACTACTGTCACCTTGTGTCATCTCTGCCTAGCCATATGTATAATCTCTAGTACTGTCTGAATTGATCTGTATTCTACCTACATGTACTATATACTATGTAACCATATACTATGTAATTGTATAATCTCATCTCTTTTATGTATGTATTCTCCCAGGTCATGCCTGAAAATAGTCAACTCTTGCTTGCGCACTCAAACTGGGTAACAAAACTAAATAAATAAATAAATAAAAATATGAAACTAAGAGCTGCACAATTGGGCAGACTTGATAGACCCATGGGCCTTTTTGGCCGCAATTTTGTATGTCCGTATGTATGTTTGTATGTCTCATGGGACTGGTTAGTCAGAAGAACAGACCTCCACTGAAAACAAAATACATACTCATCCTTTTCGATAACTTATACACCAACTTAAACAGTGATTAGAATGTAGCAAATAATGTGTGATTCAGGAAGGGTACACTGAGCTGTGACCGCTATTTCGAGTGCAAGTGCCCTGGGAGAGTTGGTTAAACTGACCAGTTTTATTGACTGTTGTTGATCACCACACCGGGAAACTTTCCTATTGATAAGTGCCATGTCATCCCTAATTTCCAGGTGACAAGCACAGCAGTTGAGTAGAAGGATACTTGGTTTAACATCTCATTCAAAAGACAGCACCCAACAGTGCAGCACACCCCTAGTGCTGCACTACAGTGTCAGTGCTGGGTATTAGCCAGGTGCTTGGTGTGGGACTAGAACTGCACTTAAATTGGCTGGCCTATAGTTCTTAGGCTCAACCCTTGAGCCCGTTTTATGTTGTCTTGCGCATGACGCAAGCAACATATTGTGGTAATCTCTGAATAGCAGGTTTTGAGGTGCGGTTGTGGTTAGGCCAGTGGCTTTACCGCTTTTCAGGATGGGCTCTGTGGCACGAATTAAATAGCACGCTGTCTATGACAGTAGTTGAAAAGTGTGCCACCAACTTAAAACAATTTTGCCGCTGCAGTGAGGAGTGACTCTGCCATTGTAGCGCATGCCTTGCCTGGTGTAATATTTCATTAGACATATGGCGCTATCGCGAGTCCTGGCCTCACAGTCCCCTAAGAAGCTGGACATCGGGTGCCTAATCCCCCCACGCACCCTCCCCAGTTAATTTGCTGATGGGGAGCCCAATCCCTGTCTGCATAATGTCCCCCAAAAAAATCATTTGTCTGCCAAGGGTGTGCCTCTAATCCCCCGGCATCACACCCCCAACATAAACCCGCTTTTTTTTGCCAATGGGGCCCCAACCTCATTGGCTCCAGTCCCCCAACCAAAACACCCAGGTGGCATGCTGGGTGCTCACCCTAGCATTAAATCTACCTGAAAAAGAAAACCTTCCTGCTATGTTTTTTTTTTTTCCTGAAAAGTAGAAAATGGTGCCTAATTGTGTCTGGTACCCTCCCCAACCCACACCCATCCTCTGTGCACCCCAACTCCCCACACACCCTCACCCCTATACTTACCTCCGAGCCGAGCGCAATAATCTTCGTGGACTGGGAACACGCCTACACTTTCAAAGCCGATCACAACTGAAGAAATGCCGTAAGCTATATAATGGCATAAATGTTTTTTTTTCAACTTAGGCAGATATCTTGGTAATTTTGTGAATTTTGGCAGTATGGCGCAGTGGTTTAAGGCTCTGAGCTGCAAATCTGGAGACCTGGCTTGAATCCCACAGCCCCACTTGCATACTGTGTGACCCTGAGCAAGTCACTTAACTTCTCGTGCTCCCAGGTTGCACCTGCAAACAAGCTTTCAGCTTAGTGTGTCTCACCTGGTAAAATAATTGGAAAAAATGTGGTTCTTGGAACCCCACTTTGAATTCAATCACTGTCATGTCGTTATTCAGTCCCGAAGGTGATTTCGTGGTCAGTGCATGGAAATCACCTTTGAGACCAATTAACAAAACAACAGTGCCACTGTTCATGAGATGGGCTCCCAGAAAGCCTATGTTGCAAATTTGGTAAAAAAAAAGACTATCACAAGTGCATTGCGAGTTTACATGCACGTCCGTAACTTTCGAGAATTTTTATATTTTTACTCCAGATTTTCAACATTGCCATTTTTACACACCTCCTTATGAACAGTGTAGCTGTCATTTTTCATATCCTGCCCAAAATGTGTTTTCACACATCTGGCTCACAATGGCGCGGTCGCTGTGGGAAATTAATGTTCAGGACAGATTAAGAAAATCACAGTGACACTGCTCATGAGCAGAGGTCTAAAAATTACTGTGTTAAAAATTTGGTGATAAAATTCCACAAAATTAGTATGTTACGAGCATGTGTGGCGCAGTTTGCATGCACACTCGTAACTTCGAGAATTTTTAACTTTTCACTCCAGATTTTCAACATTATCAATTTTGCACACCTCCTTATGAACAGTATAGCTGTCATTTTCACAGCCTGCAGAAATGTGGTTTCGCATCTGACACACAATGAGCGGTTGCTTGGGAAATCAACGCTTGGGACAGATTAAGAAAATCATAGTGACACTGTTCATGAGCAGAGGTCCCAAAATGCCTGAGTTGAAAATTTGTTGAAAGAATTCAGAAAATGCTGTTATGAGCGTGCGTTGCACAGTTTTCACGTGCGGCTGTAACTTCGAGATTTTTAATATTTTCTGTCCAGGCTTTCTTCACACCTCCTTATGAATGGTGCAGCTGTCATTTTCATGTCCCGCTTAAACTGTGTTTTCTCACATCTGGCAGAAATGGTGCAGTCAGCTGTGGGAAATCAACGCTCGATAGATTAACAAAATCACAATGCCACTTTTCATGAGCACAGGTCCCAAATGCTTTCATGAGGTGGGATCACAAAAGGCAATGTTGAAAATGTGGAGTGCAATACCAGCAAGCCGAGGCGTTAGAGTTTCTAACAATAACGTCCCACCCTGTACAGACTGACAGGCATCAGGGCTTTGGATTGTCAGCTGTAATGCTCATGCCATTCCACCCCCACCCTGCAGCCACTGACAGGCATCAAGATGTTCCTTGACTCTTCAGCCCCAGAGTTCACCCCATTCTCAATACTGCACCGTCTCAACGCACTTCCTTATGGAATGGGGTGAGTGTAAGGCCCATTAACCTCGAGGCACAACATGACACTTGTCAGAGTCTGCTGGGTAGGGTGAGGTGAGGTGAAATGGCATGAGTGTTATGGCCAACGACCCAAAGGCACACCTCAATGCCTGTCAGTCTCTGCAGGATGGGATGGAGTTGACTTTGGTTCCATACTTTACTGCCATTCCTCTTATGCATCTCTCTAACTCCTGCACTACCAATGCCAATGCCAGCAAGACAACATTTGGCATTGACAAATGCTTGTTAAATATTGGCACCATGTGGGCCACCCTTCAGCCATAGAATCATAGAATTTTTTGGCAGATAAGGACCACTTGGCCCACCTAGTCTGCCCAGTTATATTGTAATCTGGTCACATACGCAGTTTTCATGACTTATTGAATATGACTGCCATGGCATTAGACAGATTTTCATCGAGGATATCTCCTCCATTAGGCCACACCTTAGGAACTGTAAGCCATCAGCATCAGGACCACAAGAAAGCTTTTGCTATCACTGCTCAGTTCTTTCTCCTGCTTTCGATCATCCTTATTGACTCTGCTGAAGGCAATGACTTGACAAATCCACTGCCTTTTTTGTATTTTCTATACCTTACCAGTCTGCTATCATTGTTTCTGCATGCTACAGAAGTCTAAAGAACTTCTATTTAGATACTGTGTTTGCAGTTATAAAATCTAAAAAGATGACACACCCTCCATTTATATGTGTTGTTTGGGCCTTCTCACAACGTGAGAACTTGTGATGTTTACTAAGATTTCAACCAGGCTACAAAGCCATGCATTTGGAAGGCTCTGGAAACTTCCTTCTGGAAAAGTGTTGAAAGCTATAGACAAGGAGAAGGGTTCACAGTCTGCTTCTACCTCATTGCTGTCTGAAAAGTGTTTGTTGAAGCCGAAAGAAAATGATAAGGACAGGGTGTTGTCTTGGTCCTCCTCCTCATCCACCCATAAGACAAACATAAAGATAAGGAAAAGTCTGCTTTACCAGCAAGGTCCTGGTCACCATTGAAATCAGGTACATCCTCATCAATGCCTGCTCTGGCAGTGTTGAGAAAAGCTCCCCCCCAGCTGTCGTTGAGACACCAAAGTCGGGGTCTGGCTCGAGCACTGCCGTGCCTACAATGGACAGTACTTTGCCATCATCATTGGGCTCCAGTCTTTCACTGTGGTAGTCTCAGACCCTTTCCAGGGCACAGTTGACTCCCAGGCTGTGCTGGCATCATCCTCAGATATGATTCAACGCATACTACTGGGGTTGCCATTGCAGGTAGCAGCATTGTTGACAACAGTGCCTTCTGGTTCAGGGCCTTTGTTGATGGCTTCTACGGGATGCAGCTTATTCCTGACTCTCAGCCAACACTGGCTCCTTCTGCAGCTCCCATCGTCGTTCATAATGACAATGAACTAGAAAATAATCCTTACCTTATGGACCCTGAGGCAGATTTAGAGGAGAAATATGAGGGTGAGGAGCAGTTTGAAGAGAGAAACCTGACCTCTAGCTCTACCTTCTCATCCTACAGTGAGGACTTCATAGTTTATACCCAAGATCTCCTCCGGAGAACCCCACTTTTCAGGCCATGATGCAGGAAATACAGTCTACTGTGGGCTTCACTGTGGAAGAAGATCCACTAAGAGGAATCTCATGGAGGTTTGGGAGATGCCCTGCACTCATTCCATTATTATTCCACCAGTGTATCTTGTCTTGGAAGATGCTGCTTTTGCTGCATGGCATAGACCAAACTTATTGTCTGCAGTCCCTTGGAAGGCTGATGAGCAGTACCCTGCTCCATCTGCTAAGCCTTATTATGCTAACCAGACTGTAAGTGACTCTGTAGTCATCACGGCTACTCATGATAGGTCTAGGGCTCCTAGACACATGAACTCTTTATCTCCTAATAAAGAATCAAGGAAGCTGGATGTAATGGCAGACATAGTATCAAAGTAGTATTGGTATCAGATGAAAGGGGGTATGCCTTGTCAGAAGCCTGGGTAACAAAATCAGTGAGCTCCAGGCATTGATGATTAGCACTAAGATGGACCTTGTGGCCATCACAGAAATGTGGGCTTTGGAAAATGACAACTGGTACCTGATGGCCCTTAGATACTCAGTGTTCAGGAGAGATAGTGGAACAGGTAGAGGGAATGGAGTAGACATTTTTTCTTTCAAGGATGACATCCAGGTGGTGCAAGATGGGTGCCTCAAGGGTGTAATGGGGAGATGACATTGCTGTGGGTGCAACTCAAGGCAGCCTCAGGCAAGAAACTTCACTTGGGCATGACCTATAGACTTCCAGGGCAAGGGGAAGAGAGGGACAGAGAGCTCAGGGAAGAACATGAAAGAAAGTTGGCAGAGGGAGAAGTAGTGGTGGTGGGTGATCTGAACCTGCCAGACATTGATTGGGATGTTCCAGTAGTGAGGAGCACCACAAATCAGGCCTTGCTGGATGCCTTCCAAGACTATCTACTTGTACAGCTAGTTAACCCACCAAGCAGACTACAGTTCTTGATGTGGCGCTCACCAACTTGAAGATAGTAGGAGCTGGTAGAATAGGGGAGTCACTGGGGAACAGCGACCATAATTCCACTTGGTTTGAAGTGGTCCTTGGGTCTGGAAAACCCCAATCAAGAGCTGAAGTCCTTGATTTTAGAAGGCAGACTTCAACAAGCTGAGGGAGCTGGTCAAGGAAAAGTTAGTTAGCGAGACAACAAGGGAGGTAGAAAAGAGATGGAAGGCAATTAAGGAAGCCATTCTTTAGGTATCTGTGTTATGCATAAGAACAACAAACAAAAAGAACTGGTTTAAGAGACTGTTATGGTCCTCAGCAAGAGTCGGAAGCATTAAGGGAAAAAGGCTTTCTACAAGTATAAAGAAAAGGAGGGGGAGAAAGAATGGAGGAAATGCATACTGAACAATAGGGAGCCAAAGAGGGCAGTTATGGAGGTAAAAGGAAACACAGAGCTGCATATTGCAGAGGGGGTCAAGAACAGAGAAAAGCATTTCTTCCGATATATTAGGGATAAAAGGAAGAAAACGGGGAATCATAAGGCTAGCTGAGGGGGGTAAAGTGATAGAGGAGGCTGGGCAAAATGCCACCATTTTTAATGATTACTTTTGTTCAGTTTTCAGTAGGGAGGATGGTGGGCCCTTGCCAGAGAGTGGCATCAAAGTGGCCACTAAGGGGATCCCAGATATTAGGCAGCCAGTATTTAGAAATGAAAGGGTCCAGGCAGCCCCAAAGATAGATAAGCTGGACCAGATGGGTTGTATCTTAGGTTACTCAGGGAACTGCCAATAGTACTGGCTGAACCTCTGATAGGTCTGTTGAACAGTTCACTAAGGACAGGGGTAGTTCCGAAGGATTAGAGGGTGGCAGACATAGTTCCACACCATTGAGGGGGGGCAAGGAAGAAGTGAGGAATTACAGGCCTCTCATTCTTACCTCTATTGTAGGGAAGCTGATGGAGTCACTGGTCATAGAGGGCCTTGTGGAGTACTTGGAGAGTAGTGGTCTCCAGAATCGTAATCAGCAGGGATTTGTGGCAGGGAGGTCCTGTCAGACTAAAATTAAATAAAAAACAGCACTCCTGGCTAGTGTTAAAATACACATATATATATATATATATATACACACACTATATATATATATATATATATATATATATATATATATTATTAAATAAAGCAAAATACAGAGCAACACCACATTGTATTGTAAAACGATTGTTCACATACCAAAAATAGTGCAAACAGCCCAGCGCTTTGACGCCACAAAGACCTCTTCATCAGGGGTCCTGTCAGATTAACCTGATAGTTTTCTGTGACTGGCTGATGAGGGAATTGGAGAGAGGCCACGCTGTGGATTTACGCTACTGCTACTTCAGCAAGGCTTTGAGTGCCTCACAGACACCCGCTGAAGAAGTTAAAGGACCTAGGTGCCGCCAAGGTTATAGTAAACTGGGTAGGTAACTAACTAAAGGAGAGACAGCAGAGGATTCTGGTCAGTGGGGTCAAATCAGAAGAGAGGGAGGTCATGAGCGGGGTACCACAGGGATCTATCCTGGGTCTGGTCCTCTTCAATATGTTCATCAATGACAATGGCAAAGGAATCCAGGGCAGGTTGTCTTTTCGCACAAGACACTAAGTTCTGTGGGAGAGTGAATCGCTACGAGGGAATCAAGGAACTGCAGAGTGACTTACAAAACCTAGAGGGGTAGTCTAAGGTTTGGTTGTTGAAATTCCAGTGTCAAAAAGTGCAAGGTAGTGCACCTAGGGAATAAGAACCCCAGGACAGAGTACTGGATGGGTGAGGTAAAATTTAACACTACATCTGGGGAACGGGACCTTGGAGCTATCATCAGTGACTCCCTCAAACAATCAGTCAGTGCAGTGAGCATAGTGCAAAGCGAGTAGAATGCTGGGATTTATTGGGAGAGTATGGATAGCAGAAGAGAAGAGGTAGTACTACCCCTATATCGATCCTTGGTGAGGCCACACCTGTAGTACTGTGCTCAGTTCTGTAGCCTCGCCTCAGAAAGGACAGGGATATGCTGGAGACCGAGCAGCACAGGTAGCAAAATGATTCAGGGTCAACAGGGCAGGTCCTGAGGAGCCTCAAGGAACTGAACATGTACACACTGGAACCAGAAAGGAGAGGGAAATATGATAGAGACCTTCAGGTTCCTGAAGGGAATTAATAAGATGAACTGTGAAGCACTGTTTAACTTAAATACTAGTTTGTGGTCACGTGGACATGAGTGGAAGGTTCAGGAGAGACATGAGGAAGTATTATTTTATATAAAGTGTGGTGGAGCCATGGAACAGTCTTCCAGCTGAAGTGATGGGTGCTAAAACCTTTGGTGTTTTCAAACACAGTTTGGACAAAATGAAAGGTATAATTGGGGTTCAGAGTGGCAGACACTGGGAGGAGAATGGGGGATGGATGGGGAGGGCTAGGACACTGGAGGGACAGTAAGTGCCAGGGTTAAATAGGGTACACGAGCAGACTGGATGGACCGCTGGTCATTTCCGTTGTTATTGTCTATGTTCTGTGTACATATGCTTCTGCATCCTTGGACCTTAGGATTGCCAGTTACCAGGCCCACATGATTAAATACCTAAACAGCAAATGACAAGTTGCCCATACTACTGCTCAGGCTTTGTCTGATGGTTCTGCCAAAACTGATTTGCTTAAAACTTTTATCTGCTGGAACTGAAGTTGTTAAACATTTGCTACGCTCTGCTTATGATGTCTCTGATTTTTCTGCTAGGGCTGCATCTTCTGGCATTTGCATGAGATGCTATTCTTGGCCAGAGTGGCTGGCCTTGCCACTGATGTACAACTGGCAGTTTTGAATGCTCCTTTTAAAGTGATTTTCTGACTTAGCTGAGGGCAGCTACCACTCACATATTGTGTAGCTGCGTCTCAGCTGAGAAGTTATTCCCAGCCTGGTTTAAATAATAGATTCTGTCCCAGCACCTTTATATTTTTACTCATAATTTTGATTTCTCTGACTAGCTTGATGTTCCTGAGATCGTCCGTGATGTTCACGCCTGTTATCGTGATGATTATGTGACCAGGAGAGCTGAGATGAGCCCCCATTGAAATGAATTGATGCCATATTTTAAGATCAAGAATGATCACTGATCCTGAGGACACCGCCGACTAACAACGGGTCAGTGTTAGCGCCGTGTCCTTATTAATCTGGTAGGTGGCCATTCTTGATCTTAAAATGAATGAAAAATCCATCCCTATCTATTTTCAATGGGGTACTCTCAGACTTCTCCGGTCATCATGTCATGTGCTTGGAGCACGGGGCATGTCATGATTACCAGGGATTTCAGAACCGTCGGAATTCATTGAAATACAGAATTATTTTGCTTGATGATATTGTACTATATACACTTAGGCCCTACAGTGGCTGAAGTGAGGGATGTGTTCCATGCCACTTTTGCACAACTAGAAATCAACCCAATCAATGCCAACTCCTCCTCAATGCCAAGAAAACTGAGGCCATGATCTTGCCCCAAACACCACCTCCACTTCCTTGCAAACGCGCACAAAGAATTCTATCACTACTCCTTAGGTGAACCCCTTGGAATCACCTCCTAAATTCAAATATCTTGGTATGTGGCTAGACAACAAGCTTTTCCTTTTATGACCACCCTCTATGATCTGGCAAAGAGGCTAAAATTAGGCTAGGTTTCTTCTTCCGTGAATAAGTCCTCTTTCCACTGGATACCAAAACTAGGCTGGTCCAGACCACTTTCTTACTGCTACTGACCATGGAGATCTCAATCATTCCTCCACAGTGGCCCTCAGGCTCAGCAAACTAAACGCCCCTCACCACCGCACATACACGTTCATGACAACCCACTCCTACCAACCCACCATTGCGATTTGTACCTAGCTGCTGGCTGGGCATCACTCAACTAGACGATGCTTCATGCTGGTATCTGACCTTAAGCTACTCCTGAACAAGCTCCTCGAATTATCTCACAACCTTTCCTTATTTCCATAGCGCCTACTCTCCTTAAGAAAATGATCTTCTCCACGATGTACCGAGAACTCGTGACTCACCCGGCAAGCGGGCCATATCGGCATACCCCAATGTATCTGGAACCAGCTCCATGGCATACTGAAGCTCCTCGGCACTGTCCCTGTCAGCCTATTTAAAAGGTTGGCTGCACAAAGTAAAAGATACGTGCAGCTACTTCTAAATCCTAGCTCACTGTTCTAACACTCAGCCCACTGCTTCCTCCTACTAACCTAGAAATTAGCTGCCTTGTTACTCCATACAAGCACTTAGTGCCTTTTTTCTCTACTTGTATTTTTTATGTCATTGTCATTTTTATGCAACATGTTAATGCTTGCCCATAATTCTGTACTTGAATTTGTACTGTTTTTTCGATTGTGCAATCTGTAACTACCTGTCTGTATCAAAGGACCTCCTTGTGAATGAACTTGCTCAACGGAGTTTTCCTACAGTAAATTTGAACTTGAACAGAATTACGTAAAAATACAAAGGTACGGGACACAATTTATTATTTAAACCAGGCTGGAGTAACTATCAGCTGAGGGCAGCTACCACAATGTGTGAGTAGCTGTCCCAAATTGAAACTTCCTTTAAGGATTCTGAGCTGTTTGGTTATAGTTGTTGATGAAGCCCTACATGGCCTTCAGATTTCTAAGACAACTTTAAGGTCTGTTAAATACCTCTATTCCATTCCTGCTAGAGGGCATGGTGGGCCTCATTTAGTAGACCTGCTGACAGAGGTAACCATCCCTGCCATCAGCAGGGTCATGGCAGAGTCGATGGTTCCCTCCTGGGTCACCTTTCCCCTGCTGCTCATGCCAAAGCACCAAAAGGAATCAGGTCCAGTGGCCCTGGCACTCCCAGTTCCACCTGACTGTCTTCTGTCTCTCCCCCCCACTCAGCTATTGCCTCTAAGGCTTAATGTGGGGGGGAAGGATATCCTTGCATCTAACACAGTGGCAGGAGATCACTACGGATGAGTGGGTGCTGGAGATAATTGCAAGGGAGAATGCTCTGGACTTGTTAGAAATCCCTCCAGATCATCCTCTGCTTCCTTCCTTTTATCCTCTGGGCCACTTGTCCCTTCTAAAAGTGGAGATTCAGATTCTATTTTAGAAGTGTGCCATAAATCCAGTTCCTCCCAATACAGGAACAAAGGTTTCTACTCCAGATACTTCCTTGTTCCAAAATGGACAGGAGATCTTCATCCTGTGTTAGAGCTTAGAGATTTCAATCTTTACATCAACTACAAAAGTTTTTAATGGTATCCTTTCCAGCCCTGATTTTCCTAATACATAGTGGGGACTGGCTGTGTTCTATGGACATGAAGGATGCATAGCTTCATATAAAGATCAGAAAGTCTCACAGACAGTTACTTCACTTTATGCTAGAGGTCAGGCACTATCAGTTCAAAGTAGTACCCTTAGTACTCTGTGCCACGGATCTTTACAAAATGCTTGAGAGTAGTTGCAGAGGCCTTTCATAGGAAGGCCTGTATCTTTCTCTTTTCTGGATGACTGGCTCAGCTCCAGGGAAGCTTTGCTTTACTCCCGTTCCACATACAGTATGTCAGTTGCTCAATGACTTGGGGGTCACAGTGAATGTGCCAAAGACTGTTAGAAACAAACCAACCAACAAACAGTAAAAATGGTTTAATGTGCTAAAACTGTAATAAAACTGTACTAAGTATATTAAAATGCATTGATAACATAGTTTGGTTTAATTTAGTTTTAAAATATGTTTAAAAAAATGCAACAATGTGAAAAAATTTGCTACACGGCATAGAGGCATAAACGGAGAAAGCAGAATCATAGCAGCATTCTGGCAAAGAGTCAGTGTCAATGGCTTGTCACAGTAACAGTACATTTACTAATAATTAACTTTAAAAAAAGTTGGTAACTGTAGTTTGCTCAGAACAGGACAGACAGCTTTGTTTGGACCGAGTACGAGGATCGTTTCATCCTTACAGCAGCAGTGTTTAACACTGAAATGTGAATCCTGAACTGAGTGTGTTTTATCAGTGAAACTGGTTTGGATAATTGATTATTTGATTAAATGATTGCTTTACAGGGGTATTCAATTTATTTGTTTAATTGATGGGAGAAATTGAGTGCAGCACTGTGTTTCAGCACGGACACAGATACAGTGCTGTGACGGCAATGTTTTGGACAAGTGCTGAATTAATGGGAGCCAAGTGAGTCATTTGTTATAACCGGACTGCTATAACAAGGTTCATTATAGCAAGGGAGCACTGTACATAGATTATACAGTATCACAGCAATGTCAACAATATTACAGAGTTCACAAAATTTGTAACACCAGATTGTAAGGGATCTCACCCATGATGAGGAGGAACAGTGCAAAGTCAGAAAGATACAGGAACTGAATAATAGTGAGCAGGTAGTGGCAGCAGCTCTAGAAATGAGCCTGGGTCTAAGTAGGGTGTGCCGCAGAAGAAAAGTGGGAGAGAGAGTGACAAGACCCAGCAGGTTAGCTAGTTGTGGACGTGGTGTTAGAGGGTTAAGGGAGATAACTAGTGGGAGACGGGATTAAGGGGGGGGTAGCGAGACAGGAGAGACAATAGGGGAGGTAGTAGGGGAGGGGGCATAGGCAATGGAATAGAGTGTGCAATCTGGGCCAGGCCAGGCTTTCAGGGAGCCAGTGCCCATAGGTGGTTAGAGGTGGAAGAAGCACTGCTCAGGGGCGTGATGAATCGTCTTAGTTCAGTTTTGAAGTGGCTAAGGCTTATGTGGTTGTTAGCAGAGAAAGGAGTGCACTTAGCCAGGAGGGGAGCCTTTACCACAAGGCTAGCTTTCCCAAGGCTGTTTTCTAAAGGCACAGCTGGGCATGTTTAGTGACGCTTTCAGTACGCATGCTCGTCAGCCAGTCGGAATAAAGCCTGTGAAAGAAGGAGGTGCAAGACCAAGGAAGGCTTTCTTCTAGGATGCAGGAATGCAGCTTGATCCGATCTTGGAGAGGGAGCCATTACATCCTAATATAAAGATCGCATGTATGCGTAAGGTGTTCAGCACTGAGGACAAATCTTCAGGCTTTATTGAGGGAGGTCTGTATTCTGTGAAGGCTGGTGTCTGTGGCAGCAGCATATACCATGTTTCCATAGTCAAGTATCAGTAAAATTGTACCTCTAACTGCCTGAAGCCTAGTATTCCTTCATTAAAGGTGCGTTTGGCTGCTGTATCAGCTTTCCCTGCCCCTGTCGATAGTCATATGGTTGCCCAGTTAGTGATGTGCCTTACTTTTCTAAGAGGCATTCTTCATATGAAACCAGTCTGAAACCCAGTTCTGCCTTGGGACTTGAATTTCATACTTGAGGTACTGACTTTGGTTTCTTTTGAGCCTGTTGCGAGTTATGGCTTACATTTTCTGTCATGGAAAACGTTATTTTTAGTTGCTATGACTTCTGCTTGGTGGATTTCTGAGCTTCAGTCTTAATGTATTGGTCTTCTTTTGATTTTTCACAAGGACAGAGTCCTTTGTATGAATCCTAAGTTTCTCCTGAAGGCAGCATCTGAGTTTACACTAAATGAAATGATACACCTTCCTGTTTATTATCCTGAGCATGCCAGCCAGGGTGAGGTGCAGCACCATACTTTACATAGATACATAGATGATGTTGGCAGATAAGGACCACTAGGCCCATCCAGTCTGCCCATTTAAGCTGCCTAACGAAGCATCCAGTGATCCTATCTGGTCATTCACTTTAGCTTTTTCTTTCTATCTCTATTTATTCTTATACTTTAGATGTACATAGAACACTGACATAGTATATTTCTCACACCAAGAACTGCAGAAAGTCCTCTCAGCTTTTTGTTTCATTTGCTCCTGGGAAAGAAGGCACTCATGTGATTAAACAATGCCTGTCCAAATAGCTGGCACAGTGTATTACATTTTGTTATAGGAAGTACGGTAAGGAACTTCCTGGTGGGTATACAGACATAATGTCAGGGGACAAAATGTCATGGTCAAAATAGTGCAGACATAATGTTGCCTGGACAATATGTTGATGGACATAATGTTGATGGTCACCTATATATGCAAAGAGAGACTGGTGACTGAATAAAGAAATATATAAGCTGGGTGTCAGAATGTAGGTTGAGGAGTGGAGTGAAGTGGAGAATACAGATGGAGGAAGGGTTTGAGGGTTTGAAGGGCTGGTACATTTACAGCTAAGTTTAACATCGTGTCAGAAACATTTAAAAGTCAAATGATGTAAGAATGTCGCACTGCCCTTCGCCACACTGTTGGAGCTGGATGTTGCACCGTGAGCTGCTGTGGGGGCAGGAGACAACTCCTGAATTCGAGCCTCACGATCCACTGGAGCTTAAACTGGCTTCAGGGAGGAAGCTGGGCAGTCCATGGAGGAGATGAAAGGAAAATGAATTAGAGTCAAGACACAGGAGAAAGGTGAGCTCAGAGAGGAGACTGGAGAGAGCGACGGTACAGGAGAGGGCAGAAACAAGAGTGGGGAATGGGTGGTAAGGGCTAGGGCAGGAGAAAGCAGGCAAAAATACCAAGAAATTAGAGCAGTACAGCAAGGTAAAAAAAAGAACTCAAGAGGTATACAGTGTCACAACCCCACTCAGGAGGTCAGGCCCTCTGCTTCCACAGTGCCAACCTCCGAGCACAGTTTTGTAAACAGTTAACAGAACAGGGTAACCCTCCTGTCTGATTTGTGGGTTCAAATCAAACTTTGACTTCAAGTTCTGGAGGGATTCAAACTGCGAACCTCTTGCTAGCGTACCTACTGTACAGGCTCAGATAATTCTGCTCTTCATGGGGGGCCAGATAGCTTTTGCCTACGGGCACCTAACCAGGTGTACAAAATGAACCCTTAAAAACCCTATAAAAGGCCTCAGAATAAACTCTTATCTTTTCCCAGTTTGGTATTACCAGTAAGCTTTACGCAGTGCCAGCTTTAACCATATCTGCTTCACTTGTCAAATAAAGAATTTCAAAGGCACACCAAGTAGTCTCTAAAAATGAGATGTTTACTTAAAAATAGATAAAACTGTAAAATGTAAATACAGAACCATATATCACAAAACATATGCTCACTTAAAAGAATAAGGTTTTAAATACAAACAAAATCTCCTACCACAGTACCCTTAGACTTGTCTAATCTAATGTATTCTTATCTCCTTCCAGTGCTGATGTTGCTTTTTTCAGAGTCCAAACATGTGTGTGTCACTAGAATACAGACTACAGTTCAAAAATGCTATGTTTCAACCCTCTTCATGATGTCATCATCTAGCTCCTCCCTTTCAGGATACATAAAAAAAAATATATACAAAACAGGAAGTCCCATCAAGGTATTGAATTCTGTGACTTCAGCAAGACTCATTTTCTAAATGATGACACTCTTAATTAAGGCTGTAATTTCTCAGTCCCATTGATCCATGAGCAGAGTCCTTTCTCAAACACATCAAAGAACTTTTTATGACACCAGGTGCAATTAACTGATTTTCCTGAGGATGTCATAAAATGGATATTCCACTTCCCTATGACACCAGGTGCAATTAACTGACTTTCCTGAGAACGTCATAAAATGGATATATTAGTACCTGGCTTCAAAGCAAACTGACAAGTGATTTGCATTCAGAGATCTGCTGTTTAACATATATCCTGTCTTTGAACTGATACCTGTGGGGGGGTTGTCATCCAGGCACAGGATTTTTCATGACAGACAATCACACTACATTTTTATATTACAAAAATTATAGAGCGATCAGAACCAGCTGTCCAAGTGTCACAGTCCTCCCCACCTAGACTGAATTTGGGGGCTCTATCTCTGCATGGGATGAGCTTCCAATCAGTTCACTCCTCATAGACCCGAGACAGCCCATCGGAGTTCTGATTGATTGCTCCAGCCCTATGTACAATGGTCATGTCATACCCTTGCAAAGCAAGACTCCATCTTAGCAATCTACCATTGTTTTTCCCATCTGCGTCAGCCAAACCAGGGGGTTGTGGTCAGTCTGTACCACAAAATGCTGCCCATACAAGTATGGCTTCAACTTCTTTAGGGCCCACACTATGGCAAGACACTCATTTTCCACAGTGGAGTATGCCTGCTCCCTGGGAAGTAACTTTTTACTCAGATATGCTACAGGGTGATCTTTCCCTTGGCTGGATGTCTGACTCAGTACTGCCCCAATACCCATGTCTGAGGCATCAGTCTGAACTACAAAGGCTCTGCTATAGTCAGGGCTTGTCAAAACAGGAGCACTGCACAGTGCCTCCTTCAATCTGGTAAAGGCTTCTTCACAGGCTGGTCCCCAGGTAATTTTCTTTGGCATCCTTTTCTTTACCAGGTCAGATAGGGGAGCAGCCAGGGCACTGTAATTGGGTAAAAATTTTCTATAGTACCCTGCTGTCCCAAGAAAACCCCTGACCTGCTTCTGTGTTTCTGGTCTGGGCCACACCTGGATTACCTCTATTTTTATGTGGTTAGGACGGAGCTGTCCTCGGTCTACCACATGCCTGAGGTATGCCACTTCTCCCATGGCCACCTGGCACTTCCTGGCTTTGACAGTGAGCCCAGCCCTCTGTATCCTGTCCAGCACTTCCCAAAGGTGGGATAGGTGTTCCTCCCAGCTGGTACTAAAGATGGCAGTGTCATCCAGGTACGCCATGGCGTATTCCTCAGCACCATTTAACACCTGGTTCGCCAACCTTTGGAAAGTGGCTGGGGCATTCTTCATTCCAAAAGGCATTACTTTGAATTCAAATAAGCCTATCGGAGTGAAGAAGACCGACTCTCCCTAGCTCTGTCCATCAACTCTACCTGCCAGTAGCCCTTGGTCAGGTCAGTGGTTGTAAGGTTGGTCGCCCTCCCAACTTGTCCAGGAGTTCATCCATCTGGGGCATCGGGTGGGCGCCTGACTTCTGACTGCATTCAGTCCACGATAGTCCACACAGAAACAAGTAGAGCCATCTGGCTTAGGTACAAGGTCTACGAGTGAGGCCCAGGGGCTGTGGGATCTCTGGATTACCCCTAAATCCAGCATCTTCTCCACTTCACTCCTAATGTCCTTTTGGACAGCCTCTGACATCCGATATGCTCTCTACCGTATGGGCGTCTGTGTCCCTGTCTCCACATCGTGAGTCACTAAGGGGGTTGGTCCAGGCTTGGCCCTAAACAATGGGGCAAAGTCTGCTAAAACCTCCCTTACTTCCTGGATCCTGTCCGGGGTTAGCTGGGGAGACAATTTAACTGCCTCCACAGAGGACTCTCTCTTACTTTCTTCCAGCAAGTCCAGAAGGGGGTCTCCTTCGTCCGTCCCTTCCCCAGGACTAAACACCATGTCATCTCTATTTGCATATGGCTTCATCATGTTGACATGATACATCCTTTCTGTCTGTCTTCTGTCAGGCAACTCTATAATATAGGTCACACCCTTTACCTTTCTAACCACTTTGTACGGTCCTGCCCACTCAGCCTGCAGAGTGTCTTTCCGGACCAGAATAAGGACCATGACTTCCTGACCCACCATGTACGAGTGAGCTCTGGCTCTGCGGTCGTACTACACTTTTTGTTTCTGTTGGGCAGTTGTCAGGTTGCTCTGGGCTGTCCCCATAAGCTCCTTCAGCCTTTCCCTAAACCTAAGGACGTAATCCACAATGGAAGTTCCCTGGGTGGTGTGCTTCCCTCCCCAGTCCTCCCGGATCAAGTCTAGGGGCCCACATACCCGGTGTCCATATAAGAGTTCGAAGGGGGAAAATCCTGTCAACTCTTGGGGCACCTTCCTGTATGCAAACAACAGGTGGGGAAGGTATTTCTCCCAGTCCCTCCCATGCTGTTCAGCAAACGCCCGGAGCATTGACTTGAGGGTACCAGTGAATCTTTCCACAAGCCCATTAGCTTGTGGGTGATATGGTGTCGTGCATCTCTGCACCACCCCACACTTCTCCTATAAAAATTTCATCAGATCCGACATGAAGGAACCCCCTCGATTGGTGATAACCTCCTGTGGAAACCCAACATGGGAGAAAATCCCAAGTAAGACATCTGCCACTTTGTCTGTCCTCAGTGAGGATAGGGCTACTGCCTCTGGGTACTGAGTGGCATAATCCACCACAGTCAGGATGAATTTCTTCCCTGAGGAGCTGGGGGTATTTAAAGGCCCCACAATATCAATTCCCACCCACTGGAATGGCTACTCCACTATGGGCAATGGAATCAGGGTGACTTGGGTTTTCTTGCCCTTTTCCCATTTCTTGGCACTGGTGACAAGACCTGCAATACTCCTTCATGGGCTGGGTGAAGTTAGGCCAATGAAATTCTTTACCAACAGCTTCATAGTGCGCCAATTCCCAGATGACCAGACATGGGAATATCATGTACAATCTTGAGCAACTGCTCACGATACCCCTGGGAATGACAAGCTGCCTGCCTAGCACCCCTCCTCTGTCTGCACAGCCTGAGTATACATCAATCATTTTTCCAATAAACCTTATGTCTGCCATCACCTCCCTGTGCCCGTCAGAGTCTGTCCAAGCCCTCAGCTTCTCTAGACTAGGGTCACTTCTCCGAGCAGCTAGCCAAATCCCACACACATTCCTAAGGCATGGGACAGGTCCCCTTCAGTCGCTAAACTAGGGTCCCTAGCACTAGCATCAGGGCACTCAGGATCACTGTCAATCCCAACCCTCTGACAATGAGTCACCCCTTCCTCTTTGGAGTAACCCTCCGTAGCTGTGTGGTTAACTGCTACTGGGGAAATTTCTACCCCCTTTTCGTTAATCTCCATATCAGGAGACACAGGCTGGGGAACCAGCCTCCCAGTGGTTTCCACAATGGCTTCAGTGGGGTCCAGGGAACTACAGTGTTCCCTTGCCATTTGGCTACATGTAACTGCACACACCATCCCTTGTCTGAGATTGTTGCCCAGGATCACATCCTCTGCTAAGGTTTTGGCTACAGCCACCTGTTGCACAGTTCCTCCTGTTTCACCCCAGTCTAGGAGAACACTGGTGAGTGGCAGTGTTTTCTCTTCACCAGTAAAGTCCTGTACAGTGACATATTTATTGGATATAAGCTGACCAGGCTGTACCAGATCCCTCTTTACCAAGGTCAAGGATGCCCCTATGTCCCTTAACCCTTGCGTCTGTACACCATTCACCATGACTGGGTGCATGTGCTCCCTTATGTTCACAGGCATGCTTCCAGGGACACACAAAGAACCCACTTCTTTCCTAGCACCACCTTGCATATTATTGCTCGTTCATTTGGGACACTGTCTGGCAATATGCCCAGTTTCTTTACACAACCAACATTCATTTCTTTTCTCAGAGAAATCTTTTCTCTGAAACCTGGGGCTAACTGGTTTCAGTGGAGGCAGTGAGGGTTTTAGCTGCCCTGAAGGTGCACTTTTCCTTTTCTGTGCTGCCACGCCCACCCCATTCGCTCTCAGAGCAGGTCTGCTCTTGGCATAATGGTCCGAGAGTTCTGTAGCCTCTTGCACTGTTTTGGGATCTCAGTCCTCCAGCCAGGTTTTCAGCTCTGATGGGCATGCCCAGAAAAACTGTTCTAGCAAAATCACATTTTCAGTTTTATCAACAGAGTTTGCTCCAATTCCTTCCCACCAACATTTTAAAAACTGACGTTGTTTTGTGGCTAGCTCCTCGTAGCTCATGTCAGGGCTTCTCCTGAGCTTATGGAATTTAGCCCTGTATGATTCAGCAGTTAATTCAAATTTCTTTAACAGTGCAGCTTTAAGTTTGCTGTAATAATCACTGTCCGCATTGTCCATTTGACCCAGTGCATCCCGAGCTTTCCCTGTAAGTAGTGGGGATAGCTGGAAGCTCCAGGACTCCCTAAGAATTTTAGCCTAAATACAAACTGTTTCAAAAGAATTTAAAAAGGCATCCATATCCTCCCCCTCGTTAAATTTGGCTATCAATTTGGAATTCAGTTTGTAACCTAGGTCTGTGGTCCCAGTTAAACCCAAGCCACTTACCTGCTCTGGTGCCACTGGTTGGAGTCGTAGCTTCTCCAGTTCATGTTGCCTCTGGTGCTCATGCCTCTCACGGTCAGCGTCTCTCTGTTCTCGCTCTGCCTCTTGGTGTTCTCGCTCTGCCTTCCTCTGTTCTTGTTCCCTCTTCTCCTCTGCAGCTCGCTGGTGCTCACGCTCCTCATGCTCAGCCTCTCATTGTTCCTGCTCTGCCTCTTGTCTCTCTCATTCTCTCTTCTCCTGGAACTCCAACTTCATTTGGCGCAACTCAGTCTGCAGCCTGAGTACTTCTGGATCCAGGATACTGGTGACCTTTCCCTGCTGCTGTGGCCCTTTGCTGGCACTGGCCCTGTTGCCCTCCTCATCGGATCTGGACACTGCACTGGTCGCCAGCCCTGCCACACTCAAGGTTAGGTCCTTTTCAGTCACTGTCTGTGACTCGATGCTCTGGGTATCTGCTACCATCAGGGCATCCACAAGGTTCTGTTTGGTGACTTTCTCCTCGAACGGGACTCCTCAGTCCCCGCACAGTTGCTTTAAGTAGTCTACAGTGTGCCTGCTGTAGTTGGAAGCCATCTTCTTCCCTAACTACGGCTACTCTGACTTGCACTTTAGAAAAAAAAATTAAACAGGTAGGAACTTCACTGTACGCCAAGTGATATAGTTCTGTCTCCTTTTTAAAAATAAATCACTGCCTTTTTCTTTCTTTGCAAGTGAGCTGACGGTCTCAAGCTGACACACTGAACAATGAAAGCTTGTAATACCAAAATTATCCCACCACTGCCAACCAATCTGTCACAACCCCACTCAGCAGGTCAGGCCCTCTGCTCCCACAGTGCCAACCTCCGAGCACAGTATTGTGAACATTTAACAGAACAGGGTAACCCTCCTGTCTGTTTTGTGGGTTCGAATCAAACTTTGGTCTCAAGTTCTGGAGTGATTCAAACTGTGAACCTCTTGTTAGCATACCCAATGTACAGGCTCAGATAATTCTGCTCTTTGGGGGGGCCAGATATCTTTCGCCTACGGACACCTAACCTGGTGTACAAAATGAACCCTTAAAAATTCTATGAAAGACCTCAGAATAAACTCTTACCTTTTCCCAATTTGGTATTACCAGTAAGCTTTGCACAGTGTCAGCTTTAACCATATATGCTTCACTTGACAAATAAAGAATTTCAAAGGCATACCAAGTAGTTTCTAAAAATTAGATGTTTACTTAAAATAGAAAAAATGTAAAATGTAAATACAGAACCATATATCACAAAACATACACTCACTTAAAAGAATAAGGTTTTAAATACAAACAAAATCTCCTACCACAGTACCCACAGACTTGTCTAATCTAATGTATTTTATCTCCTTCCAGTGCTGGTTTTGCTTTTTGGAGTCCAAATGTGTGTCACTGGAATAGAGAATACAGTTTAAAAATGCTGTGTTTAACCCTCTTCATGATGTCATCATCTAGCTCCTCCCTTTCGGGATACATAAAAAAAAAAAATATATATATATATACACAAAACAGGAAGTCCCATCAAGGTATTGAATTCTGTGACTCCAGCAAGACTCATTTTCCAAATGATGACACTCTTAATTAAGACTAATTTTTCAGTCGCTTTGATCCATGAGTAGAGTCCTTAAACACATCAAAGGACTTTTTATGACACCAGGTGCAATTAACTGACTTTCCTGAGGACGTCATACAATGGATATATTAGTTCTTGGCTTCAAAGCAAACTGACAAGTTAATTGTGTTCAGAGATCTGCTGTTTAACATATATCCTGTCTTTTGAACTGATACCTGGGGGTGGGGTGGGGTTTGTTATCCCAAGCACAGGATTTTTCATGACAGACAATCACACTACATTTTTATATTACAAAAATCATAGAGCAATCAGAACCAGCTGTTCAAGTGTCACATACAGCAGGGAACAGGGACTCAAAAGAAATACACAAGTAGCACAATATGTATACAGTAGCACTGCTCTCTAACACTGCTAAGCCATGCTGTCGCAACTGCTACAAACTAAGTCTAACAAGCTGAGGGCAGTCAGAACACACAATGAAAACACAGCATTTCAACAATTTAAAACACAGAAAGAAAGGCATAAATATGCACTACAGGTTCATTGGAGACAATAAAGGCACTTCGGTTGTAAGAGAATAATTGCATCGCGCACCATCAACAGTATGTGTACACTAATTTCGTCCATCGACATGTTGTCCAGTCAACATTAGGTCTGTGCTGTTTTAACCATGACATTTTGTCCTGCAACATTACATCCGTGCACATTCTGATGCTGCCCGTGGTCACACCACAAGGGGTATGGCTACTTCTGTTGCTTATTTCAAAAATGTCTCTGCTGCTGACGTAATGCTGCAGCCACATGGCGCACTGTTCACATTTTCACCAAAGATTACAATCTGGACATCATCTGTCATAGACGTGCTGGTTTTGGACTTGCTGTACTGCAAGGCCTTTTGTCCTAATCACATATCAGACTGTACCATCTTCCCAGGCAGCTTTGTACTGCTTGGGAGTTGTTTCAAAGGTGTGGCCTAATGGAAGAGATATCCTTGATGAAGATAGGACAGTTACATAAGAACTTACTATAACAGTAGATCTTAGAGAGAATCGCCTCCCATTAGGCCATGTTTTACTCTCCCTCCTTTCCACCTGTTTGGTTCCTTGAAGGATATATCAGATGTTGTGCCTAAAGCCTTACTCCATGTGTCCTATTTTCAGTCTCATGCCTCTCCTTGTTTGCCTGGTACTGGTCTAGTCTTCTGGTTCCTCATGGTAAGAGGCCCTCTGAGGCTAATTTCTGGTGGAAAACTGAGCAATGATGGGGCCACCCGCGTTATATATATTGCCACGCTGCCGCGTCATTGTGGGTGGCCTCCCGTAAACAACAAGTTTCTGTGTGTGTCCCTGGCGCTGATGGCTTACAGTTCCAAGGTATGGCCTAATGGAGGAGATTCTCTCAGTGATCTACTGTTAAGTTCTTATGTAACTTTTTTTTGGCTACTTTCCTCAGGATTTTGGGGTGCATTCCATCAGACCCAATTGCCTTGTTTATAGTTACCATCTTTAGCATTCCTTCAACCTCTTCCGGTGTCATACATATAGTATGTTCTGTAATGTATCCTGCTGCTTTCCTGTGAACAGCTGTTTCCTATCTGATATTATTTTGTCTCTTTCATCTGGGAATACTAATGCAAAATATTCATGTAAGCATTCAGCCATGTGTTCTGCCTTAGTGATTATGTTGCCATGTTCCTGATCCTTAAGTGGTCCAGTAAGTGTCTGTGTTTTTCCTTTTCTTATGTGCATATGTGGAGAATATATTATTGGATTTTACTTCAAGTGATATTGCATTTTTTTTTTCATAAATTCTTTTTATTCTTTAGTAACCGGGTAAGGTCCACTAGGCACACTGCCTGTTTTCCGGGATGACCTGGGAGCACCAGGAATTAAGTGGTGTGCTCAATGTCACACAGTATACAAGTGGATGTTGTGGGAATCAAACCCAGACCTGCTGAATGGACCAAGGGCCTGATTCCAGGACAACTGTTGCAACTTGCCGGCGTATATGAGTTGTGACATTCGCTGCTATGCCGGGGACCCTGTGCTGCATTAGAAGAGCAGCAGGGTCCCAGCACATACACCATGCGAGTTGCGACATGCAGAGGCTAACGCCACTGGCATGGTGTAAATAGCCCGCGTAAGGCAGCCAGCTGTGACAGACCCCACACGCAGAACACCAGTGCACGCGGTAGGGGCATGGGGGCAGGACAGGTGGCACAAGTCCGGGGGTTCACTGGAGATTGGACCTGGGGTCCCTGACATGGGGTGGGGCATGGGTGTGCTTGTGGGGCACGGGGAGCACATCAGCACCATTGCTGCAGTGCTGCGGAGTGGGCGTCGACAGATGGCACCATCGGATGCCCCTAGAGCAGCTCCAAGCTACTCTACCTTGCCAGCTCTCCAGTCGGCTCCTGGAATCAGAGCAGCGGGTTCGGCAGCCACCCCTCTTGAATAGGGTGCAGTTGCTGCTGTAACCCACCCTTGCGCCATGTCATTGTGGTCTGAGGCGTAGTGGGTGGCGTAACCTACGGTTGGTGTAGCCCGCAGCCTACATGGTGCAAGGTGCCTCTTAGAATCAGGGCTGGTGTAACGCTTGGCACAAGTCGCAAGATAGACCAAGGGGTTCGGCGTGTCTTGGCTTATGCTGGCGTACGCTGATTTGGAATCAGGCCCCATGTTCATCGCTCATTGCTCTAACCGCTAGGCTATAGTGCTACTGTCACCTTCATCCTTGCCAATCCCCCAAATTTGTCCCAATCAGCCTTGAACCCCTTGATCATCCCTGCCTCCACAACACCCCTAGGCAGCACATTCCACTTTTCCACCACCTTCTCAGTGAAGAATTTCCTGATGACCTTCTCAAACTTCCAACCCCCAGTCTCCAGTCATGCCCCTTGTAACTGGTGTTTTGTTAGAGTAGTGAACTGGTCCTTTCTTGCCACCTGATTTATGCCCCAACAAACTTGTAAGTTTCTGTCATCTCCCCTCTCCTTCTGTCCACTAGCGAGTGTGTATTGAGATCCGCAAGGTGTTTCTCATAAGTCCATCCCTGCTGTCCTTGGATTATTTTGGTGGTCCTTCCGTGCACCGCTTCCAGCCTGTCCATGTCCTTCTTCAGGTGTTGGTTCCAGAACTGGGCACAGTACTTGTGATATGGCCTCACCAGAGACCTGTACAGTGGCAACAGCACCTCCTCCCCTTCTGCTGCCACACCCTCTGTCAGTACACTTCAGCATTCTGTTCACCTTGTTGTAATCCCTATTGCATTATGAGTGGACTTTTAGGTTGTTGCTAATTGTAGCCCCTCTCCAGTGCTGTTCTAGAGAGGGCCACAACCCTTGCCTTGCGGGCTTGACCAAGGGCAAGGGGCCTTGGTTCCCATAATTGACCTACAGGGTCCTTTCCCCAAATGCCAAATAAAATGGTAGTGCCTCCACCCAGAGTACATATTAATGAGTCTGATTAACTGCAGTACAACCCCCTGGGATGTCGTACCAGCCCACCTCCCAAACAGTTACCCCAACATGGACTTACCAAGATTCGAACCTCCCCACATTCAGTTATAACATTTGCCTTTTCCATTTCATCCAATAGCAAGCTCCCTAAAAGTAGGCTCTGGATTCATCTCTGCTGCAAAACAGTAACATCCAGTTTATTCACAGTGGGGAGGGTTTAGGATGGGGAAAGTGAAATAGAATTCAAGCATTTTTAATATTAGCATTTCCCAGTAATCACATTTCCGTTTTTGATTCAATCCCATGTTGCAATCAGTGCAGCCACCAGGTCTGTCTAATCTAACTAACTGCTGCAGAAGTGCCAAACCCAGACCCAAAGGTCCCAGTCCATCTCAAACCCCAAAGTCCAGTACCTGGGTACCCAGACTTAAAGTTGGAGATCTAAGGTGCAGCTGGTAGCCAGTGCTGGCACGCTTAAAGAAATTTAACTTTTTATATGCTTCCCGCTTGACTCTACCTCCAGCTCTAGTGTGTGTACTTATTTACAGTTCCCAGGTGCAGTACAATTCCTGTGATTTACTCACAGTTCTGCAGAATCAGCCCTTAGATGGAACAGTTCGCTGAAGTCCTGGGGATTGATGGAAAATGCATCCAGAACAGGGTGCTTTGCTTGAAACAGGGGTACAGAGGCTGCAGCTTGTTCTTTCTCTTCTTGCTTGCAAATCTTGTAGCTTGTCCCCTTTGGCTCACTACAGGCCCTGTTGCAGAGCATGTGCAAGGCCTGCCAACTCACAGAGAACTCAGACCTGGGAGTGGCCCCATGGCCTGGATCCCTCCGATCAGAGTGCCCTAGCACTCAGGTACAAGACCCGTGATCCCCGCAGCGACCCCACTTGATGGGGTTAGTGAGTTCCCACCTGGCCTTGGGTGTCAGCAGAAACATTCAGCACAATCTCTTCTGCTTCTCTTTCTTTCTCTTTCCTGCCACGGTGTGTAGCCAAAGCAGTCTGTTTCTCTCTTTTCCTTGCTGTATCTCAGGGTAGACAACAGGCACCTAACCAGAAAGAGCCTGTCCATCTTTCTGCTTTTACATCCTCTTGACTTCCACACAGCCACGTTCTCACTTGGCTCACACATATCACCTGCACTCAAAGTCCCTTTCTCACCGTGCAGGTACTTAGTAATTCTCCAACTGAAGAGGCTCACTCTTCCTTTTCTTTCTCAGCACATTCATGTTCACTTGCTTCTCATCATTCCTCTGCATTCTTGTCTTTCCCAGGCTTAGACACAACTTTGTCCTTTTAGCAGGCTCAGGATACAACCTTCATCCTTTTCTAGGTTCAGAATGCAACCTTTGTCTTTTTCAGGATCAAGACACAACCTTTGCTCCTTTCCCAGGTTCAGGAAACAACTTCTCTCTCTTCTTCACCTCACTACTGTAGTGCAATTTCAGAACAGCACAGAACAGTCAGCATCCTGCAGCTTTCCTTTTCCTCTGCTAAGCTGCTGCTTTAACCTCTTTTCTGATGGGGCAGGCACTCTTTGCCCTGGGGAGACAAAGTGCTGGAAGCCCTCAGGCAGGCCCATCCTGCAGCCCTATTCTCTAGGGGCAAAAGTCTGCTCCTCTTGGAGGAGCTCCCACCAACTGACTCAAAGTCCAACATTTCTTCCCAGTTTGGGAGCTTCTTAGCTCCTCACTGGCTGGAGCCACTGTCCTTAAGAAAAATTAATATGTATGAGGCTCCCTCGATGCCTCATTGGTGCAGAAAAAAGCACCTAAACTTTCCCAGGTATTTTCCCCCAAAAGTCTGTTCACACAATCCCAGAGTCCCTGACAAGAATCCTGACATGGTGGTTGGCTGGCTGGTGTCACATGGCAGCCCGACATGGTGGACGTTGTAAACCGTGTCTACACATTTTACACAGTGTCCCAAGATCAAAGTGTCCCTGCAGCCAAACTCTGTAACTTTAGTTTACATTTTTCCTACACATTTATAGCCACCCTGTGCCCTATAAAATGACTACATTATTTAACTTGTCAGCTCATCCCTCATTCAGTTGCTGCTGCCATTACACCTTGCCCCAGGCAGCCTGTACACAGTCTCAGTGCAGCTTATGCACTACCCCACAGTGTTTTTCTGTTGCAGTCCATGGAATCCTTTTTTCTGTTTACTACCTCACAGACTGGCAGCCTTCCATTTTCCACCTCTTTAATAATTATTTTATTTATTTCTTCTGCTCCTGTCACTAGCACCATTTTCTAGTGTCCCTAGCCGCTGGATAGACCCGCTCATCTTTATTCATGAGCTGCCTCATTATTATTCATGAGGCGGCTCCCAAATGCTGCAATGTGATTGACACGCAGAAAACTGGCTTTCTTTTCTTTCCTGCTGCCTCTCTGGTCCTGGTAATGGTCCCGGTCCCTCTCTTGATTTTCCCTGAGCCCAGTACCACCGGAGAGGACAGCCAAAACTGCTGCTGACAGCCAAAACAAAAATACGCTTCTCACGCATGTGTGGCACGTCTCCTGGCACCGGAGTGCCACAGAAACTGGAAGCAACTCTGCAAACCAGCTCCTCCGGCCCCACCCTCCCCAAAAAACATGCAGGGCTGGCAGGAGAGCTCAGAACACAGGGGCAGCAGCCAGGAGACCAGACCCAGGAGAAAAAAAGAATGGGGGCTGGAAGCAAAACAAGCCTTTTTCAGGGGCTCACAGGTATGCCCCCGACAGGGTGGTTACATAATAACTACTCCCAGGTCCCTCTGTTCCCCTGTCATTGCTAACATTACCACAGCCCATCCAGTATTTCCTGTGTGGGTTTTTCATGCCATTGTGCATCACTGTTTGACCATTTCTTCAGCTTGTAGTACCTCACTTGTGACCTCTCTCACCTCCAAATTCCTTTTTATCACACCATCCTTTGTTGCCTCCACTACAGTCAGTTTCCTACCCACCTAGTCACCTGTCCCCAGACCCAGATCCTGTCTTTTTACGTGATTTACACTGGCTGCCAGTACAGTGGCGGATCACCTTCAAGGTCGCATTATTGACCTTTAAGGCCCTACATGATTTGGGACCCCACTACCTGAAAGAGCTCTTGGTGCCTTACTGTCCTGCCCGCTCTCTTCGCTCCTCTGATGAGGGATTGCTAGAGATTCTCAGGGTACATCTAAAGATGTCAGGAGGTAGATCTTTTGCCTATATGGCACCAACCCTGTGGAATTCTACACGTCAAGATATGAGAATGCCAAACTGTTGGAAAGTTTTAAAAAACAATTAAAAACTTTCCTTTTTGCCTTAGCATTTGTTGGAACATAATGAGTAAGTGTATTGTATGGTTGTTTGATTTATTGTTTGAAATTTGATTTTACTTGCTTTATTGTAAAAGCGCCCTGAGCTTGGGAAGGGCGCTTAATATAAATAAAATTTTACTTACTTACTTACTTACTTTTTCAGGAGTCATCTGTGTGGCATAAACTCAAAGGTCTTGTTGAAGTCGAGGTACAGTACATTAACTGCTTGGGCGCATCCATAACTTTGGTAACCCAGTCAAAGAATCCGATTTGACTGGTCTGACACAGTCTTCCTGCTATGCTGTTTGGTGTCCTGTAGACCATTGTATTCCAGGTATTCCACCATCTGTTGCTTGATTATCGTTTCCATGAGTTTTCCCACAATCGAGGTCAGGCTGACTGGCCTGTAGTTACCCAGGTCTTCCCACCCTCTTTGTGCAGTGGCGCTACTATACTGTTGCCCTCATCCAGTCACTTGGCACCCTTTCCCCCATATCAATAGAGCACCTAAACAGATTTGTCACACAAGCAAACACACACACACACACACACACACACACTACAAGTACTCCAGGAAGGAACATTCATGACCTGAGGATATGCATGGTGGATGAGCTGTAGATGTACGCTCAGCAAAAGAGAGTTCATTATCCAAGCACACATTGGGTGGATGCACTATACATGTATACTCAGGAAGGAACATTCATAACTTGAGCACACAATGGGTGGCTTCCTATACATGTACACTCAGGAAGGAACATTCATAACCTGAGCACACACTGGTGGCTGCACTATACATGTACACTCAGGAAGGAACATTCATAACCTGAGCACACACTGGGTGGATGTACTATACATGTACACTCAGGAAAGCATATCAGTGATCTGAGCTCAGACTGGGTGGATGCAGTATACATGTATACTCAGGAAGGAACATTCATAACCTGAGCACAGACTGGGTGGATGCAGTATACGTACACTGGAAGGAACATTCATAACCTGAGCACACACTGGGTGGATGCACTATACATGTACACTCAGGAAGAAACATTCATAACTTGAGCACACACTGGGTGGATGTACTACACATGTACGCTCAGGAAGGAACATTCATAACCTGAGCACAGACTGGGTGGATGCAGTATACGTGTATACTCGGAAGGAACATTCATAACCTGAACACACACTAGGTGAATACACTATACATGTACACTCAGGAATGCATGTCAGTGACCTGAGCAGACTGGGTGATTGGCTGTACACACATGGTCAGGAAAGGAAAGTCCATGATCTGAGCTTACACTGGTTAAATGTTAACCACACATATCTAGGGAAAAGTAGGTGGCTGGGGGAGAGACTGATGCAAATCCACTAGTCAGACCCAGTCATGGACAAAGCGGATTTTCTCTACACGTTTGCTTGAGATAATCTAGGGTGGAGGTAGAACTGGAAAAATATACTGGTCTGTATATTTTCAGAGGCCTCAATACATTTATATTATCCTTTGCTTGGGGTAGGAGTAGCATTACACACCACAACCTACCAATCTTTCTGGGAACTTTTTAGATTACCATTTACATAAAAAAAACAAGAACAAATATGCTGTTTTTGAGGAAGTTTTTTTTATACCTTCCCCCCAATGATGCTTCTAGCACATTTCATCACAATATCAGCAATTATACAGTGTGGATCCAGATCAGTTTCCATTTCTCATCACAACACAAATAAAATCCTCTGTCCTGCCCCTCCCCGCTTCAGATCACTATTTCTTATTTTAACTACAGTGTGGTTCCAAATTAGTTACAGTCTTTCATCTCAAAACAAATTAAACTCTCTGCTCCTCCCCCCCGGATTACTGTTCCTTAGTTTAATTCTATACCAGTGCCTCCTCCAGTTCTGCATTCCTCCTCAAACTTCTTCAGTATTACAAGATATTTCCTTGAAGCGCTTCTCCAATGTCCAGGAAAATGTTTTGTTTTTTAAAACATAATGTTTGGACACAATCTAGCTTGTATCTCAGTAACTGTATGTAGTCCTCTCTCCTCCTCCTTTATTATGGAGAGCATTTACATGGTAGGAGAATATCTGCCCCCCTCACCTCAGATGGTCACTGACCCTTTCTGTCATTCCCGCTGATAAAGTCTCAGTCCTCTATTTGTGAGATCACAGTCTGTTTTTTAGAAATCACTATGAGGTCACAGGCAGAGGCTGTCTTTTTGATATTAACATTAAACTGAGATCTTGTCAGCCCTTTCTAGTGGTTTTTGAGGTGAGCGTCAAAGATCTCTTGGCGCTTCTTGAAAAGAGTAAGGGTATCTTATTAAAACTAAGATAATACAGAACTACAACAAACCATACACAGGATGTCAAAAATAAAAAAATAGAAAAAAGGTAAGGCAGCAAAGCACATATTCATATTCAGTGCTCAACATTTGTGATGTAACATAGTCAAGTAATGTCCACAGTAGTGAGATACAAGTACATAAAGTAAACATGAACCCCTCTTGGACATGTGCACACCCATTAGCCCTACTGCAGGCAGTGTCAGTTATTCCAATAGATGCAAACAAAGACTGTGGAGAGTCACAAATTCTCTGGAATACATTACTCCTGCTATCCATGTATATTCTTCACTACAACCTGTGGGATAATATCCTCTGTTGTGCACAATAGTTAAGGACAGCTCACCTGCCACAAATAACATTTGCAGCAGGCAAAGCACAGTTGTAAGGTTGTTTTGTCATATCTAGACCAGTTCTCAGGAAATAAACAGAAGGCTACCTCCTGATAAGTGACATCGATAAACAGATTCATGTCATTTATAGCTGAGGTCTTGCCAGAACGCCACCACAGAAGGGCAGGTCACCAAAAAGTGTTGCAGAGTTTTCAGGGTACTACTACAAAATGGCCTAGAGTATTCTGTCTCCTCCACCTTCTTGTGCTTAAGAGAATCCTTGAGCGCTATCTTCCTGTGGATCCCCAACCAACAAATATCCTTCATTGTATACAGGAATTCTGTTATCGCATAACTGGTCGAGCTAGCTTTTCTTTACAAACAAGGCAGGTTTTTGTGCCAGTGGTACTGCATAAGCAGTTGACACAATAAATGTATATAGTTGTTTCCTTGAAGATTGACTACTAACTCGTGCCCATCTGCAACTGCTATTTCACAATTGTTATGTCAGCCCAATAAATATAATCTGGCATAACATATGGCAAAGCTTTATTCAGGGCTTTAAAATCACAACTCTCCCACCTCTGAAACCGGGGAATGACCCAGTCTTCCACCATGTAGACCAGAGCCTATCAAGACCATTCAAAAGTGGGACAAGGTTATAACAAATAAACATGGACATAAGAAAAACTAATCGGAGTAACCATTTTTATTCCCCCCCCCACCAATTTTCATACTCCTGTAAGTTACTTCTCATTTGATAGGGTTGAGCCTGTTCCCTCATATTCCCTGGAAGAACGGGTTAAAAACGTGCTTCTAAGCATTCAGGCAAATTGGTGCAACACACTGACATACAGGAAACATGACATTATTGATGCTACAGGAAGACTCTCTTTTTTGATAGGGCTCTGATTTTCAACATGAGATGCTTAGCCTCAACTTTATTAATGCATGTTATCCAATTCTCATGTATCCAGTTAGGCTGGCCAAAAGTTATATCTAATATATTAACTGAGGATGCCAAAATACTTACACCCACAATCTCTAGCCTGAACCTCTGAGTCCCACTAAGGGTCCCCATATTTTGATGAAATTGACCTGAGAGCCTGCCATACATGAGAAAGTCTACAAGATTTCCATCATAAGGATTCCTGATTCTGAATTTTGTAATACCATACAGAGATCATCCACGTATGCTAGAGCTTTCACTTCAGGTGTATCAGGTGTGATCTGAAGCCCCTGACCTCCAGGGTCTGTTGCAGCAGTTTGATCAGGAGGTCTAGGAGAACACATAAAGCAGAGGGCACCCTGCTGTATGCCGCTTCTCCTGGAATTTATTACTGGGTATACACAGGCCTATTAAAAAGGATGGATTACAATTCCTACTGGGTAATGCGAAGTCTTAATGTAGTTAAAATTAGTGAACTTGCTGGCATCATGCTTTAAAAACAAATTGATAGTGCTGCTATCACCAAAACTTGGTGACGATGCTCCTTATGGCATAATGCCATACCAGGATACAAACTGTATCATAAAAATAGAAGCACAAACAAACGGGATGGGGGGAGTCTGTGTGTGTGTAAGAGATACCTTGATACCTACAGCAGTAACCCTACACCTGGAGCAAAGCACAGATATTGAAGGATGTTATATACAAGTGGAACATCAAAATAAGAAAAAATTAACTCCTGGGAACTTTTATAGACCTCCGTCTGCAGATGCACTATACAATCAAAATTTAATTAAAACAATTACTGAATGAGCCCAGAAATCTGATATAGTGTTAATGGGAGACTTTAATTTACTAGGTATTGACTGGAACAATCTGACAGCTTGTTCCCAGACTGAATCTGTATACCTGGATGCCTTTCTCACCTTAGGATTAGAACACATGATCTATGAGCCAACAAGGATAGGAATATAATGGATGTGGTTTTACTAACATACCACTAGATATTTCGATATTGCAATAACGGAACCAGAGGGTATTAGTGAGCACAATGTGGTACTTTTCAACATTAATAAACAGAAAATTAATCTAAGACATACAACATATAGTTATAACTATACTAAGGATGATCATAATAAAATTAAAAGGCTCTAAGTGAATGCAGTTGGGAGGTACTATTTTCAGACCTATCGACTAATGAATGCTGGATTTGTTTAAAGAAATCATATAAGAACTAGAGACTTTATATATTTCACACAAAAAAACTAGGAATAATAAGGGTGAAATACCAATATGGTTAACTTAAAAAATACAGAAACAAAAAGAAAGGACATTCAAAAACTAAAAGGGTAAGAACAGCTGAGAATACAACTGCATATAAGCTAGAATGAAAGAAAACCAAAGATTTAATTAAAACAAAGAAGAAGCTTGAATTGAAACTATCTGTAACAAAAAGGCAACACTGAGGCTTTTGTGCTTACATTAATTCAAACTAAAAACAGAGATGACACAATAAACTCAATAACCAACAATGGGATAGAGAGTACATCTAGGACTGAGATTGCCAGTACCTTCAGTACATACTTTGGATCAGTATTTTAAAAAAAGATACAAATAAAACTGATGTCCCTATATTACATCCCTAAAACACCATACTAAATAAAACTAAGCATACAAGAGAAAAACAATATATCAGATGGAAAACAAAATACAGCAACAGCAAAGGGCACTTCACCGAAGTGAGGGGAAAAAAACAATATAGCGAAGAAAGAATAAATTATCAGAGCCACAAAAGGGCACCCTACCAGTCCCAGAACAGCTGAGGGGAAACATACTGTGACTCCCTATTCCAGATGTGAGAAATAGCTGAAATAACTGACATTAGAAGTTCATGATGGGAAACGAATTGTTGCTGAAACACCAGTCTACATCTCGCCAGCCATATCCAATATAGAAAACATGCAAAAACAACCCTAAGACTTCCGACATTATTAACATGCCAATGAAGCAGAAAGATACCCCAAAACAACATTTCAGGAGATAGAGAACAAAATATGGGATCCAAAAACACTGACCAAAAATCCTGAATAAAATGGACAATGTAAATATAAATGGTCCAAAGACTCACCCTCCAATACAAGAGGGTCTATGTAACCCCTAGATGGCGCTATCCCAGGGGCTACTACCCCTGCCTGATTTGCCACTAACAGGTTGAGGGGCCTGGATCCAATGGCGGGTGCCTCCACCCAGAGGTCAGGGTTTGCAATAGTTAAACTAACTTGGTCACAGCCCTCTGGGACACTGCAACCCCCTTTCTTCCCACTAGTGGCCCACACAATATATCAGAATTACCTTCACAGTATACACTTACCCCAGGTCTGGTTCCGCACTGGGACCTCCTGTGAAATGAGATACAGTGCAACAATCACAGTACAGTACTTTAACATAGACAAATACCTCAGGCAGTATAACTTTGCTGAAACAAGCAGCTCTGATTTATTTAGGGGATATAACAAGGACAGGGAAATCAGGTTAACTAGCTTATCACTCTAATATCTACCTATGGCTCTGTGCAAGGCCTATCCCTATCAGTTACTGTCCCTGGGTACCCAAGCCCTAGTGGCTAGTCCAAACCGTGGCAGCTGGTAGGGCCCTTTCACACAGAGAAAAGGAGAATTAAACAGTCCGCAGTACAGTAATTCCATTTGGATTTAATGTGGCATCCAACAGGGAGCTAATCTGAATTAGTACTCACGACCTCCAAATAAGATAGGGTCCTTCAATGTCAAGCAGGGCTCACTTGAGGTGCACAAACCTCTTCACACATCCATATAAAAGAAAGCACTATACCAGGCAGGCTGCATCTGTATCCCGATCGCAATTACTGCACAATACCCGAGAACACACAGCAGATTCAGTTCCTGACAGACCGAGTGTAATTTTCAGCAATTCCTCCAGTCTTCTACAGGGTGAGCCTGGTTTCTACTCTTCAGAGATCCTTTGATTCTTTTCACAGGACGGATTCAGTCCCAACAAGCTGCAGACCGAACTCTGGGCCTTACACACGCTTTTGACTAAAACTGCACACTAAAAGCACAGGACTCTTCCTTCTTCACTGCCAAAGCTCAACTAAAACTCCAACGACAAAACCGGCACTTCCTTTGAGTTCCTCCCAGTTCTTGACTGGATTGGCTGTCACCACAATAGACTGCTGCTGTTGGTCCAAAAAGACACTGAAGTCTAAACTACATCTCCCAGAGTCACTGCCCATACAATCCTCTTGTGGCTGGCTCAGATTATGAGTCCAAGTTCTGATTCGTCCAAGGCACCATTTAGAGCTAGCTTACCCACACTGATTGGTCCAGTTCAGCAGTTCAAAACTAGAATGGGAACTAGCAGACACAGTTCTGACTGCAAAGAAAGCAGGTTAGACAAACTGTAATTTCATTATTACTCTAAATAATTTCTGGCAAACAGTTACATCTTTCAGATAGGTTCCTTTGCACCCTAGTGACTGCAAAATGAAGTGAATTGGCAGCAGCTCAGTGGTACTCAGAGAAGCACACAGTCCCTCCATACAAACTAATTATGTCTGCAAGCAGACAGCTCTTAAAGAGACAGTACCAGAGGCTCTAAAAACACTCACTGATAAATGGCTTAAATGCCAAACACCATTCAGGCTTGGAGCATTCAAGCAAGCTCCTGGAAGTCTTTTGGGAACCCCCATTTGCAGGGGGGTTACATCTAGAAACCCCCAAAAGAAAAATCCAATTACGTCACTCCACGTTTCACCAGATTAAGGTGGCTGCCCCAAAGACATTGAAAAATAATTATAAAGGTGAACCTCTAAGTCCTGGGGTGGAGGGTAAACAAACTGAGATGAAAAAAATCTGTGTCAAACGGGTTTTAATTAAGAAAACACGCTGTCTTCTTGCACATGTGCCAGGACTTCCAACTCAGGCGCCTGGTAAAGTCAGTCTCAGGAAGCCTATCCCAGTTAAAACGAGCCATATCCCCCGGGGTCAGAATAAACTCCTGGAAGCTTACAAGGTTCTGGAGAAACAGAAATGCTAGCTAAGGTGTAACAACAGGACCCCCGAGTTCCTATATAAACACAAGCATGTTTCTGAACATTAATCACTGCTCCAGCGGCAGCAGAGAAGAAATATAGGAGCTGTTCCACAACTGTACCAGACAAGGCATCTTCTAAACAAACACATAAATCATCAGCATAAACAATAGTAACAATTCTTGGAATACCAGGAGATGAGAAAAGGTCCAGAATCGGGGCAAATTTAATAACCGAATCAACGGATCCAGTGATAACACATACAAAGCGGGCTCAGTGGACAACCTTGCCATACACCAGGATGGACCACACAAAGCCTTCCTAGCCAGCCATTCACATACAGGAGAAACGTAAGTAAAGGGAATAACACATCTGTATGCAACCAATAAAAGCAGGGGGAAACCCGAAGCAAACAAACAGAACCATAAATAAGCATGGAGACATGGTCAAAGGCAGTGGCCTGATCCAGATTGAGGAGATAATCATCCAAAGCACCCTATGCACTTTGCTCCACCAGTTCCCAGAAAAGTATTAATGCATCAACTATTGATCTACTGGGAACAGAACAGAACTGTGTAGGTTGAAGTATATTGACCAGCACTGGCTGTAAACATTTACATGGCGATTTAGTAAAAATCTTAAAATCTGTGTTAAGGAAAGTAATGTCAACCCATGAATAACCTGTTCCAATTCCAGTTTAGCAATAGAAGCCATTAAATGGGTCCGGTGTGAATCAGTAAGCAAGAAGACCTGACAAACCTGTAACAATACATTTATCCAGGAAGGACTGTCAAAGAAGCAGGAAAAGGTGGAAGTGATGTGGTCCTCCAAGACTTTCAAAATGCCTGATCGATCCATAACTAGGTGACCATTCTCATCCTGCAAGGCACGACGTATGTCTGTGACACCTGATCAAAATAACTATCAAAGGGATTGAAGTAGGACTTTGTACCTTGCATCCCAAATTTCTGTTCAAATTCCAATGAACATAATCTATTATATTGTAAAGCAGCCATATCAGCTTTAACCTTGGAAATTTGGGTCGAAAATCATCAGAGGTATCAGACTGCAAAGAAAGCAATCGATACAACTGAGCCCGCAGGGTGAGATATGTATCATATTTAGAATGGTCCAAACGCATAGCAATCATGCTAAAAAACGATGTAAAATCCCATTTAGTATCAGTCCACCAGGAAATTTGTGAGTCATAGAGACAGAGAACCGATGTCCTATTCTCCAAAACTTGAAAAGGTTCCAACAGTACATGTTGATCCTGCACTAGACTACTATTCAGCCTCCACAAACCCTTACCCAAAGTGACCTGAGAAAAGTCTGAGACATGCAAGAGAAGCAAACAGTGATCAGAAGTTTCCAGTGGAAGAACCATCACCCATGAAATGGGCAAAGCCTTGGAAATAAACCAAAAGTCTATGCTGGTAGAGAGAGAACCCTTAAAAAAAGTGCAGGAAGGAGTGGTAGAGACAGCTCCGTGTGCATTGACTAAATGGTCTTATGAAATCATAGACTTTAAAAAAGTAGAATCAAAAAATCTTAGAAGTACGAGCTCCCCTATTTGTGGCAGACAAGCCGCAATTAAAATCACCTCCCAAAAACATAGGTAACTTAGTACATAAATACAGCTGATCAGTTGAAATAAAGCTATATGAGAAGCCGTAGTCTGGGGAGTATAAATTGTAATTAAGCAAATGGGATGGTTGGAAAGGGACGCATCCAGCAGTAAAGCCCAACCAGGGGAAATATCAACCAAGTGAAAAACAGTGAAGGCTGCCGACTTGAAACAGATAGCCACCATACTGTATGCCTCCTCCCCAAGGGACCAAAAGGAAGGACCCCACACCCATGCAGATTGGCCCAAGGCAACATCGGATGTAGTATGCAACCTAGTATCCTGTAAAAAAATACATTAGCAAATACTTGAGCCAAAATGGCAAAAGTAATGACCCGCCTCTGATCAGATTTCACACTTTTAATATTCAAAGATGCAAAATGTAAATCTGGAAAAGAAGACGTTATGAAAAGGAAAGTCAAAACTTAAAAGAAGAATCAGTTTTCAGTCGGGTGCGTTGACCAGATCTTCAAACAGGAGACCAGAGAAATACTGTTCATTCATATCAGATAAGAGCTCCTGTTGAGAGGAGGCAGTCGAAGATGCATCTGAATCCAAGTCGTCAACAGCAACCCCCAAAGCTTTGTAAGAATAAAACTTATTCTTGAGAGGTCACGATTGTTCAGCAGGCAAGGCAAGTTTTTTCCATTTCCCTTCACAACAGGTTGAAAGTCTACAATCCCATTGGAAAGGGTGGGGGCATGCCAGATACAGAATCCTCAGAAAGAAGAGCAGAAGCAGTATCAGACAGTGTAGCAGAAACTGAATTAGGTGCATCAGAAACAAAGACAGGGAAGCAGCAGGGTCCAATACTGGGCAGGATTGAAGAGGCAGTACAGGGGGAATCACCGGTGGTACAGGATCCAGAACCTGATCCTGGAAAGGCCTAGAGGAAGGAGTCCCACTGGAGTGCAGTGCTTTCAAAAGAAGAAAATCTTTTTCCACCAAGTCTCCAATATTATGTGCTGTCCAGGGACAGGAAAGAAAAGTGTGATAATACTCCTCACAGAGATTACACTTTGGGGGAAACGTGCAGTGAAAACCAGAATGGCCAAAATCCCCACACATGGAGCAATTCACAACCGTACAAGAACCACTCAAGTGATGCAAGGAACCACACTTATAACAGGACTTTGGCTGACTGGGGCAGAACAAAATACCCCGGTCTCTCCACCCAAAAAACTGCTGGGCAGATGCTGCATGACATCCTCCCCATGATGAAGCTGCACTTTAACCTTCCAGCCAGCGGTACAAAAATCTCCCCATCCAGAATGGGCTCTGGTCACCATGCAGTTCACACCATTGAACAAGCTAATAGACAATATCATTCATGTTCACACCTTCATTACAAAAGATAACAGTTGCAGAAACAAAGGGAGGCTTAGTAAGGGGAATAGCCAAAAACAGGGCCTACAAGGGCATGTCCTTCAAGGCATGGTATTTTGACCAGAAAAGTTCCAACAGAGGCACAGTCTGAAAACTAACATCAAAGCTGGCATCTCCCAAAGCATGTATTAGGGCAAGGACCTCAGACTGTGAAAAATGTAAAGAATCCTTTCATAAATATTTCCCCACATAAGCCGTGTTTTTTTTGGGGTGGTCCAGGCCTCACTTGTAATGGAGGGGCACCACATTACACCGTTTTGCAGGTTCCACAGGATGGTGGAACAGGCTGGCATAACTAGCAGGTTTGTTGCAGGTTGCAGTAGTAGGCAGAGGTGGGTCAGTGTCTGAAACTGGTAAATCTTCACCTCCCAAAGGTACAGTACTATCCTGTGTGGTAGTCAACAAAGTAGAAGTTACAGTGGGGTCAGAAACAATGTCAGGATGAGTAAACACCACAGATGTACTACAGTATGTAAGTCTGTACCTGAATCATCCAACCGAGACATAGGGTCACTGTGTTTGTAGTGGTATTCAGGGTCTCTGAGAGATTTGCACATTACTGTGAAGCTACTAGCTGATGAAACTTGTTAAACAAAGTAAAGTATACTGTGAATTTGTTCTGAGCCCTGCAAACTGCTAAAATGGAAGCAAGAAGAGGAGTTTTAGTCCCTTCCAGTTCTCAGGAACTACAACTCAGATATCTGTACAAATTTCTCCTGACGGAGCTGTTTTGGGGGCATCTGTTTTACTTACTACCATGAATGAGTGGTGTATTTTTTTTTTGTGAAATTTCTTTTTATCCCCCACCTTCTTGCTCCGAGCTCTGCTTCTTCGGGAGCTCCAATGAAGGACTGCCCCCGCTCCTGCCACCTACCTGGTCCCACGGTCGATCCTCCCATGGAGCCATGGCTCTCCCCCCCCCCCCAGGTGGTGACGAGGTAGGGCAGAACACACCAAACTATTCAACTTTCATCGGGAGAACCTAGGACCAGGCAGGTGGGAGCTATCGGGGTCTGCCTCGGTGCTCCATCTACCGGAGCTCGGAGTGCTTTTCCCTGTTATTCGTTGTGGGAGTGGCGCATGCCCGACACCAAGGCATCACCGCCGACATCGCCACTTCCCCACCCCAGCGTCGGCTCCATGCTTGCCATTCCTCAGGCCTCTGCCAGAGGCTGGTCAAGCGCCGAGCAGGAACCTCCCTTCCCTCCCAAGAGAGGAGAGGAGAGGAGGGCTGTCCTCCAGATGCTTAATCCTCTCCCTCCCCTGCTGACCCCTGATGGCCTGGGCTCATTCCTGAACCTGGGTCGCTGGCATGGAGTGAGGTGTGGCGTCCAGTGCCTCAACCCTCAGTGCCACTGGGCTAGCCTGAGTGGTGTATTTTAAGTTTTAAACCTTTACGTTTTGTTTTTTGTGTCTCAGCCACCTGGTGACCCCTGAAGTCTTCTTCCGGGTCACATGACACTATTTAAAATACTCTGTTAGTGAGCACTGTGTTTGTAGTGGTATTCAGAGTTACTGAGAGATTTGCACATTACTCTGAAGCTACTAGCTGATGAAACTTGTTAAACAAAGCAAAGCATACTATGAATTTGTTCTGAGCCCTACAAACTGCTAAAATGGAAGCAGGAAGAGGAGTTGTAGTCCCTTCTGGTTCTCGGGAACTACAACTCAGATATCTGTACAAATTTCTCCTGATGGAGCTGTTTGGGGGCATCTGTTTTACTTACTACCACGAATGAGTGGTGTATTTTAAGTTTTAAACTTTTATGTTTCGTTTTTTGTGTCTCAGCCACCTGGTGCCCCACGAAGTCTCCTTCCAGGTCACGTCACACTATTTAGCTCACACAGATAGCGTGCAGGGTGGGCGTGCGTCCCCACACACAAAGACGCACGGAAAGACACGCGCATCTAGCACGTGTTTTGTGTATTTGGCATTGACGGCACCCTAGCACTCAGACGTACAAAGTGCTGCAAACAGTATACGTCTCAGGTAAAATTAGCATACTTCCAGTTGTCTTGTTAACTATCTTGACCTTGTATACTAGAGTGATATCATTGTATTTAACATATGGAAGACCTATTACACCCACATCAGATTCCACAAATACTGCACAACTTGATAAGTCAACAACTATTATGACTTTTGATGGGGACTTAGGCATTAAGTGTGTGCAATGTTGCATGTATCAACCGGTATTATGCCTCACCCTCTCCACTAACTCGTTTGTATGTAGTAAATGTAACATCAATACACAGTTACAGAATGATAGTGCCACCTTTTCTGATAGACTCACCACTTTGGAAGAAAGCCAAGTCAATATGCTGAAATGGTATAATGAACTCAATAACTCCCAATCCTCAGCTATATCTCACTGTATTATACCTATTATTAACAGCCATCTTCCCAATTTTGAAAATGGTACTTCAGGTACATCCAATGAACAAATTGATACTGTATCATTACATGACATTATTGTACAAGATAATCATACCAGTACTTCCAATCTGCTTAAAAAAAGAAGGATGATGATGATCTCAAGGGCACATAAAAAGGGACGTAAAGCTGATCAATTCTGTATTCCAATACACAACTCATTTAGCCCTCTCCAGACTATTAACCCTATTAGTTCTGAGCATACAATGTGGGACTCTAATGGTGAAACACTATCTTCTTCTGCAACACCAGTTAAAATTGCACCATCTCTACCTGCTACTACTTCACCACCTCCCGTCTATAAACATCAAAATAAAAACACTACAGATTCTCCAAAACAACACCAAAGCACAACCCCTAAAAAGCCAATCTCTATCACTAAACCCAGCTCTACCCACGAACTGTCATCACATAACCCAGTCCCAGTGGACACCAGTGTAGCCAGTGTCCCTACTTATCAACATTGGCAGGTTTATGTTTTGGGGACTCAATTACCAAACATATTGATAGAGCAGTTTGCAACCCTGGCAAACTAAATCGAACTTGTTCAAGTTTCAGAGGAATAAAGGTCTCAGACATTTCAGCTATGGTCAATAACATTCTTTTAGATGCCGGTCCTAATCCTAAGGAGGCAGTATAGGCGCGGTGGTCTAAGGCTCTGAGCTGCAAATCTGGTGACATCCAGCAGACCAGACCTGGGCTTGAATCCCACAGCTTCCACTTGCATACTGTGTGACCCTGAGCAAGTCACTTAACTTCCTCGTGCTCCCAGGTGGCACCTGAAACAAACTCTGGCTTAGTGTGCCTTTCCGGTTAAACAATTTCCCTTTCCTAATCCACCAGTAATAGTCCACGAGGCACTAATGATATAAATCGTACTAGTCTACTGCAACTAAAGCAGGATTATGTTGCTTTAAACAACTAATTAGTAGAAAGGGCTGTTTAGTTTGCTTCTATGAAATTCTCCCATTACCATCAGCCTCCCGACATTACACATGAAATTAAAACTGTCAATGAATGGCTGAGGAGAAAATACTTCTCTCATTCTCATCGCATCCTATTGTCTGGGAACGAGAACTTAACCCTGGCCCTCTGTCCACCTCTCTTCTGCTGACCTATCAGCTATCCCAGGGAGAGGACTTCTCATTGCCCATATGAATATTAGGAGCATTACCAGGCACTTTGCTGATCTTGAGGCATGGATGAAAGTGCACAATCCTGACCTACTCTGCCTATTGGAAACTTGGCTTAAGCCCCACGTTCCGGACTCCTTATGTTCCTTAACCAATTACTCCCTGATACGGAGAGATAGGCCCTCCCCAAAATGTGGAGGGGGGGTCACCCTTCTCTACAAAAAACATCTTGATATTACTGTATGCCCACCCACCGCCTCCTTCTCAGTCTGTGAGTCCCTACACACAACCATTGCCCTTGGTGCAAAAAAACTTCACATTATCTGCACCTACAATCCAATCCACCCACTGGAGGTATCACAGGTCTTCAGGACTTACTTAATCAAACAGCCACAAATGCAAAGCAAAACAAGGTTATAATCTTAGAGATTTTAACCTAAATTGGCTGGGACCAACTCACGGCACACTGCTGGATGCTAACACAGAGTTATAACCTTCACCAGACCCTAACTGAGCCTACTAAAACCACCTCTTCTCTAGCTACATCCACCCTCATAGACTGGGTACTGGTGAATCGCCTTGACCATGTGCAAACTACAGGCATCTTGGCAGATGCTATCACAGACCACTCACCCACTTTCTGTGTATGGAGTCCGGAGACTGCTCCCCCACCACCTCCATGCTACATCACTATTACTAACTTTGCCAAAGTGGACATGGAAGCTTTTCTATGATGTTTCCTGTATCAACTGGTCTGACATCTGATGCTCTCCATGATGTTCAAATTGCCCTTGATATCTTCATTAACAACTTCACAGCACTCCAAGATAAACATACTCCGAAGCTTACCAGAAGGGTCAGGGGTAAACAAACAAGATGGTTTCACAAGGACCTGCTTGCTAACCTGTGCACTCGGGACACACTCTGGAAGAAGTATAAAGAGTCTAAACTACCAGTGGATTACAATACCTACAGGGCCTCTCGAGCACCTCAAAAACAAATCAAAACTGCAAAGAGCATCTACTGCAAATCACTGCTCACTAACTCAGCTGGTGACCCTAGAAAATTCTGGACACATAAAGACCTTTCTTGGGGATGCACAGTCACTCGATCCCAGGGATATGATCCTAACTGGTGTCGTACAACGACTCGAACACCATAGCGAATGCCTTTAACAGACTTTTCACGGACATGTCTCAGTACACCTTGTCCTTCGCTTCATCTCCCACAACATCTCAGCCTTACTGCACACCCATGAGATCTGCATCTGGTGCTGACCACTGCAAACTACCTACTACCCCCCTTTCTACTTTAAAGCTATATCTAGGTTTGAGGTCCAAAGGCTATTGCAAACCATATCCGACAACACTAGCCCTGGCTCTGATTCACTCGAGCTATGACTCCTGAAGCTAACGGGACCATTGATTGCCTCATCTTTGGCCAAGATTTTCACTCTGTCTCTCTCTCTCTTGGTGTTGTCCCTGATCTCTGGAAGATTGCCCAAGTTACGCCCATCCTGAAAAAAGGTGACCCAAAGGATATAAACAACTACACGCTCATAGCCATGCTCTCTGTGCTAAGCAAACTACTGGAGAAGCTTGTTGCAATCCAAACATAGATACATAGATAGATACATAGACAGTGTCAGCAGATAAGGGCCTATGGCCCACCCAGTCTGCCCATTTGAGCTTGTAAGTTCAGTTTATGTTTTCCTAGAAGTCTGTTGCCACTTACCCCTGACCTCCAGAATTCCTTTGTCTATCCCATGCATTCTTAAATCCCGTGATTGTTTCAGCCCCCACCACTTCCTCTGGCAGGGTGTTCCACTTGTCCACCACCCGTTCTGTGAAGAAATTCTTCCTCATGCTTCCTCTGAATCGTCATCCCTCCAACTTCATCCCATGCCCTCTAGTCCTGGAACATCTTTTTCGCTTAAAAATAGTGTCTTCCTGCACCCTGTTCCTCCCTGTAAGATACTTGTATGTCTCTATCATATCCCCTGTCTCCCTTCTCTCCTCCAGGCAGTACATATTCAGTTCCTTCAACCTGTCTTCATAGAACTTGTGATGCAATCCATGCACCATCTTTGTTGCCCTCCTCTGAACCTTCTCTACCCTGTCTATGTCCTTACGTAGGCATGGTCTCCAGCACTGTACACTGTACTCCAGGTGGGGCCTCACTAGTGTCTTGTATAGCGGAATTATGACCTCCCTTTTCCTGCTGGTGATGCCCCTGCCTATACATCCCAGCATCCTATTTGCTTTACCTGCTGCCTTGTCACACTGTTTCCCTACCTTGAGGTCATCAGAGATGATAACCCCAAGATCCCTTTCCTGCTTGGTGCATGCTATATCCTCACCCCCAACTGATATATTGTGCCAGGGTTTTGTGCCCATATGCATTACCTTGCACTTCCTTGCATTGAATTTCAACTGCCAAACCCTGACCATTCTTCAAGTTTCTGCAGGTCCTTCTCATCCTGTCTACACCCTCTGGTGTGTCTACTCTGTTACAGTGCTTTGTGTCATCAGCAAACAGTGAAATTCTGCCTTCTAGGTCCCAAGAATGTCACTGATGAAGATGTTGAATAGGACTCGTCCCAGTACTGATCCCATTGGTCACTCTTCCTCTGTGGAGTGACAGCCATTTACCACCACCCTCTGTGTCCTGCCGCCCAGCCAGTTACCTACCCACTACACTACTGTCCTGCCCACACCCATATTCCCCAGTTTGTGTAATAGTCTTCTATGTGGCACAGTGTCAAAGGCCTTGCTGAAGTCCAGATAGGCCATGTCCACTGCCCTCCCCAATCCACCTCCCTAGTCACCCAGTCAAAAAATTCAACGAGGTTGGTCTGACATGACCTCCCCCTGGTGAAACCATGCTGCCTTGGGTCCTGTAGTCCATTGACAACCAGATGTTCCACCAATCTCTCCTTCAGTAGTGCTTCCATGATCTTCCCCACTACCGAGGTGAGGGCTGACTGGTCTGTAGTTCCTGCTTCTCTTTGTTCCCACTTTTGTATAAGGAACTACATCTGCTGTCCTCCAGTCTTTGGGTACCTCCCCTGTTTCCAGTGATCGCTAAACAGGATAGAGGTTCAGCCACACCTCTTTAGTTCTTTATGACCCTGGGGTGCACCCCATCTGGCTCCATTACTTTATCAACTCTTATTACTTCCAGTTCCTTCCAGGACCCTTTCTCATGTAAGGGACTGTGTCCATTTCTGCACCATTCTCACCCCTTGTACTCCCTTCAGACCCATTATACCTCCTCTTCCTCAGTAAAGACTGAGCAGAAATACCTGTTCAATATGTCAGCTTTACTGTTGTCATCCTCCACGCCCCATCCTCCCCCTTCAGTCTCATTATTCCTCCCTTTGTCTTTCTTTTTTTCACTTATGTGCCTGTAAAAGGTTTTGTCCCCTCTACCCACTGATTTTGCAATGTGTTCTTCTGTCTGAGCTTTGGCTTCCCTTACTGACCTCCCTGCCTCCCTTTGCTTCTCCTGGTACTTCTCCCTATCCCCTTCTGCCTTTGTCTTTTTGTATTGCCTGCATGCAATCTTTTTGGCTAAGATAGGCAAACAATTGCCTATCTTACAAAGAACAACCTTCTCTCAGACACTCAGCATGGTTTCAGGAAGGGCACAGTACCCCAACCGCTCATCTCAAATTCTCCACCGATGTACTCTGCAACATGGACAAAGGCCTACTCGCTGGAGCAGTATTTATCGATCTTACCAAAGCTTTCGATCTTGTTGATCACCCCCTGCTTCTCTCAACCCTGCATAGACTTAACTTCTCATCCCAAGTAGTTGACTGGTTCAACAGCTACTTATCAAACAGATTACAACTTGTTAAATTCAACTCTGCTCTCTCGAATGTGACCATCACTGACATTGGAGTACCCAAGGGGTCCATCCTGGGACCCCTTCTCTTCTTGCTTTACATTAACAACATACATTCTATCATACTCTCCTGCTCAGCTATTCTATATGCTGATGATCTCGTCCTCTTCTCCAGCGCCGACAAAGTCAACATCATCAATGAAAACCTCTCCTCAGATTTCAGGAATGTGCAAACATGGCTAAATACAAATAAGCTCATCCTCAACACAAAAAAGACACAAGTTATGCTACTTGGCACTGCCCCCAAACTTAGGGCCTGTAAGGAACCCCTCCTAGTCCATGACTCTGGGGGTCTCTCATCGACTGTGTCACATCCTTCAAATACCTGGGAGCCCTCCTCGATCGAACCCTTGATTTCAGTCTGCACATACAGTCAACATGCAAAGCTACAAATGCCAAACTTGGAATTACCTACAAGACTAGTCACCTGCTAACACCATCCACTAAACTGGCTGTTACCACGGGTATTCTGCTTCCAGCGCTGACATATGGTGTCTCCACTTTTGCTAATGCCCATAAGACTGCTCTCCATAAATGGGATGTCGCATAAACAACATATGTCGCTATGCTCTTCATCACACTAAGTACCACTGCACACTGTATAATGAACTGAGCTGACTCCCCTTCTGCCTCACCGACTTTACTCCCTAGGACCTTCACAGACTCTGTAATCCAAAATCAAACACCCTTCTCACTTGCAGCTATACTTGTTTTACTGACACCTGCTCGTGGACTCGGCGCAAATAAATTCTATTTCACTGCACTCCAGGTGTCTTACTTCTAAAGGCTCTGAGCATTTCACTGCACCGCCCGCCACCTGGAACTCACTCCCATCTGCCCTAAGACAGGCAACCCCACCCAGTTTTCAAAAAAGAACTATATCGCCACCTATCCCGGGACCCTTGCACATACTTTAATCCCACTTGAAGCCTCACAGCTAGCCACCCTACCTCGCCCAGGACACTGCTGCACTTCTGAACAATCTTTGCCTTATTTTTGTCTTAATAACTGCCACTTAGCCCAGTCTCAGTTGTTATTTGCTTGTACTACTGTCACCTTGTGTCATCTCTGCCTAGCCATATGTATAATCTCTAGTACTGTCTGAATTGATCTGTATTCTTACCTACATGTACTATATACTATGTAACCATATACTATGTAATTGTATAATCTCATCTCTTTTATGTATGTATTCTCCCAGGTCATGCCTGAAAATAGTCAACTCTTTGCTTGCGCACCTAAACTGGGTAACAAAAACTAAATAAATAAATAAATAAAAATATGAAACTAAGAGCTGCACAATTGGGCAGACTTGATAGACCCATGGGCCTTTTTTGGCCGGCAATTTTGTATGTCCGTATGTATGTTTGTATGTCTCATGGGACTGGTTAGTCAGAAGAACAGACCTCCACTGAAAACAAAATACATACTCATCCTTTTCGATAACTTATACACCAACTTAAACAGTGATTAGAATGTAGCAAATAATGTGTGATTCAGGAAGGGTACACTGAGCTGTGACCGCTCATTTCGAGGTGCGTCCTTGGGAGAGTTGGTTAAACTGACCAGTTTTATTGACTGGGTTGTTGATCACGACACCGGGGAAACTTTCCTATTGATAAGTGCCATGTCATCCCTAATTTCCAGGTGACAAGCACAGCAGTTGAGTAGAAGGATACTTGGTTTAACATCTCATTCAAAAGACAGCACCCCAACAGTGCAGCACACCCCTAGTGCTGCACTACAGTGCCAGTGCTGGGTATTAGCCCAGGTGCTTGGTGTGGGACTAGAACTGCACTTAAATTGGCTGGCCTATAGTTCTTAGGCTCAACCCTTGAGCCCGTTTTATGTTGTCTTGCGCACATGCAAGCAACATATTGTGGTAACTTGGAATAGCAGGTTTTGGAGGTGCGGTTGTGTTGTGGCCAGTGGCGCCACTGCTTTTCAGGATGGGCTCTGTGGCACGAATTAAATAGCACGCTGTCTATGACAGTAGTTGAAAAGTGTGCCACCAACTTAAAACAATTTTGCCGCTGCAGTGAGGGAGTGACCCGTCATTGCAAGGCATGCCTTGCCTGGTGTAACATTTCATACAGACATGGCGGCGCTATCGCAGTCCGGCCTCACAGTCCCCAAGAAGCTAACATCGGGTGCCCAACTTCCTGTCGGCACCCCTCCCCAGTTAATTTGCTGATGGGGAGCCCAATCCCTGTCTGCATAATGTCCCCCAAAAAAATCATTTGTCGCCAAGGTGTACCTAATCCCCTCGGCATCACACCCCCAACATAAACCCGCTTATTTTGCCAATGGGGCCCCAACCTCATTGGCTCCAGTCCCCCAACCAAAACACCCAGGTGGCATGCTGGGTGCTCACCCTAGCATTAAATCTACCTGAAAAAGAAAACCTTCCTGCTATGTTTTTTTTTTTTTTTACCCCTGAAAAGTAGAAAATGGTGCCTAATTGTGTCTGGTACCCCTCCCCAACCACACCCATCCTCTGTGCACCCCAACTCCCCACACACCCCCTCACCCCATACTTACCTCCGGAGGCCGGCGCAACAATCTTCGGTGGACTGGGAACACGTCTACACTCTTCAAAGCCGACCGCGAACTGAAGAAATGCCGGTAAGCTATATAATGGCATAAATGTTTTTTTTTTTCAACTTAGGCAGATATCTTGGTAATTTTTGTGAATTTTGGCAGTATGGCGCAGTGGTTTAAGGCTCTGAGCTGCAAATCTGGAGACCTGGGTTTGAATCCCACAGCCCCCACTTGCATACTGTGTGACCCTGAGCAAGTCACTTAACTTCCTCGTGCTCCCAGGTTGCACCTGCAAACAAGCTTTCAGCTTAGTGTGTCTCACCTGGTAAAATAATTGGTAAAAAAAAAAATGTGGTTCTTGGAACCCCACTTCTTGAATTCAATCACTGTCATGTCGTTATTCAGTCCCGAAAGGTGATTTCGTGGTCAGTGCATGGAATCACCTTTTGAGACCAATTAACAAAACAACAGTGCCACTGTTCATGAGATGGGCTCCCAGAAAGCCTATGTTGCAAATTTGGTAAAAAAAAAAAAGACTATCACAAGTGTGCATTGCGCAGTTTACATGCACGCTCGTAACTTCGAGAATTTTTTATATTTTTACTCCAGATTTTCAACATTGCCATTTTTACACACCTCCTTATGAACAGTGTAGCTGTCATTTTTCATATCCTGCCCAAAATGTGTTTTCACACATCTGGCGCTCAATGGCGCGGTCGCTGTGGGAAATTAATGTTCAGGACAGATTAAGAAAATCACAGTGACACTGCTCATGAGCAGAGGTCTAAAAATTACTGTGTTAAAATTTGGTGATAAAATTCCATTAAATTAGTATGTTACTTAGTGGCTAAGTTTGCATGCACACGTGAACTTCAGAATTTTAACTTTTCACTCCAGATTTTCAACATTATCAATTTTGCACACCTCCTTATGAACAGTATAGCTGTCATTTTTCACAGCCTGCAGAAAATGTGGTTTCGCACATCTGACACACAATGGTGCGGTTGCTGTGGGAAATCAACGTTTGGGACAGATTAAGAAAATCATAGTGACACTGTTCATGAGCAGAGGTCCCAAAATGCCTGAGTTGAAAATTTGTTGAAAGAATTCAGAAAAATGACTGTTATGAGCGTACGTTGCACAGTTTTCACGTACGCTTGTAACTTCGAGATTTTTTAATATTTTCTGTCCAGGCTTTCTCTTCACACCTCCTTATGAATGGTGCAGCTGTCATTTTTCATGTCCCGCCTAAACTGTGTTTTCTCACATCTGTCGCAGAATGGTGCAGTCGCTGTGGGAAATCAACGTTCGGGATAGATTAACAAAATCACAATGCCACTTTTCATGAGCACAGGTCCCAAATGCTTTCATGAGGTGGGATCACAAAAAGGCAATGTTGAAAATGTGGAGTGCAAATACCAGCAAACGCCCGAGGCGTTAGAGTTTCTAACAATAACGTCCCACCCTGTACAGACTGACAGGCATCAGGGGCATGCCTTTGGATTGTCAGCTGTAATGCTCATGCCATTCCACCCCCACCCTGCAGCCACTGACAGGCATCAAGATGTTCCTTGGACTCTTCAGCCCCAGAGTTCACCCCATTCTCCAATACTGCACCCGTCTCAACGCACTTCCTTATGGAATGGGGTGAGTGTAAGGCCCATTAACCTCGAGGCACAACATGACACTTGTCAGAGTCTGCTGGGTAGGGTGAGGTGAGGTGAAATGGCATGAGTGTTATGGCCAACGACCCAAAGGCACACCTCAATGCCTGTCAGTCTCTGCAGGATGGGATGGAGTTGACTTTGGTTCCATACTTTACTGCCATTCCTCTTATGCATCTCTCTAACTCCTGCACTACCAATGCCAATGCCAGCAAGACAACATTTGGCATTGACAAATGCTTGTTAAATATTGGCACCATGTGGGCCACCCTTCAGCCATAGAATCATAGAATTTTTTGGCAGATAAGGACCACTTGGCCCACCTAGTCTGCCCAGTTATATTGTAATCTGGTCACATACGCAGTTTTCATGACTTATTGAATATGACTGCCATGGCATTAGACAGATTTTCATCGAGGATATCTCCTCCATTAGGCCACACCTTAGGAACTGTAAGCCATCAGCATCAGGACCACAAGAAAGCTTTTGCTATCACTGCTCAGTTCTTTCTCCTGCTTTCGATCATCCTCATTGGACCTGCTGAAGGCAATGACTTCGACAAATCCACTGCCTTTTTTTTGTATTTTCTATACCTTACCAGTCTGCTATCATTGTTTCTGCATGCTACAGAAGTCTAAAGAACTTCTATTTAGATACTGTGTTTGCAGTTATAAAATCTAAAAAGATGACACACCCTCCATTTATATGTGCTGTTTGGGCCTTTCTCACAACGTGAGAACTTGTGATGTTTACCAAGATTTCAACCAGGCTACAAAGCCATGCATTTGGAAGGCTCTGGAAAACTTCCTTGCTGAAAAAGTGTTGAAAGCTATAGACAAGGAGAAGGGTTCACAGTCTGCTTCTACCTCATTGCTGTCTGAAAAGTGTTTGTTGAAGCCGAAAGAAAATGATAAGGACAGGGTGTTGTCTTGGTCCTCCTCCTCATCCACCCATAAGACAAACATAAAGATAAGGAAAAGTCTGCTTTACCAGCAAGGTCCTGGTCACCATTGAAATCAGGTACATCCTCATCAATGCCTGCTCTGGCAGTGTTGAGAAAAGCTCCCCCCCAGCTGTCGTTGAGACACCAAAGTCGGGGTCTGGCTCGAGCACTGCCGTGCCTACAATGGACAGTACTTTGCCATCATCATTGGGCTCCAGTCTTTCACTGTGGTAGTCTCAGACCCTTTCCAGGGCACAGTTGACTCCCAGGCTGTGCTGGCATCATCCTCAGATATGATTCAACGCTACTACTGGGGTTGCCATTGCAGGTAGCAGCATTGTTGACAACAGTGCCTTCTGGTTCAGGGCCTTGTTGATGGCTTCTACGGGATGCAGCTTATTCCTGACTCTCAGCCAACACTGGCTCCTTCTGCAGCTCCCATCGTCGTTCATAATGACAATGAACTAGAAAATAATCCTTACCTTATGGACCCTGAGGCAGATTTAGAGGAGAAATATGAGGGTGAGGAGCAGTTTGAAGAGAGAAACCTGACCTCTAGCTCTACCTTCTCATCCTACAGTGAGGACTTCATAGTTTATACCCAAGATCTCCTCCGGAGAACCCCACTTTTCAGGCCATGATGCAGGAAATACAGTCTACTGTGGGCTTCACTGTGGAAGAAGATCCACTAAGAGGAATCTCATGGAGGTTTGGGAGATGCCCTGCACTCATTCCATTATTATTCCACCAGTGTATCTTGTCTTGAAGATGCTGCTTTGCTGCATGGCATAGACCAAACTTATTGTCTGCAGTCCCTTGAAGGCTGATGAGCAGTACCCTGCTCCATCTGCTAAGCCTTATTATGCTAACCAGACTGTAAGTGACTCTGTAGTCATCACGGCTACTCATGATAGGTCTAGGGCTCCTAGACACATGAACTCTTTATCTCCTAATAAAGAATCAAGGAAGCTGGATGTAATGGGCAGACATAGTATCAAAGTAGTATTGGTATCAGATGAAAGGGGGTATGCCTTGTCAGAAGCCTGGGTAACAAAATCAGTGAGCTCCAGGCATTGATGATTAGCACTAAGATGGACCTTGTGGCCATCACAGAAATGTGGGCTTTGGAAAATGACAACTGGTACCTGATGGCCCTTAGATACTCAGTGTTCAGGAGAGATAGTGGAACAGGTAGAGGGAATGGAGTAGACATTTTTTCTTTCAAGGATGACATCCAGGTGGTGCAAGATGGGTGCCTCAAGGGTGTAATGGGGAGATGACATTGCTGTGGGTGCAACTCAAGGCAGCCTCAGGCAAGAAACTTCACTTGGGCATGACCTATAGACTTCCAGGGCAAGGGGAAGAGAGGGACAGAGAGCTCAGGGAAGAACATGAAAGAAAGTTGGCAGAGGGAGAAGTAGTGGTGGTGGGTGATCTGAACCTGCCAGACATTGATTGGGATGTTCCAGTAGTGAGGAGCACCACAAATCAGGCCTTGCTGGATGCCTTCCAAGACTATCTACTTGTACAGCTAGTTAACCCACCAAGCAGACTACAGTTCTTGATGTGGCGCACCAACTTGAAGATAGTAGGAGCTGGTAGAATAGGGGAGTCACTGGGAACAGCGACCATAATTCCACTTGGTTTGAAGTGGTCCTTGGGTCTGGAAAACCCCAATCAAGAGCTGAAGTCCTTGATTTTAGAAGGCAGACTTCAACAAGCTGAGGGAGCTGGTCAAGGAAAAGTTAGTTAGCGTAGACAACAAGGGAGGTAGAAAAGAGATGGAAGGCAATTAAGGAAGCCATTCTTTAGGTATCTGTGTTATGCATAAGAACAACAAACAAAAAGAACTGGTTTAAGAGACTGTTATGGTCCTCAGCAAGAGTCAGGGAAGCATTAAGGGAAAAAGGCTTTCTACAAGTATAAAGAAAAGGAGGGGGAGAAAGAATGGAGGAAATGCATACTGAACAATAGGGAGCCAAAGAGGGCAGTTATGGAGGTAAAAGGAAACACAGAGCTGCATATTGCAGAGGGGGTCAAGAACAGAGAAAAGCATTTCTTCCGATATATTAGGGATAAAAGGAAGAAAACGGGGAATCATAAGGCTAGCTGAGGGGTAAAGTGATAGAGGAGGCTGGGCAAATGCCACCATTTTAATGATTACTTTGTTCAGTTTTCAGTAGGGGAGGTGGTGGGCTCTGCCAGAGAGTGGCATCAAAGTGGCCACTAATGGGATCCCAGATATTAGGCAGCCAGTATTTAGAAATGAAAGGGTCCAGGCAGCCCCAAAGATAGATAAGCTGGACCAGATGGGTTGTATCTTAGGTTACTCAGGGAACTGCCAATAGTACTGGCTGAACCTCTGATAGGTCTGTTGAACAGTTCACTAAGGACAGGGGTAGTTCCGAAGGATTAGAGGTGGCAGACATAGTTCCACACCATTGAGGGGGGGCAAGGAAGAAGTGAGGAATTACAGGCCTCTCATTCTTACCTCTATTGTAGGGAAGCTGATGGAGTCACTGGTCATAGAGGGCCTTGTGGAGTACTTGGAGAGTAGTGGTCTCCAGAATCGTAATCAGCAGGGATTTGTGGCAGGGAGGTCCTGTCAGACTAAAATTAAATAAAAAACAGCACTCCTGGCTAGTAAGAAAAATACACATATATATATATATATATATACACACACTGTATATATATATATATATATATATATATATATATATATATTATTAAATAAAGCAAAATACAGAGCAAATACACCACATTGTATTGTAAAACGTATTGGTTCACATACCAAAAAATAGTGCAAACAGCCCAGCGCTTTGACGCCACAAAGACCTCTTCATCAGGGGTCCTGTCAGATTAACCTGATAGTTTTCTGTGACTGGCTGATGAGGGAATTGGAGAGAGGCCACGCTGTGGATTTACGCTACTGCTACTTCAGCAAGGCTTTGAGTGCCTCACAGACACCCGCTGAAGGATTAAGGACCTAGGTGCCGCCAAGGTTATAGTAAACTGGTAGGTAACTAACTAAAGGAGAGACAGCAGAGATTCTGGTCAGTGGGGTCAAATCAGAAGAGAGGAGGTCATGAGCGGGTACCACAGGGATCTATCCTGGGTCTGGTCCTCTTCAATATGTTCATCAATGACAATGGCAAAGGAATCCAGGGCAGGTTGTCTTTTCACACAAGACACTAAGTTCTGTGGAGAGTGAATCGCTACTGAGGGAATCAAGGAACTGCAGAGTGACTTACAAAACCTAGAGGGGTAGTCTAAGGTTTGGTTGTTGAAATTCCAGTGTCAAAAAGTGCAAGGTAGTGCACCTAGGGAATAAGAACCCCAGGACAGAGTACTGGATGGGTGAGGTAAAATTTAACACTACATCTGGGGAACGGGACCTTGGAGCTATCATCAGTGACTCCCTCAAACAATCGAGTCAGTGCAGTAAGGCATAGTGCAAAGCGAGTAGAATGCTGGGATTTATTGGGAGGAGTATGGATAGCAGAAGAGAAGAGGTAGTACTACCCCTATATCGATCCTTGGTGAGGCCACACCTGTAGTACTGTGCTCAGTTCTGTAGCCCTCGCCTCAGAAAGGACAGGGATATGCTGGAGACCGAGCAGCACAGGTAGCAAAAATGATTCAGGGTCAACAGGGCAGGTCCTCTGAGGAGCGCCTCAAGGAACTGAACATGTACACACTGGAACCAGAAAGGAGAGGGGAAATATGATAGAGACCTTCAGGTTCCTGAAGGGAATTAATAAGATGAACTGTGAAGCACTGTTTAACTTAAATACTAGTTTGTGGTCACGTGGACATGAGTGGAAGGTTCAGGAGAGACATGAGGAAGTATTATTTTATATAAAGTGTGGTGGAGCCATGGAACAGTCTTCCAGCTGAAGTGATGGGTGCTAAAACCTTGGTGTTTTCAAACACAGTTTGACAAAATGAAAGGTATAATTGGGGTTCAGAGTGGCAGACACTGGGAGGAGAATGGGGATGGATGGGGAGGGCTAGGACACTGGAGGGACAGTAAGTGCCAGGGTTAAATAGGGCACACGAAAGCAGACTGGATGGACCGCTGGTCATTTCGCTGTTATTGTCTATGTTCTGTGTACATATGTTTCTGCATCCTTGGACCTTAGGATTGCCAGTTACCAGGCCCACATGATTAAATACCTAAACAGCAAATGACAAGTTGCCCATACTACTGCTCAGGCTTTGTCTGATGGTTCTGCCAAAACTGATTTGCTTAAAACTTTTATCTGCTGGAACTGAAGTTGTTAAACATTTGCTACGCTCTGCTTATGATGTCTCTGATTTTTCTGCTAGGGCTGCATCTTCTGGCATTTGCATGAGATGCTATTCTTGGCCAGAGTGGCTGGCCTTGCCACTGATGTACAACTGGCAGTTTTGAATGCCCCTTTTAAAGTGATTTTCTGACTTAGCTGAGGGCAGCTACCACTCACATATTGTGGTAGCTGCCCTCAGCGATAGTTATTCCAGCCTGGTTTAAATAATAGATTCTGTCCCGCACCTTTATATTTTTACTCATAATTTTAGAGTCAGCGTAGCTCGAGTGGTTCTCGAAATCCCTGGTATCTGCGGATGCTTCACGCCATATCGCGAATGACATGTGACCAGGAGAGCCGAGGATGCTCCCTTACTGAAATGAGTAGTGGTTTTTCATATTTTTAGATCAAGAATGACCACTGAAGATTAATGAGCGATGTCTCGCCGACTGAACAAGGGTCATGTTAGTCAAGCAGTGTCCTTCATTAATCTGTAGGTGGCCATTCTTGATCTTAAAAATGAATGAAAAATCCATCCCCATTCATTTCAATGGGGTGCACCCCGGCACTCTCTCTGGTCACATGTCATTATGTGCTTGAGCACGGGGGCATGTCATGATTACCAGGGATTTCAGAACCGGTCGGGATGCATTGTGAAATACAGAATTACTTTGCTGATGATACTGTACTATATACATCAGGCCCTACAGTGGCTGAAGTGAGGGATGTATTCCAAGCCGACTTTGCACAACTAGAAATCAACCTAATCAATGTCAAACTACTCCTCAATGCCAAGAAAACTGAGGCCATGATCTTTGCCCCAAACACCACCTCCACTTCCCTTGCAAACGTGCACAAAGAATTCATCACTACCTCCTTAGGTGAACCCCTTGGAATCACCTCTAAATTCAAATATCTTGGTATGTGGCTAGACAACAAGCTTCCCTTTTATGACCACCTCGACGATCTGGCAAAGAGGCTAAAAATTAGGCTAGGTTTCTTCTTCCGTAACAAGTCCCTCTTTCCACTGGATACCAAAACTAGGCTGGTCCAGACCACTTTCTTACTGCTACTCGACTATGGAGATCTAATCTATTCCTCCACAGTGGCCTCAGGGCTCAGCAAACTAAACGTCCTCTACCACCGTGCCATACGGTTCATGACAAACCTACCCTACCGAACCCACCATTGCGATTTGTACCTAGCTGCTGGCTGGGCATCACTCTCAACTAGACGTATGCTTCATGCTGGTATCTGGACTCTTAAGCTACTCCTGAACAAGCTCCTGAATTATCTCACAACCCTTTTCCTTATTTCCCATAGCGCCTACTCTCTTAAGAAAAATGACCTCCTTCTCCACGATGTACCGAGAACTCGCACCTCACTCGGCAAGCGGGCCATATCGAGCATACTCCCAAGTATCTGGAACCAGCTCCATGGCATACTGAAGCTTCCCGGTACTGTCCCTGTCAGCCTATTTAAAAGGTTGGCTGCAGCAAAAGTAAAAGATACGTGCAGCTACTTCTAAATCCTAGCTCACTGTTCTAACACTAGCCCACTGCTTCCTCCTACTAACCTAGAAATTAGCTGCCTTGTTACTCCATAACAAGCACTTAGTGCCTTTTTTTCTCTACTTGTATTTTTTTATGTCATTGTCATTTTTATGCAACATGTTAATGCTTGCCCATAATTCTGTACTTGAATTTGTACTGTTTTTTTCGATTGTGCAATCTGTAACTACCTGTCTGTATCAAAGGACCTCCTTGTGAATGAACTTGCTCAACGGAGTTTTCCTACAGTAAATTTGAACTTGAACAGAATTACACGTAAAAATACAAAGGTACGGGACACAATTTATTATTTAAACCAGGCTGGAGTAACTATCGCTGAGGGCAGCTACCACAATGTGTGAGTAGCTGTCCCAAATTGGAAACTTCCTTTAAGGATTCTGAGCTGTTTGGTTATGTTGTTGATGAAGCCCTACATGGCCTTCAGATTTCTAAGACAACTTTAAGGTCTGTTAAATACCTCTATTCCATTCCTGCTAGAGGGCATGGTAGGGCCTCATTTAGTAGACCTGCTGACAGAGGTAACCATCCCTGCCATCAGCAGGGTCATGGCAGAGTCGATGGTTCCCTCCTGGGTCACCTTTCCCCTGCTGCTCATGCCAAAGCACCAAAAGGAATCAGGTCCAGTGGCCCTGGCACTCCCAGTTCCACCTGACTGTCTTCTGTCTCTCCCCCCCACTCAGCTATTGCCTCTAAGGCTTAATGTGGGGGGGAAGGATATCCTTGCATCTAACACAGTGGCAGGAGATCACTACGGATGAGTGGGTGCTGGAGATAATTGCAAGGGAGAATGCTCTGGACTTGTTAGAAATCCCTCCAGATCATCCTCTGCTTCCTTCCTTTTATCCTCTGGGCCACTTGTCCCTTCTAAAAGTGGAGATTCAGATTCTATTTTAGAAGTGTGCCATAAATCCAGTTCCTCCCCAATACAGGAACAAAGGTTTCTACTCCAGATACTTCCTTGTTCCAAAATGGACAGGAGATCTTCATCCTGTGTTAGAGCTTAGAGATTTCAATCTTTACATCAACTACAAAAAGTTTTTAATGGTATCCTTTCCAGCCCTGATTTTCCTAATACATAGTGGGGACTGGCTGTGTTCTATGGACATGAAGGATGCATAGCTTCATATAAAGATCAGAAAGTCTCACAGACAGTTACTTCACTTTATGCTAGAGGTCAGGCACTATCAGTTCAAAGTAGTACCCTTAGTACTCTGTGCCACGGATCTTTACAAAATGCTTGAGAGTAGTTGCAGAGGCCTTTCATAGGGAAGGCCTGTATCTTTTCTCTTTTCTGGATGACTGGCTCCAGCCAGCTCCAGGGGAAGCTTTGCTTTACTCCCCGTTCCACATACAGTATGTCAGTTGCTCAATGACTTGGGGGTCACAGTGAATGTGCCAAAGACTGTTAGAAACAAACCAACCAACAAACAGTAAAAATGGTTTAATGTGCTAAAACTGTAATAAAACTGTACTAAGTATATTAAAATGCATTGATAACATAGTTTGGTTTAATTTAGTTTTAAAATATGTTTAAAAAATGCAACAATGTGAAAAAATTGTACACGGCATAGAGGCATAAACGGAGAAAGCAGAATCATAGCAGCATTCTGGCAAAGAGTCAGTGTCAATGGCTTGTCACAGTAACAGTACATTTACTAATAATTAACTTTAAAAAGTTGGTAACTGTAGTTTGCTCAGAACAGGACAGACAGCTTTGTTTGGACCGAGTACGAGGATCGTTTCATCCTTACAGCAGCAGTGTTTAACACTGAAATGTGAATCCTGAACTGAGTGTGTGTTTTATCAGTGAAACTGGTTTGGATAATTGATTATTTGATTAAATGATTGCTTTACAGGGGTATTCAATTTATTTGTTTAATTGATGGGAGAAATTGAGTGCAGCACTGTGTTTCAGCACGGACACAGATACAGTGCTGTGACGGCAATGTTTTGGACAAGTGCTGAATTAATGGGAGCCAAGTGAGTCATTTGTTATAACCGGTAATTCGCTATAACAAGGTTCATTATAGCAAGGGAGCACTGTACATAGATTATACAGTATCACAGCAATGTCAACAATATTACAGAGTTCACAAAAATTTGTAACACCAGATTGTAAGGGATCTCACCCATGATGAGGAGGAACAGTGCAAAGTCAGAAAGATACAGGAACTGAATAATAGTGAGCAGGTAGTGGCAGCAGCTCTAGAAATGAGCCTGGGTCTAAGTAGGGTGTGCGGCAGAAGAAAAGTGGGAGAGAGAGTGACAAGACCCAGCAGGTTAGCTAGTTGTGGACGTGGTGTTAGAGGGTTAAGGGAGATAACTAGTGGGAGACGGGATTAAGGGGGGGGTAGCGAGACAGGAGAGACAATAGGGGAGGTAGTAGGGGAGGGGCATAGGCAATGGAATAGAGTGTGCAATCTGGGCCAGGCCAGGCTTTCAGGGAGCCAGTGCCCATAGGTGGTTAGAGGTGGAAGAAGCACTGCTCAGGGGGCGTGATGAATCGTCTTAGTTCAGTTTTGAAGTGGCTAAGGCTTATGTGGTTGTTAGCAGAGAAAGGGAGTGCACTTAGCCAGGAGGGAGCCTTTACCACAAAGGCTCGCTTTCCCAAGGCTGTTTTTCTAAAAGGCACAGCTAGTGCATGTTTAGTGACGCTTTCAGTAGCATGCTCGGCCGGGGCCAGTCGGAATAAAGCCTGTAAAGAAGGAGGTGCAAGACCAAGGAAGGCTTTCTTCCCTAGGATGCAGGAATGCAGCTTGATCCGATCTTGGAGAGGGAGCCATTACATCCTAATATAAAGATCGCATGTATGCGTAAGGTGTTCAGCACTGAGGACAAATCTTCAGGCTTTATTGAGGGAGGTCTGTATTCTGTGAAGGCTGGTGTCTGTGGCAGCAGCATATACCATGTTTCCATAGTCAAGTATCAGTAAAATTGTACCTCTAACTGCCTGAAGCCTAGTATTCTTCATTAAAGGTGCTTGACTGCTGTATCAGCTTTTCCTGCCCCTGTCGATAGTCATATGGTTGCCAGTTAGTGATGTGCCTTACTTTTCTAAGAGGCATTCTTCATATGAAACCAGTCTGAAACCCAGTTCTGCCTTGGGACTTGAATTTCATACTTGAGGTACTGACTTTGGTTTCTTTTGAGCCTGTTACGAGTTATGGCTTACATTTTCTGTCATGGAAAACGTTATTTTTAGTTGCTATGACTTCTGCTTGGTGGATTTCTGAGCTTCAGTCTTTAATGTATTGGTCTTCTTTTTTGATTTTTCACAAGGACAGAGTCCTCTTTGTATGAATCCTAAGTTTCTCCTGAAGGCAGCATCTGAGTTTACACTAAATGAAATGATACACCTTCCTGTTTATTATCCTGAGCATGCCAGCCAGGGTGAGGTGCAGCACCATACTTTACATAGATACATAGATGATGTTGGCAGATAAGGACCACTAGGCCCATCCAGTCTGCCCATTTAAGCTGCCTAACGAAGCATCCAGTGATCCTATCTGGTCATTCACTTTAGCTTTTTCTTTCTATCTCTATTTATTCTTATACTTTAGATGTACATAGAACACTGACATAGTATATTTCTCACACCAAGAACTGCAGAAAGTCCTCTCAGCTTTTTGTTTCATTTGCTCCTGGGAAAGAAGGCACTCATGTGATTAAACAATGCCTGTCAAATAGCTGGCACAGTGTATTACATTTGTTATAGGAATACGGTGAGGAACTTCCTGGTGGTATACAGACATAATGTCAGGGGACAAATGTCATGGTCAAAATAGTGCAGACATAATGTTGCCTGGACAATATGTTGATGGACATAATGTTGATGGTCACCTATATATGCAAAGAGAGACTGGTGACTGAATAAAGAAATATATAAGCTGGGTGTCAGAATGTAGGTTGAGGAGTGGAGTGAAGTGGAGAATACAGATGGAGGAAGGGTTTGAGGGTTTGAAGGGCTGGTACATTTACAGCTAAGTTTAACATCGTGTCAGAAACATTTAAAAAAGTAAATGATGTAAGAATCGCACTGCCCTTGCCACACTGTTGGAGCTGGATGTTGTACCTGTGAGCTGCTGTGTGGGGGCAGGAAGGACAACTCCTGAATTCGAGCCCTCACGATCCACTGGAGCTTAAACTGGCTTCAGGGAGGAAGCTGGGCAGTCCGCGGAGGAGATGAAAGGAAAATGAATTAGAGTCAAGACACAGGAGAAAGGTGAGCTCAGAGAGGAGACTGGAGAGAGCGACGGTACAGGAGAGGGCAGAAACAAGAGTGGGGAATGGGTGGTAAGGGCTAGGGCAGGAGAAAGCAGGCAAAAATACCAAGAAATTAGAGCAGTACAGCAGGTAAAAAAAGAACTCAAGAGGTATACAGTGTCACACCCCACTCAGGAGGTCAGGCCTCTGCTTCCACAGTGCCAACCTCCGGCAGCACAGTTTTGTAAACAGTTAACAGAACAGGGTAACCCTCCTGTCTGATTTGTGGGTTCAAATCAAACTTTGACTTCAAGTTCTGGAGGGATTCAAACTGCGAACCTCTTGCTAGCGTACCTACTGTACAGGCTCAGATAATTCTGCTCTTCATGGGGGGCCAGATAGCTTTTGCCTACGGGCACCTAACCAGGTGTACAAAATGAACCCTTAAAAACCCTATAAAAGGCCTCAGAATAAACTCTTATCTTTTCCCAGTTTGGTATTACCAGTAAGCTTTGCGCAGTGCCAGCTTTAACCATATCTGCTTCACTTGTCAAATAAAGAATTTCAAAGGCACACCAAGTAGTCTCTAAAATGAGATGTTTACTTAAAAATAGATAAAACTGTAAATGTAAATACAGAACCATATATCACAAAACATATGCTCACTTAAAAGAATAAGGTTTTAAATACAAACAAAATCTCCTACCACAGTACCCTTAGACTTGTCTAATCTAATGTATTCTTATCTCCTTCCAGTGCTGATGTTGCTTTTTCAGAGTCCAAACATGTGTGTGCACTAGAATACAGACTACAGTTCAAAAATGCTATGTTTCAACCCTCTTCATGATGTCATCATCTAGCTCCTCCCTTTCAGGATACATAAAAAAATATATACAAAACAGGAAGTCCCATCAAGGTATTGAATTCTGTGACTTCAGCAAGACTCATTTTCTAAATGATGACACTCTTAATTAAGGCTGTAATTTCTCAGTCCCATTGATCCATGAGCAGAGTCCTTTCTCAAACACATCAAAGAACTTTTTATGACACCAGGTGCAATTAACTTGATTTTCCTGAGGATGTCATAAAATGGATATTCCACTTCCTATGACACCAGTGCTACTAACTGACTTTCCTGAGAACGCTATAAATGGATATATTAGTACCTGGCTTCAAAGCAAACTGACAAGTGATTTGCATTCAGAGATCTGCTGTTTAACATATATCCTGTCTTTTGAACTGATACCTGTGGGGGGGGGGGGGGTTGTCATCCCAGGCACAGGATTTTTCATGACAGACAATCACACTACATTTTTATATTACAAAAATTATAGAGCGATCAGAACCAGCTGTCCAAGTGTCACAGTCCTCCCCACCTAGACTGAATTTGGGGGCTCTATCTCCTGCATGGGATGAGCTTCCTAAATCAGTTCACTCCTCATAGACCCGAGACAGCCCATCGGAGTTCTGATTGATTGCTCCAGCCCTATGTACAATGGTCATGTCATACCCTTGCAAAGCAAGACTGCATCTTAGCAATCTACCATTGTTTTTTCCCATCTGCGTCAGCCAAACCAGGGGGTTGTGGTCAGTCTGTACCACAAAATGCTGCCCATACAAGTATGGCTTCAACTTCTTTAGGGCCCACACTATGGCAAGACACTCATTTTCCACAGTGGAGTATGCCTGCTCCCTGGGAAGTAACTTTTTACTCAGATATGCTACAGGGTGATCTTTCCCTTGGCTGGATGTCTGACTCAGTACTGCCCCAATACCCATGTCTGAGGCATCAGTCTGAACTACAAGGCTCTGCTATAGTCAGGCTTGTCAAAACAGGAGCACTGCACAGTGCCTCCTTCAATCTGGTAAAGGCTTCTTCACAGGCTGGTCCCAGGTAATTTTCTTTGGCATCTTTCTTTTACCAGGTCAGATAGGGAGCAGCCAGGCACTGTAATTGGGTAAAAAATTCTATAGTACCCTGCTGTCCCAAGAAAACCCCCTGACCTGCTTCTGTGTTTCTGGTCTGGGCCACACCTGATTACCTCTATTTTTATGTGGTTAGGACGGAGCTGTCCTCGGTCTACCACATGCCTGAGGTATGCCACTTCTCCCCCAGGCCACCTGGCACTTCCTGGCTTTGACAGTGAGCCCAGCCCTCTGTATCCTGTCCAGCACTTCCCAAAGGTGGGATAGGTGTTCCTCCCAGCTGGTACTAAAGATGGCAGTGTCATCCAGGTACGCCATGGCGTATTCCTCAGCACCATTTAACACCTGGTTCGCCAACCTTTGGAAAGTGGCTGGGGCATTCTTCATTCCAAAAGGCATTACTTTGAATTCAAATAAGCCTATCGGAGTGAAGAAGACCGACCTCTCCCTAGCTCTGTCCATCAACTCTACCTGCCAGTAGCCCTTGGTCAGGTCAGTGGTTGTAAGGTTGGTCGCCCCTCCCAACTTGTCCAGGAGTTCATCCATCTGGGGCATCGGGTGGGCGTCTGACTTCTTGACTGCATTCAGTCCACGATAGTCCACACAGAAACAAGTAGAGCCATCTGGCTTAGGTACAAGGTCTACGAGTGAGGCCCAGGGGCTGTGGGATCTCTGGATTACCCCTAAATCCAGCATCTTCTCCACTTCACTCCTAATGTCCTTTTGGACAGCCTCTGACATCGATATGCTCTCTACCGTATGGGCGTCTGTGTCCCTGTCTCCACATCGTGAGTCACTAAGGGGGTTGGTCCAGGCTTGGCCCTAAACAATGGGGCAAAGTCTGCTAAAACCTCCCTTACTTCCTGGATCCTGTCCGGGGTTAGCTGGGGAGACAATTTAACTGCCTCCACAGAGGACTCTCTCTTACTTTCTTCCAGCAAGTCCAGAAGGGGGTCTCCTTCGTCCGTCCCTTCCCCAGGACTAAACACCATGTCATCTCTATTTGCATATGGCTTCATCATGTTGACATGATACATCCTTTCTGTCTGTCTTCTGTCAGGCAACTCTATAATATAGGTCACACCCTTTACCTTTCTAACCACTTTGTACGGTCCTGCCCACTCAGCCTGCAGAGTGTCTTTCCGGACCAGAATAAGGACCATGACTTCCTGACCCACCATGTACGAGTGAGCTCTGGCTCTGCGGTCGTACTACACTTTTTGTTTCTGTTGGGCAGTTGTCAGGTTGCTCTGGGCTGTCCCCATAAGCTCCTTCAGCCTTTCCCTAAACCTAAGGACGTAATCCACAATGGAAGTTCCCTGGGTGGTGTGCTTCCCTCCCCAGTCCTCCCGGATCAAGTCTAGGGGCCCACATACCCGGTGTCCATATAAGAGTTCGAAGGGGGAAAATCCTGTCAACTCTTGGGGCACCTTCCTGTATGCAAACAACAGGTGGGGAAGGTATTTCTCCCAGTCCCTCCCATGCTGTTCAGCAAACGCCCGGAGCATTGACTTCAGGGTACCAGTGAATCTTTCCACAAGCCCATTAGCTTGTGGGTGATATGGTGTCGTGCATCTCTGCACCACCCCACACTTCTCCTATAAAAATTTCATCAGATCCGACATGAAGGAACCCCCTCGATTGGTGATAACCTCCTGTGGAAACCCAACATGGGAGAAAATCCCAAGTAAGACATCTGCCACTTTGTCTGTCCTCAGTGAGGATAGGGCTACTGCCTCTGGGTACTGAGTGGCATAATCCACCACAGTCAGGATGAATTTCTTCCCTGAGGAGCTGGGGGTATTTAAAGGCCCCACAATATCAATTCCCACCCACTGGAATGGCTACTCCACTATGGGCAATGGAATCAGGGTGACTTGGGTTTTCTTGCCCGCTTTCCCCATTTCTTGGCACTGGTGACAAGACCTGCAATACTCCTTCATGGGCTGGGTGAAGTTAGGCCAATAGAAATTCTTTACCAACCGCTTCATAGTGCGCCCAATTCCCAGATGACCAGACATGGGAATATCATGTACAATCTTGAGCAACTGCTCACGATACCCCTGGGGAATGACAAGCTGCCTGCCTAGCACCCCTCCCTCTGTCTGCACAGCCTGAGTATACATCAATCCATTTTTCCAATAAACCTTATGTCTGCCATCACCTCCCTGTGCCCCGTCAGAGTCTGTCCAAGCCCTCAGCTTCTCTAGACTAGGGTCACTTCTCCGAGCAGCTGCAAATCCCACACACATTCCTAAGGCATGGGACAGGTCCCCTTCAGTCGCTAAACTAGGGTCCCTAGCACTAGCATCAGGGCACTCAGGATCACTGTCAATCCCAACCCTCTGACAATGAGTCACCCCTTCCTCTTTGGAGTAACCCTCCGTAGCTGTGTGGTTAACTGCTACTGGGGAAATTTCTACCCCCTTTTCGTTAATCTCCATATCAGGAGACACAGGCTGGGGAACCAGCCTCCCAGTGGTTTCCACAATGGCTTCAGTGGGGTCCAGGGAACTACAGTGTTCCCTTGCCATTTGGCTACATGTAACTGCACACACCATCCCTTGTCTGAGATTGTTGCCCAGGATCACATCCTCTGCTAAGGTTTTGGCTACAGCCACCTGTTGCACAGTTCCTCCTGTTTCACCCCAGTCTAGGAGAACACTGGTGAGTGGCAGTGTTTTCTCTTCACCAGTAAAGTCCTGTACAGTGACATATTTATTGGATATAAGCTGACCAGGCTGTACCAGATCCCTCTTTACCAAGGTCAAGGATGCCCCTATGTCCCTTAACCCTTGCGTCTGTACACCATTCACCATGACTGGGTGCATGTGCTCCCTTATGTTCACAGGCATGCTTCCAGGGACACACAAAGAACCCACTTCTTTCCTAGCACCACCTTGCATATTATTGCTTCGTTCATTTGGGACACTGTCTGGCAATATGCCCAGTTTCTTTACACAACCAACATTCATTTCTTTTCTCAGAGAAATCTTTTCTCAAACCTGGGAGCTAACTGGTTTCAGTGGAGGCAGTGAGGGTTTTAGCTGCCCTGAAGGTGCACTTTTCCTTTTCTGTGCTGCCACGCCACCCCATTCGCTCTCAGAGCAGGTCTGCTCTTGGCATAATGGTCCGAGAGTTCTTGTAGCCTCTTGCACTGTTTTGGGATCTCAGTCCTCCAGCCAGGTTTTCAGCTCTGATGGGCATGCCCAGAAAAACTGTTCTAGCAAAATCACATTTTCAGTTTTATCAACAGAGTTTGCTCAATTCCTTCCCACCAACATTTAAAAACTGGCGTTGTTTTGTGGCTAGCTCCTCGTAGCTCATGTCAGGGCTTCTCCTGAGCTTATGGAATTTAGCCCTGTATGATTCAGCAGTTAATTCAAATTTCTTTAACAGTGCAGCTTTAAGTTTGCTGTAATAATCACTGTCCGCATTGTCCATTTGACCCATGCATCCCGAGCTTTCCCTGTAAGTAGTGGGGATAGCTGGAAGCTCCAGGACTCCCTAAGAATTTTAGCCTAAATACAAACTGTTTCAAAAGAATTTAAAAAGGCATCCATATCCTCCCCCTCGTTAAATTTGGCTATCAATTTGGAATTCAGTTTGTAACCTAGGTCTGTGGTCCCAGTTAAACCCAAGCCACTTACCTGCTCTGGTGCCACTGGTTGGAGTCGTAGCTTCTCCAGTTCATGTTGCCTCTGGTGCTCATGCCTCTCACGGTCAGCGTCTCTCTGTTCTCGCTCTGCCTCTTGGTGTTCTCGCTCTGCCTTCCTCTGTTCTTGTTCCCTCTTCTCCTCTGCAGCTCGCTGGTGCTCACGCTCCTCATGCTCAGCCTCTCATTGTTCCTGCTCTGCCTCTTGTCTCTCTCATTCTCTCTTCTCCTGGAACTCCAACTTCATTTGGCGCAACTCAGTCTGCAGCCTGAGTACTTCTGGATCCAGGATACTGGTGACCTTTCCCTGCTGCTGTGGCCCTTTGCTGGCACTGGCCCTGTTGCCCTCCTCATCGGATCTGGACACTGCACTGGTCGCCAGCCCTGCCACACTCAAGGTTAGGTCCTTTTCAGTCACTGTCTGTGACTCGATGCTCTGGGTATCTGCTACCATCAGGGCATCCACAAGGTTCTGTTTGGTGACTTTCTCCTCGAACGGGACTCCTCAGTCCCCGCACAGTTGCTTTAAGTAGTCTACAGTGTGCCTGCTGTAGTTGGAAGCCATCTTCTTCCCTAACTACGGCTACTCTGACTTGCACTTTAGAAAAAAAATTAAACAGGTAGGAACTTCACTGTACGCCAAGTGATATAGTTCTGTCTCCTTTTAAAAATAAATCACTGCCTTTTTCTTTCTTTGCAAGTGAGCTGGACGGTCTCAAGCTGCACACTGAACAATGAAAGCTTGTAATACAAAATTATCCCCACTGCCAACCAATCTGTCACAACCCACTCAGCAGGTCAGGCCCTCTGCTCCCACAGTGCCAACCTCCGAGCACAGTATTGTGAACATTTAACAGAACAGGGTAACCCTCCTGTCTGTTTTGTGGGTTCGAATCAAACTTTGGTCTCAAGTTCTGGAGTGATTCAAACTGTGAACCTCTTGTTAGCATACCCAATGTACAGGCTCAGATAATTCTGCTCTTTGGGGGGGCCAGATATCTTTCGCCTACGGACACCTAACCTGGTGTACAAAATGAACCCTTAAAAATTCTATGAAAGACCTCAGAATAAACTCTTACCTTTTCCCAATTTGGTATTACCAGTAAGCTTTGCACAGTGTCAGCTTTAACCATATATGCTTCACTTGACAAATAAAGAATTTCAAAGGCATACCAAGTAGTTTCTAAAAATTAGATGTTTACTTAAAAATAGAAAAAAATGTAAAATGTAAATACAGAACCATATATCACAAAACATACACTCACTTAAAAGAATAAGGTTTTAAATACAAACAAAATCTCCTACCACAGTACCCACAGACTTGTCTAATCTAATGTATTTTTATCTCCTTCCAGTGCTGGTTTTGCTTTTTTTTGGAGTCCAAATGTGTGTGTCACTGGAATAGAGAATACAGTTTAAAAATGCTGTGTTTCAACCCTCTTCATGATGTCATCATCTAGCTCCTCCCTTTCGGGATACATAAAAAAAAAAAATATATATATATATACACAAAACAGGAAGTCCCATCAAGGTATTGAATTCTGTGACTCCAGCAAGACTCATTTTCCAAATGATGACACTCTTAATTAAGACTAATTTTTCAGTCGCTTTGATCCATAGTAGAGTCCTTAAACACATCAAAGGACTTTTTATGACACCAGGTGCAATTAACTGACTTTCCTGAGGACGTCATACAATGGATATATTAGTTCTTGGCTTCAAAGCAAACTGACAAGTTAATTGTGTTCAGAGATCTGCTGTTTAACATATATCCTGTCTTTTGAACTGATACCTGGGGGTGGGGTGGGGTTTGTTATCCCAAGCACAGGATTTTTCATGACAGACAATCACACTACATTTTTATATTACAAAAATCATAGAGCAATCAGAACCAGCTGTTCAAGTGTCACATACAGCAGGGAACAGGGACTCAAAAAAGAAATACACAAGTAGCACAATATGTATACAGTAGCACTGCTCTCTAACACTGCCTAAGCCATGCTGTCGCAACTGCTAAAACTAAGTCTAACAAGCTGAGGGCAGTCAGAACACACAATGAAAACACAGCATTTCAACAATTTAAAACACAGAAAGAAAGGCATAAATATGCACTACAGGTTCATTGGAGACAATAAAGGCACTCGGTTGTAAGAGAATAATTGCACGTTGCGACCATCAACAGTATGTGTACACTAATTTCGTCCATCGACATGTTGTCCAGTCAACATTAGGTCTGTGCTGTTTTAACCATGACATTTTGTCCTGCAACATTACATCCGTGCACATTCTGATGCTGCCCGTGGTCACACCACAAGGGGTATGGCTACTTCTGTTGCTTATTTCAAAAATGTCTCTGCTGCTGACGTAATGCTGCAGCCACATGGCGCACTGTTCACATTTTCACCAAAGATTACAATCTGGACATCATCTGTCATAGACGTGCTGGTTTTGGACTTGCTGTACTGCAAGGCCTTTTGTCCTAATCACATATCAGACTGTACCATCTTCCCAGGCAGCTTTGTACTGCTTGGGAGTTGTTTCAAAGGTGTGGCCTAATGGAAGAGATATCCTTGATGAAGATAGGACAGTTACATAAGAACTTACTATAACAGTAGATCTTAGAGAGAATCGCCTCCCATTAGGCCATGTTTTACTCTCCCTCCTTTCCACCTGTTTGGTTCCTTGAAGGATATATCAGATGTTGTGCCTAAAGCCTTACTCCATGTGTCCTATTTTCAGTCTCATGCCTCTCCTTGTTTGCCTGGTACTGGTCTAGTCTTCTGGTTCCTCATGGTAAGAGGCCCTCTGAGGCTAATTTCTGGTGGAAAACTGAGCAATGATGGGGCCACCCACGTTATATATGTGCCCACGCTGCACGTCATTGTGGGTGGCCTCCCCGTAAGCAACAAGTTTCTGTGTGGTCCTGACGCTGATGGCTTACAGTTCCTAAGGTATGGCCTAATGGAGGAGATTCTCTCAGTGATCTACTGTTAAGTTCTTATGTAACTTTTTTTTTGGCTACTTTCCTCAGGATTTTGGGGTGCATTCCATCAGACCCAATTGCCTTGTTTATAGTTACCATCTTTAGCATTCCTTCAACCTCTTCCGGTGTCATACATATAGTATGTTCTGTAATGTATCCTGCTGCTTTCCTGTGAACAGCTGTTTCCTATCTGATATTATTTTGTCTCTTTCATCTGGGAATACTAATGCAAAATATTCATGTAAGCATTCAGCCATGTGTTCTGCCTTAGTGATTATGTTGCCATGTTCCTGATCCTTAAGTGGTCCAGTAAGTGTCTGTGTTTTTCCTTTTCTTATGTGCATATGTGGAGAATATATTATTGGATTTTACTTCAAGTGATATTGCATTTTTTTTTTCATAAATTCTTTTTATTCTTTAGTAACACGGGTGAGGTCCACTAGGCACACTGCCTGTTTTCCGGGATGACCTGGGAGCACCAGGAATTAAGTGGTGTGCTCAATGTCACACAGTATACAAGTGGATGTTGTGGGAATCAAACCCAGACCTGCTGAATGGACCAAGGGCCTGATTCCAGGACAACTGTTGCAACTTGCGGCGGTATATGAGTTGTGACATTGGCGCTGCTATGCGGGACCCTGTGCTGCATTAGAAGAGCAGCGGGGTCCCAGCACATACACCATCTGCGAGTTCTGCGAACATGTGCAGGCTAACGCCACTGGCATGGTGTAAATAGCCCGCGTAACGCAGCCAGCTGTGACAGACCCCACCGCAGAACACCAGTGCACGCAGTAGGGGCATGGGGCAGGACAGGTGGCAGAAGTCCGGGAGTTCACTGAGATTGGACCCCCTGGGGTCCCTGACATGGGGGGGGTGGGGGCATGGGTGTGCTTGTGGGGGCACGGGGAGCACATCAGCACCATTGCTGCAGTGCTGCGGAGTGGGCGTCTGACAGATGGCACCATCGGATGCCCCTTAGAGCAGCTCCAAGCTACTCTACCTTCGCTCTACCCGTGCGGCTCCTGGAATCAGAGCAGCGGGTTACGGCAGCCACCCTCTTGGAATAGGGTGCAGTTGCTGCTGTAACCCACCCTTGCGCCATGTCATTGTGGTCTGAGGCGTAGTGGGTGGCGTAACCTACGGTTGGTGTAGCCGCAGCCTACATGGTGCAAGGTGCCTCTTAGAATCAGGGCTGGTGTAACGCTTGGCACAAGTCGCTAAGATAGACCAAGGGTTGGCGTGTCTTGGCTTATGCTGGCGTCAGCTGATTTGGAATCAGGCCCCATGTTCATCGCTCATTGCTCTAACCGCTAGGCTATAGTGCTACTGTCACCTTCATCCTTGCCAATCCCCCAAATTTGTCCCAATCCAGCCTTGAACCCCTGATCATCCCTGCCTCCACAACACCCCTAGGCAGCACATTCCACTTTTCCACCACCTTCTCAGTGAAGAATTTCCTGATGACCTTCTCAAACTTCCCAACCCCCAGTCTCCAGTCATGCCCCCTTGTAACTGGTGTTTTGTTCGTGGTGAACTGGTCCTTTCTTACCACCTGATTTATGCCCCTGACAAACTTGTAAGTTTCTGTCATCTCCCCCTCTCCCTTCTGTCCACTAGCGAGTGTGTATTGAGATCCGCAAGGTGTTTCTCATAAGTCCATCCCTGCTGTCCTTGGATTATTTTGGTGGTCCTTCCGTGCACCGCTTCCAGCCTGTCCATGTCCTTCTTCAGGTGTTGGTTCCAGAACTGGGCACAGTACTTGTGATATGGCCTCACCAGAGACCTGTACAGTGGCAACAGCACCTCCTCCCCTTCTGCTGCCACACCCTCTGTCAGTACACTTCAGCATTCTGTTCACCTTGTTGTAATCCCTATTGCATTATGAGTGGACTTTTAGGTTGTTGCTAATTGTAGCCCCTCTCCAGTGCTGTTCTAGAGAGGGCCACAACCCTTGCCTGCCGGGCTTGACCAAGGGCAAGGGGCCTTGGTTCCCATAATTGACCTACAGGGGTCCTTTCCCAAATGCCGAAATAAAATGGTAGTGCCTCCACCCAGAGTACATATTAATGAGTCTGATTAACTGCAGTACAACCCCCTGGGATGTCGTACCAGCCCACCTCCCAAACAGTTACCCCAACATGGACTTACCAAGATTCGAACCTCCCCACATTCAGTTATAACATTTGCCTTTTCCATTTCATCCAATAGCAAGCTCCCTAAAAGTAGGCTCTGGATTCATCTCTGCTGCAAAACAGTAACATCCAGTTTATTCACAGTGGGGAGGGTTTAGGATGGGGAAAGTGAAATAGAATTCAAGCATTTTTAATATTAGCATTTCCCAGTAATCACATTTCCGTTTTTGATTCAATCCCATGTTGCAATCAGTGCAGCCACCAGGTCTGTCTAATCTAACTAACTGCTGCAGAAGTGCCAAACCCAGACCCAAAGGTCCCAGTCCATCTCAAACCCCAAAGTCCAGTACCTGGGTACCCAGACTTAAAGTTGGAGATCTAAGGTGCAGCTGGTAGCCAGTGCTGCACGCTTAAAGAAATTTAACTTTTATATGCTTCCGCTTGACTCTACCTCCAGCTCTAGTGTGTGTACTTATTTACAGTTCCCAGGTGCAGTACAATTCCTGTGATTTACTCACAGTTCTGCAGAATCAGCCCTTAGATGGAACAGTTCGCTGAAGTCCTGGGGATTGATGGAAAATGCATCCAGAACAGGGTGCTTTGCTTGAAACAGGGGTACAGAGGCTGCAGCTTGTTCTTTCTCTTCTTGCTTGCAAATCTTGTAGCTTGTCCCCTTTGGCTCACTACAGGCCCTGTTGCAGAGCATGTGTGCAAGGCCTGCCAACTACAGAGAACTCAGACCTGGGAGTGGCCCCATGGCCTGGATCCCTCCGATCAGAGTGCCCTAGCACTCAGGTACAAGACCCGTGATCCCCCGCAGCAGACCCCACTTGATGGGGTTAGTGAGTTCCCCACCTGGCCTTGGGTGTCAGCAGAAACATTCAGCACAATCTCTTCTGCTTCTCTTTCTTTCTCTTTCCTGCCACGGTGTGTAGCCAAAGCAGTCTGTTTCTCTCTTTTCCTTGCTGTATCTCAGGAGTAGACAACAGGCACCTAACCAGAAAGGCGCCTGTCCATCTTTCTGCTTTTACATCCTCTTGACTTCAACACAGCCACGTTCTCACTCTGGCTCACACATATCACCTGCACTCAAAGTCCCTTTTCTCACCGTGCAGGTACTTAGCAATTCTCCAACTGAAGAGGCTCACTCTTCCTTTTCTTTTCTCAGCACATTCATGTTCACTTGCTTCTCATCATTCCTCTGCATTCTTGTCTTTTCCCAGGCTTAGACACAACCTTTGTCCTTTTAGCAGGCTCAGGATACAACCTTCATCCTTTTTCTAGGTTCAGAATGCAACCTTTGTCTTTTTTCAGGATCAAGACACAACCTTTGCTCCTTTCCCAGGTTCAGGAAACAACTTCTTCTCTCTTCTTCACCTCACTACTGTAGTGCAATTTCAGAACAGCACAGAACAGTCAGCATCCTGCAGCTTTCCTTTTCCCTCTGCTAAGCTGCTGCTTTAACCTCTTTTCTGATGGGGCAGGCACTCTTTGCCCTGGGGAGACAAAGTGCTGGAAGCCCCCAGGCAGGCCCATCCTGCAGCCCTATTCTCTCTAGGGGCAAAAGCTCCGTTCCTCTTGGAGGAGCTCCCACCGAACTGACTCAAAGTCCAACATTTCTCTCAGTTTGGGAGCTTCTTGGTAGCTCCTCACTGGCTGGAGCCACTGTCCTTAAGAAAAATTAATATGTATGAGGCTCCCTCGATGCCTCATTGGTGCAGAAAAAAGCACCTAAACTTTCCCAGGTATTTTCCCCCAAAAGTCTGTTCACACAATCCCAGAGTCCCTGACAAGAATCCTGACATGGTGGTTGGCTGGCTGGTGTCACATGGCAGCCCGACATGGTGGACGTTGTAAACCTGTGTCTACACATTTTACACAGTGTCCCAAGATCAAAGTGTCCCTGCAGCCAAACTCTGTAACTTTAGTTTACATTTTTCCTACACATTTATAGCCACCCTGTGCCCTATAAAATGACTACATTATTTAACTTGTCAGCTCATCCCTCATTCAGTTGCTGCTGCCATTACACCTTGCCCCAGGCAGCCTGTACACAGTCTCAGTGCAGCTTATGCACTACCCCACAGTGTTTCCTTCTGCTGCAGTCCATGGAATCCTTTTTTCTGTTTACTACCTCACAGACTGGCAGCCTTCCATTTTCCACCTCTTTAATAATTATTTTATTTATTTCTTCTGCTCCCTGTCACTAGCACCATTTTCTAGTGTCCCTAGCCGCTGGATAGACCCGCTCATCTTTATTCATGAGCTGCCTCATTATTATTCATGAGGCGGCTCCCAAATGCTGCAATGTGATTGACACGCAGAAAACTGGCTTTCTTTTCTTTCCTGCTGCCTCTCTGGTCCTGGTAATGGTCCCGGTCCCTCTCTTGATTTTCCCTGAGCCCAGTACCACCGGAGGGACAGCCAAAACTGCTGCTGACAGCCAAAACAAAAATACGCTTCTCACGCATGTGTGCACGTCTCCTGGCACGAGTGCCACAGAAACTGGAAGCAACTCTGCAAACCAGCTCCTCCGGCCCCTCCCCAAAAACATGCAGGGCTGGCAGGAGAGCTCAGAACACAGGGCAGCAGCCAGGAGACCAGACCCAGGAGAAAAAAGAATGGGGCTGAAGCAAACAAGCTTTTTCAGGGGCTCACAGGTATGCCTCCGACAGGTGGTTACATAATAACTACTCCCAGGTCCCTCTGTTCCCTGTCATTGCTAACATTACCACAGCCCATCCAGTATTTCCTGTGTGGGTTTTCATGCCATTGTGCATCACTGTTTGACCATTTCTTCAGCTTGTAGTACCTCACTTGTGACCTCTCTCACCTCCAAATTCCTTTTTATCACACCATCCTTTGTTGCCTCCACTACAGTCAGTTTCCTACCCACCTAGTCACCTGTCCCCAGACCCAGATCCTGTCTTTTTGCGTGATTTACACTGGCTGCCAGTACAGTGGCGGATCACCTTCAAGGTCGCATTATTGACCTTTAAGGCCCTACATGATTTGGGACCCCACTACCTGAAAGAGCTCTTGGTGCCTTACTGTCCTGCCCGCTCTCTTCGCTCCTCTGATGAGGGATTGCTAGAGATTCTCAGGGTACATCTAAAGATGTCAGGAGGTAGATCTTTTGCCTATATGGCACCAACCCTGTGGAATTCTCTACCTCGTCAGATATGAGAATGCCAAACTGTTGAAAGTTTTAAAAAACAATTAAAAACTTTCCTTTTGCCTTAGCATTTGTTGGAACATAATGAGTAAGTGTATTGTATGGTTGTTTGATTTATTGTTTGAAATTTGATTTTACTTGTTTATTGTAAAAGCGCCTGAGCTTGGGAAGGCGCAATATAAATAAAATTTTACTTACTTACTTACTTACTTTTTCAGGAGTCATCTGTGTGGCATAAACTCAAAGGTCTTGTTGAAGTCGAGGTACAGTACATTAACTGCTTGGGCGCATCCATAACTTTGGTAACCCAGTCAAAGAATCCGATTTGACTGGTCTGACACAGTCTTCCTGCTATGCTGTTTGGTGTCCTGTAGACCATTGTATTCCAGGTATTCCACCATCTGTTGCTTGATTATCGTTTCCATGAGTTTTCCCACAATCGAGGTCAGGCTGACTGGCCTGTAGTTACCCAGGTCTTCCCACCCTCTTTGTGCAGTGGCGCTACTATACTGTTGCCTCATCCAGTCACTTGGCACCCTTTCCCCATATCAATAGAGCACCTAAACAGATTTGTCACACAAGCAAACACACACACACACACACACACACACTACAAGTACTCCAGGAAGGAACATTCATGACCTGAGGATATGCATGGTGGATGAGCTGTAGATGTACGCCAGCAAAAGAGAGTTCATTATCCAAGCACACATTGGGTGGATGCACTATACATGTATACTCAGGAAGGAACATTCATAACTTGAGCACACAATGGGTGGCTTCCTATACATGTACACTCAGGAAGGAACATTCATAACCTGAGCACACACTGGGTGGCTGCACTATACATGTACACTCAGGAAGGAACATTCATAACCTGAGCACACACTGGGTGGATGTACTATACATGTACACTCAGGAAAGCATATCAGTGATCTGAGCTCAGACTGGGTGGATGCAGTATACATGTATACTCAGGAAGGAACATTCATAACCTGAGCACAGACTGGGTGGATGCAGTATACGTGTACACTCGGGAAGGAACATTCATAACCTGAGCACACACTGGGTGGATGCACTATACATGTACACTCAGGAAGAAACATTCATAACTTGAGCACACACTGGGTGGATGTACTACACATGTACGCTCAGGAAGGAACATTCATAACCTGAGCACAGACTGGGTGGATGCAGTATACGTGTATACTCGGGAAGGAACATTCATAACCTGAACACACACTAGGTGAATACACTATACATGTACACTCAGGAATGCATGTCAGTGACCTGAGCAGACTGGGTGGATTGGCTGTACACACATGGTCAGGAAAGGAAAGTCCATGATCTGAGCTTACACTGGTTAAATGTTAACCACACATATCTAGGGAAAAGTAGGTGGCTGGGGGAGAGACTGATGCAAATCCACTAGTCAGACCCAGTCATGGACAAAGCGGATTTTCTCTACACGTTTGCTTGAGATAATCTAGGGTGGAGGTAGAACTGGAAAAATATACTGGTCTGTATATTTTCAGAGGCCTCAATACATTTATATTATCCTTTGCTTGGGGTAGGAGTAGCATTACACACCACAACCTACCAATCTTTCTGGGAACTTTTTAGATTACCATTTATAAAAAAACAAGAACAAATATGCTGTTTTTGAGGAAGTTTTTATACCTTCCCCAATGATGCTTCTAGCACATTTCATCACAATATCAGCAATTATACAGTGTGGATCCAGATCAGTTTCCATTTCTCATCACAACACAAATAAAACTCTCTGTCCTGCCCTCCCGCTTCAGATCACTATTTCTTATTTTAACTACAGTGTGGTTCCAAATTAGTTACAGTCTTTCATCTCAAAACAAATTAAACTCTCTGCTCCTCCCCGGATTACTGTTCCTTAGTTTAATTCTATACCAGTGCCTCCTCCAGTTCTGCATTCCTCCTCAAACTTCTTCAGTATTACAAGATATTTCCTTGAAGCGCTTCTCCAATGTCCAGGAAAATGTTTTGTTTTTTAAAACATAATGTTTGGACACAATCTAGCTTGTATCTCAGTAACTGTATGTAGTCCTCTCTCCTCCTCCTTTATTATGGAGAGCATTTACATGGTAGGAGAATATCTGCCCCCCTCACCTCAGATGGTCACTGACCCTTTCTGTCATTCCCGCTGATAAAGTCTCAGTCCTCTATTTGTGAGATCACAGTCTGTTTTTTAGAAATCACTATGAGGTCACAGGCAGAGGCTGTCTTTTTGATATTAACATTAAACTGAGATCTTGTCAGCCCTTTCTAGTGGTTTTGAGGTGGCGCAAAGATCTCTTTGGCGCTTCTTGAAAAGAGTAAGGGTATCTTATTAAAACTAAGATAATACAGAACTACAACAAACCATACACAGGATGTCAAAATAAAAAATAGAAAAAGGTAAGGCAGCAAAGCACATATTCATATTCAGTGCTCAACATTTGTGATGTAACATAGTCAAGTAATGTCCACAGTAGTGAGATACAAGTACATAAAGTAAACATGAACCCCTCTTGGACATGTGCACACCCATTAGCCCTACTGCAGGCAGTGTCAGTTATTCCAATAGATGCAAAACAAAGACTGTGGGAGAGTCACAAATTCTCTGGAATACATTACTCCTGCTATCCTATGTATATTCTTCACTACAACCTGTGGGATAATATCCCTCTGTTGTGCACAATAGTTAAAGCGCAGCTCACCTGCCACAAATAACATTTGCAGCAGGCAAAGCACAGTTGTAAGGTTGTTTTGTCATATCTAGACCAGTTCTCAGGAAATAAACAGAAGGCTACCTCCTGATAAGTGACATCGATAAACAGATTCATGTCATTTATAGCTGAGGTCTTGCCAGAACGCCACCACAGAAGGGCAGGTCACCAAAAAGTGTTGCAGAGTTTTCAGGGTACTACTACAAAATGGCCTAGAGTATTCTGTCTCCTCCACCTTCTTGTGCTTAAGAGAATCCTTGAGCGCTATCTTCCTGTGGATCCCCAACCAACAAATATCCTTCATTGTATACAGGAATTCTGTTATCGCATAACTGGTCGAGCTAGCTTTTCTTTACAAACAAGGCAGGTTTTTGGTGCCAGTGGTACTGCATAAGCAGTTGACACAATAAATGTATATAGTTGTTTCCTTGAAGATTGACTACTAACTCGTGCCCATCTGCAACTGCTATTTCACAATTGTTATGTCAGCCCAATAAATATAATCTGGCATAACATATGGCAAAGCTTTATTCAGGGCTTTAAAATCACAACTCTCCCACCTCTGAAACCGGGGAATGACCCAGTCTTCCACCATGTAGACCAGAGCCTATCAAGACCATTCAAAAGTGGGACAAGGTTATAACAAATAAACATGGACATAAGAAAAACTAATCGGGAGTAACCATTTTTATTCCCCCCCCCACCAATTTTCATACTCCTGTAAGTTACTTCTCATTTGATAGGGTTGAGCCTGTTCCCTCATATTCCCTGGAAGAACGGGTTAAAAAACGTGCTTCTAAGCATTCAGGCAAATTGGTGCAACACACTGACATACAGGAAACATGACATTATTGATGCGTTAAGCAGGAAGACTCTCTTACTTTTTGATAGGGCTCTGATTTTCAACATGAGATGCTTAGCCTCAACTTTATTAATGCATGTTATCCAATTCTCATGTATCCAGTTAGGCTGGCCAAAAGTTATATCTAATATATTAACTGAGGATGCCAAAATACTTACACCCACAATCTCTATGGCCTGAACCTCTGGAGTCCCACTAAGGGTCCCCATATTTTTTTGATGAAATTGACCTGAGAGCCTGCCATACATGAGAAAGTCTACAAGATTTCCATCATAAGGATTCCTGATTCTGAATTTTGTAATACCATACAGAGATCATCCACGTATGCTAGAGCTTTCACTTCAGGTGTATCAGGTGTGATCTGAAGCCCCCTGACCTCCAGGGTCTGTTGCAGCAGTTTGATCAGGAGGTCTAGGGAGAACACATAAAGCAGAGGGCACCCCCTGCTGTATGCCGCTTCTCCTGGAATTTATTACTGGGTATACACAGGCCTATTAAAAAGGATGGATTACAATTCCTACTGGGTAATGCGAGAAGTCTTAATGTAGTTAAAATTAGTGAACTTGCTGGCATCATGCTTTAAAAACAAATTGATAGTGCTGCTATCACCAAAACTTGGTGGGACGATGCCTCCTTATGGCATAATGCCATACCAGGATACAAACTGTATCATAAAAATAGAAGCACAAACAAACGGGATGGGGGGAGTCTGTGTGTGTGTAAGAGATACCTTGATACCTACAGCAGTAACCCTACACCTGGAGCAAAGCACAGATATTGAAGGATGTTATATACAAGTGGAACATCAAAATAAGAAAAAATTAACTCCTGGGAACTTTTATAGACCTCCGTCTGCAGATGCACTATACAATCAAAATTTAATTAAAACAATTACTGAATGAGCCCAGAAATCTGATATAGTGTTAATGGGAGACTTTAATTTACCAGGTATTGACTGGAACAATCTGACAGCTTGTTCCCAGACTGAATCTGTATACCTGGATGCCTTTCTCACCTTAGGATTAGAACACATGATCTATGAGCCAACAAGGGATAGGAATATAATGGATGTGGTTTTTACTAACATACCACTAGATATTTCCGATATTGCAATAACGGAACCAGAGGGTATTAGTGAGCACAATGTGGTACTTTTCAACATTAATAAACAGAAAATTAATCTAAGACATACAACATATAGTTATAACTATACTAAGGATGATCATAATAAAATTAAAAAAGGCTCTAAGTGAATGCAGTTGGGAGGTACTATTTTCAGACCTATCGACTAATGAATGCTGGATTTTGTTTAAAGAAATCATATAAGAACTAGAGACTTTATATATTTCACACAAAAAAAAAACTAGGAATAATAAGGGTGAAATACCAATATGGTTAACTTAAAAAATACAGAAACAAAAAGAAAGGACATTCAAAAAACTAAAAAGGGTAAGAACAGCTGAGAATACAACTGCATATAAGCTAGAATGAAAGAAAACCAAAGATTTAATTAACAACGAAAGAAGAAGCTTGAATTGAAACTATCTGTAACAAAAGGCAACACTGAGGCTTTTTTGTGCTTACATTAATTCAAACTAAAAACAGAGATGACACAATAAACTCAATAACCAACAATGGGATAGAGAGTACATCTAGGACTGAGATTGCCAGTACCTTCAGTACATACTTTGGATCAGTATTTTAAAAAAAGATACAAATAAAACTGATGTCCCTATATTACATCCCTAAAACACCATACTAAATAAAACTAAGCATACAAGAGAAAACAATATATCAGATGGAAAACAAAATACAGCAACAGCAAAGGGCACTTCACAAGTGAGGGAAAAAACAATATACTTGAAGAAAGAATAAATTATCAGAGCCACAAAGGGCACCCTACCAGTCCCAGAACAGCTGAGGAAACATACTGTGACTCCCTATTCCAGATGTGAGAAATAGCTGAAATAACTGACATTAGAAGTTCATGATGGGAAACGAATTGTTGCTGAAACACCAGTCTACATCTCGCCTGCCATATCCAATATAGAAAACATGCAAAAACAACCCTAAGACTTCCGACATTATTAACATGCCAATGAAGCAGAAAGATACCCCAAAACAACATTTCAGGAGATAGAGAACAAAATATGGGATCCAAAAACACTGACCAAAAATCCTGAATAAAATGGACAATGTAAATATAAATGGTCCAAAGACTCACCCTCAATACAAGAGGGTCTATGTAACCCCTAGATGGCGCTATCCCAGGGCTACTACCCCTGCCTGATTTGCCACTAACAGGTTGAGGGGCCTGGATCCAATGGCGGTGCCTCCACCCAGAGGTCAGGGTTTGCAATAGTTAAACTAACTTGGTCACAGCCCTCTGGGACACTGCAACCCCCTTTCTTCCCACTAGTGGCCCACACAATATATCAGAATTACCTTCACAGTATACACTTACCCCAGGTCTGGTTCCGCACTGGGACCTCCTGTGAAATGAGATACAGTGCAACAATCACAGTACAGTACTTTAACATAGACAAATACCTCAGGCAGTATAACTTTGCTGAAACAAGCAGCTCTGATTTATTTAGGGGATATAACAAGGACAGGGAAATCAGGTTAACTAGCTTATCACTCTAATAATCTACCTATGGCTCTGGTACAGGCCTATCCCTATCAGTTACTGTCCCTGGGTACCCAAGCCCTAGTGGCTAGTCCAAACCGTGGCAGCTGGTAGGGGCCCTTTCACACAGAGAAAAGGAGAATTAAACAGTCCGCAGTACAGTAATTCCATTTGGATTTAATGTGGCAATTCAACAGGGAGCGACCCTGAATTAGTACTCACGACCTCCAAATAAGATAGGGTCCTTCAATGTCAGCAGGGCTCACTTGAGGTGCACAAACCTCTTCACACATCCATATAAAAGAAAGCACTATACCAGGCAGGCTGCATCTGTATCCCGATCGCAATTACTGCACAATACCCGGAGAACACACAGCAGATTCAGTTCCTGACAGACCGAGTGTAATTTTCAGCAATTCCTCCAGTCTTCTACAGGGTGAGCCTGGTTTCTACTCTTCAGAGATCCTTTGATTCTTTTCACAGGGCGGATTCAGTCCCAACAAGCTGCAGACCGGAACTCTGGGCCTTACACACGTTTTTTGACTAAAACTGCACACTGAAAAAGCACAGGACTCCTTCCTTCTTCACTGCCAAAGCTCAACTAAAACTCCAACCGACAAAAACCGGGCACTTCCTTTGAGTTCCTCCCAGTTCTTGACTGGATTGGCTGTCACTCACAATAGACTGCTGCTGTTGGTCCAAAAAGACACTGAAGTCTAAACTACATCTCCCAAGTCACTGCCCATACAATCCTCTTGTGGCTGGCTCAGATTATGAGTCCAAGTTCTGATTCGTCAAGGCACCATTTTAGAGCTAGCTTACCCCACACTGATTGGTCCAGTTCAGCAGTTCAAAACTAGAATGGGGAACTAGCAGACACAGTTCTGACTGCAAAGAAAGCAGGTTAGACAAACTGTAATTTCATTATTACTCTAAATAATTTCTGGCAAACAGTTACATCTTTCAGATAGGTTCCTTTGCACTCCTAGTGACTGCAAAATGAAGTGAATTGGCAGCAGCTCGAGTGGTACTCAGAGAAGCACACAGTCCCTCCATACAAACTAATTATGTCTGCAAGCAGACAGCTCTTAAAGACAGTACCAGAGGCTCTAAAACACTCACTGATAAATGGCTTAAATACCAAACACCATTCAGGCTTGGAGCATTCAAGCAAGCTCCTGGAATCTTTTGGGAACCCCCATTTGCAGGGGGGTTACATCTAGAAACCCCCAAAAGAAAAATCCAAATACGTCACTCCACGTTTCACCAGATTAAGGTGGCTGCCCCAAAGACATTGAAAAAAATAATTATAAAGGTGAACCTCTAAGTCCTGGGGGTGGAGGGTAAACAAAACTGAGATGAAAAAAAAAATCTGTGTCAAACGGGTTTTAATTAAGAAAACACGCGTCTTCTTGCACATGTGCCAGGACTTCCAACTCAGGCGCCTGGTAAAGTCAGTCTCAGGAAGCCTATCCCAGTTAAAACGAGCCATATCCCGGGTCAGAATAAACTCCTGGAAGCTTACAAGGTTCTGGAGAAACAGAAATGCTAGCTAAGGTGTAACAACAGGACCCCGAGTTCCTATATAAACACAAGCATGTTTCTGAACATTAATCACTGCTCCAGCGGCAGCAGAGAAGAAATATAAGAGCTGTTCCACAACTGTACCAGACAAGGCATCTTCTAAACAAACACATAAATCATCAGCATAAACAATAGTAACAATTCTTGGAATACCAGGAGATGAGAAAAGGTCCAGAATCGGGGCAAATTTAATAACCGAATCAACGGATCCAGTGATAACACATACAAAGCGGGCTCAGTGGACAACCTTGCCATACACCAGGATGGACCACACAAGCCTTCCCAAGCCAGCCATTCACATACGGAGAAACGTAAGTAAAGGAATAACACATCTGTATGCAACCAATAAAAGCAGGGGGAAACCCGTAAGCAAACAAACAGAACCATAAATAAGCATGGGAGACATGGTCAAAGGCAGTGGCCTGATCCAGATTGAGGAGATAATCATCCAAAGCACCCATGCGACCCTTGCTCCACCAGTTCCCAGAAAAGTATTAATGCATCAACTATTGATCTACTGGGAACAGAACAGAACTGTGTAGGTTGAAGTATATTGACCAGCACTGGCTGTAAACATTTACATGGCGATTTAGTAAAAATCTTAAAATCTGTGTTAAGGAAAGTAATGTCAACCCATGAATAACCTGTTCCAATTCCAGTTTAGCAATAGAAGCCATTAAATGGGTCCGGTGTGAATCAGTAAGCAAGAAGACCTGACAAACCTGTAACAATACATTTATCCAGGAAGGACTGTCAAAGAAGCAGGAAAAGGTGGAAGTGATGTGGTCCTCCAAGACTTTCAAAATGCCTGATCGATCCATAACTAGGTGACCATTCTCATCCTGCAAGGCACGCACGTATGTCTGTGACACCTGATCAAAATAACTATCAAAGGGATTGAAGTAGGACTTTGTACCTTGCATCCCAAATTTCTGTTCAAATTCCAATGAACATAATCTATTATATTGTAAAGCAGCCATATCAGCTTTAACCTTGGAAATTTGGGTCGAAAAATCATCAGAGGTATCAGACTGCAAAGAAAGCAATCGATACAACTGAGCCCGCAGGGTGAGATATGTATCATATTTAGAATGGTCCAAACGCATAGCAATCATGCTAAAAAACGATGTAAAATCCCATTTAGTATCAGTCCACCAGGAAATTTGTGAGTCATAGAGACAGAGAACCGATGTCCTATTCTCCAAAACTTGAAAAGGTTCCAACAGTACATGTTGATCCTGCACTAGACTACTATTCAGCCTCCACAAACCCTTACCCAAAGTGACCTGAGAAAGTCTGAGACATGCAAGAGAAGCAAACAGTGATCAGAAGTTTCCAGTGGAAGAACCATCACCCATGAAATGGGCAAAGCCTTGGAAATAAACCAAAAGTCTATGCTGGTAGAGAGAGAACCCTTAAAAAAAGTGCAGGAAGGAGTGGTAGAGACAGCTCCGTGTGCATTGACTAAATGGTCTTATGAAATCATAGACTTTAAAAAAGTAGAATCAAAAAATCTTAGAAGTACGAGCTCCCCTATTTGTGGCAGACAAGCCGCAATTAAAATCACCTCCCAAAAACATAGGTAACTTAGTACATAAATACAGCTGATCAGTTGAAATAAAGCTATATGAGAAGTCATGAGTCTGGGGAGTATAAATTGTAAATTAAGCAAATGGGATGGTTGGAAAGGGACGCATCCAGCAGTAAAGCCCAACCAGGGAAATATCAACCAAGTGAAAACAGTGAAGGCTGCCGACTTGAAACAGATAGCCACCATACTGTATGCCTCCTCCCAAGGGACCCAAAGGAAGGACCCCACACCCATGCAGATTGGCCCAAGGCAACATCGGATGTAGTATGCAACCTAGTATCCTGTAAAAAATAACATTAGCAAATACTTGAGCCAAAATGGCAAAAGTAATGACCCGCCTTCTGATCAGATTTCACACTTTTAATATTCAAAGATGCAAATGTAAATCTGGAAAAGAAGACGTTGTGAAAAGGAAAGTCAAAACTTAAAAGAAGAATCAGTTTTCAGTCGGGTGCGTTGACCAGATCTTCAAACAGGAGACCAGAGAAATACTGTTCATTCATATCAGATAAGAGCTCCTGTTGAGAGGAGGCAGTCGAAGATGCATCTGAATCCAAGTCGTCAACAGCAACCCCCCCCCCCAAAGCTTTGTAAGAATAAAACTTATTCTTGAGAGGTCACGGTTCCACAGCAGGCAAGGCAAGTTTCTTCCATTTCCCCTTCACAACAGGTTGAAAGTCTACAATCCCATTGGAAAGGGTGGGGGCATGCCAGATACAGAATCCTCAGAAAGAAGAGCAGAAGCAGTATCAGACAGTGTAGCAGAAACTGAATTAGGTGCATCAGAAACAAAGACAGGGAAGCAGCAGGGTCCAATACTGGGCAGGATTGAAGAGGCAGTACAGGGGGAATCACCGGTGGTACAGGATCCAGAACCTGATCCTGGAAGGCCTAGAGGAAGGAGTCCCACTGGAGTGCAGTGCTTTCAAAAGAAGAAAATCTTTTCCACCAAGTCTCAATATTATGTGCTGTCCAGGGACAGGAAAGAAAAGTGTGATAATACTCCTCACAGAGATTACACTTTGGGGGAAACGTGCAGTGAAAACCAGAATGGCCAAAATCCCCACACATGGAGCAATTCACAACCGTACAAGAACCACTCAAGTGATGCAAGGAACCACACTTATAACAGGACTTTGGCTGACTGGGGCAGAACAAAATACCCCGGTCTCTCCACCCAAAAAACTGCTGGGCAGATGCTGCATGACATCCTCCCCATGATGAAGCTGCACTTTAACCTTCCAGCCAGCGGTACAAAAAGCTCCCCATCCAGAATGGGCTCTGGGTCACCATGCAGTTCACACCATTGAACAAGCCAATAGACAATATCATTCATGTTCACACCTTCATTACAAAAGATAACAGTTGCAGAACAAAAGGGAGGCTTAGTAAGGGGAATAGCCAAAAACAGGGCCTACAAGGGCATGTCCTTCAAGGCATGGTATTTTGACCAGAAAAGTTCCAACAGAGGCACAGTCTGAAAACTAACATCAAAGCTGGCATCTCCCAAAGCATGTATTAGGGCAAGGACCTCAGACTGTGAAAAATGTAAAGAATCCTTTCATAAATATTTCCCCATAAGCCGTGTTTTTGGGGTGGTCCAGGCCTCACTTGTAATGGAGGGCACCACATTACACCGTTTTGCAGGTTCCACAGGATGGTGGAACAGGCTGCATAACTAGCAGGTTTGTTGCAGGTTGCAGTAGTAGGCAGAGGTGGGTCAGTGTCTGAAACTGGTAAATCTTCACCTCCCAAAGGTACAGTACTATCCTGTGTGGTAGTCAACAAAGTAGAAGTTACAGGGGTCAGAAACAATGTCAGGATGAGTAAACACCACAGATGTACTACAGTATGTAAGTCTGTACCTGAATCATCCAACCGAGACATAGGGTCACTGTGTTTGTAGTGGTATTCAGGGTCTCTGAGAGATTTGCACATTACTGTGAAGCTACTAGCTGATGAAACTTGTTAAACAAAGTAAAGTATACTGTGAATTTGTTCTGAGCCCTGCAAACTGCTAAAATGGAAGCAAGAAGAGGGTTTTAGTCCCTTCCAGTTCTCAGGAACTACAACTCAGATATCTGTACAAATTTCTCCTGACGGAGCTGTTTTGGGGGCATCTGTTTTACTTACTACCATGAATGAGTGGTGTATTTTTTTTTTGTGAAATTTCTTTTTATCCCCCACCTTCTTGCTCCGAGCTCTGCTTCTTCGGGAGCTCCAATGAAGGACTGCCCCCGCTCCTGCCACCTACCTGGTCCCACGGTCGATCCTCCCATGGAGCCATGGCTCTCCCCCCCCCCCCAGGTGGTGACGAGGTAGGGCAGAACACACCAAACTATTCAACTTTCATCGGGAGAACCTAGGACCAGGCAGGTGGGAGCTATCGGGGTCTGCCTCGGTGCTCCATCTACCCGGAGCTCGGAGAGTGCTTTTCCCTGTTCGTTGTGGGAGTGGCGCATGCCCGACACCAAGGCATCACCGCCGACATCGCCACTTCCCCACCCCAGCGTCGGCTCCATGCTTGCCATTCCTCAGGCCTCTGCCAGAGGCTGGTCAAGCGCCGAGCAGGAACCTCCTCCTCCCAAGAGAGGAGAGGAGAGGAGGGCTGTCCTCAGATGCTTAATCCTCTCCCTCCCTGCTGACCCCTGATGGCCTGGGCTCATTCCTGAACCTGGGTCGCTGGCATGGAGTGAGTGTGGCGTCCAGTGCCTCAACCTCAGTGCCACTGGGCTAGCCTGAGTGGTGTATTTTAAGTTTTAAACCTTTACGTTTTGTTTTTTGTGTCTCAGCCACCTGGTGACCCCTGAAGTCTTCTTCCGGGTCACATGACACTATTTAAAATACTCTGTTAGTGAGCACTGTGTTTGTAGTGGTATTCAGAGTTACTGAGAGATTTGCACATTACTCTGAAGCTACTAGCTGATGAAACTTGTTAAACAAAGCAAAGCATACCGTGAATTTGTTCTGAGCCCTACAAACTGCTAAAATGGAAGCAGGAAGAGGAGTTGTAGTCCCTTCTGGTTCTCGGGAACTACAACTCAGATATCTGTACAAATTTCTCCTGATGGAGCTGTTTGGGGGCATCTGTTTTACTTACTACCACGAATGAGTGGTGTATTTTAAGTTTTAAACTTTTATGTTTCGTTTTTGTGTCTCAGCCACCTGGTGCCCACAGTCTCCTTCAGGTCACGTCACACTATTTAGCTCACACAGATAGCGTGCAGGGTGGGCGTGCGTCCCCACACACAAAGACGCACGGAAAGACACGCGCATCTAGCACGTGTTTTGTGTATTTGGCATTGACGGCACCCTAGCACTCAGACGTACAAAGTGCTGCAAACAGTATACGTCTCAGGTAAAATTAGCATACTTCCAGTTGTCTTGTTAACTATCTTGACCTTGTATACTAGGAGTGATATCATTGTATTTAACATATGGAAGACCTATTACACCCTACATCAGATTCCACAAATACTGCACAACTTGATAAGTCAACAACTATTATGACTTTTGATGGGGACTTAGGCATTAAGTGTGTGCAATGTTGCATGTATCAACCGGTATTATGCCTCACCCTCTCCACTAACTCGTTTGTATGTAGTAAATGTAACATCAATACACAGTTACAGAATGATAGTGCCACCTTTTCTGATAGACTCACCACTTTGGAAGAAAGCCAAGTCAATATGCTGAAATGGTATAATGAACTCAATAACTCCCAATCCTCAGCTATATCTCACTGTATTATACCTATTATTAACAGCCATCTTCCCAATTTTGAAAATGGTACTTCAGGTACATCCAATGAACAAATTGATACTGTATCATTACATGACATTATTGTACAAGATAATCATACCAGTACTTCAATCTGCTTAAAAAGAAGGATGATGATGATCTCAGGGCACATAAAAAGGGACGTAAAGCTGATCAATTCTGTATTCCAATACACAACTCATTTAGCCCTCTCCAGACTATTAACCCTATTAGTTCTGAGCATACAATGTGGGACTCTAATGGTGAAACACTATCTTCTTCTGCAACACCAGTTAAAATTGCACCATCTCTACCTGCTACTACTTCACCACCTCCCGTCTATAAACATCAAAATAAAAACACTACAGATTCTCCAAAACAACACCAAAGCACAACCCTTAAAAAGCCAATCTCTATCACTAAACCCAGCTCTACCCACGAACTGTCATCACATAACCAGTCCCAGTGGACACCAGTGTAGCCAGTGTCCCTACTTATCAACATTGGCAGGTTTATGTTTTGGGGACTCAATTACCAAACATATTGATAGAGCAGTTTGCAACCCTGGCAAACTAAATCGAACTTGTTCAAGTTTCAGAGGAATAAAGGTCTCAGACATTTCAGCTATGGTCAATAACATTCTTTTAGATGCCGGTCCTAATCCTAAGGAGGCAGTATAGCGCAGTGGTCTAAGGCTCTGAGCTGCAAATCTGGTGACATCCAGCAGACCAGACCTGGGCTTGAATCCCACAGCTTCCACTTGCATACTGTGTGACCCTGAGCAAGTCACTTAACTTCCTCGTGCTCCCAGGTCGCACCTGGAAACAAACTCTGGCTTAGTGTGCCTTTCCGGGTTAAACAATTTCCCCTTTCCCTAATCCACCAGTAATAGTCCACGCAGGCACTAATGATATAAATCGTACTAGTCTACTGCAACTAAAGCAGGATTATGTTGCTTTAAACAACTAATTAGTAGAAAGGGGCTGTTTAGTTTGCTTCTATGAAATTCTCCCATTACCATCAGCCTCCCCGACATTACACATGAAATTAAAACTGTCAATGAATGGCTGAGGAAGTGGTGCCTGAAACAGAATATTCACTGCATCACTCACTGGGAAAAGTTCTGCAACAGGGACTCTCTCTTCTGCTGGGATGGTCTCCACCTCAGCAGAAGGGGAAGTGCCCTCTTGGGAAAATCTTTAGCTTCTACAATAAACTCCTTGTCCACAACATCAAGTTTAAACTAAATAACCAGGGGGAGAAAGGGAATGTTCCCATTTCTGTTACAGAAGGAAATAACGTCATGCCCACTTCAAAACGCAATATCCTTACATTTAATGCCAGATCATTAAATTATCTCAAAATGTCTGAATTAGAGACCAATTGTCTTCTTCATGATCTAAGTATTATAGCAGTGACTGAAACATGGTGGGACCCTGCCTCAATTTGGATCAAAGAAATCCCAAACTTTAAACTGTATCACAAAGATAAAGGGCCAGCTATTCAAAAGGGTTGCGCCATGCGCAATAGGGTTGCGCCTGCGCAAGTCCGAACTTGCTCCATTCTGCGATATTCAGCAGGAGGCAGTTGCGCCACAGAAAACATGCTGAGCAACAGCGCAATGCAAATGAATGCATGCTGAACTGGAGGGGGAGGAACCATGCATAAACTGCACAGCCCGATATTCAGCCAGGCTGTGCAGAGTTGTGCAGGCACAACCCTCAACCTGTGTCTGCACAACTTTGAGCCAAAAAAAAAAGGCTCAAGTCGAGGGCCACCCACAGGTGAGCTGCTGCATTGCAGGGCGCAACACAGCAGCTGCTGCCTGTGGCTGGCCCCCAACCCACTCCCTGTGCCCCCCCTGCAGCCCAATCATGGGCAAATGAGTGTAAAATCCCCGCCACCCCCACCAGCCCGATCGCGGGCAGCATAGTGTCTCCCCAACATAGCCCTGGTGATCCAGTGGACCGATAATCCCGATCGCGGGATGTAATGATAAACACCCCGAACATAGCCTGGTGGTCAGTGGACCGATAATCCCGATAGCTGGATGTAATGGTAAACACACCCCCGAACATAGCCCTGGTGGTCAGTGGACCGATAATCCCGATCGCGGGATGTAATGATAAACCCCAAACATAGCCCTGGTGGTCCAGTGGACCGATAATCCTGATTCGGGATGTAATGATAAACACCCCACCCGAACATAGCCCTGGTGGTCAATGGACCGATAATCGATTGCGGATGTAATGAAGTAACCCGAACATAGCCCTGGTGGTCCAGTGGACCGATAATCCCGATCGCGGGATGTAATGAAGTAAACACCCCGAACACAGCCCTGGTGCCTAGTGTCCCCCACCCCACCCACCCAAGCCCCACCACCCGCTCCCCAGCATCTGGCAGCATCCACCGCCTGCCACCCGCCGCCCGCCGACTGACTGCCTGGTAGGGCTGCCGCCCAGTGGTGCAGAACAAGAGCCAATGGGCATGCCGCTCATACCGTACAAGACAGTCGGTTTTGTGAATGAATGAACATTAATATTTTATTCTAACATCAACAAATCGGACCTCTCCTGTAAGGTACACTGGGCATTGAGCGCCAGGATCAGAGACTCAGATCCTTCTTCCATACAATTCAACCCGGTTCCCTCGTTCTTTTTCAGCATCTCTCTGTGCCTCATAGGCCTTCTTAATTAAACCGGAACTCTTAAAGCTCTATAGTCGACCCTATTTTTCATAACACAACTCTACCTTCCAACTATGAACATTGTTCCAATCAACAAAGGGACACCATCATACAGTCAGTGAGACACACTAAGGCTAGGGTCCTCTACTTGACCACTCAGCCATGGGTGGGGAAAACAACCAAATTCGGATATACCAGAAAAGGTGACCTTCTCACTTAACCCCATACATGCAGAACGTCTAATGGTTGGTCGTCTGACAAATGCTTCTGATACCAATCTGGAACATAATTGTCATAGGGCCACTGTCTATACAATCTTGTAGCCTCCATTCACCTTTACAGTGGTCTCCATGGAGGGACCACTATTCTGGACCAGTCTGGAGGCGGTAGTTGGGGCCTGAGCAACAGACCTTGCCACAAAAAGGCAGTGAGTTAGCATTTACGGTGCCCTCACTGGGATCATTTCGTGCACCTCTTAACCACTGATTTGTTCTCGACTCTCCCCGTAGCCTATATACAATTGTCAGTGTCTTTTGGGGACCGGCATTCCCTTTCATGTGCCCATCTTTCCACAATTATGCAAAACACTTTCTGGGTTGAGCTGGCGGCGCCACACAGGAGCCAGGGGTATAACTGGAAACGGTGCCATCTCTGTCTGCGGCTGATAACATTGAACACATCTCGTCAATTTCTCACTTCATGGTCAAGGAATCGAGTTGGGCTGTTATCACAGGAGATACATGGGTGATACCCCCACCCATGAATACAGTCGGATATGAGTCAGAGCCCATACTTGCAGGCGTGGCCTTCATGGACTATTTTAATTCCCGGATCTCTCTCAACAGTTAACCCATTGTGGCATATCTTTTTCCTGTCAGGCACTCATTTACTGCCAACCTCCCTAGACATCAGATGGGTCACCCTCAGTCACTGGGTGCCGCAGCTGTTGGTGCAGGTCCCTCCAGTCGCCTTTTCTCAACTCTCGATTTCTCTCTTAACTCATCATAGGAGGTGAGTCCAGTCGATTTACCGAAATGCAACTGAAGCAACAGCAGTTCTGAAGGGCAGACTTAAGGATCATATCCAGCCTGGTTAGGTCAGTTCAATGTGGCAAACTACCTTTCTGAGGCATTCTTGCAACAATTTTCAACCGAGATACGACACAGACAACAACTCCCCTTGATATTGTGCATCTTACTCTCCACCATAGGTCTTCATCAGAATCACAAACCATACACATACTCAGGGCCTCAAGATGGCCTGTGCAGTCACTTCAAGTTACTAGCCCGTTTGCGCGGATGGTAGCCAGGGCAGGACCTCGGGATCTCACTAACCCTCTTTAGCTTTGACTTCCGAGCATTGACATTCTAACACAGGGGGCAACATAGTCTATCAGGTCTCAGTCATCACTCCTTGGGGGAGTAGGAGAGGGCAGAAGATCCTGCAACCGGTAAGACTGTGACTAATGGCAGGTGCAGAAATAGGAGCCTGCATTGGTTCAGCCACCATTCACGGGTACTTAGCGGGAGAGGGTGTTGGGAGAACACCCCAGGTGGCAAGAATAGTTTCTTCAAGTCATCCACAGTTTTCCTTCACAACAACCATTGTAAATTTCTCCTCAAAGTTCCAGATAGTGGTGGGCTCATTTCTGGTCTTTACATCTTAGTGTCACTTTCCAGCAGTGAGGGCTCCCTCTGGGTAATGGTCTGGCACTTTGGAGCTATCTATGGGATCCATAAACCTCTAGGGCCAGGAAAGTGTGGGTGAGCAATTGGCATACAGACCCCACCACACAAGTTTTGTAAACCTTCACCTTGAAACTCCCTGCACAGTGTCATAATGATACAGGGGATGTCCAGGATAAGCATAGCATTTGAAATTGATCTCCTCCCAGTACACCACTCCACCAGCGGTGCAGCCACTTCTGTCGGTACCCATTTTTTTTTTTTGTAACAGTGTGGTTTATAATATGGCCACTGAGGACACACAATCCAACGGTGAGCCTCAAATCTAACCCTAGATGGCGCTTCAGGGGCTACTACTACTGATTTGCCTAACAGTTGAGGGGCCTGGATCAATGGCGGTGCCTCCACAGAGGTCAGGAGTTGCAATGGTTAAACTTACTTAGTGCAGCCTCTGGGACTGCAGCCTTTCTTCCCAGCTAGTATTTGTGTAAAATTACTTCACAGTACACTTCCCAGGAGCTGGTTCCAGGCACTGGGACTCCTGTAAAATAAGATACAATGCAACAATCACAGTAAATACTTTAACATAGACAAATACCTCCAGGCAGTATACTTGAAACAACAGCTCTGATTTATTTGGGGAATATAACAAGGACAGGGGAAATCAGGTTAATTAAAAGCTTATCACTTTACTCATCTACCTATGGCTCTGTGCAGGCCTATCCCTACAGTGCTGTCACAGGTACACTGACCCTGGTAAGCTAGTCAAGCCGTAGCAGCTGGTGAGGCCCTTTTCACACAGAGAAAAGAAGAAAAAATTACTCACCTTAGTAATTTGCTTTTCTTCTCATGGAGTCTTACTATATTATAACAATAGCAGTCAGCCACTGCAGCTGAACTGCCCGGAGAGGAAGAGTTATCCAGAAGAACTGGAGTTCTAACAGCGCCAGGCGCTGTGCCAAATCTATCTGGCAGTTTCAAATGAAACTGTCAGATCTTTGAAAATAACATCAAAGAGGCGGAGAAAGTCTGTGTGGAAAAAACTACACTAGCCATGGCTAACTACTAGTAAATAATAACAACAATATAAGAACAAAAGAAACACTCAGAGCCATAATAGCAAAAATTGATGGTATTATGGTTCGTTTCCTGCCAACAAGCACATATAGACCCCCTTCCCCAAAGACTCAAATTCCAGGAAGGGGACATATAAATAACCTAAATGAAACAATCTGAATCCCTAACCCAAAGGAAAGGGATAAGGAAAACTACAATGGCATGACACGGTGCTTGCACCAATTACACACCCCTACCCAAGTAGAAGTTCTGAGAGGGGTGGGAGGGAGGTGGTTATAATACAAGACTCCATGAGAAGAAAGCAATTACTAAAGGTGGTAATTTTTTCTTCAACACCATAAGAATCTTGCATATTACTATTAATAACAGATACACAACAGTACCTCCATGGAGAGGGTCAGAACCTACTTGGGAAATGGCTCTGAAACAGCTGTACCAAACGAGCATCTCTCCTGGACTGGACATCCAGGAATAATGCTTAGTAAAGGTGTGAACTGTCTTCCAGGTGGCAACAAGACAGTCTCAGAATGGGGATGTCTCTAGCAGCCGCTAGAAGGCATGGCTACCCTAAGTGGAGTGAGCCCCTCAATCCTGAGGGTACTCTACCAGTTTCTGATAACAGAATTGGATACAAGAAACAATCCACCTTGCAATTGGTTCTCTTAGTGGCAGGTTTCCTTTGCCAACCTGCATAATAGGTAAGAAAGAGTTGGAGGATTGAACCTATGACCTCTGAGTAGCGCTAAATGGTAGCCAAAGGCTCTTTTGACATCAAGCTGTGCAGTCTCCTCTCACCTGAGGAAGAATGCTCAGTGAAAAATACTGGGAGAGATAGATTGATTCAGGTGGAAATCAGAAAACCACCTTAGCCAAAAACTTTCCTATTAGTCTAAGGACTACCTTATCTCTGTGGAAAGAGATAAAATCTTCTTCCACTGACAGGGCCTGTAGCTCACTTGTCGTCTGGAGGTGATAGCTACTACGAAGGCGGTTTTCAAGTTAAATACTTGAGCTCTGCAAAGACAGAGGCTCAAGGGGTTACATTAACCGAGCAATGCAAATATTCAGGTCCCAGGCGAGACTGGTTCCCGAAAGAGGTTAGTATGAGTAACCCTTTAAAACTTGGAGAACACCGGGTGAGAGAAGGGAGGCAGAGCTTCCCTGCTGACACAAAAAGCAGAGACAGCTGCCAGATGAACCTTCAGGGTAGCTGGTCTAAAGCCCCAGGAATTCAGATGGACCAAATAGTCCAGTAAGATAGGAAGATCAGCGAATTGGGATAATCTGCCTCTCAAGAGCACCAGATGGAAAACCTCTTCCACTTAGAATTATAAGTGGCCCCTGGAAAGGCTTTCTTGAAGCCTTTAAAATATCACGACACCTTGAAAGGTGTAAGTCAGCAATTCTAGCTCCTCAAGAGCCAAGCCTTGAGGTGGAGGATTTGAGGTCAGGATACCACCTCTCCCCTGTGCACAGGCACAGTAAGTCGTGGACTCGAGGCAGGCTCAGGGCAGGGTGAACTACCAGGACAGGAGCAGAGGTACCAGGGCTGTCTGGCCCAATCTGGGCAGAACAGATCACTCTGCAAGGTTGAGATCTGATTTTACTAGTACCACGAAAGGAAGGAAAGGGGAAAGGCATGCAGGAACTTCCTTTCCAGTCCAACAGCGTCCAGAGGACTGGGCCCAGAACTGGAGGCCTGCAACAGAAAAAGAGGAAGTTGGTGGTTGTCTGGGGCTGCGAAAGATCTATCTGAGGTGCCCCCATCAGCAAGACAGATTGCCTTGTGGATTCAGAGCCCATTCGTGATGGCCTTGAGAGATTCTGCTGAGGCGTCCATGGGTGTTGTCCTTCCCTGGGAGATGAACCGCTATCGAGGAGGTGTTCAGGAGTAAGCCAGAGACCACAACTTCATTGCTTGATTGCACAAGGCTGAGACAGTGCCCATTCATTGATGTACCACATCGTGGTGGTATTGTCTGTCCTGACTTGAACCACTTTGTTCTGGACAGAATCTGAAAACACCGAGCTAAAGACAGCTCTGGGTTCCAAAGATTGATGTGGAGCAGGGCTCCTGAGACCATACCCCTGGTGGCAAAGGTCGCCCAGTGAGCCCCACCCTAACAGGGAGGCATCCGTGGTGAGGGTGAGGTGAGAAATGGGAATGAAGAGAACCCCTGTCTTAAATTGCTCTGGACCTGCCACCAGTGGGGGCTGGGATCAGGATTTGAGTAACTGGGACCAACTTGGCAAGGGGTCCTTCACTGAGACCAATAGGCCCTCAATGGAACTGAATGTCCTCATCTGGAATCTTGCTCCTTGCGACAGCTGTGGAAGCAGCCATGTGCCGAGGTTATGAAAATGCCTTGCTGGTCGAGAAGACCCTGGGGTAAGGAGGATGCCAGGGCGATGAGTCTGTCCACCCTTCCGAGGAAGAAAAGCCCTGGCTAACCTTGTGTTCAATTCTCGCCTATGAAAGTTAGGACGTGAACTGGTTCCAGAACTGGCTATGCAAGTTTACAGGAATCCAGGAAGTGAGAAGCTGCTGGGTGACTTGCAGTGGGATTCCACCAACCTGGAGACTGACCACAATGAGCCAGTCGTCAGGTGAGAAGCTGCTAACCTGCCTTCTTAAGTGAGCCTACTGGCGGGGACATTTGTGAATACCAGGCGCAGAGGTAAGGCCGAAGGGCATTGCCCTGAACTGGTAGTGGCCTGAGGGCAGTTCGAACCTGAGGTACTTTCGGTGAGAAAGGCCTGATCAGAACATGAAAATAGGCATCCTTGAGGTCCAGGAAGCTAGCCAGTCCCTGGCCTTGGGAAAACAAATATCATTGCCAGAGTCAACATTTTGAACTTTGGTTTCAACAGATGCTTGTTCAAGTATCTTAAATCTAGAATGGGACGCCATTCTCCTGTCTTTTGGGGTAAAAGTATCTTGAATAAAGCCCTTGCCCTGATGGCAAGGAGGAACCCTTTCACTGCTTTGCAGTCCTTCAAACAGAAACACTCTCCTTTAAAGCAAGGGCTTCTGAAGGATTTGCAGGTGGAAAATGCCTGGCTCTCATCTTTGGAAAGTGTTTGAAACTGAGAAACCAGACCCTGGCCTATTACCTCCAGAACCCATCTGTCCGTGGTTAGGGACAGCCAGTTCGGCTGAAATAGGCCAACCTGCTACTGGTACAGGAGAATCGGCCCTGGACTACCATCAGGGTGCCAGCAGACAGCCTTAGGCTGAGGGAGGACGGTCTACTTGTGCCACGTCTACCCCTGCCTCTGAAAAACCCCTCTTGAGAACAGCAGAGGAGGCTTGAAGTGGTAAAGGCCTGGAAAAGGGCCTGCCCTACCTCTGGGGAGCATGCCTGCGTGGCATGGCATGCTTCTCCTTAGCCTGGGCACTTTTGTAGGTAGTTCTGTATTCATCCATCTTTTTCATATAGTTTTCTGTTTGCTCCCAAAGAAATTTCCCACTACAGGAAAATCCATAGCCTTGACTGGGTATCTTGGGACAGATTAGTGCATCTGAGCCATGCCAACCACAGAGGCTTCTGAAGTGGCCATGACCCTAGAAGAACATCATTAACATCAACAGCAGTATGAAATTGAACTTTAGAGGCTTCAATGCCATCAGCAGCCACCTGTTCAACTCACTAGCCAGCTGGCCATGGGCCTGCTTGGCTAACTACACTCTGTGTCCCACCTAGATTTCTGATATCTAGCTTCATAAGATATATAATTTGCCTGCCTGAGTCCCAAAGAAGCTGCCATATACTGTTTCTTTGCCATGGCATCAATCTTCCTGGAATCCTTATCAGGAGGATGTGAGGCCAGAGGAATGTATGTCACAGGCTGCAGCTTGTACCACACCTACATGACTACACTGCTCAGTAAGAAGTCTGTATCCGAGCCTGACAAGTATACCTTCTGTCCATTTTTTATCTACAGGAAGGGACAGAATGAGGATTTTTAAAATCTTTGTTGTTTGCTTCTAAATGACTTATGCAAAGAATGAACAACCTCCTAGACTCTGGAATATCCATCATTTCCACATAATCAGCTCCTCAGCTCATCACAGCCTCCTCTAAAAGGCTGGGGGGTTTCTACAACTTTTTGTAAAAATAAAGAAAGAAGGGGACTCAGACAGAATAGGAGGAGATTCTAAGGTCTGTCTGGAGAAATGTCCGGTTCAATGGGCACGTCCAGACCCCCCCAGCCACATATATTGATCGTTCCTCCTCCCCTCCTGGTCGCCAAAAATCCTCAACTTCAAAATCCTGAACCACTGGGACTGAGCAGACAACCTTTTTACCAGTTGTTGGTGGTTCTACAGATCCCTGAGACAGTGACTGGACAATCTGAATGGCTTTAGCTATCTCTGCAGCAGTTGGAGACACAATTTTGGACTCCAGACCTACTGATTTCCTTGTCTTTTACTTGGGACTGGTTCCTCTGAACCAGCCTTCCTTCACCGAGAAGTCTAGCCCTGGTCAGAGGGCACTCCTCTGGTCCAGTGGGTACTGGACCGGGCTGGCCCATCAGGTCCAGCGGACTTTTTGGCCTCTCGTTCCTGGGCCGAGCAATCTCTTCTCCAGGGTGGCTGCAGGAGATTTTACATGGCTGGCAGTCTGACAGGAGGTGGTCAGCCCCCAGACAATAAACACAAGTGGTGTGTGGGTCAGCCTTGGCAAAGCACTCCAACAGACATCTGTGTGAAACCAAGTGGGCCGGTTTTCTTTTGGGTTTCTCAGACATAGTACCAGCCCTAACTCAAAACTTGCCCTTTTGATGGCAGTGCCAGGCAAGACACCCTTATCGGTTCATAACAGTATCACGGAGTATTTGAAAAAGCGTTATAATTCCGTTTTTTTAGAACCGATAAGAACTGAAACCGCTCTAAAACCCTGTACACTTTTAAAATGCGAAGACCAAAAACCAACGTCGGTTCAAAACCGAACCCGATAATTAATTTCCACACAGACTTAAATTTTAGTACTAGATTTGCAGATGAAGCTTTAAAACCGAAATCCGGTAAAAATAATAACTTTTGCGGTTCAAATAGAACGAAAAATACCGACTGAACCGAGAATGAACCGAGCTGAAGGAGCTGATCTCCGGGCGACTGTTCGAGTGAGCGGAGTAAAGAAAATCAGTTTCATTTGAAACTGCAGATGAAACTTTGGGCACAGCGCCCTCGCTGTAGAACTCAGTTCTTCTGGGTTAACTCCTTCCTCTCAAGGGCAGTTCAGCTGCGGTGGCTGACTGCTATTGTTATAATATAGCAAGACTTCATGGTGTTTGAAAATTAGTTTTAAAAGTCAGCAGTACAGTGATTCCATTTGGATTTAATGTGGCAATTCAACAGGAGGCGACCTGAATTAGTACTCATGACCTCAAAACAAGATAGGGTCCTTCAATGTCAGCAGGGCTACTCTTGAGCTCCACGAGACTCCTCACATTTATATGGCAAACAGGCAGGCTGCTTTTCTATCGATGCATAATTACTGCACAATACCGGGAGAACACACAGCAGATTCAGTTCCTGACAGACCCGAGTGCAATTCAGCAATTTCTCAGTCTTCTACAGGGTGAGCTAGTTTCTACTCTTCAGATATCCTTTGATTCTCTTCTGGACAGATTCAGTCCTAACAAGCAGTTTACACAAGCTGCAGACGGAACTCTGGGCCCCTTACACACGATCTCCGACTAAAACTGCACACTGAAAAGCACAGGGCTCTTTCCTCTTCCTGCCAGAGCTCAACTGAAACTCAACAATTAAAACCGGGCACTTCTTTGAGTTCCTCCCAGTTCTTGACTGGATTGGCTGCCTCACAACTGAGACTGCTCCTGTTGGTCCAAAAGGGCCAAGTCTAAACTACATCTCCCAGAGTCACTGCCCATACAATCCTCTTGTGGCTGGGCTCAGATTATGAGTCAAGTTCTGATTCGTCCAAGGCACCATTTTAGAGCTAGCTTACCCCACACTGATTGGTCCAGTTCGGCAGTTCAAAACCAGAATGAGAAATCAGGCAGACACAGTTCTGACTGCAAAGAAAGCAGGTTAGACAAACTGTAATTTCATTATTACTCTAAATGATTTCTGGCAAACAGTTACATCTTTCAGATGGTTCCATTGCACTCCTAGTGACTGCAAAATGGAGTAGATTGGCAGCATCGAGTGGTACTCAAACAGGAAGCACACAGTCCCCATACAAACTAATTAGTGTCTGCAAGCAGGCGACTCTTAAAGAGACAGTACCAGAGGCTCTAAAACACTCGCACTGATAAACGTAGCATGCTAACCCTAGATGGCGCTATCCCGGGACACTACCCCTGCCTGATTTGCCACTAACAGGTTGAGGGCCTGGATCCAATGCGTGGTGCCTCCACCCAGAGGTCAGGGTTTGCAATAGTTAAACTAACTTGGTCACAGCCCTCTGGGACACTGCAACCCCTCTTCCCACTAGTGGCCCACAATAATATCAGAATTACCTTCACAGTATACACTTACCCCCAGGTCTGGTTCCGCACTGGGACCTCCTGTGAAATGAGATACAGTGCAACAATCACAGTACAGTACTTTAACATAGACAAATACCTCAGGCAGTATAACTTTGCTGAAACAAGCAGCTCTGATTTATTTAGGGGATATAACAAGGACAGGGGAAATCAGGTTAATTAGCTTATCACTCTAATAATTCATTTATGGCTCTGTGCACAGGCCTATCCCTATCAGTTACTGTCCCTGGGTACCCAAGCCCTAGTGGCTAGTCCAAACCGTGGCAGCTGGTAGGGCCCTTCACACAGAGAAAAGGAGAATTAAACAGTCAGCAGTACAGTAATTCCATTTGGATTTAATGTGGCAATTCAACAGGAGCGACCCTGAATTAGTACTCACGACCTCCAAATAAGATAGGGTCCTTCAATGTCAGCAGGGCTCACTTGAGGTACACAAACCTCTTCACACATCCATATAAAAGAAAGCACTATACCAGGCAGGCTGCATCTGTATCCCGATCGCAATTACTGCACAATACCCGGAGAACACACAGCAGATTCAGTTCCTGACAGACCGAGTGCAATTTTCAGCAATTCCTCCAGTCTTCTACAGGGTGAGCCTGGTTTCTACTCTTCAGAGATCCTTGATTCTTTTCACAGGACGGATTCAGTCCCAACAAGCTGTTACACAAGCTGCAGACCGGAACTCTGGGCCTTACACACGTTTTTTGACTAAAACTGCACACTGAAAAGCACAGGGCTCCTTCCTTCTTCACTGCCAAAGCTCAACTGAAACTCCAACCGACAAAACCGGCACTTCCTTTGAGTTCCTCCCAGTTCTTGACTGGATTGGCTGTCACCACAATAGACTGCTGCTGTTGGTCCAAAAAGGCACTGAAGTCTAAACTACATCTCCCAGAGTCACTGCCCATACAATCCTCTTGTGGCTGGCTCAGATTATGAGTCCAAGTTCTGATTCGTCCAAGGCACCATTTTAGAGCTAGCTTACCCCACACTGATTGGTCCAGTTCAGCAGTTCAAAACTAGAATGGGGAACTAGCAGACACAGTTCTGACTGCAAAGAAAGCAGGTTAGACAAACTGTAATTTCATTATTACTCTAAATAATTTCTGGCAAACAGTTACATCTTTCAGATAGGTTCCCTTTGCACCCTAGTGACTGCAAAATGAAGTGAATTGGCAGCAGCTCGAGTGGTACTCAGAGAAGCACACAGTCCCCCATACAACTAATTATGTCTGCAAGCAGACAGCTCTTAAAGAGACAGTACCAGAGGCTCTAAAAACACTCACTGATAAATGGCTTAAATGCCAAACACCATTCAGGCTTGGAGCATTCAAGCAAGCTCCTGGAAGTCTTTTGGGAACCCCCATTTGCAGGGGGGTTACACCCTTCCTGGCCTGGGAAAGCTTGACGTCCGCCAAGCAAGTACCCCATAAGTTTCAACTGCAACCATATACATTTGCATTAGGCTCGCAACATGTAATCATCAGTCAATATATCATTTTACCAAGAACACATTTCTGAAACATTGCAGTACGTCACTTTACACAGTATTACATACACATTGTACCATAACTCAAGTTATTACTCTTGTACATGAAACCTGAAGAGAGGGGCCCTTCCTATCAGTTACCTTGGGGCTGGATGGGGCAAGGGCACCATACTTAGAGGGCAACACAAGTAACTTGAGTTAGCACTGATGCTCAGTTTGGGCAATGAGCTCGGGACACATACACCCTTTATGGACAACATTGAGAGGCAAGTCCACAGGCCTCCCAAGTGAATCATAACTGAGGTGCACCACAGGCTTTACAGCTCGACCAGTCTTTCTAGGGGAACTGTTATAGTCTCTGCACTCTGAGCCTCATTTTCAGCATTGTCCTCACTTGTCAGGGAGTCTCCATGGGGTAGAGAGGCTAGAACTTGGGGCACTTTCAGCTCCAGGAGTTACAGTTTCTGAGTCCACAACATTTGGCTCGCATGGAGAGCTTTGACACTGGCAGTGGACCGTCAGGGCACTCAAAATACTCTTCTTGTTCGGTGTATCACCAGTCTGCCCCAATCTATCATTTTCCTCCCTGAAAGCTCAAACAGTTCAACCATGCACAATGATTCCATTTCATCTGATCTGATGCTTTGCACTTCACTTTCTGGGAGCATTGGCTCCAGGGATGAAGCTGGGGCTTAGACAGTCCAGAAGGCCCAGCTTTGTCTCCAGTATTGACTAGGGATTGCCCTCAAACATTGACTCAGTTCGTAAGAAGGATAGTATTCAAAGTCACTCACTTTCTTCCGATATGGACTGACAGTCATGCTCAACTGGGACTTGTGGAGGGGAACACTTTAACTTTGCTTCTGTAGGTGCAGACTTTCTTGATCTTTTCTTAGCAGCAGCTCTAGTCACTGGTCCAGAGGGGCATCTTCTAGGGCTCAGACTCAATTAAGATTTGTCCAATGGGCAGTAAATGATTTCTATGCATTGTTTTTACATCTTTTGAATTATTCTCAGGCCTTACTTTGTACACTGGCAGATCATCTAGTTTGCCCACTACAATGTGAGGGAGATGGTGCCATCTGTCAGCAATCTTGTGCTTGCCATGCAGTCCCAGATTTCTTAGCAATACCCGATCTCCCTCCTGGAGTTCCTGTGCTTTCACCTTTTATCATACCTTTCTTTGTTGGCCAGATTTCTTTGGCAGCCATGGTTTGAGCCAGTTGGTACGCATGAGTTAGCTGGGCCTTTAACTTTGCACATACTGTAAATAGTTGTCAGCTTGAACCCCATCAGGAGAGACCCCAAACACACATCTACTGGTAGTCGAGCTTCTTCCAAACATCAGGCGGTGGGGAGAATCCAGTGGCATCACTTTTGGTGCAGTTATAAGCATGTACCAGGGTGCTAATTTGTTGGCTCCATCTAGGCTTGTCCTTTGGGTGCAGGTGCCCTAGCATATCTAGCAAAGTGCGGTTGAAACGTTCAGGCTGTGGTCCCTGGGGTGGTAAGGAGTGGTTCTGGACTTTCAGACTCCCACAGAGAAAGCATCTCTTTGATCAGACGACTCTCAAAGTCTCTCCCTTGATCAGAATGGATTCTTTGTGAGCCCCATAGTGAACAAAAGTTTTCTACAAGTACTTTGGCCACAGTGGATGCTTTCTGGTCTTTGTGGGGAAAGCTTGGGCATATCTCGTGAAATGGTCAGTGACCACCAGCACATTACTGATATTTCTTTGATCTGACTCCAAACTCAGAAAATCAATACAGACCAGCTCCATGGGTGCACTGGTGGTGATGTTAACAAGGGGGCAGCCTCTGGGGCAAAGCTTTCTCTGTAAGCAGCGACTACAAGTTCGAATGTGTTGCTCCACATCAGCCCCCATCTTAGGCCAATAGAATCTGGATCTCACCAAGTCAAGTGTTCTGTCTATACCAAGGTGCCCCATGTGGTTGTGCAAGGACCTCAGTACTGAGTCTCGAAAGGCAGTGGGCAGCACTAGTTGTTGTTTGTCTACTTGTCCCCTCTGTCTACTGTTTCTCTGTATAACAGTTTATTGATCAGTTTCAACTTAGGACCTTCTTTGTATAACAGTGCAGTTCTCAAATCAGTGGAGCGTAATTTGGACACATCTTTTCCTGCATAGAGGGCTTCTAAAGCTGCTTTGATCATGGGATCGCGGGATTGAGCCCGCCGAATACTGTCATTGTCCAGCTGAGGCAGTGCACCAATGTCTATTGCAGAAAAGTGGCAATAAGCAGCAGGTATGCAATTCTCAGAGGCTCCCAAGTGTAACCCCTAGATGGCACTATCCCAGGGGCTACTACCCCTGCCTGATTTGCCACTAACAGGTTGAGGGGCCTGGATCCAATGGCGGGTGCCTCCACCCAGAGGTCAGGGTTTGCAATAGTTAAACTAACTTGGTCACAGCCCCTGGGACACTGCAACCCCTTTCTTCCCACTAGTGGCCCACACAATATATCAGAATTACCTTCACAGTATACACTTACCCCAGGTCTGGTTCCGCACTGGGACCTCCTGTGAAATGAGATACAGTGCAACAATCACAGTACAGTACTTTAACATAGACAAATACCCAGGCAGTATAACTTTGCTGAAACAAGCAGCTCTGATTTATTTAGGGGATATAACAAGGACAGGGGAAATCAGGTTAATTAGCTTATCACTCTAATAATCTCATATGGCTCTGTGCACAGGCCTATCCCTATCAGTTACTGTCCCTGGGTACCCAAGCCCTAGTGGCTAGTCCAAACCGTGGCAGCTGGTAGGGCCCTTTCACACAGAGAAAAGGAGAATTAAACAGTCAGCAGTACAGTAATTCCATTTGGATTTAATGTGGCAATTCAACAGGGAGCAACCCTGAATTAGTACTCACGACCTCCAAATAAGATAGGGTCCTTCAATGTCAGCAGGGCTCACTTGAGGTACACAAACCTCTTCACACATCCATATAAAAGAAAGCACTATACCAGGCAGGCTGCATCTGTATCCCGATCGCAATTACTGCACAATACCCGGGAGAACACACAGCAGATTCAGTTCCTGACAGACCGAGTGCAATTTTCAGCAATTCTTCCAGTCTTCTACAGGGTGAGCCTGGTTTCTACTCTTCAGAGATCCTTTGATTCTTTTCACAGGACGGATTCAGTCCTAACAAGCTGTTACACAAGTTGCAGACCGGAACTCTGGGCCTTACACACGTTTTTTGACTGAAACTGCACTGAAGGAGCACAGGGTTTTTTCCTTCACTGCCAGATCTCAAACTGAAACTCCAACAGACAAAACCGGCACTTCCTTTGAGTTCCTCCCAGTTCTTGACTGGATTGGCTGTCACTCAATAGACTGCTGCTGTTGGTCCAAAAGGCACTGAAGTCTAAACTACATCTCCCAGAGTCACTGCCCATACAATCCTCTTGTGGCTGGCCCAGATTATGAGTCCAAGTTCTGATTCGTCCAAGGCACCATTTTAGAGCTAGCTTACCCCACACTGATTGGTCCAGTTCAGCAGTTCAAAACTAGAATGGGGAACTAGCAGACACAGTTCTGACTGCAAAGAAAGCAGGTTAGACAAACTGTAATTTTATTATTACTGTAAATGATTTCTGGCAATCAGTTACATCTTTCAGACAGGTTCCCTTTGCACTCCTAGTGACTGCAAAATGGGGTGAATTGCAGCAGCTTGAGTGGTACTCAATCAAAGAAACACACAGTCCCCCATACAACTAATTATGTCTGCAAGCAGACAGCTCTTAAAGAGACAGTACCAGAGGTTCTAAAACACTCACTGATAAATGGCTTAAATGCCAAACACCATTCAGGCTTGGAGCATTCAAGCAAGCTCCTGAAGTCTTTTGGGAACCCCCATTTGCAGGGGTTACACCTTCCTGGTCTGGGAAAGCTTGACGTCCGCCAAGCAAGTACCCCATAAGTTTCAACTGCAACCATATACATTTGCATTAGGCTCCACATGTAATCATCAGTCAATATATCATTTTACCAAGAACACATTTCTGAAACATTGCAGTCGTCACTCTTTACACAGTATTACATACACATTGTACCATAACTCAAGTTATTACCTCTTGTACATGAAACCTGAAGAGAGGGGCCCTTCCCTATCAGTTACCTTGGGGCTGGACGGGGCAAGGGCACCATACTTAGAGGGCAACACAAGTAACTTGAGTTAGCACTGACGCTCAGTTTGGGCAATGAGCTCGGGACACATACACCTTTTATGGACAACATTGAGAGGCAAATCCACAGGCCTCCCAAGTGAATCATAACTGAGGTGCACCACAGGCTTTACAGCTCGACCAGTCTTTCTAGGGGGAACTGTTACAGTCTCTGCACTCTGAGCCTCATTTTCAGCATTGTCCACACTTGTCAGGGAGTCTCCATGGGGTAGAGAGGCTAGAACTTGGGGCACTTTCAGCTCCAGGAGTTACAGTTTCTGAGTCCACAACATTTGGCTGCATGGAGAGCTTTCGACACTGGCAGTGGACTGTCAGGGCACTCAAAATACTCTTCTTGTTCGGGTGTATCACCAGTCTGCCCCAATCTATCATTTTCTCTCCCTGAAAGCTCAAACAGTTCAACCATGCACAATGATTCCATTTCATCTGATCTGATGCTTTGCACTTCACTTTCTGGGAGCATTGGCTCCAGGATGAAGTTGGGGCTTAGACAGTCCAGAAGGCCCAGCTTTGTCTCCAGTATTGACTAGGGATTGCCCAAACAATTGACTCAGTTCGTAAGAAGGATAGTATTCAAAGTCACTCTCACTTTCTTCCGATATGGACTGACAGTCATGCTCAACTGGGACTTGTGGAGGGGAACACTTTAACTTTGCTTCTGTAGGTGCAGACTTTCTTGATCTTTTCTTAGCAGCAGCTCTAGTCACTGGTCCAGAGGGGCATCTTCTAGGGGCTCAGACTCAATTAAGATTTGTCCAATGGGCAGTAAATGATTTCTATGCATTGTTTTTACATCTTTTGAATTATTCTCAGGCCTTACTTTGTACACTGGCAGATCATCTAGTTTGCCCACTACAATGTGAGGGAGATGGTGCCATCTGTCAGCAATCTTGTGCTTGCCATGCAGTCCCAGATTTCTTAGCAATACCCGATCTCCCTCCTGGAGTTCCTGTGCTTTCACCTTTTATCATACCTTTCTTTGTTGGCCAGATTTCTTTTGCAGCCATGGTTTGAGCCAGTTGGTACGCATGAGTTAGCTGGGCCTTTAACTTTTGCACATACTGTAAATAGTTGTCAGCTTGAACCCCATCAGAGAGACCCCAAAACACACATCTACTGGTAGTCGAGCTTCTCTTCCAAACATCAGGCGGTAGGGGAGAATCCAGTGGCATCACTTTGGTGCAGTTATAAGCATGTACCAGGGTGCTAATTTGTTGGCTCCATCTAGGCTTGTCCTTTGGGTGCAGGGTGCCTAGCATATCTAGCAAAGTGCGTTGAAACGCTCAGGCTGTGGGTCCCTCTGGGGTGGTAAGGAGTGGTTCTGGACTTTCGCACCCCACAGAGAAAGCATCTCTTTGATCAGACGACTCTCAAAGTCTCTCCCTTGATCAGAATGGATTCTTTGTGGAGCCCCATAGTGAACAAAAAGTTTTCTACAAGTACTTTGGCCACAGTGGATGCTTTCTGGTCTTTGGTGGGGAAAGCTTGGGCATATCTCGTGAAATGGTCAGTGACCACCAGCACATTACTGATATTTCTTTGATCTGACTCCAAACTCAGAAAATCAATACAGACCAGCTCCATGGGTGCACTGGTGGTGATGTTAACAAGGGGCAGCCCTCTGGGCAAAGCTTTCCTGTAAGCAGCTACTACAAGTTCGAATGTGTTGCTCCACATCAGCCCCCATCTTAGGCCAATAGAATCTGGATCTCACCAAGTCAAGTGTTCTGTCTATACCAAGGTGCCCCATGTGGTTGTGCAAGGACCTCAGTACTGAGTCTCGAAAGGCAGTGGGCAGCACTAGTTGTTGTTTGTCTACTTGTCCCCTCTGTCTACTGTTTCTCTGTATAACAGTTTATTGATCAGTTTCAACTTAGGACCTTCTTTGTATAACAGTGCAGTTCTCAAATCAGTGGAGCGTAATTTGACACATCTTTTCCTGCATAGAGGGCTTCTAAGCTGCTTTGATCATGGGATCGCGGATTGAGCCCGAATACTGTCATTGTCCAGCTGAGGCAGTGCACCAATGTCTATTGCAGAAAAGTGGCAATAAGCAGCAGGTATGCAATTCTCAGAGGCTCCCAAGCAATCCACCATGCAGTCCACTGCGTCCGTGGACATTTGTTCCTCCCTGTCAAACTTCGGCAGAGTGCCCGAATGTCAGGTTCTGCCAATCGGACCCAATCATTCTGGGGAACAGGCCTCCGGAGAGAGCATCAGCATCTATGTGGTTCAGACCTGCTCGGTATTCGAGAGCATAGTCATATGTAGATAATGCAGAAAGCCACCTATGGCCAGTGGCATCCAACTTAGCTGAGGTCTGCACATAGGTCAAAGGATTATTGTCAGTTTTACTAGTATTTTAGCCCCATACAAGTACTCATGGAATTGGTCAACAATAGCCCACTTCAAAGCTAGGAACTCTAACTTATGTACAGGATAGTTCTTTCGGATGGGGTCAGGCTTCTACTGGCAAAGGCCACTGGTCTCAGGCCATTCTCGTGTTTTGGTACAACACAGCCCCCAACCCTTGCAAGCTAGCATCAGTGTGCAGGACGTAGGTTTTCTTGATCGGCATAGGCCAGCACTGGAGCATGGGTAAGTTGATATATGATCTCATGAAAAGCAGTCTCACAATCAGGAGTCCAGCGGCCCCAAATACTTCACTGGATGAAAATACACTCTTTCAGTCTTGAGGGACGCTGACTTTTGGTATTTTTGTGGGTTGGGGATACCCTTGAGTAAGGTTAAGTAAAGGCGGATCACTCTTGAATAGTCCTTGATGAAGCACCGATAATAACCACAGAATCCCAGGAATCTTTGCAGTTCTTTAGATTTTTGGCTGTGGCCAGGTGGTCAAGGCCTCAACTTTACTTGGGTCGGTCTCTATTCCCTCGGTGGATACTATGTGTCCCACATACTTTACTGATGTTTGAAAAATTGACACTTATCAATGGACAGTTTAAGGCCAAAGTCCTCCAGTCGGTCCAATACCTTAAATAATCTGCTCTCATGTTCCTCCAGTGAGCTGCCAAACACAATAACATCATCTAGGTATACCAGGCACTCTAGTAAGTTCATGTCCCCACTGCACGCCCATCAATCGCTGAAAAGTGGCTGGGGCACCTGAAATCCTTGAGGCATCCTCATGAATTCATAGAAGCCAGCGGACAGATAAAGGCTCGTCTTTTCACGGTCCTCTGGGGCCATCGGGATCTGGTAGTACCCACTGCGGAGATCCAGCACAGAGAACCACTTGCTCCCGCTTAGGCAGTCCAAAGCATCCTGAATGCGGGCATTGTGTACTGATCAGGATAGTCCGCCGTTTAAGGTGCGATAATCCACAACATCCTTACTGTTCCATTCTTTTTCCTCACTACCACAATGGGGGAAGCATAAGGGCTTCTGGATTCTTGTATTACACCAGCAGCTAACATCTCTTGCAGATGCCGCCTCACATCATCTATGTCAGCAGGTGCCAGGCGTCGAGACCTCTCACGAAATGGTCTTCGTCATGCAGCCGGATATTGTGCTCAGCTCCTGCACGCATCCTACATCCCATTCCTTTAAAGAAAACACCTGGTCTCTCTGGGCAAGCTTCTCACTGATCTTCACTTTCCATTCAGCTGGCAGCGAGTCGCCGAAATCAAACAAGTCAGGCGTTACTCTGTCATTCTTCCTTGAACTCTTGCTGCTGGGTAGCACTGCAGTGTCTGCACAATGCACATTAGCCAGGATGCAACCTCTGTTTACTCGAATGTCTCTTTCAGACACATTATGAACTTGGACCATTACCCTTCTGGCATAAGCATGGGCTCTAGCGGCAAAATACTAGGCTTGACCAGCAGTCCTCTGGCAATTTTCCATCGCCTGGTGCATCCAACATTAATATTTTATTCTTAACATCCTTTCTGATACGGACCTCCCTGTAAGGTACACTGGGCATTTGGCGCCAGGATCAGAGACTCAGGATCCTTCTTCCAACAATTCCGACCGGTTCCTCTGGTTCTGTTTTTCAGCATCTCTGTGCCTCATAGGCCTTCTTAATTAAAGCCGGAACTCTAAAGCTCTACTAGTCTTTGACCCCTGTTTTCATAACACAACTGTGCCAGCCTTCCTAACATATGAGCATTTGTTCCAATCAACAAAGGGACACCATCATACAGTCCAGTGGGGACACACTAAGGCTAGGGTCTCTACTTGTTCGGCCACTCCAGCCACGGAGGTGGGGAAAGACAGCCAAATTCGGATATACCCGGAATAGGGTAGGCCTTCTCACTTAACCCCATACATGCAGTCCTTCTAATGGTTGTAAGGGTACGCCTGACAAATGCTTCTGATACCAATCTTGGAACATAATTGTCACTTGGGAGCCACTGTCTAATACAGCTCTTGTAGACACTCCAGTCACCTTTACAGTGGTCTCCATGGAGGGACCCACTATTCTGGACCAGTCTGGAGAGGCGGTAGTGGGGGCCTGGGCAACTGACCTTGCCACAAAAGGACGTGAATTAGCATTTTTGGTGCCCTCACTGGGATCATGTCGTGCACCTCTTAACCACTGATTTCTTCTCCAAGCTCTCCTTGTAGCCTATATGCAACTTTGTCAGTGTCTTTTGGGACTGGCATTCCCTTTCATGTGCCCATCTTTCCCACAATTATAGCAAAACATACTTTCTGGAGTTTGAGCTGGCCGAGGCGCCACACTGGGAGCCAGGGCGGGGTATTACTAACTGGAAACCTTGGTGCCATCTCTGTCTGCGGCGTGATAAGCATTTGGAGACATCTCGTCAGTTTCTCCACTTCCATGGTCAAGGAATCGAGTTCGAGCTGTTATCAGCAGAGAGATACATGGGTGGGTACCCCCACCCCATAGCAGATGCAGTCGGATATAGGTCAGGGCCCGCATTTGCAGGCGTGGCCTTCATAAAGGACTGTTTTTGAATTCCGGATCTCTCTCAACAGTTCGCCCATTGTGACATATCTTTTCCTTGTCAGAGCACTCATTGACTGCCAACCTCTGCCCCTGAACTTCACTTGATGGGTCACCCTCAGTCACTCGGTCGAGCCACAGCTATTGGTGCAGGTACCTCCCGAGGTCGCCTTTTTCAACTCCTCGAATTTCTCTCATTAACTCATCATAGGAGGTGGGGATTCCAGTCGATCTGCCAGGTGTAACTGAAGCAACAGCAGTTCTGAGAAGGGGCAGACTTAAGGATCCTGTCCAGCCTGGTTCGTCCAGTTCAATCGCTGGCAAACTACCTTTTCTGAGGCATTCTTGCAACAATTTTTCCAGCGACGAGACATACACAGACAACAACTCCCTTGGTACTGTTGTGCATTTCTTACTCTCCACCATAGGTCCTCATCAGAATCTGGGCTCCCATACATATCTCCAAGGCCTCAAGATAGGCTGTGCAGTCGCTTAGGGTTACTGGCCCGCTTAGCACGGATGGTAGCCAGGGCAGGACCTCGGAGGCTCTCACTAACCCTCTTCGCCACCTTCCGAGCATTGCCATTCTAGCACTTGGGGGCAACATAGTCTATCCAGGTCTCCCAGTCATCCTCCCTTGGGGGTGGGAGGGTGCCAGAGAAGATCCTCAACCTTCGGTAAGAGTCGTGACTAATGGCAGGTGCAGAAATAGGAGTCTGCATTGGTTCAGCCACCATTACGGGCACTGGAGCAGGAGAGGGTGTTGGGGGAGGAACACCCCCAGGTGGCAAGAATAGTTTCTTCAAGTCCTCCACAGTTTTCCCCTCTCCCAGCAACCATTCAGCAAATTTCTCCTCAAAAGTTTCAGATAGTGGTGGGGGCTGATTCCCCCCCGGGTCTTTACTGTCCTTAGTTATCACCTCCAAGCAGTGAGGGCTCTCTGGGGTAATGGTCTGTGGCACTTTGGAGCTATCTATGGGATCCTTAAACTCTACTAGGCCAGGAAAGTGTGGGTGAGCAGATTAGCATGCCGACCCACCACCACAGGGTTTTGTAAACCTTCCACCTTGGAAAGTACTCCTGCACAGTGTCCGTATTGATACCCAGGGGATGTCCAGGATAAGCATAGCATTTTGGGGTCGATCTCCTCCCAGTACACCACTCCACCAGCCGGTGCACAGCCACTTCTGTCGGGTACCCATTTTTTCTTAACAGTGGTTCGTGAATATGGCCACTAGAGGACACACAATCCCAGCGGTGAGCCTCCAAGATGTAACCCCTAGATGGCGCTATCCCAGGGGCTACTACCCTGCCTGATTTGCCACTAACAGGTTGAGGGGCCTGGATCCAATGGCGGTGCCTCCACCAGAGGTCAGGGTTTGCAATAGTTAAACTAACTTGGTCACAGCCCTCTGGGACACTGCAACCCCCTTTCTTCCCACTAGTGGCCCACACAATATATCAGAATTACCTTCACAGTATACACTTACCCCCAGGTCTGGTTCCGCACTGGGACCTCCTGTGAAATGAGATACAGTGCAACAATCACAGTACAGTACTTTAACATAGACAAATACCTCAGGCAGTATAACTTGCTGAAACAAACAGCTCTGATTTATTTAGGGGATATAACAGGACAGGGAAATCAGGTTAATTAGCTTATCACTCTAATAATCTACCTATGGCTCTGTGCACAGGCCTATCCCTATCAGTTACTGTCCCTGGGTACCCAAGCCCTAGTGGCTAGTCCAAACCGTGGCAGCTGGTAGGGGCCCTTTCACACAGAGAAAAGGAGAATTAAACAGTCAGCAGTACAGTAATTCCATTTGGATTTAATGTGGCAATTCAACAGGAGCAACCCTGAATTAGTACCACGACCTCCAAATAAGATAGGGTCCTTCAATGTCAGCAGGGCTCACTTGAGGTACACAAACCTCTTCACACATCCATATAAAAGAAAGTACTATACCAGGCAGGCTGCATCTGTATCCCATCGCAATTACTGCACAATACCCGGGAGAACACACAGCAGATTCAGTTCCTGACAGACCGAGTGCAATTTTCAGCAATTCCTCCAGTCTTCTACAGGGTGAGCCTGGTTTCTACTCTTCAGAGATCCTTTGATTCTTTTCACAGGACGGATTCAGTCCTAACAAGCAGTTACACAAGTTGTAAGACCGAACTTGGGCCTTGCACACGTTTTTGACTGAAACTGTGCACTGAAGAGCCAGGGTTTCTTTCCCCTTCACTTTCAGATCTCAAACTGAAACTCCAACAGACAAAACTGGCACTTCCTTTGAGTTCCTCCCAGTTCTTGACTGATTGGCTGTCACTCACAATAGACTGCTGCTGTTGGTCCAAAAAGGCACTGAAGTCTAAACTACATCTCCCAGAGTCACTGCCCATACAATCCTCTTGTGGCTGGCTCAGATTATGAGTCCAAGTTCTGATTCGTCCAAGGCATCATTTTAGAGCTAGCTTACCCCACACTGATTGGTCCAGTTCAGCAGTTCAAAACCAGAATGGGGAACTAGGCAGACAGTTCTGACTGCAAAAAAGCAGGTTAGACAAACTGTAATTTTATTATTACTGTAAATGATTTCTGGCAATCAGTTACATCTTTCAGACAGGTTCCCTTTGCACTCCTAGTGACTGCAAAATGGGGTGAATTGGCAGCAGCTTGAGTGGTACTCAATCAAAGAAACACACAGTCCCCATACAAACTAATTATGTCTGCAAGCAGACAGCTCTTAAAGAGACAGTACCAGAGGTTCTAAAACACTCACTGATAAATGGCTTAAACGCCAAACACCATTCAGGCTTGGAGCATTCAAGCAAGCTCCTGAAGTCTTTTGGGAACCCCATTTGCAGGGGTTACACAAACAATCCACCATGCAGTCCACTGCGTCCGTGGACATTGTTCCTCCTGTCAAACTTCCGGCAGAGTGCCGAATGTCAGGTTCTGCCAATCGGACCCAATCATTCTGGGGAACAGGCCTCCGGAGAGAGCATCAGCATCTATGTGGTTCAGACCTGCTCGGTATTCGAGAGCATAGTCATATGTAGATAATGCAGAAAGCCACCTATGGCCAGTGGCATCCAACTTAGCTGAGGTCTGCACATAGGTCAAAGGATTATTGTCAGTTTTACTAGTATTTTAGCCCCATACAAGTACTCATGGAATTGGTCAACAATAGCCCACTTCAAAGCTAGGAACTCTAACTTATGTACAGGATAGTTCTTTTCGGATGGGGTCAGGCTTCTACTGGCAAAGGCCACTGGTCTCAGGCCATTCTCGTGCTCTTGGTACAACACAGCCCCCAACCCTTGCAAGCTAGCATCAGTGTGCAGGACGTAAGGTTTTCTTGGATCGCATAGGCCAGCACTGGAGCATGGGTAAGTTGATATATGATCTCATGAAAAGCAGTCTCATAATCAGGAGTCCAGCGGCCCCAAATACTTCACTCGGATGAAAATACACTCTTTCAGTCTTGAGGACGCTGACTTTTGGTATTTTTGTGGGTTGGGGATACCCTTGAGTAAGGTTAAGTAAAGGCGGATCACTCTTGAATAGTCCTTGATGAAGCGCCGATAATAACCACAGAATCCCAGGAATCTTTGCAGTTCTTTTAGATTTTTGGGCTGTGGCCAGGTGGTCAAGGCCTCAACTTTACTTGGGTCGGTCTCTATTCCTCGGTGGATACTATGTGTCCCACATACTTTACTGATGTTTGAAAGAATTGACACTTATCAATGGACAGTTTAAGGCCAAAGTCCTCCAGTCGGTCCAATACCTTAAATAATCTGCTCTCATGTTCCTCCAGTGAGCTGCCAAACACAATAACATCATCTAGGTATACCAGGCACTCTAGTAAGTTCATGTCCCCACTGCACGCTCCATCAATCGTTGAAAAGTGGCTGGGGCACCTGAAATCCATTGAGGCATCCTCATGAATTCATAAACTAGCGGACAGATAAAGGCCGTCTTCTCCACGGTCCTCTGGGGCCATCGGGATCTGGTAGTACCCACTGCGGAGATCCAGCACAGAGAACCACTTGCTCCCGCTTAGGCAGTCCAAAGCATCCTGAATGCGGGCATTGTGTACTGATCAGGGATAGTCCGCCGGTTTAAGGAGATAATCCACACACATCCTTACTGTTCCATTCTTTTTCCTCACTACCACAATGGGGAAGCATAAGGGCTTCTGGATTCTTGTATTACACCAGCAGCTAACATCTCTGCAGATGCCGCCTCACATCATCTATGTCAGCAGGTGCCAGGCGTCGAGACCTCTCACGAAATGGTCTTTCGTCATGCAGCCGGATATTGTGCTCAGCTCCTTGCAGCATCCTACATCCCATTCCTTTAAAGAAAACACCTGGTCTCTCTGGGCAAGCTTCTCACTGATCCTCACTTTCCATTCAGCTGGCAGCGGGAGTCGCCGAAATCAAACAAGTCAGGCGTTATCTGTCATTCTTCCTTGAACTCTTGCTGCTGGGTAGCACTGCAGTGTCTGCACAATGCACATTAGCCAGGATGCAACCTCTGTTTACTCGAATGTCTCTTTCAGACACATTATGAACTTGGACCATTACCCTTCTGGCATAAGCATGGGCTCTAGCGGGCAAAATACTAGGCTTGACCAGCAGTCCCTCTGGCAATTTTCCATCGCCTGGTGCATCCAACATTAATATTTTATTCTTAACATCCTTTCTGATACGGACCTCCCTGTAAGGTACACTGGGCATTTGCGCCAGGATCAGAGACTCAGGATCCTTCTTCCATACAATTCGACCGTTCCTCTGGTTCTGTTTTTTCAGCATTCTCTGTGCCTCATAGGCCTTCTTAATTAAAGCCGGAACTCTTAAAGCTCTACTAGTCTTTGACCCCTGTTTTCATAACACAACTGTGCCAGCCTTCCGAACATATGAGCATTTGTTCCAATCAACAAAGGGACACCATCATACAGTCCAGTGGGGGACACACTAAGGCTAGGGTCTCTACTTGTTCGCCACTCCAGCCACGGAGGTGGGGAAGACAGCCAAATTCGGATATACCCGGAATAGGGGTAGGCCTTCACTTAACCCCATACATGCAGTCCTTCTAATGTTGTAAGGTGGTACGCCTGACAAATGCTTCTGATACCAATCCTGGAACATAATTGTCACTTGGGGAGCCACTGTCTAATACAGCTCTTGTAGACACTCCATTCACCTTTACAGTGGTCTCCATGGAGGGACCCACTATTCTGGACCAGTCTGGAGAGGCGGTAGTGGGGGCCTGGGCAACTGACCTTGCCACAAAAGGACGTGAATTAGCATTTTGGTGCCCTCACTGGGATCATGTCGTGCACCTCTTAACCACTGATTTGTTCTCCAAGCTCTCCTTGTAGCCTATATGCAACTTTGTCATGCTCTTTGGGGACTGGCATTCCCTTTCATGTGCCCATCTTTCCCACAATTATAGCAAAACATACTTTCTGGAGTTTGAGCTGGCCGAGGCGCCACACTGGGAGCCAGGGCGGGGTATTACTAACTGGAAACCTGGGTGCCATCTCTGTCTGCGGCGTGATAAGCATTTGGAGACATCTCGTCAGTTTCTCCACTTCCATGGTCAAGGAATTGAGTTTGAGCTGTTATACAGGAGATACATGGTGGGTACCTCACCCCATAGCAGATGCAGTCGGATATAGGTCAGGGCCTGTACTTGCAGGCGTGGCCTTCATAAAGGGACTGTTTTTGAATTCCGGATCTCTCTCAACAGTTCGCCCCATTGTGGCATATCTTTTTCCTTGTCAGAGCACTCATTGACTGTCAACCTCTGCCCCTGAACTTCACTTGATGGGTCACCCTCAGTCACTTGGGTCGTAGCCATAGCTGTTGGTGCAGGTACCTCCCGAGGTCGCCTTTTCTCAACTCCTCAAATTTCTCTCATTAACTCATAGGAGGGTGGGGATTCCAGTCGATTTGCCAGGCGTAACTGAAGCAACAGCAGTTCTGAGAAGGGGGCAGACTTAAGGATTCTGTCCAGTCTGGTTCGGTCCAGTTCAATCGCTGGCAAACTACCCTTTCTGAGGCATTCTTGCAACAATTTTTCCAGCCGAGAGACATACACAGACAACAACTCCCCTTGGTACTGTTGTGCATTTCTTACTTCCACCATAGGTCCTCATCAGAATCTGGGCTCCCATACACATTCTCCAAGGCCTCAAGATAGGCCTGTGCAGTCGCTTCAGGGTTACTGGCCCGTTTAGCACGGATGGTAGCCAGGGCAGGACCTCGGAGGCTCTCACTAACCCTCTTCGCTTTCGCCTCCCGAGCATTGCCATTCTAGCACTTGGGGGCAACATAGTCTATCCAGGTCTCCCAGTCATCCTCCCTTGGGGGTGGGAGGTGCCAGAGAAGATCCTCAACCTTCGTAAGAGTCGTGACTAATGGCAGGTGCAGAAATAGGAGTCTGCATTGGTTCAGCCACCATTACGGGCACTGGAGCAGGAGAGGGTGTTGGGGAGGAACACCCCAGGTGGCAAGAATAGTTTCTTCAAGTCCTCCACAGTTTTCCTCTCCCAGCAACCATTCAGCAAATTTCTCCTCAAAAGTTTCAGATAGTGGTGGGGCTGATTCCCCGGTCTTTACTGTCCTTAGTTATCACTCTCCAAGCAGTGAGGGCTCCTCTGGGGTAATGGTCTGTGGCACTTTGGAGCTATCTATGGGATCCTTAAACTCTACTAGGGCCAGGAAAGTGTGGGTGAGCAGATTAGCATGCCGACCCACCACCACAGGGTTTTGTAAACCTTCCACCTTGGAAAGTACTCCTGCACAGTGTCCGTATTGATACCCAGGGGATGTCCAGGATAAGCATAGCATTTTGGGGGTCGATCTCCTCCCAGTACACCACTCCACCAGCCGGTGCACAGCCACTTCTGTCGGGTACCCATTTTTTCTTAACAGTGGTTCATGAATATGGCCACTAGAGGACACACAATCCCAGCGGTGCCTCCAAGATGTAACCCCTAGATGGCGCTATCCCAGGGGCTACTACCCCTGCCTGATTTGCCACTAACAGGTTGAGGGGCCTTGATCCAATGGCGGGTGCCTCCACCCAGAGGTCAGGGTTTGCAATAGTTAAACTAACTTGGTCACAGCCCTCTGGGACACTGCAACCCCCCTTTCTTCCCACTAGTGGCCCACACAATATATCAGAATTACCTTCACAGTATACACTTACCCCCAGGTCTGGTTCCGGCACTGGGACCTCCTGTGAAATGAGATACAGTGCAACAATCACAGTACAGTACTTTAACATAGACAAATACCTCAGGCAGTATAACTTTGCTGAAACAAGCAGCTCTGATTTATTTAGGGGGATATAACAAGGACAGGGGGAAATCAGGTTAATTAGCTTATCATTCTAATAATCTACCTATGGCTCTGTGCACAGGCCTATCCCTATCAGTTACTGTCCCTGGGTACCCAAGCCCTAGTGGCTAGTCCAAACCGTGGCAGCTGGTAGGGGCCTTTCACACAGAGAAAAGGAGAATTAAACAGTCAGCAGTACAGTAATTCCATTTGGATTTAATGTGGCAATTCAACAGGAGCGACCCTGAATTAGTACTCCACGACCTCCAAATAAGATAGGGTCCTTCAATGTCAGCAGGGCTCCCTTGAGGTACACAAACCTCTTCACACATCCATATAAAAGAAAGCACTATACCAGGCAGGCTGCATCTGTATCCCAATCGCAATTACTGCACAATACCAGGAGAACACACAGCAGATTCAGTTCCTGACAGACCGAGTGCAATTTTCAGCAATTCCTCCAGTCTTCTACAGGGTGAGCCTGGCTTCTACTCTTCAGAGATCCTTTGATTCTTTTCACAGGACGGATTCAGTCCTCAAGCTGTTACACAAGCTGCAGACCGGAACTCTGGGCCTTACACGTTTTTGACTAAACTGCACACTGAAAAAGCACGGGCTCCTTCCTTCTTCACTGCCAAAGCTCAACTGAAACTCCAACCGACAAAACCTGAGCACTTCCTTTGAGTTCCTCCCAGTTCTTGACTGGATTGGCTGTCACTCACAATAGACTGCTGCTGTTGGTCCAAAAGGCACTGAAGTCTAAACTACATCTCCCAGAGTCACTGCCCATACAATCCTCTTGTGGCTGGCTCAGATTATGAGTCCAAGTTCTGATTCGTCCACCATTTTAGAGCTAGCTTACCCCACACTGATTGGTCCAGTTCAGCAGTTCAAAACTAGAATGGGGAACTAGCAGACACAGTTCTGACTGCAAAGAAAGCAGGTTAGACAAACTGTAATTTCATTATTACTCTAAATAATTTCTGGCAAACAGTTACATCTTTCAGATAGGTTCCTTTGCACTCCTAGTGACTGCAAAATGAAGTGAATTGGCAGCAGCTCGAGTGGTACTCAGAGAAGCACACAGTCCCCCCCCATACAATCTAATTATGTCTGCAAGCAGACAGCTCTTAAAGAGACAGTAACAGAGGCTCTAAAAACACTCACTGATAAATGGCTTAAATGCCAAACACCATTCAGGCTTGGAGCATTCAAGCAAGCTCCTGGAAGTCTTTTGGGAACCCCCATTTGCAGGGGGGTTACACTTAAATGCCAAACACCATTCAGGCTTGGAGCATTCAAGCAAGCTCCTGGAAGTCTTTTGGGAACCCCCATTTGCAGGGGGGTTACACTTAAATGCCAAACACCATTCAGGCTTGGAGCATTCAAGCAAGCTCCTGGAAGTCTTTTGGGAACCCCCATTTGCAGGGGGGTTACAAAAGTTACCCATGGGAAAGGAAAGAAAGGAAAAGGTTGGCTTACTAGATCCAGAAAAGCCAGCAGATTGCAGGGATCTGAGATCAAGTAAGTCTTGGGTAGAGCACCTGAGGGGGGTAGTAGCCAGAGGAGAATCCTTGCTTATGTCTGCCTGAATCCATTGGTTTCTGTTGCCTCAGTTTGTCAGGCCAGTATTGTAAAATGTTGCCCCATGGAGCTGCTTTATCTATATTTTAACGGAGTATGTGACCCCTGTATCGCTGGAATCATTTGTAGTACAGGTGTACAGTTAAAGCCAGTTTGGTGAGGAAATAGTGATTTGTGCATTATTTGACTGTAGGGGGAGGCAAATGAAATGAAATGCTACTTTTCCCCCTGTAATTGCAGTCTAATTAATTTTCCGTGAGTTGCATTCCAGTGTCAAATTTTAGATCCAGCCTGGTTGGGGCCGCAAAGAGCTTCCGAGACAGCCGAAGAAGCAGTGGGAGTTCCTGGTCTGGTGGAGAGCTTCGAGGAGGAAATCGAATGCAGAGAGAGAGAGAGGAGGTAAAGTGCACAGCTGTGAAGATGCTGAGCAGGTAGGAGACCAACTGTTTCTCTGCTGTTCTGGATGTGCACAGGTCTTGAATGTTAGTGCTTAGTAGTGCTCTACTTTTTCTGCCCGGACCACCCACGATTCTAAAAGTATACCTCTTGATGGGGCAGAAAGGGGGGGTTACACACGGTTTCAGCTTTGACTCTTTGGGCTTCTTCTCTAAGGTACCTTTAGCCAAAGACCTGTCGTCCTGCGGCACCTCTAGGGTTGGAACCTTCCTTCCTGTGTCTCCGGTACTCTGATAGGGTAATAGTTCCTTGGGAGCAGATAGCAAAAAAGCCCACATAGACAACAACTATGCATACAGCTGCATAATCACCATATCACATTGCACAAGCAAAACAATCGATGCGATCAATTGCATAGCTACTCCATACCTAGCAGTTGCCGACTGACCCAGTAAATTATGGTTATAAGAGTTTCTTCTCAAGATTTTTGTGTGCCAGATGTGCTCAGCTCACGTCACAGGTCTCTCACCAAAAGAACTCGAGAATATACTCTTACATCCATAAGAGACACAGTTACTGTACACATACAGTATAAACATATTTCCTTTTGCATCTTGTGGTCCTTGAAATTTCTGTTCTGAGACCATATTGGGCATGATTTCCTATTACAGTTGCATTTCTTGATCTAATGTTTTGACTTTCTGGTGATGCTTTTTTGGCAGTCTTCTTTTTATATGGATTTTCAGGGCATATTGTGACTGTGGAAAATGCTCAAGACACCAAAATGTTTTGTGCACCTCTCCAAACCTCACACATACTTTCAAGCCTCATTCCCAGAGCAAGGCATCATGGGAATGCACATTCTTGTGTAAGTCAGGCTGACAAGGCTTCACCAGAACAGTCATTGCCTTTTAAACATACCTGTACCCTGATCTTGCATATACTGAGAATGACAAAGTACTAATACATTTTTTTACATAGAAACATAGAAATTATTGGTAGATAAGGACCGCAAGGCCCATCCAGTCTGCCCTAAACCCTACACTAGTTTTTGGCCTCTGTCCCTTGCTGGTAAATGGCCTTTTTTGTCATCTTTGGGACTCTATTGTGTACTGCAGTCATAATCTTAACTAAGGCACGATGTCAGAACCGTAATGCTATCTAGACTGAGCATACCTGGGAGACAGTATGCATGGACAGCAGTATATGAAATCCATAATAAGATGCTGGGAGAGAAGAGCTATACAAATTGTTTGTTTTTTGTGCATCTTTCCAAACCACACACATACTCTTCCACCTCATTCTCTGAGCAAGGCATTATGGGTATGAAAATTCTTTTGCAAGTCAGGCTTTTTGTTGTCTAGTTATCCCTCCACTTTGAAAAACATGCTAATGGAATGGCAAATGTATAATTAGATGCAAACGGATGTTCCTGCACAAGGGATATATCCACGGGCAATTCACGAATCTTTACACTAGTGCAAACTGCTCACTTGTAGTTGTGCAAATACCACCATCATCTAGGTGTTCCAGCATAGGTATCATGCTTTTTGCAAAGTCTGCCAATAACCTCCCCAGCATGTCCAAAGCAAGGTACAGTATGCATGCGTGCTAATGACCCCACACTGGTCTGGGTGAGGACTCAACTCGAGACTGACAGCAGCGCAGGTAGCCTAGCTGAGAACCACCTACCTCATTCTGAATGCCAAAAAGACTAAAACTAAGACCACCCGCTGGCTGGGGGGTGGCATCATGCTGCAGCACAGTGCAAGAGTGATGTCAGGAAGTTCCTCTTCATCAAAAGGGTGTTGGAACAGTGGAAAAACAGACCACTGAAAGAAGTGGGGGGGAACCATGTTTATAAATGTGCTCAAGATTCAGTGGGACAAATACAGGGACTCATCGCACTATAAGGAGGGAGTAAGGAGGGAATAAAAAGTGGAAAGGGGTCAGCTGGAGGAGGGGGTAGATCTCAAGGTAAACACCCTCTTTGACTAAAGGTCATGTGGAATAAGTGGGAAAGCTAGGCAGACTGGATGGACCTCAGGTCTTTTTCTGTTGTAATTTTCTATGTAATGATGGTGACTCGAGTCTGGGAGAGGACTCAGGTAGTTCGCACTGGAGTGGCCCAACTGCTAAATTGCTGTCCATGGCAACATGTATCATCCCAGTGATGGCAGAAACCATGTTCTGCCACAGCAGGGACCCCCTGCTCAGGCCCAGGCACCCTCTTGCACACAGGGGTGGGGGGCATCTGCATGCAAGTCAGCCCATGGAAAAAAAAATAAAAAAAAAATAAAGTCCCAGGGCCATAGTCTTTAGCACTCATCCTCATACCCAAAAATGGATACCTCCCTGTCCATCCATGCTGAGAACAATCCTGCTCTTGAGCAGGTCCTGTCCTTCAAATACCTAAGGCTGCAATTGGACCCTCAACTCACTGATCAGAAACTTGCAGATCGCATCACAGCTTCACTGCTTCAGTGGGTCCCAAGATAGGAGCCATTTACAGGGCCCCAAAGTGCCACACCTTTCTCATGAGAATGCAGGAAGGAGAAGAAAGAAAAGGAAGAAAAAGAATTAGCATTTATATAGCACTTTTCATACACATTGCTTCACAAAATGCTTTACAATCAGTGAGAGACTGGCAGAGCAGTAACTGTAAACTTGCAGTGGCAACATCAACACCCACAGAGCTTTGGACAACTGCATGAACCGGTTTTATGGGAAAGTAAATGCTGCCCAAGACACTAGGGAAAATCTCCTACTCCTGCGGAAAGTGCCTTGAATTTTTATTTTCACCTGGACACCCATCAGGACAGCACCACATATGGGTAGAAAGGGACCCCGGTTTAACACCTCATCTGAAGGACAGCACACCCGGACAGTGCAGGATCCCCCTAGTGCTGCACTCGGCTGCCAGTGTCTACGGCATTAGTCCAGTTCCAGTTTGGGACTACAACATATGAACTTCTGACCCAGCTGCAGATTTGCTACCAACTGAGCCACACTGACACTAAGTAACAAGACAATCTCGACTTCCTCTGCAAGACTCTGCAGATGTAGTGTACTGCACCCCTAAGCCCCTGAAGAAATTCTGCATGGGTCTAATGCCCTGTACAATTGCTTCTGCTAGTTGACCCTTAAGAGTAACTCATGGACCCACAAATGTCTAGAAACATAGAATTTGACGGCAGGTAAGGACCACTTGGCCCACCTAGTCTGCCCATTTTCCTACCTAACAAATAAGCTGCAGATCCTAGTTAACCAACAGCTTACTTCCTCCTATACCCCACTAGGACTGCCTTATGTCTGTCCCATGCATTCTTGAATTCACCCACTGTTCTTGACTCCAAGACCTCTTCAGGGAGGCTGTTTCATGCATCCACAACCCTCTCTGTGAAAAAATACTTCCTCACATTACATCTGAGCCGTCCCCCCTCTATCTTCAAACTGTGCCCTTTTGTTCTTGCACATCTCTTTTTCTGAAAGATGCCACCCTCTTGGACTTTGTTGATTCCCTTGAGGTACTTAAAAGTCTCTATCATGTCCCCTCTCTCCCTCCCTTCCTCAAGGGTATACATATTAAGCTCCTTTAGTCTTTCTTTGTATGTCTTCTGGTGCAGACCCTGCACCATTTTGGTTGCCCTCCTCTGGACAGCCTCCACTCTATGTCTTTGCGGAGATGGGGTCTCCAGAACTGCACACAGTACTCCAGATGGGGTCTCACCAACTGTCTGTACAGAGGGATAACAACTTCCTGTTTTCTACTATTGATGCCTCTCCCTATGCGTCCCAATATCCCCCAGCCTTCCTTACTGCCTTTTCACATTGCTTGTCCACCTTAAGGTCATCTGATATAATTACCCCTCAGGTCCCTTTCCATTTTTACTGTTGTCAGTATCTCACCCCCCATTGTGTACTCTTCCTCTAGGTTTTTGTTTCCCAGGTGCAGTTGTTATACAGGTCTGTTATACAGCAACCTCTGTTGGCTGAGCCCCAAAGCCTGCAAGGACCACAACTGGTACATACTCCTCCATAACTGTATAAACTCCCAGCCTTCACACATGATGACTGAGCCCCACCACCTACAAGGATTATCATTGGTACACACTCCTCAACTGTACCCACTCCAGCCCCAATGTAGGTTGATTGTGCCCCATCACCTGCAGGGACTATCACGTGTATATACTCCTCCATAACTATATACACTCCAGCCCCCACAGAGGCTGCCTGTGTCCCATCACCTGCAGGGACTGCCACTTGTACATACTCCTCCTTAACTGCACCCACTCCAGCCCCACAATAGGTTGACTGTGTCCCATCACCTGCAGGGACTACCACTTATACACACTCCTCCTTAACTGCACCCACTCCAGCCCCAACGCAGGCTGATTGTGCCCCACCACCTATAAGGATTAGCAGTTGTACATACTCCTCCATAACTGTATACACTCCAGCCCCAACATAGGCTGACAGTGCCCCATCACCTGCAGGGACTGCCACTTGTACATACTCCTCCATAACTGTATACACTCCAGCCCCAACGTAGGCTGACTGTGCCCCATCAACTGCAGGGACTGCCACTTGTACATACTCCTCCATAACTGTATACACTCCAGCCCCAACATAAGCTGACTGTGCCCCACCACCTACAGGGACTGCCAGTTGTACATATTCCTCCTTAACTGTATACACTCCAGCCCCAATGTAGGCTGACTGTGCCCCATCACCTGCAGGGACTGCCACTTGTACATACTCCTCCATAAGACTGTATACACTCCAGCCCCAACATAGGCTGACTGTGCCCCATCACCTGCAGGGACTGCCACGTGTACATACTCCTCCCTAACTGTATACACTGCAGCCCCCACATAGGCTGACTGTGCCCCATCACCTGCAGGGACTGCCACTTGTACATACTCATCCTTAACTGTACCCACTCCAGACCCAACATAGGCCAACTGTGTCCCATCACCTGCAGGGATACCACTTATACACACTCCTCCTAAACTGCACCCACTCCAGCCCCAACGCAGGCTGACTTAGCCCCACCACCTACAAGGATTAGCACTTGTACATACTCCTCCATAACTGTATACACTCCAGCCCCAACATAGGCTGACTGTGCCCCACCACCTGCAGGGACTGCCACTTGTAGATACTCCTCCATAAGACTGTATACACTCCAGGCCCCACATAGGCTGACTATGCCCCATCACCTGCAGGGATTGCCACTTGTACATAATCCTCCATAACTGTATACACTCCAGCCCCAACCTAGGCTGACTGTGCCCCATCACCTGTAGGGATTGCCACTTGTACATAATCCTCCATAACTGTATACACTCCAGCCCCAACCTAGGCTGACTGTGCCCCATCACCTGTATGGACTGCCACTTGTACATACTCCTCCATAACTGTATACACTCCAGCTCCAATGTAGGCTGACTGTGCCCCATCACCTGCAGGGACTGCCGCTTGTACATACTCCTCCATAACTGTATACACTCCAGCTCCAATGTAGGCTGACTGTGCCCCACCACCTGCAGGGACTGCCACTTGTACATACTCCTCCATAACTGTATACACTCCAGCCCCAATGTAGGCTGACTGTCCCCCATCACCTGCAGGGACTGCCGCTTGTACATACTCCTCCACAACTGTATACACTCCAGCCCCAACACAGGCTGACTGAGTCTCACCACCCCCAAGGACCATCACTAGTACGCATTCCTTCAAAACTGTACCCACTCCCAGCACCCATATAGGTCGAGTGAGACCCACTGCCTGCAGGGACTACATCTGAACATGCAGTCCGCAACTGTATCAACTCCCAGCCCCCACAAGGGCTGACTGAGACACACCACCTGCAAGGATTATCACTGGTACACAGTCCATAACTGTACCCAGTCCCACCGCCCACATAGGCTGACTGAGCCTCACCACCTGCAGGTACGACCACCAGAACGCACAGTCCATAACTGTATCAACTTCTATCCCCCACATAGGCAGACAGAGCAGCACCACCTGCAAGGACCACCAGACCCAGCTCTGCATATACCCTGTATCTCCCTTACCTATCCCTCTTCCATATTACGTGTTTATTTGTATAGTAAACCTCTGCTGCTAATCCATCCAGTGACAGAGGCCTTCAGTAAATTGGATTGAGGACAATGCCTCTGGACTCAATTGAAAAGTTCTGTCTTGATCAAATTGCTCCATTTTTTATGTTGTCTCGCGCTTGCGCAGCCAATATATTGCAGTAGTAGCAGATTTGGAGGGGCGGTCACTGTGGGGAAATGCAGGGCACGCATCAGTAGGTGCATCCCTCATTCTTCAGTGAGGCAGCTGCAGGCACTGACACCAGCAACACGTAACGTGGCCACCAGATCAAAGAAAAGATCTGCTTCAATGAGAGCCAAGCTCACCATGCAGTGGCATCTTCCAACGTGCCTTTGCTGGAGAAGCAAACATGGCAGCAGTGACTGCTGCCACTGATTGCCACAATGCCAATGTCCTGGGGGTGCCCAATCCCCCTGTCGGCATGCCCTAAACCATTTCATGTGCAGACGGGGGAGCCCACTCCCCGTCAGCATAATGCCCCCCCCATTTGTTGTGTGCCGAGGGGGTGCTCAATCTCCCTCAGCACTTGCTCCCCCCTCAGTATGTGCCAGCAGGGGTGCCCAATCCCCTGTCGGCTAGCCCCCCCAAACACTCAGGTGGCACACTGGGAGCCCACCCCAGCGGGCCAAATGCCCCTGTGAAACAAAAACCATCTCGCGACTTTATTTTTTAACCTGTAAAAAAAGAAAATGGTCCCTCGCAGTCCCCCCCCTTCAGTATGTGCCGGCAGGGGTGCCCAATCCCCAGTCGGCTAGCCACCCCAAAACAGTCAGGTGGTATTCTGGGAGCCCACCCCAGTGTGCCAAATGCCCCTGTAAAAAAATAAAGTTCCGCAATCTTTTTTGTTTTTAAACCTGTAAAAGAAGAAAACGGTCCCTCTCAGCCTGTCTTGCTCCCTCCCCAGCCTGTCTTGCTCCTTCCCCTGCCTGTGCCCACCCTCTGCTCACCCTGCCTCCCCACTCCCCCCCTCGCCCCATACTTACCTCCGGAGTCCAGCGTGACGATCTTCAGTGGACCGGGAACATGTCTGCACTCTTCAAAGCTGACTGCAAACTGAAAAAATGCTGGTAAGCTGTATAATGGCATAAATATGTTTTTTTCAACTTTGGTGTATATCTTGGGCATTTTTATGAATTTTGGCACCAAATTTTCAACATGGGGTTATTTGGGCCCCTCCTCATGAATTCAGTCACTGTCATCTCGTAATTCTGTCCCAAAAGATGATTTCGCAGTCACTGCTTGGAATCACCTTTCGGGACCGACTAATGAAATGACAGTGCCACTGTTCATGAGGTGTTCTCTCAAAAAGCCTATGTTGCTCCAGCCCGGTGGTGCTGAGGGTTGAGGCACTGGATGCCACACCTTGCACCACACCGGTGACCCATGTTCGGGAATGAGAACGGATCGCCGTGGGTCAGCGGGAAGGAGATGGCTTGAGCATCCAATGGACTGCTCTCCATCTCCGGTGAGGGGCTTATCCAGTGGTCGTTGCTTGCCCGACCCCTAGTGGAGGCTGGAGCTCAGTGGCACGGAGCCACACGCTATGGGGAAGCGGGATGTGGGAGACGCTTGACAGGGGTGTGCACGGGAGCGTGCTGGTGCCCAGTCACTAGCGTCACTGCATGCCATGAACCCGTAAGGGAGAAAAATGGAAAAATACAGCCCCAGGTAATGAAGCTGTCCCCGCGGCGCCACCCCGAGAAGGCACCTCCCTGGCAATCATCCATTGAGGTGGGTCGAGTTGCTCCCCACCACCATACCATGAAGGGTAAGTCATGGGTGCATAAGGAAGGGGGTCTGACTTTGGGGGGATGGCACTGGAGGGCAGCAGAAGGTGGGCATGCCTCCAGAGCTCTGGAAAGAAATACCATTAAAAAAAAAAAGCCTATTTTGCAAATTTGGTGAAAAAATCCAAAAAATGTCTGTTTTACAAGCGTGCATTGTGCAGTTTCCATGCACGCTCGTAACTTCATGAATTTGTAATATTTTCATTCCAGATTTTCAACATTGGCATTTTTCCATACCTCCTTATCAACAGTACAGCTGTCATTTTACATATCCTGGCTGAAATGTGTTTTCGCACTTCCAGCACAGAATAGCATGGTCGCTGTGCAAAATCAGTTTTCGGGACAGTTTGACAAAATGACAGTGATACTCTTCATGAGCAGAGGTCTTAAAATGCATAGGTTGAAAATTTGGTGCTGAAAGTCCATAAAATGACTGTGTTACAAGCATGCGTTCGCAGTTTCCACGCACCCTTATAACTTTGCAAATGTGCAATATTTTCAAGCCAGATTTTCAACACCGGCATTTTTTCACACCTCCTTATGAATAATACAGCTGTCATTTTTCACATCCTGCCCAAAATGTGTTTTTACACCTGTGGCGCAGAATGGCTGGTCGCTGTGGGAAATCAACTTTTGGGACAGATTAACAAAATCACAGTGCCACTGTTCATGAGGGGTGGTCCCAAAATGCCTATGTTGAAAATGTGTCTCTTCAGGGTGGGGATGAGGTTGGTGTTAGTACAATACTTCACTGCCATTTCTATTATGCATCTCTAACTTCTGCACTACCAATGCCAATGCCAGTGAGACAACATTCGGCATTGACAAATGCTTGTCTGTTCTGTCGCTGTATCAGGATGTTTTCCTCTTATACAAACACACGAAATTTGCCAGCAGATAAAGGTCTAGAGGTCTATCAAGTCTGCTCGAATGTGCAGCTAGCACCCCTTATTCTGCAGCTGCCCCTACCTTCCACCCTTCCCCTTCATTAACCCTCCGCCTTGTCCTGTCCCATCTCCTTTTGAAGCAGTCCACTGTTCTACTGGTTACCACTTCTGCAGGTAATGCATTCCACCCAGCTACCACCCTCTCTGTAAAAAAGTGTCTCCTCATCTCCCTCCTGAACCTTCCTCCCTCCAGTCTCATATCATGGCCCCTGGTGTCCTTCCCCTCCCTTACTTTGAACAGCCACTCTATACCTGTCTTGTTTATTCCTTTCATGTACTTAAAGGTTTCAATCATGTCCCCCATCCCTCCTCTCCTCCAGTGAGCATGTTCAACTCCTCAGCCACCTCTCTCGAGGATAAGTCCCCCAGCCCCTTGATCATCTTTGTCGCCCCGCGCTGCACCCTCCAGTAACTTAATGTCCTCTTCAGATACGGGTGCCAGTACTGCACGTATCTAGGTGCGGCCCAACTCAATGACCTATACAGTGGCAGAATCACCTCCTCCCTCCCGAGGATATACCCTTGCAATACAACCCAGCATTTTGTTGGCCTTGCAGCTGCCTTCCTACACTGTGCCGAAGTTGTTCATTGACTCTGTAATGAGCACCCCAGATCTTTCTCCTCCTCCTCTGTCTGGGCTAGCTGCACTCCCCCCAGCTGGTAACTCCTCCTTGGGTTCTTCATCCCAAAATGCAGCACCTTGCACTTTTTGGCATTAAACCCCAGTTGCCAGGTGTCTGACCAGGTTTCAAGCTTTGCCAGATCATCCTGCAACCCCTGCCATCCCCCTAGGTCATCCACCTCTGCTCCTACCTTGGTATCATCAGCAAACAGACTGATCTTGCTCTTGATGTCCAATGATATGTCTGCAATGAATATATCAAACAACACTGGTCCCAACACCGAGCCCTGTGGAACACCGCTCGTCACTACCCTTGGGTGTGAGAGCTCCCCACCCACCACCACCCTCTGTTGCCTTCCCTGAAGATTCTATGAAAGCTCTCCAAGTTACTGTAAGGATGACAGCTTTAAATAAACAAAATTACTACTACTGCAGTATCTATTATTTTTCACCTATTATCGCTAATAGAAACAAGCATTTGTCAAAGCCGAATGTTTGCTTGCTGGCATTGGCAGTAGTAGTGTAGAAGTTACAGAGCTGCGTAATAGGAATGGCAGTGAAGTATTGAACTGAAGCCAACCCCACCACCACCCTGCAGAGAGTGACAGGCATTGGGGTGTGCCTTTGGGTCGTCAGGCATAACGGCCACGCCATTTCACCACACCCCACCCTGCAGACACTGACAAGTGTCACGGTGTTCCTTGGGGTCTTTGGCCCTTATGCACACCCCATTCCATTAGGAAATATGGTGAGATGGGCGCGATATAGGAGAATGGGGTGAACTTTGGGGCCGAAGAGTCCAAGGCATACCTCGATGCCTCTCACTGGCTGCAGGGTGTGGAATTGTATTTGCATTACAGGCAAGAATCCCAAGTCACACCCCTGATGCCTGTCATTCTCTACAGGGTTGGGCGTTATGGTTCAAAACCCTAATACCTCAGGCATTCGTTGGTATTTTCACTCCAAATGTTCAACATGGTTTTTTTGTGACCCCACCTCATGAACAGGGGGAATATCAGTTTGTTAGCCGAAAGCTGCTTATGCACAGCGACTACGGCATTTAGCACCACAGGTGCAAAAACATTCCGAACAGGATGTAAAAAATGACAGCTGTACTGTTCATAGGGAGGTGTAAAAAATGGCAATGTTGCAAATCTGCAGTAAAAATATAAAAAAAAATGGTGAAGTCACGAGCGTACATAGAAACAGTGCAAAGCACACCCATAATATAATTAGGTTGGAGATTTTTTTACAGCAGATTGTCAACTCAGGCATTTTGGTGCCTCCGATCATGAACAGTGTCACTGTGATTTTCTTTATCTGTCCCAAACAATGATTTCCCACAGCGACCACGCATCTCTGCGCTGAAAGTGTGAAAACACACTTTGGCCATGTTGTGAAAAATGACAGCTGTACTGTAAATAAGGAAGTGTGGAAAAATGCCACTGGTGAAAATCTGGACTTAAAATATTACAAAGTCATGAACTTACGAGGGTGCGTGGAAACTGCGCAATGCTCACTCGTAACACAGTCATTTTATGGACTTCTGTCACCAAATTTTCAACATAGCCATTTTAAGACCTCTGCTCGTGAACAGTGTAACTGTGATTTTCTTAATCTGTCCCAAACATTGCTTTCGCACACCAACAGCACCATTGTGCGCTACATTTACGAAAACACATTTTGGGCGTCATATGAAAAATGGCAACTGTACTGTTCATAAGGAAGTGTAATAAAATAGCAATGTTGAAAATCTGGAGTGAAAATATTAAATTCGCAAACTTATGAGCATGCATAGGAACTGCGCAATGCACGCTCGTAAAACAGTTATTTTTAGGAATTTTTTCACCAAATTTTCAACATAGCCATTTTAAGACCTCTGCTCATGAACAGTGTCACTGTGATTTTCTTAATGTGTCCCATACATTGATTTCGCACATCGACTGTGCCATTGTGCGCTACATGGGCGGAAACACATTTTGGGCAAGATGTGAAAAATGACAGCTGTACTGCTCATAAGGAGGTGTGGTAAAATGGCAATGTTGAAAATCTGAGTGAAAATATTGAAAATTGCGACTTTACGGCGTAGAACTGCACAACGCACGTTGTAAACAGTCATTTTTAGGATTTTTCACCAAATTTTCAACATAGCCATTTTAAGACCTCTGCTCATGAACAGTGTCACTGTGATTTTCTTAATTTGTCCCGTACATTGATTTCGCACACCGACTGTGCCATTGTGCGCTACATGGGCGGAAACACGTTTTGGGTGAGATGTGAAAAATGACAGCTGTACTACTCATAAGAAGGTGTGGTAAAATGGCAATGTTGAAAATCTGGAGTGAAAATATTGAAAATTCACGAACTTACAAGCGTCGTAGGAACTGCATAGCATGCGCTAAATAAAACAGTCGTATTTGGAATTTTCCACCAAATTTTTCAAAATAGGCTTCTTGAGAGCCCACCTTATGAACACTGGCAGTGTCGTTTCATTAATCGGTCCTGAAAAGGTGATTTCGGCGCAGTGACTGCGAAATCACCCTTGACTCGAATAACCATGACAGTGACAGCATTCATGAGAAAGGTCCCAAAACCCCATGTTGAAAATTTGGTGAAATTCCAAAAATGCCTGAGATATGCAACAAAGTTGAAAAAACCCTATCTATCCCATTATACAGCTTACTGGCATTTCCTCAGTTCGCGGTCAGCTTTGAAGAGTGCAGACGTGTTCCCGGTGGGTGGGTGCGGGTTGTGGGGAGGGGGGCAGGAAGACTGTGTGGGACCGTTTTTTTCTTTACAGGTATTTAAAAAAAAAAAAGATGTGGAATGTTTGCCACGCTGGGGTGGGCTCTCAGCATGGCAGAAGGATCGGCTGGGGGGTGTGGAGCCGATGGGGATTGGGCACCCGTCGGCCATGGCATTTGCTGCCACGCTGAGGTGGGCTCCCAGCGTGGCACCCTGTACCGGGGGCAGACAGTGAAGCCGACGGGGACTGGACACCCTGTCAGCTATACCATTGAGTTGCCACGCTGGGGTGGGCACCCAGCATGTTGGAAGGCTTTGGGGAGCACAGCCAGCGGGGGATTGGGCACCCCGTCATGGCATACAGTGTGTGCGTGGGGAGCACGGTGTGTGTGTGTGTGTGTGTGTGTGTGTGTGTGTAGGGGAGCTGCGCATGAGCAGGCGATATCTTATCGCTGCTCACTGAGCGTAGCTCCCCTTCAACTGTATGCCACTGCATTGTGGAGCTTGTCATAGACAGCTCCAGCATGCATTGGCGGACAGGGGCTGCGCCTGCCAACACACTGACTGAATTGGAAGGGGGGGGTGACACACCTCCGAAATCTCAGATAATGGCACTATGTTTCTTGCACATGTGTGCAAGCAAACATAAAAAATGAACACAAAAAAAGTAACATTCTCTTTTGCTGTTTGGGTGAGAAAACTACAACGTGAAGCTGAGTGATTCCATCAGCCCAAGCAGTACAAGAGGCATCCAAACATATTACTGGAAATTATGCACGTTTCCTACTGTACTTTGTAATAGGTTTTAAAAGTGTTTGGTGTGATAGCATATGGAGAAACATTTGCTTACATATGGAATCCTTAATAAAAATAAAATAATAAAAAAAAAAAAGAATATAAAGCCTTACATCCCCCCCACCCGCACTGTCAAAGTGTAATCATCCACTCCAAACTCCTCAGTGAGACACTAACTATGCAGGACAAGTGGTCTGGTGGTTCTCGATGCAGATTGGATAAAATATTATCAAGCACTTCCAGATTTTAATCAGTCTCGCTCTCAGAACCACACAGGCTCTTATCTTGCATGCAGTGCTCACCACATGAAGAAATATTGGGGGGGGGGCATTCCACACAGTTTAAAAATAAAACAAAAACTGGATTACTTATTGTAAATCACCTAAGCAACTCGAGTGATTTATAATATAGTTCATATAGGTACTGAGGAGTATCTCTCAATGAATAAGAACATTTCTTTTGTGCTGTCTGGGACTGACATAATTGCTCTGTTTAGCTTTGCAGTCCTCTCCTCCAAACGGCACGAGGGAACATTCTTATTTAGTAAGAGACACCCCTCAGTACACATATAAACACAACATATACAATAAGCTTTTGCTGATGTCACAGGAAACGCTAGAGAGTCATTTTTTTTCTACTCCCACGCCACCCCCCCCCCAAAAAAACAGTGCTGTAAGATTTCTGTGACTGACCACATTTCACAGTCATATCACCCATGTCTTTTTTATGGTTTAGCACCACACAGCATGTCTCAGTTTGCAAGCTCCTAGCCCTGTAGGACCAACCAGGTCACAATACACAAGATAATAAATCATGACATCATTTTAAGGCGATCAGGATGGTGTATTACTAAACATTCCAGATGCTCTTATAACTATAAGAGGGTCTCTTATGCAAACAGTTCTAAAATTCTGAAGTTGCATATGTCTCCCATACAGTGATCGGGGGTCACTGCAGCTGCCCTGTGTCTCTCGCACAGCAACTTGGGTCACTGCAGCTGACTCTCACATTTTCCACCCAATGATTGCGGTCACCACAGCTGCTCCTTGCATCTCCCACCCAGTGATTGTGGTCACCATGGCTGTCTCATTCCTCCAATCAGGAATATGGGTGAGTGGCCTCTGAGTCGCCTGACACTGGTTGCCTGCACCATGGTAGCGACTGGTTTGGCAGTCCACATAACTATTATCTTGTACATTTTTTGCATTGTTATGCACATTATTTGGAGCAGTATTTATGGTGTCTAGTGCTACCTGTGCTGTTGAGAAACTCCAGATTTATCTGTTTTGAGCTTGTTTTTTTCAATAAAATACATGCAGCTGTAATTAACAGTTCTCCTGAATTTTTCTTCTTACTGAGTGCGAGCACATTTGGACTTTTTTTCCTCTGATCAACTCCCTTCTGCTGGTTCTCCCCAGCCCTATAGCTCGCCTTCTCTCAAGACTTACCCCTGCCTCTTTCCTCCGTGGCTTGCCCTGCATGACAAGGCCATGGGTGGGGGGGGGGCCCTGCAGAGAACAAACTCAAGTAAAGGGGAGCCAAAGTCCACAGTGCAGGGCCTTCAGGAGACCAGCACCATCCACTGCAGACGGGGCATTTCTCATTTTTTCCCCATTCCCCCAGGCCACTGACAGTGAGGGAACACAAGCGTGCTGCATGCAGCACCAGCCAGCATCCCTCCCTTCCCACTGCACCACACTGTATCTCCCCTTGTGGTCCCCCAGGTGGTGCTCACATGGTAGTACCTGCCACCTGCCCTCCCTGCTGGTGGAAAGCATCCACTTGGATGTTCAATCCTCCCTCCGCGAGCCCTCAGTGACTTGCTTGTTCCTGAACCCAGGTCGCTGGCACCGTGAATGGTAATGCTACTGCTGCACGTGAATGTAACACTACTGCTGCACGTGAATGTAACACTACTGCTGCGCGTGAATGTAACGCTATTGCTGCATGTGAATGTAACACTACTACTGCACTGAGTTTACAGCCTCCATGTTCCACTTTAAGCACTGGGACTTTGAGTGATTTGCTGCCTAGAAAACTGGAAATGCTTCCAAAATTTAGAAATATGGGATTATTTTACTTCTGCCGGGGGGAACCCATGCCTTGTCTAGCCGTCCAGATGTTTCTAAAATTATAGACCATGCTTTCAAGGTGAGATACAGCCACAGCAAAATCAGCTATTAAACAACAGCCAGTTGGGCTTCAGGCCCAGAGGTGGGGGAGGGGCAGGAGTAAAGTTCCTGGTCTTCTTGTTTTTGCTGCATCTGCAGAGTTCCTGTAATTCTTCCAACTAAAAATAGAAGTAAAGTTCTAAAAACTGTATAACATTGTATCTTCACACTTCACAGTCCACTGCTGTCTACCTTGCACGGTACGATTTGTGTGGCTCATGCATTATATTTCCTCTGTATATATACCACACCAGTAGTGAAAAAATTGGGGAACCATAGCATGTTATTTTGGGATAGGTGGCCCATTGGCGCAGCAGTAATGCTACCATTCGTGATGCTGGCAGCCCGGGATCAGGAGTGGTCTCAGGTCATCAGAGACTGGCAAGGGGAAGGGGGATCAAGTGCCCCAGAGGACTCTCTCCTCCTCCTCCTCTGGGGAGGGAGGGTTGCATCCTCCACTGCAACATGGCCACTTGGGTGACCACAGGTACCAGTGTGGCTGACGGGACAAAGATGCAGGATGGGGTGGAGGTGGGTGCTGATGTGCTGGCACACTCAGTATGCTCACTTCATGGTGCCACAACACACACTGCCTCAGAACTGGGAGGGTGGTTAGAAAACTGGAAAATGGGCTCTGGTACTGGGGAGAGCTGCTTCGCTATATCCTGCCCCCTCAACCTCAACCCAGCTCTCTCTTTCTCTGATGGGACATGAACATCCTGTCGGGTAGGTGGCCCTGACCCCGCCTGGAGGGCTATCCAGGACACAGAGCCGGTCCAAGGAGAAGAAGCTGTGGGACGTGGCAATGACTGGGCCCAGGTGCCAGCATAGGTAAGGAAAGAGGTTATAAATTGAATGAAAAAAATGTTATTTTAGGATAAATATTTATGTTCAATTATGTTATTTCACTTGTATAGTTGCATTTCACTTAGCACATATTACAGTAACCCCTCGTTATAACATACTAAAAAGGAGCCATAATCTGTATTCGTTATAGCTCCCTATTCGTTACAATGAGGGATGCTTCTATGCACTACTGTCAGCTGGTGCATATGTCACCTGCACACATCAGACACTTCCCATATGCCTTATACACTGCACTGTCAGCAAAATAAAGCTAAAATCACAAAAATACCAACATCTTAACTGCTAGCTGAGACTCCAAGTTAAAGACAGCACCTGTAACAGAAACGGCGGCTCAGAGCTTCCACACCCTTTACAAACACGTTTCCCCCCAAAAATTTACAGGCTCATTGCTCCAGATATCTGTACACAGACTAGTACACTGGGCAATAGCAAAAGCAAAAAAGAAACAGCTTGACAAAAAAAAGACAAAAAAACGACAACAACAAAAACAAAACACCTCTTTCCAAATTCTAGATCTTTTTTGATCCTCTTCCTGCTTTCATAATCACCCCCATCTGACTCACAGATCTCAGCTCCAGCTCTACCACATCTGATTTCCTCAGTATGATTCAGAACCTGCTATGTGTAAAATAAATTCAGTACTGGACAACATAAATTTACTAAGTAAAGATGAGAGTCGGGTGGAGGGTAGAGGGGGAGCGTGTTTGTAAAGTGCACAGAATCTCTGAGCCGCCATCCATGTTACAGGTGCTGTCTTTAACTCTGAGTCTCAGCTAGCAGTTAAGATGTGGATATGTTTTGACTTTAGCTTTTAACTTTGTTTTCCTGACAGTATAGTGTATAAGGCATATGGACAGTGTTTGATGTGTGCGTGTGACATGTGCATTAACTGATTACCATCGTGGATAGGAATTCTGAGAAACAGAAATACTGAAACATTGGGAGCCACATGAGGTATTCATCATAGCCAAGTTTTCAGTATAGCGAGGGGCTACTGTATTTCCATTTAAAAGCAGGAAATCGAACAGAGTACAGCAGGTCAGATAAAGAATTTACAATGGAGAGAAAGGCCATTTTAAGCTAAAACAAGGCAAAACACCAAAGAAACATTAAAAATAATGTGGTACAGTATATCAAAAACCTAATGGGCTGGGTGGAATAACACATTTATCTCCACCCATCAGTGTTAAAATAAGATCTACATTACTAACGTGTGTCATCACCACTCATGAGTTATGAATCTTGCTATTCGCTGGGTGGGGATAAATGTCTTATTCCACTCGAACCCATTATGTAGTCCCAACCTATGTTACAGACATATAGTTCAGGAAATTAGTTCGCACTCAGCTGGTTGTGGGTAAAGGGTGCTGCTGCAGGTTGGTCAGCCCTCCAAACAATCTAGGAAGCAAGTGTGCAGCTGCACGCCAAAAATGACTCAAACCATGAACTAAAGTGCAGTTACAATTTAGTGTGCACAAGTTGCAAGTTTAAAGAATGAGGCGTAGTAGAGCAGGATGCTGATGGCTACTCACTAGATGACCCGGCGCTTTGCTCAGTGGAGCTCCATCAGGGGGCAGGCTCCTGGAATATTCCCACAGATGTTTTTTTTTTTGTGTGTGTGACCTGCAACAGAGAATTCTTTGGACTGATCACGATGTTTGCAAACAGAGCAATTGCCACATTTAAACATTCCCTGGGGGTTCTTAGGAAGCCAGTTAAAATGATGCTTAGCAGGTTCAAAGCACAAGACAGGTTATATCGTGATCATTCTGTACCTTGATTACTAATTATCTGTTCACTTAGAGAATTGTTATTATATGCCATCTGTATAAAATCTTGACTTTTTGTACATTTTTAACTTAACTGACAAAATGAATTGTTGTCTGGTATAATAATCTGTAAATTGTTTTCACTACATTTTTAATTCATGTGATTGATTCTATACGTTACTATTATACATAGGTTCAAATCCCCCCACATACCCCATTCATGAGTCACTTTGTAACGGTGATTCACCTCTACCTGGCTCTGCCAATATGTGAGGGGTACAAATAAGGTGGGAATACTCCAGAAACCCACCTCGTGTTGAAGCCCCAATGACCAAAGCGCCAGGGCAACTGGTGCGTAGCCATTAGCATCCTGCTCTACTGCCCCATGTTCTTTGAACTTGCAACATGTGCACACTAAATCTGTAACTGAACTTCAGTTCATGGTTTGAGTCCTTTTTGGCATGCTGATACATACTTGCTACCTCAATCCCTGTTACATCCTGTTTTTGCACCAGCACTGTAGTATGTTTACTCCGTGGCTGTCATGTTTCTTTGCACTCAGTACCTTACTAATGAACTGATTGTACAGACTGACTTGCACTGCTCCTCTTCCCCACCCCCACCAGATACATCTGGAAACAATCTCTTCCCAGCTTAATATGCTTTCCTAGTAAAACTTTTGAACTCAAGCAATCATTCCAAAAATAAATGTTTCTGTGGTTGTGACTTGAACTTGTTCAAGAAGCTTGTACTTAGTGCTGACCTTCTGGCGCAGAAGCAGGACTGGCGTTCGTGATGCAGGTGACCCAGGTTTGGAAATGACATGAGGCATCATGGGTTAGCCAGGGAGAAGAGGACTGAGTGTGTCAGAGGATACTCTCATCCTCCAGGGAGACTGGTTCACAGCCTCTGTTGTAACATGCCACCTGGGTAACCACAGTTGGCTGAACAGTTGGAGGAGTGTGTGTGTGGGAGCGGAGGGTACACTGACTGATTTCTTTGTGCTAGAACTCTAGAACATGCTTGCATCTTTAAGCCCATCTTGTTGGAATCCTATGCAGGTGAGGAGGTCAGGAAAAAAAAAACCAGTGCAAACATCATGATGCCAGTACTCACAGGGCTGGCTAACGGTGACTGCCCCCGCCTCCCAGCACTGTGCAGTACTGTGGAGAGGGTATTGGGGTGAACCCCTCCTGAGAGATCACACCATGGAGTGATAAGTGCATGGGAAGAGTAGGAGCAGGGGAACATGGCAGAGACGATGCAAAGAGGGAACTGAGGGGTAGCCCAGCTTATCCCAAGGCAGCTGAGGCAACAAAGGAGGATAAACAGAGAATAAAGAAAAAATAACAAAAAGAAACCTGCACTAGATCTGGCAATCTTGAAAAACCTCCCTTCCGTATCCACCTGCCTGTTCTTAAGTGAGATTGTGGAAAAAGTTGTGGGGCTCGACTCCAGATACAACTCGACAGGCTGTTTAACAAGGCATGACTGGGTGTACATTATGGTGAGATAAGCACGACTGTGAGGCAATAATGACGAGTACCTTACAGATCCGTTAACTGTCGCTCTCCCACAATTATGCACACCCTGGAGTGCCTCATTGTGATTATAAAATGGTATCTCTGATTTTTATTTCAAAAACTGAGTAATGAGGTTTAGGAAGTTAAGTATTTCTGACCAGTGCTGTTGTGCTGGAATAACACACAATCATGAGATCACATCTGACCAATCACAGGTCTTAGTTTCTCTTGCCCATTTTATGATTAAGCATTAATACACAACAGGGCATATTTTAGCATACGATATCTTCACCCCTTGGATGCGTTGTAAGCATCAGGCATAACCGAGTACAGTACACACCCGAGAAGTGATGATATTCCTATGATAAAACATCTCCTGGAGTGTATTATTGCAATTATGAACTGAATCCATTTGTGTATTATTAAAAGAATGAAGGAAAAAAACCTTTTTTTGTAAATATTTAATAGTTTTTTGTGTTTTTTTTTAAGTTTCAGGGCTACAGCTTTAAAAAAGTGCTATAATGGCATGCTAGAGCCAGTAGATTGCACTGTTATAGGAGCTGGTAAAGATACTTAGGGCAGTGTACTATGAAGTAAAGTAAAACAACAAACTGTTGATATTTTCTAATCATGATTTTATGGTTCAGTATCATCATGGGTAGATAATGCTCTCAACTAATCAGGCTTCAGCATTTTTTTTATCCAACTTCAAGTAAGGAATAACACAGGACAGAGTGTGCAGTCATATGGGAATAATGCACACCTCAGGTGCTTGTTAGGCACAAGGTGTAGCTGAGTACTGCAACCATCTGAGAAGTCCATTATTTCCCTGAAGATCGCACACCCTGGAGTGTGTTATTCCACTTATAAAATGGGCTTTTATTCATTCAAAGAATATGTAACATGGTGACAAAAATGTAAGTATTTTGACTGACTGAGAGATCAGTGAAGGAGTGTAGTTATGAGACCATAATTATACTCCTATATTTATACTCCTGTACCTCTCAAAGATCAGGGGCCTGTGTACCAAATAACCACACTGTACAGTGCCTAAAGTGCCAGACAGAGTGTTAGTCGGTGCACCACAGCTGAAGTAAAACACATGGCAACCACTGAGGACATAAAAAACAGAGTCACTGCAGACAGCCCAGAGTACAAGTGGATCAACATTGAAATCCCATCTGTTGTTGCTGCCAAAGCAGCTCAGAAGGGAGAAACTGTCGCCACTAACACCATCACTGGCAGTGGATTTCAGGGGAGCTGACTTTATGGACATGGGAAACACTCTAAAGGACCACATGATAGGGATTACAACAATGATGGATGTGGAACAGCGATGGGAGGTTATAAACCGGGGACTTCATGAGACAGTCAGGTCCTGTGCTAAGGTGAAGCGCAAGGGAGCAAGGTCACATAAACCGTGCTGGTGGAACAGTGAAGTTCAGGGAGCAGTCAGGGAGAAGAAGGCTGCCTACAAAAATTACAAAACATCAAGAGGGGAAAGGGAAAGGGAAACATACCACTTTGCATCTAGAAAAGTCACCCAGGTGGTGAGGGAAGCTAAGTCCAGTAAAGAGCAGCGTCTGGCACAAGGGATTCGGGAGGAAAGTTTTTTCAGTACATCTGGGAGCGGAGAAAGACTAAGGGCAAGCTTGGCAGACTGACAGCGGAAGTGGGTGGGTGGGTGGGAGAGGCGAGGGAGCAGGCAGAGGTATTAAATGAGCACTTCGCCTCAGTGTTCACTGGGGATGGGATATTGCAAGCAAGGCACGGAGGGATAGAACCAAAATTGAGAGGGACCAGGAGATTAACAGAAAGGAGCATAAGGGAGGGAGTGGCACCCCTGGGATTACACAACAGGACATGGATAGAAAGACCACCAAGGGGGACGAATGATGCTATCTCCACCAAATGGGTGTGGCAAGCCCTGAAGGCCCTGAAGAAAGATAAATCTCCTGGGCCGGATGGCATTTATCTGAAGGTACTATGGGAGTTGGCAGACATACTTCAGTAGGTCGCTTGAGACAGGGACGGTACCTAGGGACTGGCGTGAGGTGCATGTGGCACCAATCCATAAAGGGGGGTCGAGGGAAGTACCAGGTAATTATAGACCCATCAGTTTGACCTCGGTAGTGGGAAAAGTAATGGAGAGCATACTGAAGGAACGACTGGGGGTGTTCCTGGAGGGGGGCTGGACAGTAGGCAACATGGGTTTGTGCCAGATAGATCATATCAAACTAACCTTGTGGAGTTCTCCGAATGGGTAACATCGGAACTGGACAGGGGGAAGCCTGTGGATGTAATATTCTTGGACTTCAGCAAGGCGTTTGACTCTGTTCCCCACAATTGGCTGTTGGAGAAACTGATGGGGTTGGGAGTGTGCTCTTTGATGGTCAGATGGATAGGAAACTGGCTAGCTGGTCGCACACAGAGAGTGGTGATTGGTGGGGAGCTCTCGAACCCTAGAGAGGTTGGCAGTGGAGTTCCGCAGGGCTTGGTCCTGGTGCCGATCCTGTTTACTGCATATATATCTGACATCAGGGTGGGTATAGGGTGTGAGATAAGTCTCTTCACCGACGATTCCAAGGTGGGAGCAGTTGTTGAGGGGGAGATGGGGAGGTTGGCCCTACAAGGGGACCTGGACACCTTGGAAAGTTGGGCTGTCACAAGGAAGATAAATTTCAATACAACCAAAGGCAAGGTGTTACACCTTGGGTGGGGAAACCCCAAACACAGGTACATCCTGGAAAGGGTGGTGCTGGAGGCCTCCTCCGGGGAAAAAGACCTAGGGGTCATGGTGGATGCATGTATGAATAACTCTGAGCAGTGCAGGAGAGCAGCTAACAAAGCAAACAGGATGTTGGGATGTATTGTAAGGGGGGATCACCTCTAGGAGCAGGGAAGTGATTCTGCCGCTGTACAATGGGCTGGTGAAGCCTCACCTCGAGTACTGTGTACAGTACTGGAGACCACACTTAAAGAGGGACATACAGCTCCTGGAGTGGGTACAGAGGAGGGCTACCAGGATGATTCAAGGACTGGGGGAGTTGACGTATGGGGATAGACTTGAGGAGCTCAGACCATTTACATTGCAGGAGAGGAGAGACGGGGGACATGATCGGGGTCTTCACGTACCTCAAGGGAATAAATAGGGTAAACAGGGAGGGGATCTTCAAACTAAAGGAGGGAGGTATCACCAGAGGGCATGGATTGAAGTTGGAAGGAGGTAGGTTGAGGGGGGGGGGAAGAGGAGGAGGTTTTTCACAGAGAGGGTGGTGAATCCTTGGAACGCGCTACCTGGCGAGCTGGTCCAGATTTCCAATGTGGAGGGCTTCAAGAGAGGATGGAACAGATACAGAAAGGGGTATCAGAACACTAGGGGGAGGGCCTAGGTTCCCAACAGGGGATCTGAGGTTCGAGCAGACTCGATAGACCATAAGGCCTAATCTGCTGGCAATTAGTATGTTAGTATGTTAGAAAACAGAGAGAATCAAAACGGTATAGAAAGTACAGGAGAACAAGAGAAGTCAAACTGCAACAGTACTGTACTGCAGAAATGTCAGATTACCGGTAATGTGGTATTCTATTTTAATTAAAAAAAAAAAAAAGAAGAAATGACCACAAGATCAGTGACTAAGTTCAGTAAGAAGTCAAGGTTTAAAAAGACTACGTTTATGACACTGAGTTAAGGTTTGAACAATAACTTTTATTCAGTGGCTGAGTTACTTCCCTTTCTGTTATAAGGTATTGTAGTTAGCTTCCCTAACAGTTGAAAGGGATTACAGTTTGCAGTGCCGATTTCCTTAGATGTTACAGGGAGGGACTACTTTTTCTTGTACAGAACAGAATTGGTATATTTGAGTGCCATTTTAAACTGTATTGTCCATCTTTTCTTGAGATAAATGAAACATTCTTGACACGCTGCTATAAGTGCGATAAGACACTTCAAATATGTGTAATAATTGCACTTTTTTTATTTATTTAGATCTTGGATTAACACCTGTGAGCTAGAAGCTCATTTACATAGGTTCCACTTTGTGGTTCAAAGACAGTGTACAATACAGATAGTGACAAGTAGGTAGAATTACAACAGCCCGGTAAGATAAAAAGTAAACACACAAACAGGAAGCAGTCATCGTACAGAGTATGCCTGGGCTGTGGACTAACTAATTAGTATACAGTAGAAAAACAAGCTACCACCAGAACAATAATAATTAACACCTATGCTATAGAAATAAGCAATACAATACAGTACAAAGTGCATTTGGAGTAGAGCAGCCCAAGGGCTTTTGTCAAGGCAAGGAGGCAGGGTACGGGGTAGGGAGAGTCAGGTGAGAATGACGGTAGGCTATGCGTGACGGAGAGTGTGAGGGAGTAGGGAGAGGTAGGTGGGTTATGGTGTTGGTGGCAGGAGACAAGAGTAGGATGGTGTAGCTAGGGGTGGGAGAGGAGGGGAAAGCTAAAATACAGAAGGAGAGTATGGAGTAGTGAAGGAGGCAGAAGTTGGAGAAATTGGAAGTGCTGGGAGAGGCGGGGGTCAGAAGCAACTATAACAAGCCTTGTCAAGAAAGGAGATGGGGAGGTGGCTCTGGGTGCTTTGAAGGTATTTCTCGCGAAGCTGCCCAGCTCACACCTCTTGAGCCATGCAATTATTGCAGCATAATTACACATCTTGGCATGTCTTACTGCATACATAATTCAGGTGAAGTGTACAGCTCTCAGAAAAATAATCAGCGGTCTTGTGACGTTTTTCGACCAATGAAGTTACAAGATTTTCATGGCCCATTTTATAATTATTATTAAAGAGCAAGTAGCTACTACAATAACTAGCTTAAAGCTATTAGATGATGTCCGGCCCAACAGTGCAACAGTAGCGTTACCACTCACTATGCCAGCAACCTGGGTTTCAGGACAGGCCCAGGTCACTCGGGGGCTGGTTGGGAGAGGAGTGAGGAAGAATCTAACATCCCAAAGACTGTTCTCCTCAATCATGGGGGCGGGGGGAATCTTGGTCTCCGCTGTTTTGCTGCCACCCAATGGAGGCTAAATGGCAGTACATTTGGGACACATATCCTTAGGGGCAGGCCTTCCTTTGACACCGATATGTATGTGCACACATCCATGTGCACTACTGCATGCTTGGTGGTCCTTGAGGGCAAAACAACCATAGTGGAAGGTCCTAGACCACAACAGAATGGAGTTTGGGTCCTTTGTAGGCCCTGCGCCACTGATTAGGCCCCCTCTGTGTCTGGATTGTGCTTCAGAGGGGATCTGCCACCTCCTCCACCAAGGTTGGTAACCTATGGGAGACCCTGAGGGGATCCGCCACCTCCTCCAGCAAGGGTGGTAACCTATGGGAGACCCTGAGGGGATCTGCCACCTCCTCCACCAAGGTTGGTAACCTATAGGAGACCCTGAGGGGATCCGCCACCTCCTCCACCGAGAGTGGTAATCTGTGGGAGACCCTGAGGGGATCCGCCACCTCCTCCACCAAGGGTGGTAACCTATAGGAGACCCTGAGGAGATCCGCCTTCTCCTCAGTTAAAGGTGATATTTATGGGAGACCCTGTGGAAAGGTAAGTCCTAGGGAAGGTGGGTGATGGGGATGGAGGGACCCAGGGAAGAATGGTGGCAGGTCAACAAGGGAGTATATGCAAATGATGGAAAAAAGGGAAAAACATTTTTTTCTTTACAACAATTAACTTTTATTTTAGTGTTTTCTAATTTGTTTGTTCTTTTACTTTCTCCTGTTATTTACTGGCCAACTACATATTATAAATAATGCAGTACATTTTTCTCTGTGTCTTGCAAAAAGCATTTGACTGTGCCCAACTGACCTTACAGTTATGGTTTGTCACCCCAGGCTGTTGTCATGGCAAGGACTATGCTGTTACAAACGAACCATGAGGTCAGCTGGGGACAGTAAAAATGCTTTAGATAATGCCTTATAAACCCTTGGGAGGAAAACTGAAGGAAAAAAAAAGCACTTTCTAATTAACCATAATAATAGGAACCTTATGTCCACACTCCTCAGACTGCGCATACGTGTTGGGGGGCAGTGTGCAGGAAAAGCAGTCTTTAGTATCTGTAAGACAAGAGAAGAAACATCCAAATCTGCATACCCATGATGCTTAGGTCGTGGGAATGAGGCTTGAGAGTATGTGAATGGTTTGCAGAGATGCACAAAATCCAAAATAATAGCTGGAACATTAAGATAATGACCGTAATTACTAAACGCATTTCCTTTCAAGGAACCTGCCACCTCATCGACTGGAAATCTAGGCCCTCTTCCCCGCAGGCCCCCATGACAGGGCTTCTCCTACGCAGCGGTGGGACAGAAAGATCACATCGAGTTGTGTGTTTAAGTGGGGACAGGAGCAGTGGGTAACAGTCATCATCGTGTCCCTTGCCACTGTTTTTCCTATTTTTCTATTTCACTTGAGAGCTGCCAATATGGCATAGTTACTCACCACACAGGCAGGCATGCTCCCATCACCTCACCCGCCCTGCCATCTGGTGCCACAAACCAGCCACACTTCACAGTGCATCCCTGCTGCATACGTGGGGATGCACATTCACCTTCTAGGACCAAATGGAAAGCTACAATTGGGAGCGGCACAACCATACCCCTTCCTGAGGCAGAAAGCACTGCCAATGGAAGTACTTCTGCCTCTGGGCTGCCCGACACATATCCCAGGTTGCCTGCATGGTAGCTTCAGCAAGACCACACTCTGACACTTTTGGTATTCAAGAGCTGTTCCAGCCATGCTTTAGACGCATTACAGAACAAAGACCATATTCGTCCGGGTTAATAATGATCTCCTCATAGCATGCAACTGGGTGAGGAATGATGGTTTCCCTGATGTGTTAGCTGCGTTTGACAAGGTGGACCATCAGGTGCTGACAGAACTCCTGAGAAGTTAACAAGTTTCCAGAACAGTTCTTTTATGTTTCCAGTCCTCCCTGGATGATTGGGGGCAGACTGTTGGACAACTATAGCTCACACCTGGTCACTCCTGGTTGTGGGAGCAGACTATTGGGCAACTATAGTTCACACCTGGTCACTCCTAGTTGTGGGATCCCTTATTGCCTTTCCTCTGTACAGGCTGCCTTTGGGTGACAGCATTCAAAGACTGGGGCTGAAGTTAGCTTTCACTGCTTTGCAGATGACAGGCAGCTGTATCTTGTGTTTGTCACACAAAACTATGCTTCCTGTGTGAATAAGAAACAGAAACCTGAGCAGATGGAGGTTCTGGTTACTGGTTCGAGTACTCGAGTCACAGCTGATAAGGACAGCCTGTTGCTGTCAAGGAACTGTTTTCAGCTGGTAGCTGTAGTCATGGAAGTGACAAATAGAAAACCCGGAGTTGATTTGGACAGTCAGCTGACATTAGTACATCAGGTGGCAGTGGCTGTCCAAAATGGCTGCTATCATTTGAAAAACATTGTTAGTTTTTGTGCCGCCCTTGCTCCCAACGACTTGCAATCACTCATCAAGACATTCATCAAAAGACACACAGACTACAAAGTGGTAGTCAGGAAGGTCAGCTACCAGATATAGTCTGTAAATAATATTTTGTCACTCATGTTAAAGTATGATATATTTCTGTATTTTTTTAAGTCTTTAAGTTCCCTACCACTGCCTCAAATTCCATACAGCGTTGTCTCCAATTTGTAGCAGCATTACAGCTTCAAGGTAGTATTAGAAAAACAGTCTCTTTAACAAAGCAGGTTTCGCACAGAAAGCTGTCACTATTAACTTTTTCAAAATGCTTGCGTCTTCCTTTGTGGCCTGGACTGCAAAGTACCTGCAGTTGCTGAAGAAGACATCACACGTCCCATGATGTTGAACTGTCAGTGAAATGTGGCTATAGCAGGACTGTCTTAGCAGGTGGTGTGTTTGAAACTACAAGTACTTTGCAGTCCAGGCCGCAAAAGCAAGCTCTAATACCTCAGCTGCGGAAAAAACTGCAGCTCTGTAAGTGGCAACCCACTTGTGCTGGGTTTTCCCTGCAGCTCCCTGTTTTAAGCCTCATTCTGAAAGGAAGGCGATGCAGAAGAAAACTAACTGATAGTAAGCCAGGTTAAGAACCAGGTGTGACAGGGTTGAATAAGGCCCTGCCCCATGTGTTATGCAGAAATAATTTAAACATAAGGATCTGTTCTATCCTCTCCTTTTCTGTCTCTTCTCTGTCTGGTTGCGCAACCAAATTTTCATGTGAGATCTAGGAACTGATCACTCTGATGGTTTTGCAGTTCTCTGCTTCTCGCTATCTCTCTGCCCTCCCTTGCTGTTCTGTCTTTTCTCCCCGTTGCATACATGCTGTTATACAAATATATGTGAATCTCTGTGTAAAACTGTATGCGGTATTGGGATCTCTTTGCTTAAAACTGTATATAGTTATACTGTTGAAATGATTGCAAAACTATTTGGAACTCAAGGGGTTAACCTGAGATGCATTTTTAAAGCCTTTTGCAGAGCTGTAAACAAGAGGTCAGTTCTGGTTCGCTATGTTCTTTCTGCTGTACCTGCAACAAAATTGACAAGAACATCCTGTAAACTTACAAAAACATTCTGTGAGAAGCAAAACATCTCTTAATGAGGTTCCCAGGCAAAGACTTATAAGAGCAGCAATGCTTTTGCTAGAGAGACAAGGAGAGTGAGAGACTGAGAGACTGAAACTTGGAATTAAGAGATACCCTCCGAGGGACTTGGTTTTCTCTGTTTGTACTGCCTTTGTGAGTGGTTGTACTGAATAATTTTTGTTTATTTTGCTATTGAGAAAATAGAGCTCTATCTGCGAATTTTGAAACTGCTCCTGGTTTTCCAATGCTCCGACAATACCAGGTTCAGCTGTTGGTGGTTGTAGAGAATTTAGTGGTGGCTTTTTTGTTGGTTCCCATCTCGGGTCTAAAATATACTGGGAATCCTGCATTTCAGGCTGTGGTCCCTGACCTCTGGGATTCTATGAGAAAATAGAGCTTTTCCCTCCTAGGAAGTGTTTAAATATCTCATTAGGATGTGCCTTTTCAGACAAGCGCTCCAGATCACATCACAGGCTGGGATTCCCCTTTTGTTTTATTTTTAATATTTTATGGAGTTTTTATCATACTGTAGATGTGCTGAGCCTAGAAAGGGTACAGTATAAATTAAAAAATGTATGATATTCTGCTGTTTGTTTTTTTTTAATTCAAAGAGCTAGTGGGCAGACTAGGTGGACCAAGCGGTCCTTATCTGCCATCAAAGTCTATGTTTCTATGTACTGCACTGCTGAAATTAGTATTAACTTTCAAAAGTTGTGAACTATTACTTCTTATACCTGAAATATTTTTTTCTTTTCCATTTCACGTGTTTATATGTACAGATACTGGGTCTCATAAGATTATAAGTCTGCATTCTTGAGTTCTCTGGATGAGATAACTGTGAAGCTGAGCATTGTGGCAAACAAAGAACTTCAGAAGAAACTCTTGTATTACCACAAGAGATGCTAATTAGAAGATCCATTCACATATCTGGAATGTGTAGTACGGTATGGGCTGCACGCCATTGGCTCACGCTGTGGACCAATGGGCTACAGCCCTCATCGACGTGTCAGTCGGCGGGCGGCAGGCGGGTGGGTGCTGCTGCCCGCCCGCTGACTGGGGAACGGGAGTGGGGATCAGTGGCGGGTGGGAGGGGGTCCACTGACCACCAGGGATAATAGGTTTTTTATTTTTACTCAGCCCGCGATCGGGCGGACAGGTCCACTGGACCACCAGGGATAGAGGTTTCCTTCTATTTTACTTAAGCCCACGATCGGGCAGACAGGTCCACTGGACTACCAGGGATAGAGGTTTCCTTCTATTTTACTTAAGCCCGCAATCAGGCAGACAGGTCCACTGGACCACCAGGGATTTGGATTAATCTCCTTTTACTGAAGCCCGCAATCGGGTGGGCAGCGGTCCACTGGACCTGTGTCTGGTCCATCTGTTATCCCACAACCCCTATGCAGAGTCATTCTTCAGGTGATTAGAAGGGCACTAACTCTGTCCTAGCTCCCAAACCCTTTCATCTCCCTGCCAGTCTTTTTTATCTGTTTGTTCTCTGAACCGCACACTTCCACCTGTCTTCAGGCTGGAGTCCAGCAACATCCAAGCCATGCCAGTCACTCCCCCAATGCCAAGCTAGTGGCGATCCATGCAGAGTACTGGCAGCCATCATGAAGTGAGAAGAGAAAAGCAAGAAGAGGGATAGTGAGGATTAGGAGGGTGGCACAGGGACTCTGCACAGACGAGGACCAAAAAAAAGCTGCCATCCTGAACAGGTAATTCTGCTCAGACTTCACAGTGGAGGGGGGGGATGGCCCACCAGGGAGGAGCAGAAACAAAGTGGAAGGTGGGTGAGATGGACACAAGTCCATTTTCAGAGGAAAGAGTCTTGAAGGGACTTGCAGCTCTGAAGGTGGATGAGGCTGTGGGACAGGACAGGATACACCCAAGGGTACTAAAGAAACTCAGAGAGGTACCAGCTGCCCCACTGATGACCCTACTCAACAGTTCATTGAAACAGGCATTGTTACGAAGGACTGGTGTAGAGCTGATGTCATCCCTCTACATAAGAGCAGCAGGGAGGAGCTTAGCAACTATGGCTGATCAGTCTCACTTCAGTGGTGGGGAAATTAATGGATGCCCTGCTTTAGGAAAGGCTGGTAGAGTATTTTGAATCCAGTGGGCAGCAAGACCACAGGCAACAAGGATTTACAGGGGGAGAAGGGTCATGCCAGATGAATCTGATAGAATTCTTTGACTGGGTGACCAGGAAAATAGATCAGGGGAGGGCAGTGGACATGGCCTATCTGGACTTTAGTCAGGCCTTTGACACTGTGCTGCACAGGAGCCTGATTAAGAAACTAAGCAGCCTGGTAGAGATTGCAAGATGGCCGATGGCAGAAGTGCTCTGCAGTATGTTTAGTATTAAAACATTAAACACCTTTTCAACTCGATTCTTTTGGACATTTCAAGTAACTGGTATGGATCTGTCATATCTGGATTTTTCTAAGCTCTCTAAGAAGGAGAGAAAGAAGATTTGGAGTAGGAGTGGAAAGAAAAGAGGAAGGTCCTAGTGTTTCTTCCTCTGATCAAATAACAGTATGAAAAATGTAAATGCACAAGTCCCATTGACAAATACCTAGGCTCTACTTACTTGAGTAACCCCAGAAGAGTTGGTTTGCCAGCCACGGCTGAATCCGCAAGTCCTGGCCCCATATTAAATGCCATGATGCAAGCATCTACATTTGAGCCTTCCAAAGATTTGCTTGTTCCCCCCCACTAGGCTCACCTCATTTTTACAGTCAATAAATCATATGCAACACTACTCACGGCCATCTCCAAACTTGATTCAAAGTGGGAAGTCATGGCCACAAAGTGTGAGTTGGTGGAGCACCATCTCTTATAGAATGAAAGGGTTGTTTCTGCTATTGTGAAAGACCAAACCACTCTTTCCATGAAAGTAGACTCAAATGCTGCCCTGCTTTCTTCAGTCTTACAGGACAATATTCCACAAGCTAGGAAAACTCAAAATCTTGAGAACGCAGCTATTAAAAAATAATCTTAGTGTTGTGGGCCTGCCGAATCTGGAAATCCCTGACCGGATCACCTGGGACCTGCTTCGAGTCCTATTTATGGAAACCTTGGGGTACACTATGGAAACGTTAATGTCTATAGTCAGAGTGTTTCATCTTCTTACATCATCAATCTGTAAGCAAGGTCCACTACTGACATCTGCTATGTCAGATACAAAATAGAATACAGGTACACCCACCACAGTATTGATTCAATCTGCCTTAGAAAGTAACAGAGACTATGTAATAAAAAAGCTTGTCTAAAGGGTGCACTAACTTTCAACATCAGAAAAGTTTACAGTTATCCAGATGTGACTCCATAGATCCAGGCTTATTGTCAGTGATTTCTGCAATTCTGATCAGAGGTACTAGTAACTGGCGGGCATTTTTCATTACTTTATCCATGCAAGGCAAGAATAATTATGGATACAACAAAATACATATTTTTGGATCCTGACCAGTTGGCAGAACTTCTCAAAAGCAGACCTGCTGCTGCAGCTGCCAGAGTGGAATCCTCCTTGGAAGATGCTGAGGACTCAGATTTGAACATACTAAGATTTGCTGAGGCCACTGGCGACAATTTCAGTGCAGACTTATTTGGCCTGTGATTAATTAAAGTTCTGAATGAGTGTCAAATATGCACTTTCATATGGCTATCTCCTATTTTCCTCTTTTTTGCACCTAGAACAGAACTGCACCCTTGCTAAAATGGCTTTCGACCGGCTTTAATTTATATAAAGTGACGTTGATTCAGCGTTTTATCATCAGTATCGTTGAAAAGTGCAGTGTGTTTACGTTTATTAAGGATGAACTATTACTATTATGGCTACCTAATATGTACTAATATTTCTTTTTAAATGAATGGTTAAAATTGCTTTCAAACTTCAGTTTTTATAGACTAGATAGAGAGCAATGTTCTCTTTACTTTCTTACAAAAGAAATATGAACTATTGATTCATTGGAGGGGAGAGTCCTGAAATAGGGGGTTTGACAAGTTTTTTATTAATTTACATTGGAGAACTTAGCCTGTTGGAGGTATGAGTATATTATTTTTCTTATTAGATGAAGTAACTTTTAATTGTAGAATTGTCGGCCTCCTAATGTAATGTGCTTCAAATCAATAACTTTTACTTTCCCTTGCTTGCTTCCTTCTCCCATCTTTAAGGACTCAGGCTATACTCTATTTAACTTATAATGTTTAATCCAATTTTTTTCTGTATTCTTTTGGATTTATACCATGTGAACAGTATGCAATGCATATAGCCTTTGTCTATCATGTATTAAATTGAAAAAAAAAAGTATATTAATAAAAAAAAAAAGAACAGCCTAGAGGTGGGATCCAAAATGATGAACTGGGTTAGAAACTGCTTAATGGATAGGCAATAGAGGGTGGTGGTTAACAGCACTCAATCTAATGTACGGAGGGTGACCTGCAGGGTGCCGCAGGGCTCAATACTGGGACTGGTCCTCTTTAATGTCTTCATGAGTGACACTGCAAAAGAAGTGGAAGAGACAGTATGCCTTTTTTTATACCAAAATCTGTAATAGGGTGGACACTCAAGAGGGGGTAGAGAGAGAATGCAAAGGGATCTTGGGAAACTCGAGGAGTGGTCAAGAGTATGGCCACTTGGGTTCAACCCCCCCCCCCCCAAAACAAAGAAAAAAATGCAAAATCATGCATCTAGGGCATAGGAACCTAGACGTGGCATACAGAATGGGGGAGACGTATTTACAGTCACTGAGCAGGTAAGGGACATTGACATTATCATAACTGACGTTCTCTAAGTGAAAGGGCAGTGTGACAAAACAGTGGGTAGGGCTACTGGGATGCTTGGATGCATAATACCTAAAGCAGGAGAAGGGAGGTGGTGCTGCCACTGTACAGCTTGCTGGTAAGACCCCACCTGAAGTACTGTGTCCAGTTTTGGAGACTGCACCTCAGAAGGGACACAGACAGGGTGGAGGCAGTCCAGAGGAGGGCAACTAAAATGGTGTAGAGGTTGCAAGAAAAGCCCAATGAGGAGAGTGAGGGATCTCAATATGTATACCCTGGAAGAGAGGAAAGCAAGAAGGGACATGCTAGAGAACTACAAGTGCCTCATAGGGGTGAACAGGGTGCAGGAAGGGAGTTTATTTCAAATGAGAAAAGAGAACCAGGAGGCATATAATGAAGCTGGAGGAGTTTAACAGGGATGCAAGGAAGCACTACTTTACCAAAATAGTAGAAGTGGTGGAGGCAAAAGCAGTGGGGGGCTTCAGACATGCATGGGGCAGACATAGGGGGATATTAGCAAATAGGCAGGGGGGGGGTGAGGATCGCTGGAGACCAGTTTTGGTCTGTGGAGACAGATTAGGCAGGGAACATCTGAGCAGACTGGGTGAGGCAAGCGGTTCTTTTCTGCCAACAAATTTTAAGATTCTATGTCATGAAGGTGGCCCGGGAGACAGAAGCTTTTCTTTTGTTTGCCCCTGTCCCCTATTCTCTCCCATCTCTTGCTGATGCTGGGCGGTATGTGGCAGCGGAACCACTTTGTGGCTGGGAGCACTGCTCCATAGCAGCATTCCCATGCCTCTAGACCCATATTCCTAGATGCCTCTTGAAAGAAGTGTTTTTAGTTCAGTAGGCCTTTTCTTGGTAAAACTCTTTCTTTTTTACAATTTATATTTTTCACCACTTCACTCATGCTGCCCCTTGATGCTTCATACACCCAGCCCGTCTCCCCTGCTCCCAATGCTTACCTCCACAGACACATACCTCACAGCTTCCCTCCGAAAAGCAAGAACATATTACTGTGATCTGCTTGCTATTTTATACTAGCTGTCCTTTGATGATTATTGTAATTCTTTTTCTTGTGTATTTATGCATACAATTGTGAAGGGTGTTGTTCTTTTTCCTTTAACAGAAATGTTTCCTGTTATAAGATAAGACCGTTTAACCAGATCTCAATCTAAATTTCTTTTTGAGGTCCCATTTATGTGAACTGCCATAGGACAACATTGTTTTGCTTATAGAACAACGAGTAGTTATAATTCCATATGTCAGTCCTTAATTAACAGTACATTCTTTTCAAGTTTAAAAACTGAATTAAAGCAGTTTTTATTATCACAAAGTTCCTGTAACTGTTTTTTTGTAATACGTTTTGGTATTTGTATATCATACATGTATTTTGTGTCTTGTGGTTCGTGTCCTGGTTGCCCATGAAAACTAACAGTTTTGCTCACTGGGTCAATAAAGGTTAATACATATATCAAATCCTATCAAATGCTAAACCAGCTTACTAAATGTGCATTAACATCCACGGCACAGCAGAATGCAGTTTTTTTGTTTACAGAGCCTTTACCCAGAAGCAATTAAAAACAGTCAATAAATCAAACTCACAGATTCTAAGGAGCCCTCTGCTTCACAGATACCCCAGGGACTTGACTGGCATAATCCAGCAGTGGAACACAGTTTGCCATTTGACTTAGAATGGCTAGAAGACTCTCCTTTGCTACAAAGTCATAACCAGGCAAGCAGAAGGTTACTTGTTTCCCTTTTTGAACTTCTGCAGTAATGCAGCTCGGGATCAAAACTAAATGCAACTGAACAGAATTTGGGTTGTATACAGTACCTTCTGCACACAAAAAGTTCTCAAAGTGCATTACCCAACAAATATGTTTGAAACTGGAGGTCCTAGAGGGGAGCCTCTCATCTTACTGCTCACTGATCAGAAACCCAAGGCTGGCCCATTGGAGCTGTGGCAGGGCTACCACTTGCAGCACTGGTTACCCGGGTTCAGGAACAAGCCTGGGTTGTGATAGGCTGGCCCAGGGGAGGATCAGGCATCCCAGAGAATGCTCTCCACCTTGGGGAGTGGAGGCATCTGGCTCTTCTGGGATACTGCTACCTGGATCACTACAAGTGGCAGGTCAGTTGGGAGCAGCTTCATGGGAGAGAGGATGCTGTCTGGTGCTGCACTATGCACGTTTGTGTGCATGCATACCCTCAACCTTACCGCCATCATCCTGAGGACATGGGGGACCTTAAAAAACAAGAACAGGAAAACACCTTGGCCAGAACAGAATGAATTCCAGTCTCCCACAGGCCTTGCACTACTTACTTGACCCCTCCTCCAACTGGAGCCTGTTCATGAGAGGAGTTGGCAGCCCCATGGCCCCTGCCATAGATGGCAAGCCGGGGGGGGGGGGGATGAATGTGAGGGTAAGTATGAGATAAGCAAGGTGATGGGGCTAGGGAGGTTAATAAGAAGGTGGCATAGTTGGAGGTGGTAACATAAAGTAACAAAAAAAAGGGCCCAGTTTTCAGTCGCAAGAGACTTATAAAATTGGTGCAAACTGATTTGTCGACAGTCACTTGGCTGCAGTCCCCTCGAGCTATGCTGCCAGCGCACATCCAAGTGGGCTGGTGTGTGGAAGGGGTGGAGTTGGCATGTAAATGGTTGTTCCTCTGCATACTACTTACTAGAGGCGATCACTAATAAATCGGTCCCAGTTATTGGGCTTAAAGGGGAATATCAATCAGTAATTGTCCCACACCTGAGTGTGAGGCAGTCCCCAATTAGGCTTTTTGAAAAAAGTAAAATCTTACTTCTGTTGGTGGTTTTGTAAATTTGTTTTATCGGGTTGATCTTGCTGTCTAGGCTGGGCAGTCTCTACTTAGTCTTGGTACGACACTGGGACTCGTAAAGGCCAAACTGGGGCTATTAATAGCTCCTTCTATTAATTCCTCAGATGCTCTCTCCCAGAGGTGATCTCTGACTTGGATGTCAGCTATGGGAAGTTCTGGGATGCACCCCTAGAGGTGCAGTTTACAAAATGACAGGTGGAAGGAATGGCAGGATCAACCAGATAAAACAAAATTAAAAAACACCACCAGGGTTAACTTTTTATTTTTTTGCAAAAAGCCCAATTGGGGACTGTCCCACACTAAGGTGTGAGGCAATTACTAAAGGATGTTTCCTTTTAAATTGAGTCTCGATCCATTCGTCTCCCTCTGCCTCTGGCATGACATCCAGCCCCAGACTCCCCACTGATGACTCCTATTAATTTATTTATTTGTAGGTGTTTGGTGACCAGGTTGGCCAACTGAAGCAAAAGTCCCATTTTCAGGGACAATCCAGGATTAGTTACGGATACCAATACATATATATAGTATTCAAACAATAGGCTACATTATAGAAAAAATGGTTCCACAGATGGTATATAATGGATGTATACACTGAGGGGCTTTGTGCAAAAACAATTTGTATAAATACAATTAGAGCAAAATAATTAATACAACTGCAGAACTGCAGTTTCGGCAGTTTGTCTCCTGACTGTCTCCTTTTATCCTATAAACTCCTCCCACTCCCCTTCCCTCAAAACTTGGTGTCCAGCTGGCCTGGTGGGGCAGAGGGCTGAGGTACTGTACAGTGCCTTACCGTGTGTCTTGCAGGCAACCTGAGTTTGGGAACCAGCTTGGGTTGCTGGGGCTGGCAGGGGCGGACAGCAGCTCTCCTCTCCCAGGCAGTAGTGGCTCACCTTCCTGGCTCTTGGCTGCCACCAGGTGGAGACCTGGTGATAGGGCTGACACTACAGGGTGGGGCCAGATGGATGTCTGGGTGGGTGGAAGGAGGCCATGGTTCCAGCGCACATGTGCATCTCCACATGCATGCGCTTCTGTGCTGCTCTGTGACTCTGGGAATGTGGGAGAAAATGAAGAGAAAAATGGAAGGGGACCGAGCTCGAGGTGTCACAGCCTGCCCTGCCACTCTGCTGGGTAAATAGGGGGCTTCTGGATGAGAGTCACTGAGTGGTGGGAGAACATCCCCCTGGTCCCACTGTAGGGAAGGGGGGGAATCCACAAGAAAATTGCCCACCCAGGAGGGGAGAGGCAGCAAGCCAGCCAATGGCACCCAGGGATAGGGCTGAATAGCTGCTTGGTCAAAATAAAAAACAAAAAAAAACTTGGTGGCTAAAAGGTCACTCTCAGGACAGGCATCTCAAGATGAACTACTGGTAAGAGGGGGTTGTCACATGAGAACGTATCCCACATTTTGACTCATTCTCCCCACATGGTGCCCCACATTTTGGTGACAAAAGGTTCTAAGGTATGCTGGTGGTTCAGGCACTGTAAGGAAACAAATATAACAGGCAGTGAGCTGAGCATTATGTTCAAAGCAGGCCATTTAGTGAAGACCCTGGCACAGACCATAATTGCCCCTCCAGCGTAACCACATCAGATAGAGCAACTGATGGGGTGCTGGGGGGGGGTAGAGGGACACTGCAAGACTAGATAGGGGCATCTAATCAGAAGCTTCCAATCTAGCACCAACCCAATGGTCCTGCCACATTATAACAGGTGACCTAGGTTTGGCAGCGGATTCAGGTTGCTCACGTTGTGTGAAATTGCCACTGTGTTCTTCACAAACAACTATGCATTTCATGAATTTATTTATTTTACTTTTTGTTGACAGGAAAAGTACAGTCTCATTCCCAGGGGTTGGGGAGGAGCAGAAGTAAACCGACTGATGTTGAACCAGGGTCAGCTCTTGCTGATTTTAACAGAATGGGAGAAATTTGGCCAGGACATGCAGGAAATTCCCCTACTCTTGCTGAGGGGGTGCTGTGTGCTTCCTCCTGGCAAGATGGCAGAGTCTGGCCTGTGGGAGGAGGAGGTTGGTGTTGGTGGTGGAGGGTCTCCTTTGGAGGACTCTGGCTGTCAGGATTTGTCAAGTGTTTTGGCTTCTTCGGATGCAGCTTTTGTAGCTGCTGAACAAACCCTATGTTTGGAGCTGGAGGCCAAGAAAACTCAGCTGTTAACGATACTCTCTGATGCCGAGAAGGCTTTTCACTTAAATAAGCAACAGTTATTGGATGAACGGAACCGTAAGCTGGCGTCTGTACAACAGTTGGCTTTGAACTCTACTGGACGTACTGTGTCATCCCCAGCTAGATCTCTGGCCTTGCCCCTGTCTCCTTCATAGTATTCCGTTTTTGCGATGGCGACCACAGCTATGCCAGATGTGCTGTGGTCCCTGCAATGTGCTTTGTGGCAGGCTCAATGGCTGCAGCAGTTGGACAGTTCCTGTGTGCCAGACCCCGCTATTGCACTTCTGGGTCCAGACTGGGTAGCTGAGGCAGTTGTTTCAGCTCTGTTGCAACCAGAAGCTGCTCCTGTGTAGATTTTCTACAGTTTCCCTTTGGGACCCTGCTTTCCCTGTGGAACAACTGGCGACGTCTATGGCAGAAGACCCTGGATTTACTGGATTTGGTAGGACAAAAGCAGGCACTGGGCCCATCAAGATTGTTCCCCACAAGTGTGGGCCATTAGTTGCAAGGGTAATGATGGTTTAGCCAGGCATCGAGATTATGCTTAAAGGTGTCAAAATCTGAACAGTTTACTAGTTCTTGGGGCAACAAGTTCCAGTCTCTGGCTGCTCTGATACAGAAGAAGTTGTCCCTCTTATTAGTATTTGCCCAATGGATGACTAACTGTTTATTATGGACTCTTCCCACTATGCGTTTTGTGGCTAAGGACAGTCCACACTGTTTCATTAGAGACTGAGGCTCAAGAATTTTAAAAATGAGTAAGAGGTCACCTCTGTACCTTCTTTGATGTAAAGGAAATAAGCCAGTGGCTTTTAACCTAGCATCATAGTCAAGGTGTAAAAGCTTGGGAATCACTTTTGTCAATCTCCTCTGAACCTGTTTGAACCTGTTGATATCACTTTTTAAATAAGGGTTCCAGTAGGGACAGCCAAAGTCAAGGTGGGGACAAACATATGCCTTGCATAAGGGGATGAGACATGTTCAAACTTACTGATAAATGTTCTTTTAATTTGTTTTAAAATGATATTAGTTACATGGGCATTTTGTTACAGTATGCAAACGAAGATAATTTGTAATTTATTTGGATCTCCAAATTGAGTTCACTTGTAGAGGACTTAAGCAGGGAGTTACTTAAATAGAATTTGTTTAATGGTTTATTTTTTCCTAAGTGAAGGACAGTGCATTTGTCAACGTTACATTCCATGGAATTTTGAGCTGTCCATATTTCAATAGCTCGAAGATCATGTTCTAATGACATTATACTAAGTGGGTTGTCCACTCTACCACCAAGCTTTGTATCATCAGCAAATTATGAAATAATATTAAAGGAGCTAATTGACATGTCGCTAATAAAAATGTTGAACAAAGTAGGGCCTAGGACTGACCCTTGGGGTACGCCACTTGTGACATGACCAACTTTTGAACTGAAGGAATTTATCCTATTTGTGTTCTATCTGTAAGCCATTTGGCAATCCACTTTACAAGTTTTGGATTAAAGCCTAGCAGGTACAGTTTGTTAATTAATTTTAAGTGAGATACCTTGTTGAATGCTTTACTATAGTCAAGTAAAATTACATCAGTAGGAGTATTGGTATCAAGCAATAAGCTAATGTTATTGTAAAAGGATATAAGGTTAGTAGTGTATGAGTGACCTGTTTTAAATCCATGTTGTGAATCGTCATGAAGGCCGAGATAATTGATCTCATGCTCAAGTCGTTTTTTAAGTAACGTTCCATCACTTTCCCTACAATAGATGTAAGGCTGATGGGCCGATAATTTTGAACATTAGTTTTACTTCTTTTTTTATGAATTGGTATCACAAATGCTTGCCACCAGTCATCAGGAATATGACAGTCATACAAAGATTTGTTAATAAAGTTAGAGGGAGAGTTAAAGATGTGGTTTCTTTAATAAATTTAGATTGGACACCATTTGGACCTGAGCTTGAGGATTGTTTAATGAATGATAGAGCTTCACTGACCTCTTTGTGAGAAAACTGAATAGAGGAACAATTTATTGTATTTATTAGTATTTATAGTAGATCCATTTATACATATAATGGGCAGACTGGATGGGCCTTGCGGTCCTTATCTGCCATCAGCTTCTATGTTTGTATATTGTTCCAACTGATCGACTATTTCCTTTTTTACTGTTTATATATATGAAAATAGGGATTTTTTGTTATTTTTTGAGTGTGGTAATTTAAATTCAAGCCTGTTCTTAGATTGCTTAATTGCTTTTTTTAATGATCTTACAGCATTTTTGTAATTTAGCCTAGTAGTAGGGCTTGGGTGGGATTTGAGTTTTTTGAAGGGCTTATCTTTTATTCTAATTAATTTGAGGATTGATTGGTAACCCAAATAGGAATCTTGCCCTTTTTATTATATTTGCTTTTAGCTGGAACATATTGCAGTCCTAGAGATAAAATTATATTTTTTAATTTCTCCCAAGCATCGTTTGTCGTGTTGTTGGTAAACTCTTTCTCCCAATTTATTTTATTAAGGGCGTTATTTATTTTGTTGAAATCTACTTTGTTATAATCTTTATGTGTAGCATTGTCAATTATGGGAATAGTTTTGTCATTAAAGCTTAATAAGATGGAGTTATGGTCACTGTTACCTATTGGACTCAAAATTTGAATATCTGTAAATTTGTGCTCTGAATTAGTAATAACAAGGTTTAGAATGTTATTTCTTCTTGTTGGAGTCTGAACTAGTTATTCTAATCCTGTGTTGGTTATGAAGGAACTAAAAACCTTCTCATGTTTGTTTTTTTCTGTAAGGGTGTCCCAATGAATACTGGGCATATATTAAAGTTGCCTACTATCAAGGTATCCTGTGTCCACCATGGGTGTAATAGTATTGATTAACGAATGAGTGTGAGATAGATCAGCAGACGGGGGTCTGTAACAAACACCAACTGTTTGTTTTGCATGATTTTTGAGCTGAATAGAGACCCTGATAGATTCGGTATCAGTTAATAATGGGATCTTGTACGAAGGGATATAATCTCGAACATATAAACAGACACCGCCACCGATTTTATTTATTCTGGGCCAGATATTCAAACTGCGCTATTTTGTGGAGCAAGCCCTTGCGCTGCACAAAATAGTTGCACAGGGGTGTGGTCAGAGCGATATTCAAAGGAGTTGCGCTTGAGCAACTCCTTTGAATATCACCCTGGCCACAGCCACTGTGCATGGCGTCAGTGAACTTGCCACCACAAGTGGACAGAGTGGAGCATTCAACTTGGTGGTGCAGTACCATTGCGCCATGCGCAAATCCCGATATTCAAAAAGGTGACATGCAAATGGGGCCATAATTCATGCAAGGCGCGGGGGCCATTTGCATCTGATTATCGTCCCATTTGCATGCCATTAGCATGCAGGTGCGCCGATCCTCGAGGACTTGCACCTGGCACCCTGCCAGGCAGCAGCCCGTCGGGGACCGGCGCTACTGCAGCCGATCGCGGGCAGAAGACTGTAAAAATCCCACCACCCTCCACCAGCCCGATTGCGGGCATAACCGTCCCCCACCAGCCCGATCGGCGGGCAGCAATATATCTCCCAGACATATCCCTGGTGGTCAGTAGACGATAATCCCGATTGCGGGATATAATAAATAAACACACACCCCGAACATAGCCCTGGTGGTCAGTGGACCGATAATCCCGATTGCAGGATGTAATAAGTAAACACCCAGAACACTGCCCTGGTGGTCCAGTGGACGATAACCGATTGCGGGATGTAAGTAACACATCCCCGAACATAGCCCTGGTGGTCAGTGGACCGACAATCCTGATCGCCGGGATGTAATGAGTAAACACCCCGAACATAGCCCTGGTGGTCAGTGGACCCGATAATCCCGATCGCGGGATGTAATAGTAAACACCCCCGAACACAGCCCTGGTGCCTAGTGTCCCTCACCCACCCACCCATGAGCCCCACCCGCTCCCCCCGGCAGCCAGCGGGCGGCAACATCCCACCGCACCACCCGCCGCCACCGACTGACTGCCGGTAGGACTGCTGCCCAGTGGTGCCAGAGCAAGAGCCAATAGGCGTGCACTATACCGTACTAAAGACAGTCCAGATTTAATGAATGATACATTCATTCACAAACGGTTTATCTTATGCGGTATCGGCTACCCGTAGCTCTTGTTGCAATGGGCGTGCGGCCCACAGGCAGTCAGTCGTCTTATTTGGAGTCGTGAGTACTAATTCAAGTTGCTCCCTGTTGAGTGCCATGAAATCCAGGAATTACTGTCCTTGACTGTTTAATTCTCCTTTTCTCTGTGAAAGGGCTACCAGCTGCCACAGTTTGGACTAGCCACTGGGCTTGGGTAAGGACAGTAACTGATAGGGATAGGCCTGCACAGGCCATAAAATAGATCATTACAATGAAAGCTAATTAACCTGATTTCCCTATACATTATATCTAAATAAATCAGAGCTGCTGTTTCAACAGTTATACTGCCTGAGGTATTTGTCTATGTTAAAGTACTACTGTGATTGTTACTGCATTCATTCACAGAGGTCCCATGCCGAACCAGACCTGGGGTAAGTGTATACGTAAGTAATTCTGATATATTGTGGGCCACTAGTGGGAAGAAGGGGTTGCAGTGTCCAAGGGCTATGACCAAATTAATTAAATATTCCAAACCTGACCTCTGGGTGGAGGCACCATAGTGATCAGGCCCCTCAACCTGGTGGTAGCAAATCAGGCAGGGGTAGTAGCCCTGGGATAGCGCCATCTAGGGTTACATGGGCCTCTGAGAATACCTGCTGCATACTGCCCTTTTCTGCAATAGACATTGGTGCCTGCCTCAAAGCTGGACAATGACAGTATTCAGGCTCAATCGCGATCCCATGATCAAAGCAGCTGAAAGCCTCTATGCAGGAAAGATGTGTCAAATCACGCTCCACTGGTTGAGAACTGCTATCATACAAGAGGTCCTAAGTTGAAACTGATCCAATAAACTGTTATACAAGCAGTAGACAGAGGGGACAAATGAACAAACAACAACTGGTGCCCCTGCCTGAGGACTCAGTACTGAGGTCCTTGCAACCACATGGGGCCGTGGTATAGACAGAACACTTGACTTGGTGAATCCAGATTCTATTGGCTAAGATGAGGTGATGGAGCAACACATTCCGAACTTCATAGTAAACAACACAGAGGAAAGCTTTGCCCAGAGGGCTGCCCCCTTGTGCTTATCACCACCAGTGCACCCATGGAGCTGGTCTGTATTGATTTTCACAGTTTGGAGTCAGATCAAAGAAATATCAATATGTGCTGTGTCACTGACCATTTCACGAACATGACTTTCCCCACAAAAGACTGAAAGCATCCACTGTGGCCAAAGTACTTGTAGAAAACTTTTTGTTCACTATGGGGCTCACAAAGATCATTCTGATCAAGGGAGACTTTGAGTAGTCTGATCAAGGAATGCTTTCTCTTTGGGGGTCGAAGTCAGAACCTCCTTACCACCCCAGGGACCCAGCCTGAGCGTTTCAGCAGCACTTTCTGATATCCTGAGCACCTGCCCAAAGACAATCTAGATAGGCCAACAAATTAGCACCCTGGTACATGCATAACTGCCAAAGTGATGCCACTGGGACTCCCCACCGCCTGATGTTTGGAAGGCTCGACTCCAGTAGATGTGTGTTTGGAGTCTCTCTGATGGGAACAAGCTGACAACTATTTAAGTATGTGCAAAGTTAAAGCCCTAACTATGCGTACAAACCAGTAATGGCTGCAAAAGAAATCTGGCCAACAAAGAAAATTATGATAAAGGTGAAAGCAAGGAACTCCGGAAAGGAGGGTGCTAAAATCTGGGACTGCATGGCAAGCAAGATTGCTAACAGATGCACCATCTCCCTCATTGTAGTGGGAAAACTAGATGATCTGCCAGTGTACAAAAGTAAGGCCTGAGAATAATTCAAAAGATGTAAAAACAATGCATAGAAATCATTTACTGCCCATTGGACAAATCTTGATTGAGTCTATGAGCCCCAGAATGCCCCTCTAGACAGTGACTAGAGCTGCTGAAAGATCAAGAAGTCTGCCTCAGAGCAGTTAAAGTGTTCCCTCACAAGTCCCAGTTGACATGACTGTCAGTCCATATCGGAAGAAAGTGAGAATGACTTTGAATACTATCCTTCACTACGAACTGAGTCAATTGTTGGGGCAATCCTAGTCAAATGGAGACAAAGCTGGGCCTTCTGGACTGTCTAAGCCCCCAGCTTCATCCTGGAGCCAATGCTCCCAGAAGTGAAGTGAAAGCATCAGATCAGATGAAATGGAATCATTGTACATGGTTGAACTGTTGAGCTTTCAGGGAAAAATGATAATTGGGGCAGACGGTGATACACAGAACAAGAAGAGTATTTTAGGTGCCTGACAGTCCATGCCAGTGTCCGAAAAGCTCTCCATGCAGAGCCAAATGTTGTGGACTCCGAAACTGTAACTCCTGGAGCTGAAAGTGTCAAGTTCTAGCCTCCCCGCCATGGAGACTCCTGACAAGTGAGGACAATGCTGAAAATGAGGCTCAGAGTGCAGAGACTATAAAGTTCCCCTAGAAGACCCAGTCGAGCTGTAAAGCCTGTGGTACACCCACAGCACTTATGATTCACTTGGGAGGCCTGTGGACTTGCCTCTCAATGTTGTCCATAAAGGAGTGTATGTGTCCCGAGCTCATTGCCCGACTGAGCATCAGTGCTAACTCAAGTTACTTGTGTGTTGCCCTCTAATTATGGTGTGTACCCCATCCAGCCCAAGGTAACTAATGGGAAGGCCCCCTCTTCAGGTTCATGTACAAGAGGTAATAACTTGAGTTATGGTACAATGTGTATATATACTGTGTAAAAGTGGCGTACTGCAATGTTTTCAGAAATGTGTTCTTGGTAAAATGATATATTGACTGATGATTACATGTCCGAGCCTAATGCAAATGTATATGGTTGCAGTTGAAACTTATAGGTACTTGTGCAGCGGACGTCAAACTTTCCCAAACCAGGAAGGTGTAACCCCTGCAAATAGGGGTTAAAAAGACTTCAGGAGCTTGCTTGAATGCTCCAAGACTGAATGGTGTTTGGATTTAAGCCATTTATCAGTGAGTGTTTTTAGAGCCTCATACTGTCTCTTAAAGAGCTGTCTGCTTGCAGACATAATTAGTTGTATGGGGGACTGTGTGCTTCTCTGAGGTACCACTCGAGCTGCCAATTCTTCATTTTGCAGTCACTAGGGTGGGAACCTATCTGAAAGGTAACTGTTTGCCAAGTATTTAGGTAATATTGAAATTACAGTTTGTCTAACCTGCTTTCTTTGCAGTCAGAACTGTGTCCTGTAGTTCCCATTCTAGTTTGAACTGCTAGACTGGACCAATCAGTGTGAGGAAGTAGCTAGTTCTAAAATGGTGTATAGGGCGAATCAGAACTTGGACTCATAATCTGAGACCAGCACAAGAGGATTGTATGGGCAGTGACTCTGGGAGATGTAGTTTGAACTTCAGTGCCTTTTTGGACCAACAGCAGCAGTCTAGTGTGAGTGACAGCCAATCCAGTCAAGAACTGGGAGAACTCAAAGGAAGTGCCGGTTTGTCTGTTGGAGTTTCAGTTGAGCTTTGGAGTGAAGAAGGAAGAGCCCTGTGCTTTTCAGTGTGCAGTTTAGTCAAAAAGCGTGTAAGGCCCAGTTCGGTCTGCAGCTTGTGTAACATTGTGGGACTGAATCCGTCCTGTGAAAAGAATCAAAGGATCTCCTGAGTAGAAACCAGGCTCACCCTGTAGAAGACTGGAGAAATTGCTGAAAATTTCCGGTCTGTCAGAACTGAATCTGCTGTGTGTTCTCCGGGTATTGTGCAGTAATTGCGATTGGGATACAGATGCAGCCTGCCTGGTATAGTGCTTTCTTTTATATGGATGTGTGAAGAGGTTTGTGTACCTCAAGTGAGCCCTGCTGACATTGAAGGACCCTATCTTATTTGGAAGTCGTGAGTACTAGACAGTGCTCCCTGTTGGATACACATTAAATCAAATGGGATTACTGTACTGCTGACTGTTTAATTCTCCTTTTCTCTGTGTGAAGGGCCCTACCAGCTACCACGGTTTGGACTAGCCACTAGGGCTTGGGTGCCCAGGGACAGTAACTGATAAAGGACAAGCCTGTGCACAGAGCCATAAATGAATTATTAGAATGATAAACTAATTACCTGATTTCCCCTGTCCTTGTTATATCCCCTAAATAAATCAGAGCTGCTTGTTTCAGCAAGAGATACTGCCTGAAGGTGTTGTCTATGTTAAAGTACTGTACTGTGATTGTTGCACTGTATCTCATTTCACAGGAGGTCCCAGTGCGGAACAGACCTGGGGGTAGTGTATACTGTGATGTTCTGATATATTGTGGGCTAGTGGGAAGAAAGGGGGGTTGCAGTGTCCCAGAGGGCTGTGACAAGTTAGTTTAACTGGCCAAACCCTGACACTCTGGGTGGAGGCACCCGCCATTGGATCAGGCCCTCAACCTGTTAGTGGCAAATCAGGCAGGGTAGTAGCCCTGAGAAGCGCCATCTAGAGGTTCCACAACCATTTATCGAGTGAGTGTTTAGAGACCTCTGGTACTGTCTCTTTAGAGCCGTCTGCTTGCAGACATAATTAGTTGTATGGGGGGACTGTGTGCACCTCTGTTTGAGTACCACTCGAGCTGCTGCAATTCACTCCATTTTTGCAGTCACTAGGGTGCAAAGGAACCTATCTGAAAGATGTAACATGTTGGCAAATCATTTAGAGTAATAATAGAAATTACAGTTTGTCTAACCTGCTTTCTTGCAGTCAGAACTGTGTCTGCCTAGTTCCCCATTCTGGTTTTGAACTGCTAGAACTGGACCAATCAGTGTGGGAATAAGCTAGCTCTAAAATGGTGCCTTGGGCGAATCAGAACTTGGACTCATAATCTGAGCCAGCCACAAGAGGATTATGGGCAGTGACTCTGGGGAATGTGTAGTTTGAACTTAAAGCCTTTTTGGACCAACAGGAGCAGTCTATTGTGGTGACATGTCCAGTCAAGAACTGGGAGGAACTCAAAGGAAGTGCCGGTTTTGTCTGTTGGAGTTTCAGTTGAGCTCTGGCAGTGAAGAGGAAAGAGCCCTGTGCTTTTTCAGTGTGCAGTTTTAGTCGAGGAGGCGTGTGTAAGGCCCAGAGTTCGGTCTGCAGCTTGTGTAACTGCTTGTTGGGACTGAATCTCGTCCTGTAGAAGAGAATCAAAGGATATCTGAAGAGTAGAAACCAGGCTCACCCTGTAGAAGACTGGAGAATTGCTGAATTGCACTCGGTCTGTCGGAACTGAATCTGCTGTGTGTTCTCCCGGTATTGTGCAGTAATGCGATCGGGATAGAAAGCAGCCTGCCTGTTTGCCATATAAATGTGTGAGAGTCTCGTGGAGCTCAAGAGTAGCCCTGCTGACATTGAAGGACCCTATCTTGTTTGGAGGTCATGGTACTAATTCAGGGTCGCTCCCTGTTGGTTACCACATTAAATCCAAATGGAATCACTGTACTGCTGACTGTTTAAAACTAATTTTTCAACACCATGAAGTCTTGCTATATTATAACAATAGCAGTCAGCCACTGCAGCTGAACTGCCCGGAGAGGAAGGAGTTAACTCTAGAAGACTGGAGTTCTGGCCTTGAGGCGCTGTGCCCAAAAGTCTATCTGGCAGTTTCAAATGAAACTGTCAGATTCTTTATCTGCTTCACTGAACAGTCCTCCCGGAGATCAGCTCCTTCAGCTCGGTTCATTCTCGGTTCAAGCTTAGTATTTTTCGGTTCATTTGAACGGCAAAAGTTATTATTTTTACCGCATTTTGTTTTAAAGCTCTATCTGGTAACCGTAAGTACTAAATTTAAGTCTGTGTGGAAAATTAATTATCGGTTCGGTTTTGAACCGATCGGTTGGTTTTTGTCTGCATTTTAAAAGTGTACAGTGGGTTTTTAGAGTGCGGTTCCCGGTTCTTGTCGATTCTAAAAGCGAATTATAACGTTTTTTCCGTACCATTGACACGATTGGGAACCGATAAGGGTGTCTTCTTACTGCTTTTGCCATCAAAAGGGCAGAGATTTGGTTAGGCTGGCATATGTCTAGAAACCCAAAGAAAACCGGGCCCACTGGGTTTCAACACTGTGATGTCTGTGGGGACGCCTTTCAAGGCTGACCCACACACCACTTGTGTTTATTGTCTGGGGGCTGACCACCTCCTGTCAGACTGCCAGCTGTAAAAATTTCCTGCAGCCACCCTGGAGAAGAGATTGGGCACGGCTCAGGGACGAGAGGCCAAAAAGTCCGTGACCCGGATGGCCAGCCCGGTCCAGTACCCACTGGACCAGAAGGTGCCCTCTGACCAGAGGCGAGACTTCTCGGCAAGACAGGAAGAGCTGGTTCAGAGGAACCAGTCCCAAGTAAAAAGACAAGGAAATCAGTAGGTCTGAGTCCAAAATTGTGTCTCCAACTGCTGCAGAGATAGCTAAAGCCATTCAGATTGTCCAGTCACTGTCTCAGGGATCTGTAGAACCACCAACAACTGGTAAAGGTTGGATTCGTTCAGTCCAGTGGTTCAAGTTTTGAAGTTGAGGATTTATGAACCACAGGGAGGAGGAGAATTTGATCAATATCATGTGTGGCTGGGGGGTCTGGGCGATGCCCATTGAACCGGACATTTCTCCTGCAGACAGACCTTTTTAGAATTCTCCTATTCTGTCTGAGTCCCCTTCTTTTCTTATTTTTTTACAAAAAGGTTGTAGAAACCCCCAGCTTCCTTTTAGAGGAGGCTGTGATGAGCAAGAGGAGCCTGATTATGTGGAAATGATGGATATTCCAGAGTCTAGGAGGTTGTCTATTCCTTGCATAAGTCATTTAGGAAGAACAAACAACAAAGATTTTAAAAATCTTCATTCTGTCCCTCCTGTAGATAAAAATGGACAGAAGGTATACTTTGTCAGGCTCGATACAGACTTCCTTACTGAGCAGTGTAGTCATGTGGGTGTGGTACAGCTGCAGCCTGTGACAAGGCTAATATTCCTCTGGCCTCACATCCTCCTGATAAGGATTCCAGGAAGATTGATGTCATGCAAAGAAACAGTATGGCAGCTTCTTTGGGACTCAGGCAGGCAAATTATATGGCTTAGTAGCTAGATATCAGAAATCTGGGTGGGACACAGTATTGCAGTTAATGGCAGGCCCATGGCCAGCTGGCTGAGTGATTAGAACAGGTGGCTGCTGATGGCATTGGAAGCCTCTAAAGTTCAATTTCATACTGCTGTTGATGTTAATGATGATGTTTCTTCTAGGGTCATGGCCACTTCTGTAAAGCTTCCGTAGGTTGGCATGGCTCAGATGCACTAATCTGTCCCAAGATACCCAGTCAAAGGCTATGGATTTTCCTGTAGTGGGAAATTCTCTTTTGGGAGCAAACAGAAAACTATATGAAAAGATGGATGAATACAGAACTACCTACAAAAGTGCCCAGGCTAAGAGAAGCATGCCATGCCCAAGGCATGCTCCCAGAGGATGAGGCAGGCCCTTTCAGGCCTTTTGCCAATTTCAAGCCTCCTCTGCTGTCTGCAGAGGGTTTCTTTCAGAGGCAGGGGTAGGCGTGGCACAAGTAGACCGTCCCCCTCCCCTCAGCCCTAAGGCTGCTGCTAAGCAGGCACCCTGATTCGGTGTCCAGGGCCATTCTCCTGTATGCCAGTGGGGGCAGGTTGGCCTATTTCAGCGGAACTGGCTGTCCCTAACTCTGGACAGATGGGTTCTGGAGTAATAGGCAGGGTCTGGTTCTCAACTTCAAACACTTTCCAAAGATGAGAGCCAGGCATTTTCCACCTGCAAATCTTTCAGAAGCCCTTGCTTTTGAAAGCAGAGGTTTCTTGCTCTGCTGGACTGCAAAGCAGTGGAAGTGGTTCCTCCTTGCTATCAGGGCAGTTTTATTCAAGATACTTTCTTACTCCCAAAGACAGGAGAATGGTATGCCCATTCTAGATTTAAGATACTTGAACAAGCATCTGTTGAAACCAAAGTTCAAAATGTTGACTCTTGGCAATGATATTGCCTTCCCTAAGGCCAGGGGACTGGCTAGCTTCCCTGGACCTCAAGGATGCCTATTTTCATGTTCTGATCAGGCCTTCTCACCGAAAGTACCTCTCAGGTTCGAACTGCCCTCAGGCCACTACCAGTTCAGGCAATGCCCTTCGGCCTACCTCTGCGCCAAGGGTATTCGAAATGTCTCGCTGTGTAGTGGCTCACTTAAGAAGGCAAGGGTTGCTGTGTTTCCTACCTGGACCACTGGCTCATTGTGGGTCAGTCTCCAGGTCGGGTGAAATCCACTTGCAAGTCACCCAGCAGCTTCTCACTTCCCTGGGATTCTGCTAAACTTACCAAAGTCAGGTTCTGGAACCAGTTCACGTCCCAACTTTCATAGGCGAGAATTGAACACAAGGTTGCCAGGGCTTTCTTCCCTCGGAAAGGGTGGACAGACTCATCGCCTGGCATCCTCCTTACCCTGGGTCTCTCGACCAGCAAGGCATTTTCTGCAACTCCTGGGCACATGGCTGCTTCCACAGCTGTCGTGCAGGAGCAAGATTCCAGATGAGGGACATTCAGTTCCATTTGAGGGCCTATTGGTCTCAAAGGAAGGACCCTCTACCAAGTTGGTCCCAGTTACTCAAACTCTGATCCTAGCCCTCCACTGGTGGCAGGTCCAGAGCAATTTAAGACAGGGGTTCCCTTCATTCCCATCTTCTCCTCACCCTCACCACGGATGCCTCCCTGTTAGGGTGGGGGCTCACCTGGGCACCTTGCCACTCAGGGGTATGGTCTCCTCAGGAGTCTCTGCTCCATATCAATCTTTTGGAACTCAGAGCTGTCTTTAGCTCTTGGTGTTTTCAGATTCTGTCCAGAACAAAGTGGTTCAAGTCAGGACAGACAATACCACGATGTGGTACATCAATCAACAAGGGGCACTCGGTTCTTCAGCCTTGTGCACCGAAGCAATGAAGTTGTGGTCTGGCTTACTCCTGAACACCTCCTGATAGCGGTTCATCTCCCAGGGAAGGACAATGTCCTGGCGGGCGCTCAGCAGAATTTCTCAAGGTCACGAATGGGGCTCTGAATCACAAGTGCTGGGGTCTGTTTTGCCAGATGGGGCACTCCTCAGATAGATCTTTTCGCAGCCCAGACAACCACCAACTTCCTCTTTTCTGTTGCAGGCCTCCAGTTCTGGGCTCAGTCCTCTGGCGCTTCTGTTGGACTGGAAAGGAAGTTCCTGTAGCCTTTCCCCCTTTCCTCTCCTTTTCAGGGTACTAGTAAAAATCAGATCTCAACCTTGCAGAGTGATTCTGATTGCCCCAGATTGGGCCAGACAGCCCTGGTACCTCTGCTCCTGTCCCTGGCAGTCACCCTGCCCTGAGCCTGCCCAGAGTCCACGACTTACTGGCCTGTGCACAGGGGAGGTGTGGTATCCGGACCTCAAATCCCTCCACCTCAAGGCTTGGCTCTTGAGGAGCTAGAATTCTGACACACTTTCTCAAGGTGTCGTGGATATTTCAAAGGCTTCAAGAAAGCCTTCACTGAGGCCACTTATTCCTAAGTGGAAGAGGTTTTCCATCTGGTGCTCTGGAGGCAGATTGTCCCAGAATCTGCTGATCTTCCCATCTACTGGACTATTTGGTCCATCTGAATTCCCTAGGCCTTAGACCAGCTACCTGAAGGTTCATCTGGCAGCTGTCTCTGCTTTTGTGTCAGCAGGGAAGCCTGCCTCCTTTCTCTCACCCGGTGTTCTCCAAGTTTTTAAAGGGTTACTTCATACTAACCCTCCTTTTCGGGAACCAGCTCCGCCTGGACCTGAATATTTGCATTACTCAGTTAATGCAACCCCCTTGAGCCTCTGTCTTCTGCAGAGCCTCAGTATTTAACTTGAAAACTGTTTTCCCTAGTAGCTATCACCCTGCCAGCGCGAGTGAGGCTACAGGCCCTGTCAGTGGAAGAAGATTTTGTCTCTTTCCACAGAGATAAGGTAGTCCTTAGGACTAATAGAAAGTTTTGCCTAAGGTGGTTTCTGATTTCCACCTGGATCAATCTATCTCTCTCCTAGTATTTTCACTGAGCATTCTTCCTCAGGTGAGAGGAGACTGCACAGCTTGGATGTCAAAAAGAGCCTTAAGCTACTATTTAGAGCGCACCAGAGGTCATAGGTTCGAATCCTCCAACTCTTTCTTACCTATGGCGAGGGTTGGCAAAGAAACCTGTCACTAAGAGAACAATTGCAAGGTGGATTGTTTCTTGTATCCAATTCTGTTATCAGAAACTGGGTAGAGTACCCCCTCAGGATTGAGGCCCACTCCACCAGGGGTACAGCTGCGTCTCTAGCGGCTGCTAGAGACATCCCATTCTGGAGATTTGTCAGCTGCTACCTGGAAGACAGTTCACCTTTACCAAGCATTATTCCTGGATGTCCAGTCAGGAGAGATGCTCGTTAGCACAGCTGTGCTTCAGAGCCTATTTCTAAGTAGGTTCTGACCCTCCTCCATGGAGGTACTGCTGTGTAATCTGTTATTATTATAATATAGCAAGACTTCATGGTGTTTGAAGAAAAAATTACTCACCTTAGTAATTGCTTTTCTTCTCATGGAGTCTTGCTATATCATCCACCCTCCTCCTACCCCTCTCAGAACTTCTACTTGGGTAGGTGGGAGGTGGTGCAAGCACTGTGTCATGCCATTGTAGTTTTCCCTTACCCTCTTTTCCTTTGGGTTAGGGATCTAGATTGTTTCATTTAGGTTATTTATATTCCCGCTTCCTGGACTTGAGTCTTTGGGGGAAGGGGGGTTCATATGTCTTGTCAAGGGTGGCAAAACGAACCGCCAATACCATCAATTTTTGTTATTATGGCTCTGAGTGTTTCTTTGTTCTTTATATTGTTGTTATTACTACTAGTAGTTAGCCATGGGCTAGTGTAGTTTTCCACACAGACTTTCCGTCCTTTGATGTTAAGCTTAAAAGATCTGACAGTTTCATTTGAAACTGCCAGATGAAACTTTAGGCTGGCGCCCTCGCTGTAGAACTCAATTCTTCTGGAGTTAACTCCTTCCTCTCGAGGCCAGTTCAGCTGCAGTGGCTGGACTACTATTGTTATAATATGAGACTCCATGAGAAGAAAAGCAATTACTAGGTGGTCAATTTTTCTTCTTTCTCTGTGAAAGGGCCCTACCAGCTGCCACGGGTTTGGACTAGCCACTAGGGCTTGGGTGCCAGGGACAGTAACTGGTCAGGGATAGGCTGTGCACAGAGCCATAGGTAGATGAGTAAAGTGATAAGCTAATTAACCTGATTTCCCCTGTCCTTGTTATATTCCCTAAATAAATCAGAGCTGCTTGTTTTCAGCAGTTATACTGCCTGAGTGTTTGTCTATGTTAAAGTATTGTACTGTGATTGTTGCACTGTATCTTATTTTACAGGAGGTCCCAGTGCCTGAACCAGCCCTGGGGGTAAGTGTATACTGTGAAGGTAATTTTGATATATTGTGTGGGCCACTAATGGGAAGAAAGGGGTTGCAGTGTCCCAGGGGCTGTGACCAAGTGAGTTTAACTATTGCAAACCCTGACCTCTGGGTGGAGGCACCGCCATTGATCCAGGCCCCTCAGCCTGTTAAGTGGCAAATCAGGCAGGGGTAGTAGCCCTGGGATAGCGCCATCTAGGGTTACATCTTGGGGCTCACCATGGATTGTGTGTCCTCTGGTGGCCATATTTAAAACCACTGTTGAGGAAAAAAAAAATAAATGGTACCCGAGAAGTGGCTGTGCACGGCTGGTGGAGTGGTGTACTGGGAGGAGATCGACCCCAAAATGCTATGCTTATCCTGGACATCCCCTGGGTATCAATACGACACTGTGCAGGAAGTACTTTCCAAGGTGGAAGGTTTACAAAACCCTGTGGTGGTGGTCGGCATGCTAATCTGCTCACCCACACTTTCCTGGCCCTAGTAGAGTTTAAGGATCCCATAGATAGCTCAAAGTGCCACAGACCATTACCCCAGAGAGCCCTCACTGTTGAAAGTGATAACTAAGGACAGTAAAGACCGGGGGAATGAGCCCCCACCACTATCTGAAACTTTGAGGAGAAATTTGCTAAATGGTTGCTGGGGGAGGGAAAACTGTGGAGGACTTGAAGAAACTATTCTTGCCACCTGGGGTGTTCCTCCCCAACACCTCTCCCGCTCAAGTACCCGTAATGGTGGCTGGAACCAATGCAGACTCCTATTTCTGCACCTGCCATTAGTCACGAGTCTTACCGGGCGGTTGAGGATCTTCTGGCACCCTCCCACCCCCAAGGGTGGGATGACTGGGAGACCTGGATAGACTATGTTGCCCCCAAGTGCTAGAATGGCAATGCTCGGAAGCTTGAAAAGCGAAGAGGGTTAGTGAGAGCCTCGAGGTCCTGCCCTGGCTACCATCCATTATTCAACGGGCCAGTAACCTAAGTGACTGCATGAGGCTATCTTGAGGCCCTGGAGAATGTGTAGGGAGCCCAGATTCTGATGAAGACCTATGGTGGAGAGTAAGAGATGCACAACAGTACCAAGGGAGTTGTTGTCTGTGTCTGTATCTCGCTGGAAAAATTGTTGCAAGAATGCCTCAGAAAGGGTAGTTTGCCAGCGATTGAACTGGACCGAACCAGGCTGGACAGGATCCTTAAGTCTGCCCCTTCTCAGAACTGCTTGCTTCAGTTCGCCTGGCAAATCGACTGAATCCCACCCTCCTATGATGAGTTAAAGAGAGAAATTGAGGAGTTGAAAAAGGCGACCTGGGAGGGACCTGCACCAACAGCTGCTGTATCGACCGAGGTGACTGAGGTGACCCATCAAGTGAAGTTCAGGGGCAGAGGTTGGCAGTAAATGAGTGCTCTGACAAGGAAAAGATATGCCACAATGGGGGCGAACTGTTGAGAGAGAGATCCGGGAATTCAAAATAGTCCTTTATGAAGCCCACGCCTGCAAATCTGGGCCCTGACCTATATCCGACTGCATGAGCTGCTGGGGGTGGGGAAATGCACCATGCATCTCCTGCTGATAACAGCTCCGAACTCGATTCCTTGACCATGGAAGTGGAGAAACTGACGAGATGTCCAAATGCTTATCACGCCGCAGACAGAGATGGCACCAAGGTTTCCAGTTAGTAATACCCCGCCCTGGCTCCCAGTGTGGCGCCGGCCAGCTCAAACTCCAGAAAGTATGTTTTGCTATAATTGTGGGAAAGATGGGCACATGAAAAGGAATGCCGTCCCCAAAGACACTGACAAATTGCATATAGGCTACAAGGAGAGCTTGGAGAACAAATCAGTGGTTAAGAGGTGCACGAAATGATCCCAGTGAGGGCACCAAAATGCTAACTCACGTCCTTTGTGGCAAGGTCAGTTGCCCAGGCCCAACTACCGCCTTCCAGACTGGTCCAGAATAGTGGGTCCCTCCATGGAGACCACTGTAAAGGTGAATGGAGTGTCTACAAGAGCTGTATTAGACAGTGGCTCCCAAGTGACAATTATGTTCCAGGATTGGTATCAGAAGCATTTGTCAGGCGTACCTTTACAACCATTAGAAGGACTGCATGTATGGGGGTTAAGTGAGAAGGCTCACCCTATTCGGGTATATACCGATTTGGCTGTCTTTCCCCACCTCCATGGCTGGAGTGGCGAACAAGTAGAGACCCTAGCCTTAGTGTGTCCCCCACTGGACTGTATGATGGTGTCCCTTTGTTGATTGGAACAAATGCTCATATGTTCGGAAGGCTGGCACAGTTGTGTTAGTGAAAACAGGGTCAAAGACTAGTAGAGCTTTAAGAGTTCCGGCTTTAATTAAGAAGGCCTATGAGGCACAGAGATGCTGAAAAAATAGAACCAGAGGAACCGGTCGGAATTGTATGGAAGAAGGATCCTGAGTTTCTGATCCTGGCGCCAAATGCCCAGTGTACCTTACAGGGAGAGGTCCGTATCAGAAAGGATGTTAAGAATAAAATATTAATGTTGGATGCACCAGGCGATGAAAATTGCCAGAGGGACTGCTTTGTCACCTAGTATTTTGCCCGCTAGAGCCCATGCTTATGCCAGAAGGGTAATGGTCCAAGTTCATAATGTGTCTGAAAGAGACATTCGAGTAAATAGAGGTTGCATCCTGGCTAATGTGCATTGTGCAGACACTGCAGTGCTACCCAGCAGCAAGAGTTCAAGGAAGAATGACAGAGTAACGCCGACTTGTTTGATTTCGACTCCCGCTGCCAGCTGAATGGAAAGTGAGGATCAGTGAGAAGCTTGCCCAGAGAGACCAGGTGTTTCTTTAAAGGAATGGGATGGATGCGCGGCAAGGAGCTGAGCACAATATCCGGCTGCATGACAAAGACCATTTCGTGAGAGGTCTCGACGCCTGGCACCTGCTGACATAGATGATGTGAGACGGCATCTGCAAGAGATGTTAGCTGCTGGTGTAATACAAGAATCCAGAAGCCTTTATGCTTCCCCATTGTGGTAGTGAGGAAAAGAATGGAACAGTAAGGATGTGTGTGGATTATCGCATCTAAACGCGGACTATCCCTGATCAGTACACAATGCCCTGCATTCAGGATGCTTTTGACTGCCTAAACGGGAGCAACTGGTTCTCTGTGCTGGATCTCCGCAGTGGTACTACCAGATCCCGATGGCCCCAGAGGACCGTGAGAAGACAGCCTTTATCTGTCCGCTTGGCTTTTGAATTCATGAGGATGCCTCAAGGATTTCAGGTGCCCCAGCCACTTTTCAACGATTGATGGAGCGGCAGTGGGGACATGAACTTACTAGAGTGCCTGGTATACCTAGATGATGTTATTGTGTTTGGCAGCTCACTGGAGGAACATGAGAGCAGATTATTTAAGGTATTGGACCGACTGGAGGACTTTATCTTAAACTGTCCATTGATAAGTGTCAATTCTTTCAAACATCAGTAAAGTAGTGGGACACATAGTATCCACCGAGGAATAGAGACGACCCAAGTAAAGTTGAGGCCCTGACCACCTGGCCACAGCCCAAAATCTAAAAGAACTGCAAAGATTCCTGGGATTCTGTGTTGTTATCGGCATTTCATCAAGGACTATTCAAGAGTGATCCGCCTTACTTAACCTCACTCAAGGTATCCCCAACCCACAAAAAATACCAAGTCAGCGTCCTCAAGACTGAAAGAGTGTATTTTCATCCGAGTGAAGTATTTGGGGCCTGCTGGACTCCTGATTGTGAGACTGCTTTTCATGAGATCATATATCAACTTACCCATGCTCCAGTGCTGGCCTATGCCGATCCAAGAAAACCTTCGTCCTGCACACTGATGCTAGCTTGCAAGGGTTGGGGGCTGTGTTGTACCAAGAGCACGAGAATGGCCTGAGACCAGTGGCCTTTGCCAGTAGAAGCCTGAACCCATCCGAAAAGAACTATCCTGTACATAAGTTAGAGTTCCTAGCTTTGAAGTGGGCTATTGTTGACCAATTCCATGAGTACTTGTATGGGGCTAAAATACTAGTAAAACTGACAATAATCCTTTGACCTATGTGCAGACCTCAGCTAGTTGGATGCCACTGGCCATAGGTGGCTTTCTGCATTATCTACATATGACTATGCTCTTGAATACCGAGCAGGTCTGAACCACATAGATGCTGATGCTCTCTCCTGGAGGCCTGTTCCCAGAATGATTGGGTCTGATTGGCAGAACCTGACATTCGGCACTCTGCCGGAAGTTTGACAGGGAGGAACAATGTCCACGGACGAGTGGACTGCATGGTGGATTGCTTGGGACCCTCTGAGAATTGCATACCTGCTGCTTATTGCCACTTTTCTGCAATAGACATTGGTGCACTGCCTCAGCTGGACAATGACAGTATTCGGCGGGCTCAATCCCGCGATCCCATGATCAAAGCAGCTTTAGAAGCCCTCTATGCAGGAAAAGATGTGTCCAAATTACGCTCCACGAATTTGAGAACTGCACTATTATACAAAGAAGGTCCTAAGTTGAAACTGATCAATAAACTGTTATACAGAGAAACAGCAGACAGAGGGGACAAGTAGACAAACAACAACTAGTGCTGCCCACTGCCTTCGAGACTCAGTACTGATGTCCTTGCACAACCACATGGGGCACCTTGGTATAGACAGAACACTTGACTTGGTGAGATCCAGATTCTGTTGGCCTAAGATGGGGGCTGATGTGGAGCAACACATTCGAACTTGTGAGTCGCTGCTTAGAGGAAAGCTTGCCCAGAGGCTGCCCCTTGTTAACATCACCACCAGTGCACCCATGGAGCTGGTCTGTATTGATTTTCTCAGTTTGGAGTCAGATCAAAGAAATATCAGTAATGTGCTGGTGGTCACTGACCATTTCACGAGATATGCCCAAGCTTTCCCCACCAAAGACCAGAAAGCATCCACTGTGGCCAAAGAACTTGTAGAAAACTTTTGTTCACTATGGGCTCCACAAAGAATCCATTCTGATCAAGGAGAGACTTTGAGAGTCGCCTGATCAAAGAGATGCTTTCTCTGTGGGGAGTGCGAAGTCCAGAACCACTCCTTACCACCTCCAGGGAACCCTCAGCCTGAACGTTTCAACCGCACTTTGCTAGATATGCTAGGCACCCTGCACCCAAAGGACAAGCCTGGATGGAGCCAACAAATTAGCACCCTGGTACATGCTTATAATGCACCAAAAGTGATGCCACTGGGTCCCCCCTACCGCCTGATGTTTGGAAGAGAAGCTCTACTACCGTAGATGTGTGTTTTGGGGTCTCTCCTGATGGGGTTCAAGCTGACAACTATTTACAGTATGTGCAAAAGTTAAAGGCCCAGCTAACTCATGCACTAACTGGCTCAAACCATGGCTGCCAAAAGAAATCTGGCCAACAAAGAAAGGTATGATAAAAGGTGAAAGCACAGGAACTCCAGGAGGGAGATCGGGTATTGCTAAGAAATCTGGGACTGCATGGCAAACACAAGATTGCTGACAGATGGCACCGTCTCCCTCACATTGTAGTGGGCAAACTAGATGATCTGCCTGTGTACAAAGTAAGGCCTGAGAATAATTCAAAAGATGTTAAAACAATGCATAGAAATCATTTACTGCCCATTGGACAAATCTTGATTGAGTCTGAGCCCCAGAAGATGCCCCTCTGGACCAGTGACTAGAGCTGCTGCTAAGAAAAGATCAAGAAAGTCTGCACCTACAGAAGCAAAGTTAAAGTGTTCCCTCCACAAGTCCCAGTTGAGCATGACTGTCAGTCCATATCGGAAGAAAGTGAGTGACTTTGAATACTATCCTTCTACGAACTGAGTCAATTGTTTCAGGGCAATCCCTAGTCAATACTGGAGATGAAGCTGGGCCTTCTGGACTGTCTAAGCCCCAGTCAGTCCTGAGCCAATGCTCCCAGAAAGTGAAGTGCAAAGCATCAGATCAGATGAAATGGAATCATTGTGCATGGTTGAACTGTTTGAGCTTTCAGGGAGGAAAATGATGGATTGGGTCAGACTGGTGATACACCAGAACAAGAAGAGTATTTTGAGTGCCCTGACAGTCCACTGCCAGTGTCCGAAGCTCCATGTGAGCCAAATGTTGTGGACTCAGAAACTGTAACTCCTGGAGCTGAAAGTGCCCCAAGTTCTAGCCTCTACCCCATGGAGACTCCTGACAAGTGAGGACAATGCTGAAAATGAGGCTCAGAGTGCAGAGACTGTAACAGTTCCCCTAGAAAGACTGGTCGAGCTGTAAAGCCTGTGGTGCACCTCAGTTATGATTCCCTTGGGAGGCCTGTGGACTTGCCTCTCAATGTTGTCCATAAAGGGTGTATGTGTCCCCGAGCTCATTGCCCAAACTGACGTCAGTGCTAACTCAAGTTACTTGTGTTGCCCTCTAGTATGGTGCCCTTGCCCCATCCAGCCGAAGGTAACTGATAGGGAAGGGCCCCTCTCTTCAGATTTCATGTACAAGAGGTAATAACTTGAGTTATGGTACAATGTGTATGTAATACTGTGTAAAGAGTGACGTACTGCAATGTTTCAGAAATGTGTTCTTGGTAAAATGATATATTGACTGATGATTACATGTAAGAGCCTAATGCAAATGTATATGGTTGCAGTTGAAACTTATCAGGTACTTGCTTGTCGGATGTCAAGCTTTCCCAGGCTAGGAAGGTGACCCCCTGCAAATGGGGGTTCCCAAAGACTTCAGGAGCTTGCTTGAATGCTCCAAGCCTGAATGGTGTTTGGCATTTAAGCCATTTATCAGTGAGTGTTTTTAGAGCCTCTGGTACTGTCTCTTTAAGAGCTGTCTGCTTGCAGACATAATTAGTTTGTATGGGGGACTGTGTCCTTCTCTGTTTGAGTACCACTCGAGCTGCTGCCATTCACTCCATTTTGCAGTCACTAGGAGTGCAAAGGAACTCATCTAAAGATATAACTGTTCGCCAGAAATCATTTAGAGTAATAATGAAATTACAGTTTGTCTAACTTGCTTTTGCAGTCAGAACTGTGTCTGCCTAGTTCCCATTCTGGTTTTGAACTGCTGAACTGGACCAATCAGTGTGGGGTAAGCTAGCTCTAAAATGGTGCCTTGGACGAATCAGAACTTGGACTCATAATCTGAGCCAGCCACAAGAGGATTGTATGGGCAGTGACTCTGGGAGATGTAGTTTAGACTTGGCGCCTTTTTGGACCAACAGCAGCAGTCTGGTGGTGACAGCCAATCCAGTCAAGAACTGGAGGAACTCAAAGGAAGTGCCGGTTTGTCTGTTGGGTTTCAGTTGAGCTCTGGCAGTGAAGAGGGAAGGAGCCCTGTGCTTTTTCAGTGTGCAGTTTTAGTCGGAAGACGTGTGTAAGGCCCAGAGTTCCGTCTGCAGCTTGTGTAACTGCTTGTTAGGACTGAATCTGTCCTGTGAAGAGAATCAAAGGATATCTGAGGTAGAAACCAGGCTCACCCTGTAGAAGACTGGAGAAATTGCTGAATTGCACTCGTCTGTCAGGAACTGAATCTGCTGTGTGTTCTCCGGGTATGTGCAGTAGTGCGATCGGGCTAGAGAAGCAGCCTGCCTGTTTGCCATATAAATGTGTGGGAGTCTCATGGAGCTCAAGAGTAGCCCTGCTGACATTGAAGGACCCTATCTTGTTTGGAGGTCGTGAGTACTAATTCAGGGTCACTCCCTGTTGAATTGCCACATTAAATCCAAATGGAATCACTGTACTGCTGACTGTTTAAAACTAATTTTCTTTTCTCTGTGTGAAAGGGCCCCTACCAGCTGCCACGGTTTGCACTAGCCACTAGGGCTTGGGTACCCAGGGACAGTAACTGGTAGGGATAGGCCTGTGCACAGAGCCATAGGTAGATGAGTAAAGTGAAAGAGCAAAGGCCGATGGCACATTTATAAGGTAGAAAAAGAAATGGGCAGACTGGATGGGCCTTGCGGTCCTTATCTGCCGTCAACTTCTATGTTTCTATATGTTTCTATAAGCCAATTAACCTGATTTCCCCGTCCTTGTTATATTCCCCCTAAATAAATCAGAGCTGCTTGTTTCAACAAAGTTATACTGCCTGAGGTATTTGTCTATGTTAAAGTATTGTACTGTGATTGTTGCACTGTATCTTATTTTACAGGAGGTCCCAGTGCCTGAACCAGCCCTGGGGGTAAGTGTATACTGTGAAGGTAATTCTGATATATTGTGTGGGCCACTAGTGGAAGAAAGGGGGTTGCAGTGTCCCAGAGGGCTGTGACCAAGTAAGTTTAACTATTGCAAACCCTGACCTCTGGGTGGAGGCACCCGCCATTGGATCCAGGCCCCTCAACCTGTTAGTGGCAAATCAGGCAGGGGTAGTAGCCCCTGAGATAGCGCCATCTAGGGGTTACACTTTCAAACTGGCACTGGTCGTCCCCCCAATTACTTTGGTGCAGGAAAGTGAGCAGCCTTCCTCACCTGGACCACTGGGCACTGACCAAAGCTGCAGGGGTATCCAGGAATTTTTCCTGATAAACCAGGCCTCGACCCTCCTTCCACGGCTGGCACAAAGGCAACACCTCCACTGTCACTGCACTCCACCTCCGTACCTGCCTTACCACACTGTGGCCCCCCATTCACTCTGGGATTCTGCTAGTCTTACTTCCTTGGGGTCCCTGCCAGGCCCACATTCTTGCTTCACACCCTGGGCTTGAATTAAGCTCCAGCATAGGGCTACCCTCCAAGGTCTGCCATTTTCGGCCTATGGCCCACCCGAACCTCATTGTACCAGCACCCCAGGACCTGTCCCTCCAAACAGGATCCCTGATTTGGGGTGAAAGGCTCCCCCAGCTCCCTCGACCCCCGCAATCGTCCTGCCACACCGGTTATGAGGGGAACCACTGCCACCGGTTCCCCTCCTGGGAGGGCCCTGCCAGCGCCCTCCCAGCTCTGGTGACCTGGGAAAATACACACACATGGGCTTCCTAAGGGCTCCTACAGTCTCTGGGCTTGCTAAAGCCTCCTACTGCCCTAGCCCCCAACAATGCAGGACCTGGCTACCTGTGTCCCCATGGAGCTCCATCCTCCACTCCTTGTCGACTACAGTACATGGAAACCATTATGACTGTATGCTTTTGGGGGGGGGGCCCCACTGGCCCTCCAGGACCACTGATCTCCCTCACTTCCCCACCTTATCTGCTCCTTACTCTGCGCTCCAGCCTCGCCCCTCCAGCCCTAGGCCTAATGCCTGGGCTGCAAAGACCCCAACACTTCCTGTCAGTCCCCTTATATACCCTCTTAAACTACTCTCTGCTGCCACCTTGAGGCGTCCAGACCAATATCTCCCAGAGCACTAAACCCATTTTCCTAGCTCAGGGGGGCTAGGCGGTGGAAAGGCATGCCTAAATGTGGGAATATAACCCTACTTTACAGGGGCTTACACATGAATAGAGATGTCACAACAGCGACTTCGTTATGGAGACAGGGATGGCCACAACACAAGACCAATGAAAGGAAGAGAAGCCTGTCCCAATCCATCCAGTGGAATTAAGACTAACCTAAACTAAACTACCTAATTTTTTACCATAGCACAGAGGAGAGGAAAACACCCCTGTTAAGACTTCAGGTTGCTGTCCTTCCAGGTAGTTGGGATACTATTGACTCAAGTGTTAGGGAGACCTATGACACACTGCAGAAAACTAAGGCACATGTAAGCTTCTATATAAGTAGGCAGCAGAGTGGACAACCAACCGGGCATGCTGGTAGGAACTGGAGCAGTGGAGAGCAGGGCCGTTGAATATCTGAGCAAGCTCAACTATAGTCAGGGCCCCTACTTTTCTGCGGCACAGTGAAACCAAGTTCTGCGGCAAGACTACCATTTGCCGCAGAACTTCTGTGTCGGTGTTTTGTAATTTCTGTGGAAGTTCTGTGGCACTAACAAACTACCACATCACAGTGTCAGCTTGCCATCCTGACTTCACTTTCAAGGCAGTGGTTATAGCAATCAGAATGGTGGAAGCACAGTAACACTAGTTCAAAAAATAACAGACTTATAAAAATAATTTTATGCCTAAAAAAGCAAAACAAATGTCTCTCCCTTAAGGTCATAGCCTGTTGCATAAATGACATATGTAGAGGGGATCTTGTGTGATAAATAAGGTATTTCTATATGCATGCTATCTATCTCACTAATGAAGTTTCCACTGTCTATCACTTATATATTTGCATGTGCTTTCTACACCACTCATGAGGTTCCCACTGTGTATCACTTATATATTTATATGCAATCTGTAACATACATACAAGTGTATATGTGTGTGTGTGTGTGTGTGTGTGTGTGTGTGTGGTGAGAGAGACAGAGATACTGTGTGTGTGTGTGTGTGTGTGTGTGTGTGTGTGTATGTGTGTGTATATATATATATATTTCTTTTTTTTTAATTTCCATGAACTTGCATCCTCATTCATACAGGTCCCATTGGAAATAGAATAGAGGAGTTATTGCAAAACTCATTTTTCATGTCAACCTGCTTACCCTGACACACTGCGTAACACCATCAGGCCATGACATACATGTGAACCAATTGTGAGATAGAGCTCTCCAGCCCATCACAATGTGTCCACCATGTGACAGAACACTGCACCATACCTTCCCAGGCTCCGAGCAGTGATGTGTTCCACCAATCCTTGTGCTGCCCAGCCAGCTCCCAGAGCTAATCTCTGAACCTGAGTTGCCGGCACAGAAGCTCAGCATGCTACCCTCTTGCCCAACAGCTGTCCCTGCACACAAAATTTCTCCATAACTTTTAGGTGATTTTCTCAACTAATGACAATATGTAATCAATAACCCTGGCAAAAATGCTTATAGTGCAATTATTTATTTAACAGGTTTATTCTTTCAACAGGTCTACACATTATTATATTCCACTTTTCTGGGCATAATTACTTTATTTTTCTTAAAAATGTAACAGTTAAATTCATTTTACCAGTTATTCATTTCAGATGGCATCTCTAAACCTTAAAGGCACAAATAGGTTTGTACAAAGTGAGGTATGGACTTAACAAATCTGTGCAATTGACAAGGTTTTGTTTAAGTTGGCCCTAGTGCAATAATGTAAGACTGAAAATTGTATTAGGATGTAGTGCAGGTTGAGCAAATATCACCAAGCATGATGTGCTGTGTCACCATCTCTGGCAGGGAGCTGTGGTAGATAAGTGACTGTTCATTTCGTTGACAATGCAGCCTATCTTAGCTAATGTATGATGTTATAGCAATGATAACATCACATTCTGAGCATATAGGGGGTTTTGGATATAAAAGAGGAAGGAAACAGATTCTATGGATAAACAGAAATATTAATAAAAATCACCAAGAAGAGTGAATTCTGCGGCACTGCAGAAGTTCTACTTGATGAGCTACCAAGTTCTGCGCCAAAAGATTATACTGACACATGGGAATTCTGAGAACCTTGACTATAGTGTGGAAAGGAGTAGTATGACCTCTAAAGTGAAGCAGACTGAGCCCTTGAGGGGTGAAGGCAGGGAGATGCCTGAGCTGAAAGGGCAGCAAAAGACAAACAAATGCAGGAGGTTAAGCACGCGAGAAGCACAACTGTCAGGAACCAGAGGCATACATTGCAATGCAACAGGCAGCCCAAGGTAGTAGGCAGGGAGAGGAGAGGAAAGGAGAGGCAGCCCAAATAAGCACCAAGCAGAAGTGTGGGGGGCAGGAAGAAGAAGAAGCCAATGAAGGAGCCTTGTAAATGGCAAACAGCACACCCCAGCAAAAACTCTGTGGTCTGAGGCAGCGACGGGGTGACAAGTCCACCAGTGGAATAAGCCCAGCAGAGGGAGGAGCAGAGAGGCCAGTAGGCACAATCACACCAGAATAGGCCCAGCAGCAGATCAAAGCAGGCAAGGAGTGGGGAACACAGGCACGAAGAAGCAAAAAAGAGCCATGCACCAAAGTGGAGCAGGCACCCAGAGGAGAGAGCAGGTGAACAAGCAGGAGCCAGAATGACAGACTGCACAGCAAGGACACCGAGGAGGCCTGCAAGCAGGAGTGCAGTAAGTCACAGCTGTGTGGCTTGAGGAAGGAGTAGGGTGGGAGGTAAGAGAACGGCAGGCTTGAGGCAGCATGCAGCTGCATGGCTGCAAAGAAACAGCGCAGCAGGAAATACTGTAGGGGGGCAGGCAGGAGTAAGTTGGCAGCTATGTGACTGCTTGAACAAAGAAATTAGCATTTGGAGGATGCTTGGGGAATGCACCCTTAAGTAGTGCTTGCTGGGTGGGGGTTTTGCCTGCTGCCCAACCGAATGCTAGGCTTAGCCTTGCAAAAGAAACAGGAACTGTACATAAGGCAGTATTATAAATCATGTTGAAGATATTTATTGTTAAACCATGACTGTACATAAAAATATATCATAAATCATGTTAAAAATAGTTGTTATTAAGCCAGCTCAATGGCACTGAGGGCTGAGGCACTGGACACCTTACCTCGCACCACTACGGCGACCCGTGTTCGGGAATGAGCATGGGCTGCCGAGGGTTGGCAGGGGAGGAGCAGGATCGAGCTTCCAATGGACTTACTTCCTTCTCCGGGGCCGCCAGTGGTCATGCTTAACTGGCCCCTAGTGGAGACTGGAGGACAGTGCACTGATGTTGTAGAAAAGGGGAGGAGATGGGGCAGATGCTATGTGGGAGCATGTATGGACACATGTGCGCTCCCTCCACAGGCGTCATTGCACACCTCATCTTCTGGGGAGAAAACCAGGAAATGGGTGCCGCAGCGACGACTGATGGAGGGCGCCTCGCAGGCTCCACTCCCGGCTAGCCACAGTGCTGGCCACATTAGAGCTGGTCTCTGGTGGGGGTTGGGGAACCTGCCGCCACCAGGGGGGTAAGCTGTGGGGGTATGGGTCAGCGCCAGATGGTGGATGCTGTGGGATGGGGCTGGGGCTCCCTCTGGAGGAAGAGGGCCGCAGCATTGAGGAAGAAAGAAAGAGCAAAAAAAAAATAGTTATTGAAAAATGGAACTCTAATTTAAAATCAAAAGGGTTTGCTTAGCAGAAAATTACAGGAACCCCTGTATGGGATATGGGCTATGCTAACTGAACTTAGAACTTTAGAGTTTTAGAAATATTAGCATGAGAGACCATCTATTTATTTTAAGAATACCTGGAATGTTTAGAAATAATTCTAATGGGTTAAGAATGATGTCATGATTTATAATGAAAGGAGAAGGGGACATTCAATTTTAGAATGAAACAGAAAAGGGAAATCCACCATGGAGAAGTGGTAGGGTTATGAAACACGAACAATGTAAACCAAAGCTGCATAGCCAGTCCCAACAAAGGCAATTCCAGAAATGACAGGCAATGTGCATTAAAGCTCATAGCCTACCAGGCAAACTCCCGGAGCTCACAGCCATGTTGGCAGAGACACAACTAGTGTGGGTTGCAGTCACAGAAATATAGTTCACCATGAACCACACCTGGGATGTGGTCATACCAGGCTACATGCTCTTCAGAAGAGACCCCAAGGGGAAAAAGGGTGTAATGGTAGCTCTGTGTGTATGGGAGGGGATCAGTGCAACAGAGATCCAGGGAAAACACAGAAACGCAGAGGCCCTGTGGGTCACCCTGGGAGCTTGGGACAAGGACCCCATCCGAGTGGGGGTTATACACAGACCCCCATCCCAGGAAGCAGACTTTGACAAAGAACTCCTAGAAGCCATCTCAATGATGGCTGACAAGGGTGAGCTACTACTAGTCAGAGAATTCAATCTGCCCAATGTATATTTGACCTCATACACTGCATCCACTGAAGACAGTAGGGAGTTCCTGATTACACAGAAAGGTGCAGGGCTCAACCAGCTAGTGAACTCACCCACTAGAGACAATGCAACCCTAGACCTGCTGATCACAAAACAACTTAAGGGTTTCAAATGTACAGGTGGGCGTCAACCTGGGGACCAGCAACCACAGGTCAGTTTGGTTAACAATCAACAAAGCAGAGGGAATATGTCACACAAACATCAAAATCCTTGATTTCCGTAAAACAAACATTCCATGGATGAGATCAAGAATCAAATCAATGCTATCCAAGGGTAGCTCAGGGAATGTGGAAGAAGACTGGCAACATTTTAAGGAGGCCATAACTACAGTTACTGAACAATGTGCAAGTCAAATCAGTAAATCAAAAAGAGGGAAGAACCCTGTCTGGTTCACCAGAGACATAGCAGCAAAAATAAGGGAAAAGAAGAGGGCCTTTAAGCAGTACAAAGAGTCACAGAAGGAAGGCGACATGGACAATTAGAGAAAGAGTAAGGGAGGACTAGTCAGATTAGCAGCACAAGATGGCCAGATGGTAGAAGAAGACAAACTCAAAGCAGATGTGTTGAACAAATTCTTCTGCTCTGTATTCACAATAGAAGATAGTAGTAAAGGATCTCCACTAAAGTAGACAGAACACAATAACGAGGAGGCTGATGCTAGCCCCTTCACAAGGGAAAGGGTCCTAGAAGAACTAAACAAACTTAGGGTTGATAAGGCAATGGGACCGGATGGTATTCACCCAAGGGTGTGGAAGGAGCTATGGGAAGAAATTGCAGGACCACTAGCAGAACTATTCAGTAAATCACTGAGGAGTGGCACAGTACCTCAGGACTGGAGAACAGTAACAGTAGTGCACTTGCACAAGGGAGAAAGCAGAGAGGATACCGGAAACTGTTGCCCAGTCAGACTAACCTCTATAGTGGGAAGAATTATGGAGGCACTACTAAGAGAAAATAGTGGAATACCTGATGGAAAATGGAAAACTAGACCCCAAGCAACATGGCTTCATGGCAGGATGATTATGTCAAACAAACTTGTGTCATTTCTTTGACTGGGTTACCAAAACAATAGACCAGTGTGGTGCGGAGGACATCATGTACCTAGACTTTAACAAAGCCTTTGACACCATCCCCCACAGGAGATTGGGAAGCAAACTACGGCATGCAGGGTTAGGGCATCAGATACTTAACTGGGTTAGGAATTGGCTACAGAATAGGAAGCAGAGTGTCTTGGTCAATGGGGCTTTGTTACAAGAGGGGGAAGTAACCAGCAGCATTCCAGAGGGGTTGGTGCTAGGTCCAGTCCTCTTCAACATCTTCATCAGTGACATCACAGAAGAATTGGAGGGTAGGGTGTACCTGTTCGCAGACGATGCAAAGCTCTGCAATAGGGTGGATACACAGGGGTTCTATGTCGTAATGGCAATCGCAGAATAGCGATTACCGTTATGGCGAGTGTACATCGCCGACAATTAATTTCGGTGATGCACACTCATAGTGAGGATAAAGAGGGTGCCCATGACCTACAGTATTTATTTTAATGTGGGGCTGTTGCCTGCACCCCCACTAATGGATTCTCAGCTCCAGGGAGGTGCATGTCGGGGGAAAACTTGGAAAACTTAAATGCTGCCCACCGCCAAAAAAGAAAATGCACCGTGCCGGACCCGAGCCCTGTACCTCTCAAGCGACCACCCACCTCACCACACTAGTGGTCCAGCTCGGCAGCTGCCCACCACACCCCCTCTCATATACCTTCCTTCCCCTTCCTCCCCCTGTGTGTATACATGCGTATTTTCTTTCACCCTACCTCGTCCACCCTGGTATCCACTTGCTACCCTGCCAGGTAGCCCTGTACATAGGCGCCGTGATTGAGTCACCCTTCTTTAAGCGCTCAATCACGGTTGCCCTGTACATGGTATACCATACACTGGAGGGGGCCACAAGCATGGTAGTTGACCTCAGGAAACAAGAGAAAAGGTCAAAACACTGGCAGTTAAAATTTAATGCCAAGAAATGTAAGGTCATGCACCTGGGAAAGCAAAACCCAGAGGTAAAGTACACTCTGGATGGGCACCAATGTAATATAGATTAATGACAACGGGGAAGTCTCACCAAGCTGACTTTGGGACTCCTTTAAAGCCTTCATGAGAGGGAGGATTGTTAGCTTTTCATCCTCTAAGAAAAAGCAAAGGGAAAAAGATTTAACCCAAATGGAGCAGAAATGTTTAAATTTGCAAAATGAGTGCAAACAAAACTGCAAAAAGGAAGGAACTTTGCTTAATAACATCACAAAGTTAAAATATGAAATCAATAAAATTCTACTAGGACAGAATACTCTTTATATAGAACTAAACAGACCTTTTGGGAAGCTGGCGAAAGGGCAGGGAAGCTCTTGGCCCATCAGCTAAAATAGAGGGTTGATCAGAACTTGATTCCAGGTATTTCTAGTGCTCTAGGAGCCACTGAGGTTTCAAATTCTAAAATAAACTTAGAGTTTGAATCTTTCTTTAAGGACTTGTACTTGGATTCAGGTAAGAAGGATGTGGGAAGCTCACAGATTTTCTAGATTCAGTTAACCTTCCAAGCCTTGATGAAGAAGATAGAGAAATCCTGAATCCTCCTATCTCCCAAGCATAATTTGATAGCATTATTAAAGGTCTCTGTCCAAACTAGACTCCTGGCCCAAATGGTTTGCTGGGAGCATTCTACAAACTCTAGGTAATAAAACCAAAGATTACCTTTTCAAAGTTTTTATTTCATCTTCTACCTCACAGTCCTTACCTGATTCCATGTACCTTGCATACATCACTTTCATTCTTAAGGATGGAAAGGATCCCTTGCAATGTGAGAGTTACAGGCCTATTTCTCTCCTTAATGCTGACTATAAAATTCTTGCCCAGATTCTAGCTTTTAGACTGAAGTCTTACCTTACTGAACTGTTAGGGGGATAACAAGTAAGCTTTGTACCAGACAGGAGTGGAGTAGACAGTATGCATAGGATTTTAAATGTACTGTAATTTGGGAAGGGCAAAATGCACAATCCAGCTGCAGTACTAGCCTTTGATTTCTGCAAAGCTTGTGATTCCTTGGAATGAAACTATCTCTTTCAAGTGCTTAAGAAATTTCACCTGGCAGATACTCTTATTTCTTGGCTAGAAATCCTTTACAAAAGACCTTCTGCTAAAGTGATCTCCAATGGTTTTATCTCAGACTCCTGTTTGAATAAAGGCTCCAGACAAGGTTGTCCTCTCTCCCCGCATTTTTATTTTGCCCATTGAACCATTAATTAGGAAAATCTCGGAATGCCATGAGGCCAAAGGAATCAGAACAGGTGAAATCAACAATAAAGTATTTGCTTATGCAGATGACCTGCCGGTATCTCTCTCAAAACCAAGGGACTCAGTAACACACCTGGGTAAAATTTTTTATGTTTTTGCCAACTTCTCTGGCCTTAAATTAAATTGGGCCAAGACTCAAATGTTATCACTAAACTCATATTTACATCCAGGGGACTCTCTAGGGATGATACAATCTGAACTTGGATGCTCTAGCTATTTGACTTACCTAGGAATTAAATTATCTAAGGAAACCCATAATCTTGTAAACTTAAATCTCCTCCCTCTAGTGAAAGAAATTGAAGCAGACTTGCAAAAATGGCAAGTCCTTAATCTATGAATATGGGGTAAGATTAACTCTATCAAAATGGTTATAGCCCCTAAATTATTTTACTTCTTTCAGAACTTACCCCTGAAAATAGACAAAGGAATTTGGAATTCACTAAATAAAGTAACTAGAATTTTTATTTGGAGCTCCTCTACTCCTAAGCTTTCTGTTGCAAAATGAAGGGATCACAAGTCTGATGGTGGTTTCAGACTCCCACACTGGGAAAAATATAAGTTCCTGGTATAACGCTTCTCACTTAGACAAACACCTACCCTTGTGGTTCAGGGCTGAGATGTAGATTTTGCAACCATGTAAGCTGTCTATCTCTTTACTAAACTTCCTCATTCCCTAAATGATACTATTTGTATTAATAATTCCATCTAGGTAGTCAAGAAAATGAATAACTTGCTTGGCATTGAGAATTTACCTGCTTGCTTGACTGCACTTTGGAATAATACTACGCTATCATATAATCAAGCACCAGTAATGAATATTGAGTGGCAGAAGCTAGGTATTACAAATCTACAAGATTTCCTAGGTGAAAAAGAGGAACTGCTTTCCTTTAATCTACTCAAAAACTGGTATAATAATCCAAGATTTCACTTTGCTTACTTTCTCCAACTAAGAAAGGCTCTTCAGGACTCAATTCTAGGAGTAGATCTAACCTTGGAGAAAACACTGAGTGAAATGCTGTCCTCAAGGCGGCAAACTTAAGGAAAGGAGTGAGTTTACTGTATAAACTCCTAATGAACACAAATGACCCCTCTCTGTTATCAGCCTCAGCCAAAAGTAAATGGGAGGGTGACATTGGGGAGTCTATTACTGCAGAGGAATGGGCCTCGGTCTGGGATAAGAAAAAATTACTCACCTTAGTAATGTTGTTTCTTCTAATGGAGTCTTGCTATATTATGACTATTGCAGTTTGTCCCACCATTAGAACTGCTCCGGAGGTGAAAGAGTTAACTTCCATGCGGGGCATGGAACTTAGAGCGCGAGCTCAGTTAGAAAAGCTCTGTCTGGGATATTTCAAACTGAAACTGTCAGATCTTTATGAGCAAAGCTCACTGAGGTTCTGTGTGGAAGCTGTAACCTACACTAGCCAACTGGCTACTAAAATATTAACACATTTTCCTGGTCCCAACACCAAGACTCAAGTCAGGGACCAGAAAAAGATAAGATAAGAAGATAAGATAAAATAAAACACAACACCCAAACACCCCAAAAAAGAAGGGGTGGAAAACATAAAAAGGGGCATCAATAAGTGCCAACAGTGGACTGCCCACCCCATACCCAAAGTAGAAGTTCTGAGAGGGGCAGGCTGGGGGGGAGGTCATAATATAGCAAGACTCCATTAGAAGAAACAACATTACTAAGGTGAGTAATTTTTTCTTCAAACAACATGAAGTCTTGCTATATTATGACTATTGCAGACTACACAGCAGTACCTCCATGGAGGAGGGACAGAACCTACTTAGGGAATAGGCTCTTGAAGCACGGCTGTGCCAAACCGAGCATCCCTCCTGGCCTGGATATCCAGGGAGTAATGCTTGGTGAAAGTGTGTACTGTTTTCCAAGTAGCTGCTTGACATATCTCTAAGATAGGGATGTCTCTGGCAGCAGCTAGAGACGCAGCTGTACCTCTGGTAGAGTGAGCCCTCAGGCCTGAAGGAGGAACCTTACCCAGTTTTGATAGCAAATTGGATACAAGAGACAATCCACCTGGCAATGGATCTTTAGTGGCAGGTTTCTTTCCCAACCTCACCATAAGTGAGAAATAGTTGGAAGGAGTCAAACCTGTGACCCTTGGTACGCCTATGTAGTAACTTAGGCCCCTTAACATCTGTTGTGCAACCTCCTCTCACCAGAGGAGGAATGGTCAGTGAAGAACACTGAAGTGAAATAGATTGATTAAGGTGGAAATCTGAAACCACCTTAGACAAAAACTTCCTGTTAGTCCTGAGGACTACCTTATCCCTGTGAAAGGAAATAAAGTCAGTCTCCACTGACAAAGCTTGTAACTCACTTATGCGCCTGGCAGAAGTGATGGCTACTAGAAATACAGTTTTCCAAGTCAAGTACTTAAGCTCTGCCGAAGACAGAGGTTCAAAGGAGGGTTGCATCAGCTGAGCAATGCAAACATTAAGATCCCAGGCAGGGGCAGGGTCCCTGAATCGTGGATTGGTATGAAGCAATCCCCTAAAAAACTTTTAAAATACAGGGTGAGCAGAAAGAGAAGAGGGCTTCCCTGCTGAAATAAAAGCCGAGACAGCTGCCAAATGCACTTTCAGGGTAGCTGGTCTCAGTCCCAAAGAATTAAGATGGACCATATAGTCCAAAACAGTGGGCAAATCAGCAGATTCTCGAGAAATATGCTTCCCAGAACACCATATGGAAAACCTTTTCCACTTGGAGTTATAGGTAGCCCTAGTGGAAGGCTTCCTAGAAGCGTTCAAGATTTTGAGAACACCTTGAGAAAGTTGTAGATCAGCAAACTAACTCCTCAAGAGCCAGGCCTTGAGGTTGAGGGATTTGAGATTCGGATACCAGACTCTCCCCTGGGCACAGGTTAACAGATTGTGGTTCCTGGGGAGACACAGGGGAAGATGGACTGCTAAGGACAGAAGGAGTGGGTACCAGGGCTGCCTGGCCCAGTCTGGAGCAATCAGGATCATCTTGCAGGGCTGAGATCTGATTTTGACTAGCACCTTGAACAGGAGAGGGAAGGGGGGGAAGGCATAGAGAAACTTCCCTTCCCAATCGAGGAGAAAGGCATCCAGGGGGACTGAGCCCAACACTGGGGGCCTGCAACAAAAAAGTGGAAGTTGATGATTGTCTGGGGCTGCAAAAAGATCTATCTGAGGGGTGCCCCATCTGGCAAAAACTATCCCCAGTACTAGGGGATCCAGTGACCATTCATGATGGCCCTGGGAAATCCTGCTGAGAGCATCTGCCAGGACATTGTCCTTGCCTGGGAGGTGAACTGCTATGAGGGAAGTGTTCAGGGAATAAGCCAGAGACCACAACTTCATCGCCTCGGTGCACAAGGCCGAAGACCGAGTGCCCCCTTGTTTGTTGATGTACCACATTGTAGTGGTGTTGTCTGTTCTGACCTGTACCACTTTGTTCTGAACAGATGCAGAAAAACCTGAAGTGCTAGAAAACAGCTCTGAGTTCCAACAGATTGATGTGGAGCAGAGATTCCTGAGGGACCACAATCCCTGGGTGGAGAGGTCGCCATGTGAGCTCCCCCATCCCAAGAGGGACGATCTAGTAAGGGTCAGGGAGTGAGATAGAGGATGAAGGGCACCCTTGTCTCAGATTGCTCTGATCCTGCCACCACTGAAGGGCCTGGATCAGGTTCGAGTCACTGGGATCAACTTGGATAGGGAATCTCTTTGAGACCAAAAGGCTCTCAAATGGAACTGAATGTCCCTCATCTGAAATCTTGCTCCTTGCACTACAGCTGTGGAAGCAGCCATGTGTCCTAGGAGCTGTAGGAAATGCCTTGCTGGTCGAGACTGCAGAGTGAAGGACGAGGCAGGGCCACCAGGTCCTTACCCTTTCTAGGGAAGGAAGGCTCTGGCTGCTTTGTGTCCGTCCTGCACCTATAAAGGTGAGTACCTGGACAGGTTCCAGAACTGACTTTGGAAGATTGAGAAGAAAGCCCAGAGGTAAGCAGCTGCTGAGTAACTTGCAGGTATGATTTGACCTGGTCTGAGACTGACCCACAATGAGCCAGTCATCTAGGTAGGGAAAGATGGCAATCTTTTGCCTTCTTAAATGAGCAACTGCTACTGCCAGACATTTTGTGAATACCCTTGGGGCAGAGGTAAGGTCAAGGGCATTGCTCTGAACTGATAATGGCCTGAGGGCAGTTCGAATCTGAGGTACTTTCGGTGGGAGCTTCTGATAAGAACATGGAAGTAGGCATCCTTGAGGTCCAGGGAAGCTAGCCAGTCCCCTGGCCTTAGGGAGGGTAAAATCATTCCCAGAGTCACCATTTTGAATTTTGGTTTTAAAAGGTGCTTGTTCAGATATCTTAGGTCCAGGATGGGCCGCCACTCTCCTGTCTTTTTGGGGTAAGGAAGTACCTGGAGTACAGACCCTTGCCCTGATGTAGGGGAGAAACCCTTTCTACAGCTCTGAGAGGCAGGAGGGTTGAGACTTCTGTTTCCAAAGCAAGAGTCTCTAGAGGGTTTGCAGGTGGAAAAGATCTGATTCTCATCTTTGGAAATGTTTTGAAGCTGAGAACCAGACCCTGGCTTACTACTTCCGGACCCACTTGTCTGATGTTAAAGACTCCCAGTCCTGGACGGCGTAAGTCAGCCTGCCCCCTACAGGTAATGGAGAACGCCCTGGGCATCCCATCAGGGTGCCTGTTTGGCAGGGGCTTTAGGCTGAGGGGTGGAGCAGGCCTGCTTGTGCCCCGCCTGCCTCTCCTCTGAAGAACCCCTCTGAACATAAGCTGAAGAGGAGGCCTGGTTTGGTAAAAGGCCTGTGAAAAGGCCTGCCTCTACCCCTGGGGCTGCCTCTGAGGAGTGGCTTGGTCGCTCCTTGGCTTGTGCACTCTATAAGTGGTTCTATATTCATCCATTTTCTTCATATAATTCTCTGTCTGCTCCCCAAACAGAGAATTTCCCACCACAGGAAAATCCATAGCCTTAGCCTGGGTATCCCAGACAAACTAGTACACCTGAGCCAAGCCAATCTACTAAAAGCCACAGATGTAGCCATGACTCTAGAGGATACATCATTAGAATCCACTGCAGCATGGAATTGCACCTTAGATGCCCTCACCATCAGCAGCCACCTGCTCCAGCTCCTTGGCAAGCTGGCCAGGGGCCTGTTTGGCTAAATCCATGACAGTATCCCATCTAGATTTTTGGTATCTTGCAACATAAGCCATATAATTTGCTTGTCTGATCCCAAGGACGCTGCCATGTATTGTTTTTAGCCATGGCATCAATCTTCCTGGAGTCCTTGTCAGGAGGATGTGAAGCCAGGGAATATTAGCCTTATCACAGGCTGCAGCCTGAACTACCCCAACATGGCTGCATTGCTGTGAAAGAAATTCTGTATCAGGACTGACAACGTACCTCCTGTCCATCTTTTATCCACAGGAGGCACAGAATTAGGAGCTTTAAAATTTTTATTGTTTGCTTCCTAAAGGATTTATGTAAAGGAATAGACAATCTCCTGGACTCTGGGATATCCATCATCTCTACAAAGTCAGGCTCCTCTTGCTCATCCACAGCTTCCTCCAAAGGAAGCTGGAGGGTTTCAGCAACTTTTTTATAACACAGAAAATGAGAAGGGGACTCAGAAAGCCTAGGAGGAGATTCTCCTAAAGGTCTGTCTGGGGAGATGTCCAGTTCAATGGGCACATCCAGACTTTCAAAGTCACATTCGCACTGTTCATAATCATCCTCCCCCTCCTCTGGTTCATAAAACTCCTCTATATCATATTCTTGAACCGGTGGAACCGGCCGAACCGACCTTTTGCCAGACAGTGGCGGTTCGGATGGAACTGGGGAAAGTGACTGGACAATTTGGATTGCCCTGGCTATCTCTGCAGCAGTTGGAGAAGGGATTTTTGACTCCACACCTGCTGATTTTCTAGTTCTCTTTGCTGGAACTGGCTCCTCAGAGTCAGCTTTACGTTTGCCCGAGGAAGTCTGGCCCTGGTCAGAGGGCACTCCTTCGGTCGTTTGGCACTGAACCGGGCTGGCCATCCGGGTCAGTGGACTTTTTGGCCTCTCGTTCCCTGAGCCTACCAACTCTCTTATCTAGGGTAGCTGCAGGGAAATTCTTGCAAATCTGGCAGTCTGCATTGAGGTGGTCAAACCCCAGACAATAAACACATGTGGTGTGTGGGTCAGCCTTGGCAAAGGCTTCCCAGAACACTACAGTGTTGAAACCCAGTGGGCCCGGTTTTTCTTTTGGGTTTCTGAGACATAATGCCAGCCTAACCAAAAACTTGCCCTTTTTTTCGGCAGTGCCAGGCAAGACACCCTTATCGGTTCCCAACCGTGTCACGGGTCGTGGAAAAAAACGTAATGAAATCCGTTTTTTTTAGAACCGATAAGAACCGGGAACTGCACTCTAAAAAGCCTTTAAATGCTTCAGAATAAAGTTTCAACACAACCTGATCGGTTCAAACCGAACCGATAAACATTTACAAGTTCCACACAGAAATAAACCTATCTATTACTTACAATACCATAGACAGAGCTTGAACCGATCAGTTTGCGGTTAAAATAATGGTAATCGCGGTTGAATTTAACCGAGAAAAAAACTCTTTAAACCGAGAAAATGAACCGAGCAGTAGGAGGAATCTCCGAAGCGACTGTTTAGTGAGGCGGAGTAAAGAATCTGACAGTTTCAGTTTGAAATATCCCAGACAGAGCTTTTCTAACCGAGCTCGCGCTCTAAGTTCCATGCCCTGCATGGAAGTTAACTCTTTCACCTCCGGAGCAGTTCTAATGGTGGGACAAACTGCAATAGTCATAATATAGCAAGACTTCATGTTGTTTGAATGCCTGTTGTAGTAACACAGAGATCCAAGCTAGGGCAATACAATATAAAATTCTTCACTATTACTATTATTCCCCTAAAAAACTATTCTCAATGGGCCTTCAAACAGATGGGAAATGTTGGAGATGTTAGGAAGCAGATGCGGATGTATGCCATATGCTTTGGTCCTGTTCTTCCATCAGAGACATTTGGAGGAAGGTTCATAAAGTTTGTGACTCTGCATTTGATTCATTGATTCCTTTTAATCTGAAATTTCTTATCCTGGGAATAAAATGTAGGCCAAAGTAGTTTAAATAAGAGCCTAAACTCTGTTATATGGTCAGCTGCTTTAACTCTTAAGAAGATACTTCTCTCATATTGCAAATCTCCTTCCCCTCCTGTTTATGCAGAGTGGACCTCCAAAATGAGTGAAACCGTAAATAATGAGAGATTGGCATGTAAGACTGTTGATAAAAGTTTTATATTTGAAAAAAACTGGGCCCCTTTCCTTACTTATTTAGGTGTTACATAATTAAGTGTTGTTCTTTTCAGTCCTGATCCACCATGTAATGTCAAAATTGCCTTTTTATTAACGTAGATTCTGTAGTATAATGACCCTGTGACTATTTATATTTAACTGTATGTAATTCCTTGTATGAGATCTAACAGTTTCAGCTATTGCACAAGCATGTCTTTTGTTGCTACAATATGCTCTTTTCTCTGTGTGTTTCTACTTGATATATTTTGTTTTACAATAATCAAATAAAATCTTTAAAGCAAAAAAAGGGAAGGGACCTGGGTGTATTCATCACCAATGACTTCAAAGTCACAAAACAGTGTGAAAAAGCTGTGCAGAGAGCAATTGGCATCCTCAGATGTATGGATAGGGGCATTACAAGCAGAAAGCAAGAGGCAATCATGCCACTATACAGATACTTGGTAAGGCCACACCTGGAGTACTGTGTCCAGTTCTGGAGGCCACACCTGAAAAAGGATATAGACAGATTAGAGACAGTGCAGAGAAGTGCTACTAAAATGGTGAAGGGGCTGCACCGTGAGACATATGAAACTAGGCTGAAGGTACTAAAAGTGTACTCACAAGAACAGAGAAGAAATAGAGGAGACATGACCGAAATGTTCAAATACGTTAAGGGAATAAACAAGACAGAGGATCTCTTCCAGGTAAACAATGGAACTCGGACACGGGGACACAACTTGCGTCTGGTGGGAGGCAAGTTCAGGAGCAACTATAGAAAGTACTTCTTCACGGAGAGGATGATAGACCCATGGAACAGCCTGCCAGCACAGGTGGTGGCAGCTAAGACAGTAAGAGAATTTAAACTAGCGTGGGACAGACAGTGTGGACAGCTTGGCTTGAACAATTAAAGGGGGGGGTAGCCACCTTGGGCAGACTAGATGGATCAAATGGTCTCCATCTGCCGACACCATTCTTATGTTCTTATATTCTAATGTCACTGAAGGGAAGAATATACTTTTTTTGTACTTCTTTTTTCTAGCACCCGGCGTGACCTTGGACCTCCTTCAATCACCCTCAATGTCCCTTTCCTGCATGTAGAACTCTTGGGTTCTGGCATGCCATTCCTGCCTTTGCTCATTCCTAGCTCTGGACCCTGGGCAGGTAACCTGGGGAGGAAGATTCAAGGGGAGCTTCAGAAGAACTACTTCACAGAGTGAGTGGTGAACACTTGGACCAGACTGCCAGAGTATTTGGTATCACCTGACACTGTAACAGCCTTCAAGCTCACACTTAAGAACTTTGAAGTAAATGAGGGCACTGAGTCAGTGGAAGGGAGGAACATCAGTTGTTTCCTTTCTTCTTAAATTATTATATGTGTAGGTATATGCATGCCATACCTGTGTATGGTTGATAATTTTGGGGCCTGGGAAAGCCCTCTGTCCTCACTGGTGGCCGTGGTACATATGGACACTGCATATTTAGGGTTATAAATTCCCTGCACTGGACGCCACGACATCTGAAGATGTGGAACAGGCAGCTATCAAGAGAGGGCAGGGGATTCATGCTGGCGGTGCTGTGTGAGTTCTTGGGGAGATAATCAAGCTTGAGAAATAGGGACAGTTGCCCAGAACAGGAGGTATGGATAGAAAAAATGAGTAATTTTATAGTAAAAAAACAAAAACAAGGCGCTGCGTCAGCATGTGGTCTAAAATCAAAACAAAATGGTTTTATTAAATGCATGCTGAAAATAGAGTTAAAAATCTACGTTTTGACCTTACGTCTTCTTCAGGAAATATCTAAAAGAGAAAAAAAACAAAGTTAGTGTAGAGGGGAGGTTAAATGAGGCATATGTATATATATGTGTGTGTGTGTATATATATATATATATATATATATATATATATATATATATATATATATATATATATATATATATATATATACACACACACACACACACACACACACACATAGGGGAAAGAAAAAAGGAGAGGCTCTGGGATAAGAAGTGATAAATGGCAAGATTAAGAGAGAAACTGTGAAACAAAAAGGTGATGATGGGAAAGATAAAGCGTAATAGGAGTGAAAGAGCATGGAAGTCCCCAGGTGGGGACTAATTAACAGGGCCTAGTAAGAAGACTAAAAGGTGACAAATGTGTGGGAAGGAGACAGAGATGGAGACTTATGGTGAATATGAAAATGAAATTAAATGAGTACGAATACAAACAGACTTTAGGGAAAATAAGGGGCGACTGAAAGATGTTAGTGGAAAATAAGTCTATCATTCAAGCCAGAGGGCTGCTGGGAGCCAAGGCGGATGATCAGCTTGGCTTCCATGTTTTTTCTATGGTCAGAATCCCAGAAGCCCTGCTGAAGGACACAGACAGAAAGGTCATTGACACTATGGTCCCTGGAGATAAAGTGGAATACAATGGGTTTAGCAGTGTCACCATTCCTGACTGCTCTGTAATGTTCCCTGAAATGGTCAGCAAGGCGCCTACCATAGTATGTGTGAAGTGGGGAGGGACCTGCTTAAAATGCACATAACCAAGAGTGCACCTGTGGTCAGAATGACAAGGAGTGTCTCAAAAAGTTACCACTACTGAATAGCTGCAGACATTTTTAGATAGAAACATAGAGTTTGACAGCACATGAGGACCGCTAGGCTCACCCAGTCTGCCCATTTCCCTACCTATTGGATAAGCTGCAGATTCTAGTTAACCAACAGCCTACTTCCTCCTACCCCTCGCTATAACTACCTTATGTCTGTCCCATGCATTCTTGAATTCCCCCACTATTTTTGACCCCACAACCTCCTCAGGAAGGTGGTTCCATGCATCCACCACCCACTCTATGAAAAAATACTTCCTCACATTGCCCCTGAGCTGTCCCCCTCTATCTTCAAATTGTGCCCCATGGTTCTTGCACATCTCTCTTTCTGAAAGATGCTCCCCTCTTGGACTTTGTTGATTCCCTTGAGGTACTTGAAAGTTTCTATCACGTCCCCCTCTCCCTCCTTTCCTCGAGGGTATACATATTAAGCTCTTTTAGTCTCACTTCATATGACTTATGTTGCAGACCCTGCACCATTTTAGTTGCCCTCCTCTGGAGTGCCTCCATCCTGACTATACTCTTGCGGAGATGGGGTCTCCAAAACTGCATGCAGTACTCCAGATGGGGTCTCACCAACTGTCTGTACAGAGGAATAACAACGTCCTGTATTCTTCTGGTGATGCCTCTCCCTATGCAACCCAGTATCCCCCCAACCCTCCTTACTGCCTTCTCACATTGTTTGCCTAACTTAAGGTCATCTGATAGGACTACCCCAGGTCCCTTTCCATTTTGTTGTTGTTATTACCCCACAATTGTGTACTCTTCCCTGGTGTTTTGTTTCCCTGGTGCATTACTTTGCACTTCTTTGCATTGAATCTAAGCTGCCATATTTTTGACCATTCCTCCAACCTTGCCAAGTCTCTTCTCATCCTTTCCACCTCCCTTTGTGTATCAACCCTGTTGCAGATCTTTGTGTCATCTGCAAAGAGGCATACTTTTCCTTCCAGTTCCTCCACAATGTCTCATATTAAGACATTAAAGAGGACTGGTCCCAGAACTGAACCCTGCGGTACCCCACTAGTAACCCCCCTTTCTTCAGCGTGTACTCCTTTTACTATTACCCTCTGCATCCTGTTGTCCAGCCAATTTGTTACCCAGGCTACCACCCTGGGACCCACTCCCAAGCTGGCTAACTTGTTTATTACTCTTTTGTGTGGAACTGTGTCAGATGCCTTGCTAAAGTCTAGGTAGACCACATCCACAGCCCCTTCTTGGTCTACTACTTTGATTACCCAGTCAAATAAATCTATTAGATTCGTCTGACATGACCTTACCGCTGTGAATCCATGTTGCCTTGAGTCCTTTGCCCCGCTGGCCTCTTGGTACTCAACAATTCTTTCTTTCAGAAGTGATTCCATCATTTTCCCTATCACTGAGGTCAAACTAACAGGTCTGTGGTTTCCTGCCTGTGCCTTGCTTCCACTTTTGTGAAGGGGAATCACATCCACCGTCCTCCAGTCCTCAGATACCACACCATCCTCCCATGATGTGTTAAAAAGGGTAGTCAGTGGTGTTACTAGGGCTCCCCTTAGTTCTTTTAGAATTCTGGGGTGAATCCCATCAAGTCCTATTGCTTTGTCCAACTTGAGTTTTAGGAGTTCTTTCAGGACCCTTTCTTCTGTGAGTGGACTGATATCAAGCCCCCTGTCCAGAGTGCTTCTATTGTTTGGTTTAGGTACCTCCCTCTCTTCTTCTTTTGTGAATACTGAGCGAAAGTATTTGTTCAGTATCTCTGCCTTTTTACTGTCACCCTCTGCCCACCTCCCCTCCTCTCCCCTTGGCCTTTATTAAGCCTCACTATCCCTCGCTTGGCCTTCCTTCACTCCCTGATGTACCTATAAAAGGTTTTATCCCCCTTCTTAACTGAGTTGGCAATCTTTTCCTCAGTTTGGGCCTTTGCTATTCTAACTGCCTTCCCCGCTTCCTTCTGCTTTAACTGATACAGTTCTCTGTCCTGCTCCTTCTGTGATTCCTTATACTTCCTGAATACTATCTTTTTCTCCCTAACCTTCCCTGCCACTTCTTTTGAGAACCAGAGTGTTGTTTTGCTTTGTTTTGTTTTATTTGCTTTACACAAAGGCTTGTTTCCTCTGTGATGGCAGTTTTCATTTTTCCCCATTATTCTTCCACCCCTCCTTTCTGCCCATTTGCTAGTACTTTCCTTAGGCACTCACCCATTTTGCCAGAGTCAGCCCTCCTAAAGTGCAGTACTTTCGCTTTTTTATGGCTTGACTCTATGGCTGTGTTTATCATGAACCACACTGTTTGGTGGTCGCTTGTTCCCAGATGACTACCCATTTCTAAATCTGTGATCCTCTCTTCATCCCCATTTGAGAGTACCAGGTCTAAGATTGCTCCCTCTCGAGTGGGTTCCAGCACTAGCTGTCTGAGGAATGCCCCCTGCAGGGCATCGAGAGTGACCCCGCTCTTGGATGTGGATGCAGCAAATGTGCTCCAATTAACATCTGGCATATTCAGGTCCTCCATCAACAATATCTCCCCTTTTTCTGCAATTCTAAGGATACCTTCTATCACTTCCTTGTCCATTTCCGCCTCCTGAGGCGGGGTTCTGTGTACAGCCCCCGTGCAGATTGTGGTGCCATTTCCTGTCTTCAAGGTGACCCATAGTGCCTCCTCTCCTCCCCGTTTACCCTTTAGTTCCATTGCTTTGATCCCTTCTCTTACGTAGAGAGCTACTCCTCCTCCTCCTCCTGTTTTACCCTCCCTGTCCGTCTTGTAGATTGTATACCATGGTATGTTGACATTCCAGTCATGGTTCTCTGTGTACCATGTTTCTGTGACTGCCATGATATCCAGGTGTCCCTCTTCAATCAAACCCATAGTTCAGGAAGCTTGTTACAGAGACTATGAGCACTGGTACTCATCACCCTCCATTTTTTGATGGACTTACCCCTTTTAGCCCCATCCCTGCCCTTACTGCCTTTGCCTTTTTCTCCATTTACCCCTGGCTTGCTCCCTATCGACCTCTCTACTGTAGTGTTTACCTTGCTAACTATCCTGTTTTGTGGTAGGAGGCTAGGAATGCCCTGCTTCTTATCAGTGTCTCCCCCCTTGGCTAGTTTAAAAGCTTGCCAGTGAAGCATTTAAACCTATCACCTAGGAGCCTGGTTCCCCTCCTGGACAGATGCAGCCCATTGTGCCACTATAGGCCTGTATCCCTCCAAGTGGAACCCCAGTCCCCAATGAAGCCAAAACCATGTGCTTCCCACCAGTTTTTCAACAAGTCATTGAATCGCATGGTGTGGACTACCCTAGCCTCACCCAAGCCATATTCAGGCAGCACCTCAGAGAAGGTTACCATGCATGCTATTTGTCCAAGGCCCCTCCCCAACTCCACAAACTCCTCCTGCACTGCTCTGATCCCATGGCCAGCTAGGTCATTTGGCCCTAGGTGGACAATGACATCCAGCTTCCTCTCCCGTGCAGCTGCTCTCGCGATCTTGAGGATTTGCTTCTTGTCCCTCCAAGCCATGGTGCAGGGCAGGCACCTTACCTCCTTCTCCCCTCCCCCAGATCTACCCCCCTAATAATTGAGTCCCCCACCAGGAGCTGCTTTCTTCCCCTGTGTTGTCCTGTGCCATCCTCCTGTGGGTCTCCCTTGTGGAGGTTCCCAGCATCCTCCTTGGTCTCCACTGCGGATGCCTCCATAGAGGAGCCACACTCTGCGAGAACAGTGTATGAGCTGTAGAGAGGTACAACTGGAGGGATGCACCTCTGTTCCATCACCCTCGCCCTCCCTGAGCCCACTGTGGTCCAACTGAGAAACAGTTCCCGAGACTGGAGAATGCCCATTTTTACTGAAAACACTTCTTGTCATTATGGGACATGCATGCTTCACATTTGCTTAGACCTGTGGGAAAGCGGGCATTTTGTGGAGTTTCAGACCCAGTTTGTAAGCAGTAGACTTTATTAAATGATTGCAGGTTTCAGACCGGACAAAAATAAAAGCAAATTTTTGTTTCTTCAGGGCATCAGTAGGGAAGCTTTCTGCTCTATTGTAAGGTGCTGATCAGCTGTGTGCAGGTATAGTGAAGGTTGAATTCTCCATAGTGGTCTAATTCTGTTAATGTAAAAAGGAAAAAAAAACAGTTTTAAAATATTTCATTCTGGAGTTGTTGCTGTCCTACCTGTAACTGTCCTTTCCCAGAAGGTGTGAGAACAAGTAGCTGCTCTTTGGACATTCTCCAGTCTCGGGAACTGTTTCTCAGTTTCAGAGCACATTGCACAGTGAGATGTTGTTTTTTCCAGCACAGTTTACTATCTTTAGCTACCTTTCTTGTAGAACACAAAGTACAATGGGAAACATCTTTTAATTCATTTTGTCTCTATTTTCCTTCTTTACACCATCCTGTCTTCTTCTGTTAATATTAACAGCCAGGGGTGTGGCTGTGTGCAAGGGATCTCCGAGACTCTGAGGCTAAATGATGACACTAAGTCTGCCTATGAGGAGTACTAATGCCATGTCTAGGTTATGAGGGGCACTGCTGCCCTGTCTAGCCGGTGAGGGTGGCTAATGCCCTGTCTGTTCAATGAGAGGTGAGGACACCATGCTTAGCTACTGAGGGGGGCTGTCACCATGTCTAGCATATGGGGGTGCTGACACCATGTCTGGCCTATGAGGGGTGTGGATACCCTCTGACATGTGAGGGGTGCTAACACCATATCTGACCTTTGAGTGGTGATGACACCATGCCTGGACTCTGAGTGGTGCTGACATGGTAACTTTCCTATGAGGGATGCTGAGATCATGTCTGGCTTATGATGGATGTGAGCACCATGTCTGGCTTATGAGGGGTGTGGATACCATATCTGACATACGCGGGGTGTTGACACCATATCTGGTCTATGAGGGGTGCTGACACCATGTCCGACCTATGAAGAATGCTGACACCATGTCTAGCCTATGAGGGGTTCTGACACCATGTCCGACCTATGAAGAATGCTGACACCATGTCTAGCCTGTGAGAGGTGCTGACACCATGTCTGGCCTATGAGGGGTGCTGACACCGTAGCTGGCCTATAATGGTTGTGGATGCCATGTCTGGCATATTAGAGGTGCTAACACCATAGCTGGCGTATGAGGGGTGCAGATGCCATGTTTGGACTGTGAGGGGTGCTGACTTCATGTCTGGCCTTTAAGGGGTGTTGGTGCCATCTCTGGTCTATGAGGGATGCTGACATCATGGTCTATGAGGGGTGTTAACACCATACCTGACCTATGAGGACTGCTGATGCCATGTGTGGCCTACGAGGAGTGCTGACACAATGTTCAGACTATGAGGAGTGCTGATGCCAAGTTGTACTCATGGGGGTGCTGATGCCAAGTCCAACTCATTCCAACTTATAAAAGCTACTGATGCCAAGTCTGGCATAGGGATACTGTACTTACATCTAGCTCATTAGCCTCCTGTCCTATTAGCCAGTCACTCTCCTCCAAAGGAATGCAGACTGCCTCTGTCATCTCCTTTCTACCTACCCCTCCGCCACCACCCCCTCTCATCCTTCTTCCATCTGCCTTCTCCCTCAGCCACCTGCCCAGTTTCCTGCAGCTAAGCACTGATTGCCTTGTTTCTTGCAATTCAGCACTGGTATCTTCGAGCCTTATATGCATGTATGTATGTATGTTCTCTGTTTATCTCTCCCCTGCCCTCTTCGTCCAACTGTCATGTGGTTATAATAGTAATTTGTTATGAACAGTTGTTAATAATTGTTATTGGAACCTTTATATAATGTCTGACTCAGGATGGCTCTGCCTCCTATTGACTCTCTGTAATCCTACCTTGTTATATAATATCTGACTTAGGATGGCTCTGCCTCCTATGTGACTCTCTGTAATCTTACCTTGTTATATAATATCTGACTCAGGATGGCTCTGCCTCCTATTGACTCTCTGTAATCCTACCTTGTTATATAATGTCTGACTCAGGATGGCTCTGCCTCCTATGTGACTCTCTGTAATCCTACCTTGTTATATAATGTCTGACTCAGGATGGTTCTGCCTCCTATGTGACTCTCTGTAATCCTACCTTGTTATATAATGTCTGACTCCAAGCTAGTATCTCCTATTGACTCTCTGTAATCCTACCTTGTTATATAATATCTGACTCAGGATGGCTCTGCCTCCTATGTGACTCTCTGTAATCCTACCTTGTTATATAATGTCTGACTCAGGATGGCTCTGCCTCCTATTGACTCTCTGTAATCCTACCTTGTTATATAATGTCTGACTCAGGATGGCTCTGCCTCCTATTGACTCTCTGTAATCCTACCTTGTTATATAATATCTGACTCAGGATGGCTCTGCCTCCTATTGACTCTCTGTAATATTACCTTGTTATATAATATCTGACTCAGGATGGTTCTCCCTCCTATGTGACTGTTATTTTCCTGTAATTTCACTTGCTTAACTGTATCTATAAACCCTGATGTGGTTCTCAAAGGTGTTAATCTGAGATCACAATAAATAAATAAAATAAATTAGGGGTGCTTACACCATATCTGGCTCATGAAGAGTGGTTATTCCTAGTTACATGTAGTGAGGCACAGATTCTACTTGCATGGCATCACAAAGATCCCAAAACAGTGGCAGGTTAGTATCGATACATGCAGCTAGGCACAGCTTCTCCCTACATGACATCACAAAGTTCCAGAAATGATGGCAATTTAATATCTATACAGTGCAGGTTTTGTCTGGGAAATCTACAGGCAAACAAGCTTTAAAGAGTTTTTCATTACTTTCACACTGCTTAGGTCTGCTGGTCATAAAGGCACCATTTTAAATAATTGCCAAAATAATAGGACTTGTGACTCTTTTTGTTGCAACAGCTGTTGTTAGAGACTGCATCAAAGTACAGGTTAGTCCACCCCCATACCCCTTTGCTGTAATTTTTTGTTGAAGCACTCCTTGAATCTTATTTTTGAACCTGTGCACCTGGTATGCTGTGTTCTGGCTTATACAGCGTGGTAAAGGTTTATTATGGTGGAGGACTATGCTGCTTGTGCTACCCGTCAATTATTAGTGTAACCCCCCTGCAGATGGGGGTTCCCAGAACTCTTCCAGGAGCTTGCCTGAATGCTTCAAGTCTGGGCGTTGTTCGGCATCTGAGCTGTTTAAATGTGGTTCCAAGTGAGTGCTATTTGAGCCTCCACGTACTGTCTCTTTAAGAGCTGTCTGCCTGCAGAAATAATTCATTTGGATGGGGGTCTGTGTGTTTCCTTGCTTGAGTCCCGCTAGAGCTACTTGCCAAATCACTCAATTTCTGCAGTCGCTAAGAGCGCAGAGGGAGCTCTTCTAAAGATGTAACTGTTTACCCGAACTTAGAGTGATAAAGAAAATACAATTTGTCTGACCTGCCTTTTGTTACAGCACAAACTCTGTCTGCTTGCCACCTCATTTGGGTCCAGTACTGCTGAATGGGACCAATCAGTATTTGGGACCTTTGAACTGGATCCTACTTTGGGCAAATCAGAACTTGGACTCTCAAGTGGAGCCAGCCACAAGGGGATTGTATGAAGAGAGCCTCTGGGAAATGTAGTTTAGACCTTGGCGCCTTTTTTCACCAATAGAGGGAGCCTGTTGTGACTGACAAGGAGACTCGGCCAACTGAAACCTTTTGGATTTGGAGGAAATGCCCAGCTCTGTTACTGGAAAGCTCAGATCAGTTGTGACAGTGAAGAGAGATGGAGCTCTGTGCTTCTGCGGTGTGTGGTTTTACTTGCGGGGAAGCGGCGTGCGAGAACCCTGAGGTTAGACCTGCATACGTTGTAGTGTCCGGTTTGGTCTGAATCTGAGTTGTGAGGAGAGAAGCACCAGAAGTGTGGGAAACCAGGCTCACCATGAAGACTGGAGAAATTGCAGATCGCGCTTTCGGTCTGTCAAGAACTGAAGCTGCTGTGGCCTTCCGGGTATTTTGCAGTAAGTGTGATCGGGATCGAGCAGCCTGCTTGGTATAGTACTTTCCTTTCCCATATAGAAATGTAACTGCCAGGAGAATCTCTTGCAAATCCAGTAATACTGTGTGCTGTGTGTTGAAGCTGGAAGCAACCCCAGCTTGTCTCGGACTGAATCCGTTTGCTATCAACTGCAGTGGGGTCCGGTCACAAGGACCTTGTCTCCATGTCCTGTTGTTCTGGCAATCCAGAAGAACATCCACCATCGGGTTCTCAGCTTGGGTATTGTGAGTACAAATCAGGGTATTCCCCTGCAGCCTGTTTTCAATCACAAGTGTGTCATCTAATTCTTGTTATTTCACTGCTTCATGGACTAAGCCATCCGGCTCCGGATTACAATTGCGTGTTGTGCATATATTTTCTTCTACAGGGCCCTATCCATCTGCACCTACCGGCCAACCCCAGGCAATGGACCTGGCTAGCCCCCCCCCAACCTGGGTACCTAGAGTGTGACTTTTCAGACCCTATATGTGTGTGCACAGTACTGTGATTTAATGCCACCAATTAACCTGATTTCACCCTCCCGTGTTTCTGTCCCCTAAATAAATCAGATTTGTTGTTGTTGTACTATATACTGTCTGTGGTGTTGGTACTTATGGAAACAGTATTGTATTTCGCTGTGTATGTTGTTTAACCTTATTTTACAGGGGGTCCTCAGAGACATGCTGCAGAATCAGACTCGAGGGTAAGTGGTACTTTGTGAGTGAACAGTGTGTATACGTGGGGTATTGGGACTGTAACTCCTGTGTACTGTGTGAGCCACTAGAGGGAATAAAAGGGGGTCTCAGTGTCCCAGAGGGCTGTGACCAAGCTAGTCTAACCTCTACAAACCCTGACCTCTGGGTGGAGGCACCCGCCATTGAACCTAGGCCCCTCAACCTGTTAGTAGTCAAGCAGGCAGGGGTAATAGCCCTTGGGATAGCACCACCTGGGGGTTACATTTGCATGTGCTGTAAAACATCTATGGTTTGCAACAATTTTTATTAGAACATATTTTGGGGAAGGCCGACAAAGGAACAGTAGGAGATGGAAACTGTGCTTTGAAGAAATACAAATTAAAAAACAGTGCAGATTGTCTGATGCACAATAATTGACATAAAAAACACATTAGCCACAGTTCCAAATCCACATCTCCTCAGTTACCCACTACTCCATCCCTAATACCTATATGGAAGACAGCATATGTCATACCACTGTTCAAATCAGGTGACCCTGGCGATCTCAATAACTACAGGCCAATTTCCCTCCTTCCGGTCCTGTCCAAGCTTCTAGAGAAAATTGTAAATGCACAGTTGAGGACTCACCTTGAGTCTAGGGAACTGCTAAATCCTATGCAGTCCGGATTCAGAGCTAAACATAGCACTATCTCAGCCCTCGCCAAAGTTACTAATGACTGGCAGCGCAATCTTGAGACCAAAAACTTTATTTGTGCTGTTTTCCTTGATCTAAACAAGGCTTTTGACACCGTCGACCATAGTCTGCTCCTCTCCTCCTTCAAACCATAGGTGTGGACCTCCTCTCTGCATTGGTATACTGACTATCTTACAGGCGCCTTCAACAAGTTAAAGCGGGAGGCCTGTCCCATAAAACTCTGCAAGAGGGTACCTCAAGGTTCTTTATTAGGGCCTTACTTTTTGCAATCTACATTAATAACATCAACTACTGTATAAAAAGCCAACATCCATCTGTTTGCAGATGATACAGTTCTCTCGTGGAGTCACCCAACACCTGAAGCTGCCTGCAATGACCTACAGTCAGAATTCAACCTTTTGTAAAGCCAACTCCTCCAAAAAGCTACTCCTTAATGCCAAAAACTAAAGTGATGGTCCTCTCCCTTTTATCCATACAGCTAACCCTGTGTCCAGTGGGACAGTTCCCAAATTACCACAGTTCTAGGTGAAAACTAGAATTTGTTACAAAATTCAAGTATCTGGGAGTTGGATAGACCAAAGACTCTCCTTCATTGAACATATCGAGGACTTGCTAAACGACTTCAGCAAAGGCTTGGATTGTTTTTAGAATCAACCAATTTCTCACCAGAGATGCCAAGAAACAACTGGTCCAATCCATTTTCCTATCATTGGTTGATTACACTGACTTCTTCTACAGCCAATGCCTCAACTCTTGCATGGCTAAACTGGACACACTCTACCATCGAGCACTGAGGTTTATAACGGGACTCCCCTTCGACATGCATCACTGCACCCTACATGCGGCAGTGGGGTGGACATCACTAAAGTTCAGGCGCCACAGAAACGCCGCTCTCTGGACCTATAGAGCCATCTCTAATAAGCTGCCTTACTGTATCTCCTGCTGTCTTCCCCTGGGTATAATTGGAAATCTTGCATTAAGAAGTTACTCAGCTATTACACTTAAAGTACCCAAGCAAAATCCTGCTTCAGCAGGGCAGCCATAAGCGTGCTACCTACCTTATGGAGCGATCTACAAAAACCCTCAAATTAAGCACTCTAATCGGTATAAATGCCTTCAAGATGCTTTATTTCCATATAATCAGAGAAGTATGTAACTGCTTCACCCACTCAGACCCAGTACCGGTGTCTGCACTGGTATATAAGCCACACCTAGACCCAATTTTTAGGCACCCACCCCCAGCTTGCTCCCCACAAGCCTAATTGTTCTCTCTCTCTCTTATCCCCCTGTCTTATCAACACTAGGCCTGTCCATCCCCTTATTCTTCCTTTCCCAACCTCAGATAGGAGCTCACTACCCTGGGTTGTGACATCCTACCATGCCCCGTACTTTATAGCATTCAATCCCGGGGCTCACACATACTCCTTTTCTCCATCCACCTTCTCTACATCCCGTTTTACCAACTCCTTTCTGTGCACCGTGCCCTCCTAGCCTTTCTCCCCTACCTCCCTCCCCCCCCTACCTTCACCTCTACCTGGTGTATATTTTTATTTTTTTCTTCCGTTACTTCCTCCTGCAACCTTAGATAACCTGCTTTATCTTCCTAAGACACTTCTATGTATGTAAATACTGTGTAATCTGTACAATATTTGTATAATTCTATGTACATGTGTAACCCCTAGATGGCGCTATCAGGGGCTACTACCCTGCCTGATTTGCCACTAACAGGTTGAGGGGCCTGGATCCAATGGCGGTGCCTCCACCCAGAGGTCAGGGTTTGCAATAGTTAAAACTAACTGGTACAGCCCTCTGGGACACTGCAACCCCCTTTCTTTCCACTAGTGGCCCACACAATATATCAAATTACCTTCACAGTATACACTTACCCCAGGTCTGGTTCGGCACTGGGACCTCCTGTGAAATGAGATACAGTGCAACAATCACAGTACAGTACTTTAACATCGACAAATACCTCAGGCAGTATAACTTTGCTGAAACAAGCAGCTCTGATTTATTTAGGGGATATAACAAGGACAGGGGAAATCAGGTTAATTAGCTTATCACTCTAATAATCTCACTATGGCTCTCTGCTGCAGGCCTATCCCTATCAGTTACTGTCCCTGGGTACCCAAGCCCTAGTGGCTAGTCCAAACCGTGGCAGCTGGTAGGGGCCCTTTCACACAGAGAAAGGAGAATTAAACAGTCACGTACAGTAATTCCATTTGGATTTAATGTGGCAATTCAACAGGGCGACCCTGAATTAGTACTCACGACCTCCAAATAAGATAGGGTCCTTCAATGTCAGCAGGGCTCACTTGAGGTACACAAACCTCTCACACATCCATATAAAAGAACACTATACCAGGCAGGCTGCATCTGTATCCCGATCGCAATTACTGCACAATACAGGAGAACACACAGCAGATTCAGTTCCTGACAGACAGAGTGCAATTTTCAGCAATTCCTCCAGTCTTCTACAGGGTGAGCCTGGTTTCTACTCTTCAGAGATCCTTTGATTCTTTTCACAGGGACGATTCAGTCCTAACAAGCTGTTACACAAGCTGCAGACCGGAACTCTGGGCCTTACACACGTTTTTTGACTAAAACTGCACACTGAAAAAGCACAGGGCTCCTTCCTTCTTCACTGCCAAAGCTCAACTGAAACTCCAACCGACAAAACCGGGCACTTCCTTTGAGTTCCTCCCAGTTCTTGACTGGATTGGCTGTCACTCACAATAGACTGCTGCTGTTGGTCCAAACAGGCACTGAAGTCTAAACTACATCTCCCAGAGTCACTGCCCATACAATCCTCTTGTGGCTGGCTCAGATTATGAGTCCAAGTTCTGATTCGTCCAAGGCACCATTTTGAGCTAGCTTACCCCACACTGATTGGTCCAGTTCAGCAGTTCAAAACTAGAATGGGAACTAGCAGACACAGTTCTGACTGCAAAGAAAGCAGGTTAGACAAACTGTAATTTCATTATTACTCTAAATAATTTCTGGCAAACAGTTACATCTTTCAGATAGGTTCCTTTGCACTCCTAGTGACTGCAAAATGAAGTGAATTGGCAGCAGCTCGAGTGGTACTCAGAGAAGCACACAGTCCCCCATACAAACTAATTATGTCTGCAAGCAGACAGCTCTTAAAGAACAGTACCAGAGGCTCTAAAACACTCACTGATAAATGGCTACGCCAAACACCATTCAGGCTTGGAGCATTCAAGCAAGCTCCTGGAAGTCTTTTGGGAACCCCATTTGCAGGGGTTACACCCTTCCTGCCTGGGAAAGCTTGGCGTCGCGTCAAGCAAGTACCCCATAAGTTTCAACTGCAACCATATACATTTGCATTAGGCTCGCACATGTAATCATCAGTCAATATATCATTTTACCAAGAACACATTTCTGAAACATTGCAGTACATCACTCTTTACACAGTATTACATACACATTGTACCATAACTCAAGTTATTACCTCTTGTACATGAAACCTGAAGAGGGGCCCTTCCTATCAGTTACCTTGGGGCTGGGCGGGGCAAGGCACCATACTTAGAGGGCAACACAAGTAACTTGGAGTTAGCACTGACGCTCAGTTTGGGCAATGAGCTCGGGGACATACACTCCTTTATGGACAACATTGAGGCAAATCCACAGGCCTCCCAAGGGAATCATAACTGAGGTGCACCACAGGCTTTACAGCTCGACCAGTCTTTCTAGGGGAACTGTTACAGTCTCTGCACTCTGAGCCTCATTTTCAGCATTGTCCTCACTTGTCAGGGAGTCTCCATGGGGGTAGAGAGGCTAGAACTTGGGGCACTTTCAGCTCCAGGAGTTACAGTTTCTGAGTCCACAACATTTGGCTCGCATGGAGAGCTTCGGACACTGGCAGTGGACTGTCAGGGCACTCAAAATACTCTTCTTGTTCTGGTGTATCACCAGTCTGACCTAATCCATCATTTTCCTCCCTGAAAGCTCAAACAGTTCAACCATGCACAATGATTCCATTTCATCTGATCTGATGCTTTGCACTTCACTTTCTGGGAGCATTGGCTCCAGGGACGAAGCTGGGGGCTTGGACAGTCAGAAGGCCCAGCTTCATCTCCAGTACTGACTAGGGATTGCCCGAAACAATTGACTCAGTTCGTAAGAAGGATAGTATTCAAAGTCACTCTCACTTTCTTCCGATATGGACTGACAGTCATGCTCAACTGGGACTTGTGGAGAGGAACACTTTAACTTTGCTTCTGTAGGTGCAGACTTTCTTGATCTTTTCTTAGCAGCAGCTCTAGTCACTGGTCCAGAGGGGCATCTTCTGGAGCTCAGACTCAATTAAGATTTGTCCAATGGGCAGTAAATGATTTCTATGCATTGTTTTACATCTTTTGAATTATTCTCAGGCCTTACTTTGTACACTGGCAGATCATCTAGTTTGCCCACTACAATGTGAGGGAGATGGTGCCATCTGTCAGCAATCTTGTGCTTGCCATGCAGTCCCAGATTTCTTAGCAATACCCGATCTCCTCCTGGAGTTCCTGTGCTTTCACCTTTTTATCATACCTTTCTTTGTTGGCCAGATTTCTTTTGGCAGCCATGGTTTGAGCCAGTTAGTACGCATGAGTTAGCTGGACGCTTACTTTTGCAATACTGTAAATAGTTGTCAGCTTGAACCCCATCAGGAGAGACCCCAAAACACACATCTACTGGTAGTCGAGCTTCTCTTCCAAACATCAGGTGTGGGAGAATCCAGTGGCATCACTTTTGGTGCAGTTATAAGCATGTACCAGGGTGCTAATTTGTTGGCTCCATCTAGGCTTGTCCTTTGGGCAGGTGCCTAGCATATCTAGCAAAGTGCGGTTGAAACGTTCAGGCCGTGGGTCCCCTGGGGTGGTAAGTGGTTCTGGACTTCGCACTCCCCACAGAGAAAGCATCTTTTGATCAGACGACTCTCAAAGTCTCTCCCTTGATCAGAATGGATTCTTTGTGGAGCCCCATAGTGAACAAAAAGTTTTCTACAAGTACTTTGGCCACAGTGGATGCTTTCTGATCTTTGGTGAGGAAGCTTGGGCATATCTCGTGAAATGGTCAGTGACCACCAGCACATTACTGATATTTCTTTGATCTGACTCCAAACTCAGAAAATCAATACAGACCAGCTCCATGGGTGCACTGGTGGTGATGTTAACAAGGGCAGCCCTCTGGGGCAAAGCTTTCCTCTGTAAGCAGCGACTACAAGTTCAATGTGTTGCTCCACATCAGCCCCCATCTTAGGCCAATAGAATCTGGATCTCACCAAGTCAAGTGTTCTGTCTATACCAAGGTGCCCCATGTGGTTGTGCAAGGACCTCAGTACTGAGTCTCGAAAGGCAGTGGGCAGCACTAGTTGTTGTTTGTCTACTTGTCCCCTCTGTCTACTGTTTCTCTGTATAACAGTTTATTGATCAGTTTCAACTTAGGACCTTCTTTGTATAACAGTGCAGTTCTCCAATCAGTGGGATGTAATTTGGACACATCTTTTCCTGCATAGAGGGCTTCTAAAGCTGCTTTGATCATGGGATCGGATTGAGCCACCGAATACTGTCATTGTCCAGCTGAGGCAGTGCACCAATGTCTATTGCAGAAAAGTGGCAATAAGCAGCAGGTATGCAATTCTCAGAGGCTCCCAAGCAATCCACCATGCAGTCCACTGCGTCGTGGGACATTTGTTCCTCCTGTCAAACTTCGGCAGAGTGCCCGAATGTCAGGTTCTGCCAATCGGACCCAATCATTCTGGGGAACAGGCCTCCGGGAGAGAGCATCAGCATCTATGTGGTTCAGACCTGCTCGGTATTCGAGAGCATAGTCATATGTAGATAATGCAGAAAGCCACCTATGGCCAGTGGCATCCAACTTAGCTGAGGTCTGCACATAGGTCAAAGGATTATGTCAGTTTTACTAGTATTTTAGCCCCATACAAGTACTCATGGAATTGGTCAACAATAGCCCACTTCAAAGCTAGGAACTCTAACTTATGTACAGGATAGTTCTTTTCGGATGGGGTCAGGCTTCTGCTGGCAAAGGCCACTGGTCTCAGGCCATTCTCGTGCTCTTGGTACAACACAGCCCCAACCCTTGCAAGCTAGCATCAGTGTGCAGGACGTGAGGTTTTCTTGGATCGGCATAGGCCAGCACTGGAGCATGGGTAAGTTGATATATGATCTCATGAAAAGCAATCTCACAATCAGGAGTCAGCGGCCCCAAATACTTCACTCGGATGAAAATACACTCTTTCAGTCTTGAGGACGCTGACTTTTGGTATTTTTGTGGGTTGGGGATACCCTTGAGTAAGGTTAAGTAAGGGCGGATCACTCTTGAATAGTCCTTGATGAAGCGTCCGATAATAACCACAGAATCCCAGGAATCTTTGCAGTTCTTTTAGATTTTGGGCTGTGGCCAGGTGGTCAAGGCCTCAACTTTACTTGGGTCGGTCTCTATTCCTCGGTGGATACATGTGTCCCACATACTTTACTGATGTTTGAAAGAATTGACACTTATCAATGGACAGTTTAAGGCCAAAGTCCTCCAGTCGGTCCAATACCTTAAATAATCTGCTCTCATGTTCCTCCAGTGAGCTGCCAAACACAATAACATCATCTAGGTATACCAGGCACTCTAGTAAGTTCATGTCCCCACTGCATTCCATCAATCGTTGAAAAAGTGGTTAAATTCTGAAATCTTTGAGGCATCCTCATGAATTCAGAAGCCAAGCAGACAGATAAAGGCTGTCTTTTCACGGTCCTCTGGGGCCATCGGGATCTGATAGTACCCACTGCGGAGATCCAGCACAGAGAACCACTTGCTCCCGCTTAGGCAGTCCAAAGCATCCTGAATGCGGGCATTGTGTACTGATCAGGGATAGTCTGCGGTTTAAGGTGCGATAATCCACACACATCCTTACTGTTCCATTCTTTTTCCTCACTACCACAATGGGGAAGCATAAGGGCTTCTGGATTCTTGTATTACACCAGCAGCTAACATCTCTTGCAGATGCCGTCTCACATCATCTATGTCAGCAGGTGCCAGCGTCGAGACCTCTCACGAAATGGTCTTTCGTCATGCAGCCGGATATTGTGCTCAGCTTCTTACGCATCCTACATCCCATTCCTTTAAAGAAAACACCTGGTCTTCTGGGCAAGCTTCTCACTGATCCTCACTTTCCATTCAGCTGGCAGCGGAGTCGCGAAATCAAACAAGTCAGGCATTACCTGTCATTCTTCCTTGAACTCTTGCTGGGTAGCACTGCAGTGTCTGCACAATGCACATTAGCCAGGATGCAACCTCTGTTTACTCGAATGTCTCTTTCAGACACATTATGAACTTGGACCATTACTCTTCTGGCATAAGCATGGCTCTAGCGGCAAAATACTAGGCTTGACCAGCAGTCCTCTGGCAATTTTCCATCGCCTGGTGCATCCAACATTAATATTTTATTCTTAACATCCTTTCTGATATGGACCTCTCCTGTAAGGTACACTGGGCATTTGGCCAGGATCAGAGACTCAGGATCCTTCTTCCATACAGTTCCGACCGGTTCCTCTGGTTCTGTTTTTCAGCATCTCTCTGTGCCTCCATAGGCCTTCATTAATTAGCGGAACTCTTAAAGCTCTACTAGTCTTTGACCCTGTTTTCATAACACAACTGTGCCAGCCTTCCGAACATATGAGCATTTGTTCTAATCAACAAAGGGACACCCATCATACAGTCCAGTGGGGACACACTAAGGCTAGGGTCTCTACTTGTTCGCCACTCCAGCCACGGAGGTGGGGAAAGACAGCCAAATTCGGATATACCCGGAATAGGGTAGGCCTTCTCACTTAACCCCATACATGCAGTCTTCCAATGGTTGTAAGAGTACGCCTGACAAATGCTTCTGATACCAATCCTGGAACATAATTGTCACTTGGGAGCCACTGTCTAATACAGCTCTTGTAGACACTCCATTCACCTTTACAGTGGTCTCCATGGAGGGACCCACTATTCTGGACCAGTCTGGAGAGGCGGTAGTGGGGGCCTGGGCAACTTGACCTTGCCACAAAAGGACATGAATTAGCATTTTGGTGCCCTCACTGGGATCATGTCGTGCACCTCTTAACCACTGATTTCTTCTCCAAGCTCTCCTTGTAGCCTATATGCAACTTTGTCAGTGTCTTTTGGGACTGGCATCCCTTTTCATGTGCCCATCTTTCCCACAATTATAGCAAAACATACTTTCTGGAGTTTGAGCTGGCGAGGCGCCACACTGAGAGCCAGGGCGGGGTATTACTAACTGGAAACCTGGTGCCATCTCTGTCTGTGGCGTGATAAACATTTGGAGACATCTCGTCAGTTTCTCCACTTCCATGGTCAAGGAATTGAGTTTGGAGCTGTTATCAGCAGGAGATACATGGTGGGTACCCTACCCCATAGCAGATGCAGTCGGATATAGGTCAGGGGTCTGATTGCAGGCGTGGCTCTTCATAAAGGGACTGTTTTTGAATTCCGGATCTCTCTCAACAGTTCGCCCCATTGTGGCATATCTTTTCCTTGTCAGAGCACTCATTGACTGTCAACCTCTGCCCTGAACTTCACTTGATGGGTCACCCTCAGTCACTCGGTCGTAGCCACAGCTGTTGGTGCAGGTACCTCCCGAGGTCGCCTTTCTCAACTCCTCGAATTTCTCTCATTAACTCATCATAGGAGGGTGGGGATTCCAGTCGATTTGCCAGGCGTAACTGAAGCAACAGCAGTTCTGAGAAGGGGCAGACTTAAGGATTCTGTCCAGTCTGGTTCGGTCCAGTTCAATCGCTGGCAAACTACCCTTTCTGAGGCATTCTTGCAACAATTTTTCCAGCCAGAGACATACACAGACAACAACTCCCCTTGGTACTGTTGTGCATTTCTTACTCTCCACCATAGGTCCTCATCAGAATCTGGCTCCCATACACATTCTCCAAGGCCTCAAGATAGGCCTGTGCAGTCGCTTCAGGGTTACTGGCCTGTTTAGCACGGATGGTAGCCAGGGCAGGACCTCGGAGGCTCTCACCAACCCCTTCGCCGCTCCTCCCGAGCATTGCCATTCTAGCACTTGGGGCAACATAGTCTATCCAGGTCTCCCAGTCATCCTCCCTTGGGGGTGGGAGGTGGGAGAAGATCCTCAACCTTCGGTAGAGTGGACTAATGGCAGATGCAGAAATAGGAGTCTGCATTGGTTCAGCCACCATTACGGGCACTGGAGCAGGAGAGGGTGTTGGGGGAGGAACACCCCCAGGTGGCAAGAATAGTTTCTTCAAGTCCTCCACAGTTTTCCCCTCTCCCAGCAACCATTCAGCAAATTTCTCCTCAAAAGTTTCAGATAGTGGTGGGGGCTGATTCCCCCCCGGGTCTTTACTGTCCTTAGTTATCACTCTCCAAGCAGTGAGGCTCTCTCTGGGGTAATGGTCTGTGGCACTTTGGAGCTATCTATGGGATCCTTAAACTCTACTAGGGCCAGGAAAGTGTGGGTGAGCAGATTAGCATGCCGACCCACCACCACAGGGTTTTGTAAACCTTCCACCTTGGAAAGTACTCCCTGCACAGTGTCCGTATTGATACCCAGGGGGATGTCCAGGATAAGCATAGCATTTTGGGGGTCGATCTCCTCCCCAGTACACCACTCCACCAGCCGGTGCACAGCCACTTCTGTCGGGGTACCCATTTTTTTCTTAACAGTGGTTCATAAATATGGCCACTAGAGGACACACAATCCCAGCGGTGAGCCTCCAAGATGTAACCCCTAGATGGCGCTATCCCAGGGGCTACTACCCCTGCCTGATTTGCCACTAACAGGTTGAGGGGCCTGGATCCAATGGCGGGTGCCTCCACCCAGAGGTCAGGGTTTGCAATAGTTAAAACTAACTTGGTCACAGCCTCTGGGACACTGCAACCCCTCTTTCTTCCCACCAGTGGCCCACACAATATATCAGAATTACCTTCACAGTATACACTTACCCCAGGTCTGGTTCCGCACTGGGACCTCCTGTGAAATGAGATACAGTGCAACAATCACAGTACAGTACTTTAACATAGACAAATACCTCAGGCAGTATAACTTTGCTGAAACAAGCAGCTCTGATTTATTTAGGGGATATAACAAGGACAGGGGAAATCAGGTTAATTAGCTTATCACTCTAATAATCTATCTATGGCTTCTGTGCACAGGCCTATCCTCATCAGTTACTGTCCCTGGGTACCCAAGCCCTAGTGGCTAGTCCAAACCGTGGCAGCTGGTAGGGCCCTTTCACAGAGAAAAGGAGAATTAAACAGTCAGCAGTACAGTAATTCCATTTGGATTTAATGTGGCAATTCAACAGGAGCGACCTGAATTAGTACTCACACCTCCAAATAAGATAGGGTCCTTCAATGTCAGCAGGGCTCACTTGAGGTACACAAACCTCTTCACACATCCATATAAAGAAAGCACTATACCAGGCAGGCTGCATCTGTATCCCGATCGCAATTACTGCACAATACCCGGAGAACACACAGCAGATTCAGTTCCTGACAGACAGAGTGCAATTTTCAGCAATTCCTCCAGTCTTCTACAGGGTGAGCCTGGTTTCTACTCTTCAGAGATCCTTTGATTCTTTTCACAGGACGGATTCAGTCCTAACAAGCTGTTACACAAGCTGCAGACCGAACTCTGGGCCTTACACACGCTTTTTGACTAAAACTGCACACTGAAAAGCACAGGGCTCCTTCCTTCTTCACTGCCAAAGCTCAACTGAAACTCCAACCGACAAAACCGGGCACTTCCTTTGAGTTCCTCCCAGTTCTTGACTGGATTGGCTGTCACTCACAATAGACTGCTGCTGTTGGTCCAAACAGGCACTGAAGTCTAAACTACATCTCCCAGAGTCACTGCCCATACAATCCTCTTGTGGCTGGCTCAGATTATGAGTCCAAGTTCTGATTCGTCCAAGGCACCATTTTAGAGCTAGCTTACCCCACACTGATTGGTCCAGTTCAGCAGTTCAAAACTAGAATGGGGAACTAGCAGACACAGTTCTGACTGCAAAGAAAGCAGGTTAGACAAACTGTAATTTCATTATTACTCTAAATAATTTCTGGCAAACAGTTACATCTTTCAGATAGGTTCCCTTTGCACTCCTAGTGACTGCAAAATGAAGTGAATTGGCAGCAGCTCGAGTGGTACTCAGAGAAGCACACAGTCCCCCATACAAACTAATTATGTCTGCAAGCAGACAGCTCTAAAGAGACAGTACCAGAGGCTCTAAAACACTCACTGATAAATGGCTTAACCCAAACACCATTCAGGCTTGGAGCATTCAAGCAAGCTCCTGGAAGTCTTTTGGGAACCCCCATTTGCAGGGGGGTTACATATGAACTTCTTTTTCTTCCTCTCTGTAAAGAGTATTATCTGTATTGCCTTGTAAATACCTGTGTTGACCTGTATATACAATTGTTCATGCTCCACCCAGGTCCATCTTGCAAATGAGCTTCTGCTCAACGATGAATGCCTGGTTAAATAAAGACTTGATTGATTGATTGATAACATGCAGTGCTACGCAGCACTGGAGTAAGTGCAAGTCTGCACTGACATCCGCCATTTCTTGTCATTTCAATACAAACTGTAAAATTGAAGGATCTTTCATTCTTGCTGCCTCTATTTTTAGCTGAGACTGTAGTTGTTTCAGGCACACAGTGTTTCCAGTTCCAACTCTGAGAATCTGCAAGTGAAACAGTAGGAGTAGCATTAGCAGCCAACCCAGACAAGCAGCACAGAGCATCCGTTCTATTTGCAGCATCTATCTATATGTCTGATGATAAAATCAGCCCAGTCTTGGTGTGAAGCTGCAACATTTAGAAAAGATACTTACTGTAAGTCATTTTCCAGAAGTCATTGGAGACTGGTGATATACCTGGGTCATTGAGGAGGGAAGATGCCAAAAAGGAGATGTAGACTTGACCCTGGTAACTATAGGCCTGTGAGCTTGACCTTGACTGTGGGAAAAAATGCTGGACATGATTATAAAGGATCCGATTACAGAACAGCTGGACAGATTCCAGGAGTAATGAGAGTTTGCAGGGGTTTTACTGACTGGAGACTATCAGTAGTTTGCTGGTCTTTTTTGAGGATGTAGCAAAAGGGATAGACTAAGGGTTAGTCAGTCAATGTGATACACTTAGGCCTCAGCAATGCCTTCAGCATGGTACATCATGAGAAGTTGCTTCTGAAGTTCAAAATCTGGATTTACGGGAACATTACATTGGTTATACAGCTGGTTATAAAATAAGGCTCAACAGGTAGAGGTGCACAGAGCAGCATCAGACCAGAAGGACGTCCCCCCTGGAGCTCCCTAGGGGATGGTATTGGGACCCCCTAGTGTTCAGTCATTTAATGTTAGGGCTGGAATCAGGGGTCCCCAATAAGGTAATGAGTTTGCAGATGGCACAAAGCAAATGAGAACTGTAAATGTAGTTGAGCAGACCAACAAATGAAAAATGAAATTCTGTGCTGATCAGTGTAAAGTTTTGCAGTAAAGCCAGGGTCGTAGCTACAGGGGCTGCTATCAGGCGCATTGCTCCCCAGCTCTTCATTACAACTCTTACAAACTGTTGGCCTGCCACTTCATCTGTAAGCAGCTGCGTCAGTGCCTTGCCCCTAATTATCACTTTGTAGGTCATCTGTTGTGGAATGCCTCCTGTGGCATTACTATAGCAATATGTAATGCTACCAACCCCCATCATCTAGAATCTTGGGTCCCACGAGTTCAAAAGAAATCAGTGGTTAAGCTCAGTGCCCCGACAAGGCAACTCCAGTAGTTAAGTCTTTAATCTCCTGTTCTAAAATGTTAATGTTCAGTTTTTTGGGTAATATTTTTAACTAGACTAGCCAAAAATAATATTTTTAGGCATGAAAAGTTGTGCTCTCACAAATAATGCGTGTACTGTTGTGGCCATGGTTATGCAGGTACAGCATAAACAGACCACAGGACAGTATTGTTTGCTAAACTCCATTTCATATGCATAATGTCATCTCTGAAAATGGAGGTGTTGCTTACACATTACGGTTAAAATGTCCACAAAAGCACCACCAACAGACCAAAATACCACCCCACATTTGGTGAGTTGGCTGTGGACCTGAGTAAAGCCCCAAGAGTTCATGTTAGAGGTACTGTAAAAATAGTGAAAAAAAAAACAAAAAAAAACCTAGCAGCAAGGGATCATGAAAAAGAGCTGGAGTCATGGGAAGCTGAGGCTGTTACAGCAACGTGCAGCAGTGGTGGTGAGCAAGACTGACTGCAAGCTGGGCTGCATTAAATGGCTCATCACAGGCTGTAAATGTGACGTTATTCTGATCCTATGTAGGGCACTGGTAAAACCCCACCTAGCGTACTGTGTGCAGTTCTGGTCACAGCAAAATAAACAGGATATTGTAGTAATCGAGAGGGCGTGATAGAAAGCAAATTAAATGGTTTAAGGAAATGGAGAGGTCAAGATAAAAAGAGGGTATATGGAGAGAGAGGATTTCAGTTTTTGAAATTACGAAGTGACTGACATGGCAAGACAAGGTAATTTTATTTAGTTCAAACATTTTACCAGGAAAGACCTACTAAGCTAATTAACAGCTCATTTCCAGATATGTCCTGGAGGAGGGGGAAAGGGAAGACAGTGTTAAACATTATAGATGACTGCTGTATGTAATTAATTCTGGGTCACATCTGAAAAAGAGACTTTTAGTCTTAGTGAGCCTACCCGGTTTAACAAAATCCATATCATACTGTAATTAAGTAAATAAATACATTAAAAACAATAGGATGGCAATGAGTTCCAACCAGTTGGGGCCACCACCGAGAAAGTCTGATTGCCAGACTAAGGCGAGGTCTCGGGACTGCCAAAAGAGACTCCTGAGTGTAGGAGAGTGAGTGACCAGAAGTATAAAAATGCAATCTTAAAGGTGGCGTGCCACCTAATTCCTGATTGGAAGAGGTATATTAGAGGAAACATTTACAGCTGAAATGGAACCAAGAACTTCAAGTTTCCATAAATTATTCCCAATGGGGGGAAATTGGCAATCGCAACATACAAAATGACCTTTTTCTCCCCTCTGGCGCAAATTTGCATGGAAATGTCATTCATGGTATTTCTGCACCCCTGCTGTTCTTCTGCATTTTCTACTGCATCAATTTGGGGATTGCTGGTGGCATTGCAGATATAATCCAGCTGTCCAAGCTCACATTTTTTTTATTTTTGTCCCATCCTAAACCCTTACTGGTCATCAGTGGTGACTCGGATAGATCAGCTGACTGGTCAGTCCTTTGAAGTAACTCCTGAATTTATTTTGATGCCGGTACCCCCTCCGAATTAACGTTTACCCCTAAGTCCTTGATCTGGATTTACATATTGGCAGCTAAAAAAGCAATTACTCGCTTATGGAGGAAATCTGTTCCACCAACGCTGGAGATGTGGCATTCTATTATGTTAGAGATACCTCATGGAAAAATTTACAGCAGCCCAACTGAAACGCCAGGAGCATTTTGAGATATGTTGGAGGTCCTGGATCTTTTATTGCCTTAGTTGATGAACATTGGATTCCATAATATCATACAGATGTTCTGACCCAATGGTTCACTTTCTTTTTGAAGGGAGTATATTATAATGGGACTTTTACTGCTAACGGCTTTTTTATTTTTTGTTATACTGGTTGTTTGCCGCCCCCGCCCCCCAACAGTGATTTACTGTATATATATTTTTTATACTAACAACTCTTTAAATCTAGTAAAATTTTTGCATGTTTATGTTTTGCACCTACAACTAGCCAGGAGTGATACACCCTATTCTTTTTCTGTCTCTCCATGTGTACTATATACATGCTGTTTGCTGTTTGTTTTTCGCTGTTCTTTGTTGTGTTAATAAAATTTAAATATAAAAAAAAGAAACATTTACAGCTGGTTCAGGGCACTTGAACCAGAGGGGATGATAATGTACATTACCAGGGGGTATAGAATTAGGGCTACCGTGAGGAAGCATTTTTTTCACCCATGGAGTGATGGTTGTATGGAACAAGCTCACTAAAGGAAACAGTGCAAGTGGGGATTGTCTGCATTTATTTAGTTGCTCAATTTATTCCTCTTTATTATGCTTACTTCAGGTTGTGTACTCAACCCTGCTTCCTGCTTGAGATTCTGCTGCTGGGACTGGAGCTTCCTCCAGTACAGACATCAATCCCAGCTACAGCTATACAACCTTGGCGTATCCCCCCCAGGCCAAGGTAGGGTCCCACCCTTGCAACTGGGCAGGCATCAGGATATTTGGAGGCTGAGGAGGGATCATAATGACTGGTGTAACATTGCGGGAAAGAACAGCCCCGTCACATGCTTCAAGGGCATGGGCAGCCATATGCCATTCCTGTCATGCTGAGGCCAATGCAGGACAGCTTTTCCCCTGTTTCACCCTGAGTCCTTCCACCTCACTCTTGTGTTCGTGCTCGCACATGACAGCCCTGGGCCTAGAATGCCTGGTGACACCTGGTCACAAATGTCACCAAGTGCATTACACCAGCTGCCTGCAGGTGTTGCTCCAACAGTAGAGCAGTGCAGCAACGCACTACGGGAGGCATTTACTTGGATACTTGGAGCCCTCTCTGATGGCCTCCATTCCTTATATCCTGGGCATTGGGGCACAATCCATGGTCGCCAGCATGCTGCAGCAGTCCACCATTGCTTGGCACCATGGATGCTGCTAATGTTGAAGTTCTTAAACTCATGTTGTATCAGTTACTCATGGAGAATATAATTTATCTGTGGTAGGGAGGGTTGTGAGGGTCATACCTGATTGTGGAATTATGATGTCTGAGAGGAAGGAGACAATAGCATGACCTCAGGGATATCACGATAACATGATATGACAATATATCACAGTACTTCCCACTGACAATTTATTGTTTTAAAAAAATTATTGTGATTATCGTGCAATGTGATATAATGTAATATACCATGATAAACCATCTTAACTTGCTGGTCTGGCACGTGTCCCTCCCCAGGTGTGACCATGATTACCAACTTCCCACCTTCCTCCAATCAGATATTTACTGTTTTTCCTAACATTAGAAATGCTACAGACTATCATGATAATATATTGTGATATTTTTATACCCTATTTAGTTATTTATTGAAAGTATCGAAATTACAAACTTTTGAGTCAGAGACTCCTTTACAAAGGCTCCGCATCAGAGAAGTGCAAGACAATTAAGAATGCATACATACAATAAGGAGGATCCAAATAATACAGTTTATCGACAAACAATAACTTATTGACACAGTGAGACAGTCGGTACAGATTAAACAAGTAGTATATTCTACACAAGTATTTAGGCAAAATCAGGCCAAGCAAGACCTGGTACAAAACTTTCAGAACTATATTCATAGGCCTACACAACCAGTAAAGTGTTATGCTTATGCAACTGTGTTACTTAGGTTTTGGCCATTTGCACTGTCTATTCCAGAGGAATTACCACCCTGTACGGGTACCGAAGGCAAGGAACCCTCTAAGAGAGTTCCACCCCTAGAGGTGCCATGGGACTATTCCCTTGGCTAAAGGTACCTTAGGAAGGATCCCGAGGAGAGAGACTCTGCCGCTGGAGGAGGGGAGGATGGTGGGACAAAGAAAAGTGCCTCAGAAGGATGCTGAGAGGAACTGCTTATATAGGTCAGGAAGTGGGAGTGGCTGGCTGCTTGTCCATTGAACTACAGGCCCAGCCTTCCAATTCAATGGCCTATGCAGTCAGTAAAGTGTTATAATTGTGCAACTGTGTTACTTAGGTTTTGGCCAGTCACACTCTCTATTCTAGAGGAATTAGCACCCTGTAGGGGTACCGAAGGCAAGGAATCATCAAAGAGGGCTCCAACCCTAGAGGTGCCATGGGACAATTCCCTTGGCTAAAGGTATCTTAAGAAGGATCCCCAAAAAGAAATGTAGTAGTACGAAGCAAGTTAACAATCAGTAGCTAGCTGTGAGACAAAGTAGTAGATAAGGCATTAGGCAGCTTGATAACATAATAAGAAGTGCAGGTTAACAATGGCATGAGCATGATAGTTTGCACTGGAGATTAAGGGGTCCTCCCAAGGAGAGAGGAAATGGCAGGTAGGGACACTATCCACCTCCATCCAACAGCGGAACCTACCTAAAGGAACTAGGAAACATTAACTACGGCTAACTAACATTTACGACCAGAGACATGGAGGAGAGGAAAAAAAAAAACTTTGAGGAGGAACTCTCTGAGGATCCAAGGCCTAGGTCGCCTTCCCTCCAGGCTAGGGATAATTTATTTAGTGACGGCTCTGCTGCTGCGATTTGGAAACCCAATCAAAGGGGGTGGAAAGTCCAATTTGGAGGAAAGCTCTCGTGCGATCCCTCTAATGGAAACACAGTGGAAGGTTGAGAGTATTACTGTACAACAAGACAGCCAAGGCTGGAGGAGGAGAGCGACGATTGCTGAGGTGCTCACCTGTCCTACTCACTCTAAAAACAAACCAGGTGAGCCAGAGGCAGTCATGGGGAAAATAGCTTTGAAGGGTGCCTTTGAACTCATTTGGGCAGCTGAAGGGACTCTGTGAGAGCCCCACCCCTTCGCCACTGAGTCTTACATACTACAACTTGAGGTGCCATTGGTACGGTTGATGAATAAAGGTTCACCCACAGCAAGAACCTTCCCAGCTACGGTCCAGGTGAGAAGGACCTGGTCCCAAGCTTCGCATGCTCAAGCTGTGTACTCTGGGTGCAGAGTGACACCATCTGCTGCAGGGAAGCCCTGCGCCATAATGGTATGGCTGGCATGCCCCAGAAAACTGAAGAGGAGCTGAATGAGTGTTGAGTGCTGAGACCTCACAGAGGTCAGATGGTAGTAGTGAACATTAAGCAATGATTGCATAAGCAAAGAGTGGACCTGCATGTACGTCAGTAAGGCAGAGTAGCAATAATCAGACATGCACGTAGGTCTGCAAAACAGAGTAGCAATAGATGGACCTGCACATAGGTCGGAGGAGCAGTAATATGAATAGTGGGGCAAGCCAGTCAGGTTTTCAAGAAAGCCAATGAAGGTGACAAATACTCTGAGGATTTTTGGTGGCAGAGGCAGGATTTAGAACATTAAGTAGCCATAAGGGGCCATGACTCCCCCAACACCTCCAAGTCCCTGCCGTAGGAAAAACAAGAAAGTGATGGAAGGCATCGAGACCCACATGCAGATATTGAAACTAGTTTACAGTATCAGCAGTAGCTTAGCTGACCTCGGAGTATAATAGCAGTGTAGAAACATAGAGAGCAGCATCTGTATTGAGTAACTATGAGTTGTAGAATTCAATAAACATAGAATGGAGGGAGGTGCAATGCTCTGAAAGCAGCTATCACTAGGCAGTGAAATGAAACTGCAGCAATGAGGTAGGTAGAATGAGTTGAGAAAGCATGATTGAGCTGCATAGCTAGGGTTCAGAGTGAGCCTGAATCAGGTGAAAACAATTAATTGTATAGCATGGAAAGCAGCTATGTGGTTTTAGCTGGAACACACAGATAATGATTACAGTAGCATTGTGAGTAACTGAGAGCAAGTAGCGTGAGCTCTGGATTAGTAATATACTAGGAGCTTAGAAACAAAGCCCACAAAAGGCAAAACCAAAGACAAACAAACACAGAGAAACAGGGAACAAATGACAGAAAGAAGCACACAACCAGAGGCAAAATACAAACCAGATACAGGAGAACAAATACAAAAGTCCAACAGAAGCAGTAGTGGGGGTAGGCCCCAGCCAGCTGCAAAGGACAGACAAGAAGAATACTGAGAGGAACTGCTTATATAGGTCAGGAAGTGGGAGTGGCTGGCTGCTTGTCCATTTGTCCATTAAACTACAGGCCCAGTCTTCCAAGTATTTAGCAATATGCCAAATTTAAGGGTGGGGGTGTGGGTAGGTGCGGGATGCAGGGAGAGATGGGTAGGGGCTGATGCAGTCAGAGAAGACCTTGTTAAAACCTGGACAGGAGGGGTGGGGGAGCTAGAAGCAGTGACATTGACTAGAGGAAAGGAGGTGCTCCCTGAGATTTGCTTTGAAAGGGCCAAATTTCACTTTAGATGAAATACAGGCTGGAAGGTGATTCAACCAGAGTGGAGCCCTGTACATAAGCACCCTCTGCCGCAGATATATCCTACAGTGGGGGACAAGGAGGGATGCTTTAGCGGACCTTCTAGTTGCTCGAATTATAGGGGCAGGAGTAATAAGGTGTTGGAGTCCTGGAGGGGTGAACCCTGAGGCGATTTTCTTGGCTGGAAGACTTGTTTGATATTTGAGCATGCAATCAAAGTTGAGTCAGCTAGTCAGTCAGTAGAGATCGCAGGTGTGAGTGCACCTGTTTCACCCAGCCACAAGACAACAGGCTTTATTCATGGCAACCATGATCCTATGGAGAGCTGTGTTAGCAGCTGACCCATAGAAAACAATCCCGTAGTCGACTACGGATAGTACAGAGCTTGTTACAGCTAGACAGAGTGCACTGGGGGCATACAGTGTTTGTGTCTGTATAACAGACCAATTCTGGCATTTATGGCAGTGCTGACTAGGTTACTATGATCTTGGTAAGCGAGGGAGGAGTCAAAAGTGACACAGAGGTATTTAAAACTGTTGACTTGTTCCAGGGGAAGAGCTGATAATTTAAAATGGTTACAGGTACATCTCAGTGTTTACTTTGGTGATGTGAGAAAATCATTACCTTGTATTTTTTTGTAGTTTAAAACAACTTTGTGAGTAGCAAACCAGATTTCAGATTCCTCAAATAATCTTTGTAGGTCTTGCTGAAATGGGAGGGGTCAGGATGGATACTGAAGATAACAGCATCATCTACATAAAGGAGCACCTGATCGGAGTAGGCCTTGGAGAGGATATTTAGAAACAGACTAAAAAGAAGGGTCCCCAGGATAGAACCCTGGGGTACCCCAGATCAGACAGGAAGACTGGAGGATAGGGTGGTATTGATTTTACTTGTTGTGACCTGCCACTGAGATAGCTGGCAAACCAGGCGGTGGCATTATTGGACAGACTCAAGGATGGTAGGGACTTGACCAGGAGGGCATAATTGACTGTATCGAATGCTTTTGTTAGGTCTGTGTAAACAGATCCAACTAAGTATCCATGGTTTAGAGCTTTATGGACATAGTCCATATATTCCAGAAGGGCAGTGGTGGTGCTAGGCTCTTTCTGAATCTGTGTTGTTCCTGGCAAAGTACGTTGTATTTAGAGAGATAATCTGAAAGTTGTTCTGAGACTATTTTTTCAAGGGCCTTGGAGAGAAGGGGGAGGATAGAGATGGGGCTGTAATTAACAGGGGAGGTTCTGTTGCCTCCCTTCAGAATGGGAGTGACCACCGCAGACTTCCACTATGAGGGGAACTGATCTAGGCACAAGGAGAGGTTGAGAATTTTGGTGAGAGCGTGGAGGACTACATCAAGGGCAAGATGAAGTAATTTAAGGTCCAAGGTATCTCCACTAAATCTTGATTTCCCCAGGACCTTGGTTAGGTAGGATTTGGCTTCACTAGGGAGAGTGCCTAAAATTAAAAGATGGGGTCTCTGCGGGGGTGGGGAGGAGTTGTTGTAGAGGAGTTGTGTAGAAGCATGGTGGGGGAGAGCACTGCTAAGGTCAGAGAAGGTGGTGTTGAGCAAGTTAGCAATGAGCAGAGGGTCCTGGATAAGGGCTCCATTAACACTAAGCAGTGTGTGTGTGGGGGGGGGAACACAGATTTCCCATTCAGTTCCTTGATGTTGTCCCAGAACATCCGCCCAGAGCCCCATGAGGTCGAGAGCCTGGTTTGGAAATGGGCAGCCTTGGCCTGTCAGATTTCCCAAGTGCAATGATTTCTGGCAACCCTGTAGCACTGCCTGTCAGCGGGCAGTCTCGACATCAGGGCTTTGTGCCAGAGATTGTGGCAGGTTTGCATGACGAGTAGGGCTTGGGTGATCCAGGGTGTATCATGCCCTTTGTCCACCTGCTTGGTGTAGGGTGCAAAGAGGTCGCATGCTGAGTTGCAGGTGGTGATAAAGAAGTCGAGAGCACTATCTATATTTGTGGCAATGTCAATGGGAGGCCAGTCATACTTTGCAAAGAAATCTTTGAATTGGCCACGGGATTCTTTTTTTAGGGTGCACTGGTAGATGACCCTAGGAGGTGGTTTTTGGGCACTGTTCGACCAGTGGCAAAGTATTGGGGAATGGTCACTTAAGGCATCTGGGAGCACAAAGACCTCAGAGAGTCCCTCCGGGTGATTAGTGATGATAAGGTCCAGCAGGGTGGAGCTATCTGTCTTATGGTTTAGCCTCGTAGGGGAGGGCACAACCTGGGTTGGATTCAGGGCTGCAACTGCATCCCTGTATGGGGCTGCAGAGGTTGACTAATGCACTAATATCGTGATATCAAAATTTAATAATCTGACATCCCTAGTCTCAGGTTCCCAGAGGTTTCTGCCACTGGTGGCTTTCTGCTTTGTAGTGCAAGTGTCCATAAAATGTACATCGACTCCACCAACCTGGGGATGGGAGACAAGAACCAGAATCCGGAAGGAAGGGAAAAGGCCTTCTTTAGCTATATCATTGATAAGAGGGCTATGAAGGAAGGCATAGTAGTATTAAAAAGGGGAGGCTGGACTGGCCCATCAGCATAGCGGTAGCGCTACCACTTGCAGTGCCAGCGACCCGTGTTTGGAAGCAAGCCTGAGTTCTTGGGGCTGGCTGAGGGGGAAGAGAATTATGCATCCCAGAGAACACTGTTCTTCACCAGAGAGAGAAGACAGCCTGCTCTGGTGCTTGACTGCCACCTGGCTAACCACAGGTGGCAGTGCACTCTGGAGTGGCCCAGTGGGTTGGGAAACACTGGCAGATGATGCACATGCTTGCTTGCTTTCATCACATCCCAGATCAGCACCCCAGAGGGGACAAGGGTCAAGAAAAAGAGGAAACCAAAGGCCTGGGGAAGTATGAAGGACTGACCCTCCGCAGGCCCCACACCGGCAACGTAGGCTGTCTGCCCCAAAACTAGATTCTTATGCTGCAGTTGGGGCCCTGCTGCCCCCTCCATGTTGGTTGTGGGGGGAGGGGTTAGCCATGGGGGTTTTGGGGGCAATGCCAGTAAGTCCATGAGATGCTGGGTGATGGGGCTAGGAGGTTTGGTCTGGCTGGGGGGCATGGGCCCTTGAGAAGGAGCATAAAGACATAAAAAGGGGGCCATGTGGGTGTAAGGCAGCAGAGAAGTCAGAGGTGTTAACCAAGGAAAAGGATGGACTAGTGCTGCAAGGGAGGGTAGTGGGGTGGGGATATAGCTGAGGGTAGGAGAACAGAAAACTGGGTCAGGACGGGAGCTCATGTCCATAAAGATGAATAAATCCCCAGGTCCAGATGGCATACACCCCAGAGTGTTGAGAGAACTGGCAGTGGAATTTGCAGGTCCACTGGTGGATCGTAGGAGTGGAGAAACATGCATCTGGTACTGTTGCATAAAAGCTCCTAAGGATCAACTTAGGAACAACAGGTCAGTCATTCTGATCTCCATTGTGGGTAAACTGATGGAAACCATTGTGAAGGAAAGACTGGTTGGGTTCCTTGAAACAAACAGGCTCCAAGATTAGGGAAATCATGGGTTCATGGCAAGGAGGTCTTGTCAAACCAACCTGATGAGCCTTTTTGGGTAATGACGACAGTGGACAAGGGTCAGGCAATTGTCATTCTATACCTGGATTTTAGCAAAGCCTTCAGCTCCCCAAAAAGGCTGATCAAGAAGTTGGAGGACCTAGGGATGGGAAAAAAATTAACAAGATGGGTGGCAAATTGTCTCAGTGGTAGTTCTCAATGGGTGGAGTGCTTGGAATCTCAGGTACAAGAGAAGTTACCAGTGGGGTCCCACAATGGCCAGTGCTCAGCCTAGTGTTGTTGAGTATGTACATTAATGACATTAAAGGCAAGATCTGTCTCTTTGTGGATGACACCAAGCTGTAGATGAAGGAGTACAGGATCTGAAAGAGAACCTTGCAAAGCTGGAGAGGGGGTCTGGCCTCTGCCAGCTGGAGTTCAGTGCTAAAAAGTGCAGGGCATGCACATAGGTGGTAAGAACCCAGGTGCTGAACACAAACTAGGGGAAGTCTATGTCACTGTATCAGAGGAGGAAAAGGATTTGGGACAACCATTATCAGTGATCTAAAACAGGTGCAGAAAGGCAGCAGCCAAGGCTAACAGAATGCTGGGATGTATGACTAGAGGGTTCATGAGTAGATGGGAGAAGGTTATCCTGCCATTGTACAGATGCTTGGTGCAGCTTAATCGGACTACAGTGTGCAATACTGGAGTCCTTACCTGAGGAAGGATATCAGCCAGCTCGAGGCAGTACAGATTAGGGTGGGAAAGATGATTTAGGGGCAGCAGGACAGCAAGTTTGAGTACAGACAGAAAACTCAATATGTATTCACTCCGGAGAATATAAACTGAGACCTTCAAGTACCTGAAATGTATAAACAAGGTGGATATCTGGGACCCTTTTTTGCTTTAATGAAAAAAGGACCACAAGGGGGCACTGTTACAAACTGGTGGCGGGGGGGGTCAAGAGACACTTCTTTACAGAGTGGGCAGTGTTAGGGTGGAATGAGCTCTCATCAGAGGCTATCTACCTGAAGACACTGGAGGTGGTGGTGGTGGTTCAAGAGAAGGTGGGACAGGGTGAAGGGGAGGGTCTGGGTTAGCAGGGAGAGAGGGTGGTACCCACTGTGTAATCAGTAGATCAGGGTCTCCACATCGAGCAGACCTGAAATACTAAATGGCCTTCAACTTTTTTTTTTTTTTTTTTTACGTGCCCTGACCTCCCGGTCGTCCACTCTTTCTGGCTGCCTAGGACCACCCCAACCTCCCGATCACCTCCACCGCCATCCTACCATCCCTTTAACTGTGGCCCCAGTTTACCCGATGTATCCCTTCGTGGGCCCCTCCATAAGGGACACCGGGAAGGGGAGAGTTTTGCCCGTAGGCATAGAGAATTTGCTGGGGCACACTGGGGGACCGGCACAGGCACTCCCAGGCTGCGTGGCGGGCAGGGGGACCATCTGCCATCATCCGGCCGGCCGAGTGAGCATTTTCCTGTTTTCTCCCACCCACCTCCCCTCCCAAGCTGGTTGCATGCCCACGGCATCCTGGAGAGACTCACTGTGGTGCGTGTTCACCCACGCCGCAAAGTGCATCGCTGCAACTGGTCACCAAGAGCTGCACAAGGGTGATGTAGGCTGTGTCCCCCTTTGGAGGAGAGCATCCCATGGACACTGGAGACCATCCCTACCAGCCTCTGCTCCTGTCATCCCGGGCTTGGGCATGAACCTGGGTCACCAGCATTCCGAGTGATCCCCTATCGCCCAGTGCCATGGAGGGCCTCCTTCTCTTGGTAATTCTTTAGTAGCTCTGTGCACTGCCAAGGGTGTAGGAATGCATATTCCATGTAAGCCATGGCTTATTTATAAGTTGATTGAGGAAGGAGATGGCATTCGTGATCCTCACCATTGATTTTGGTTGTCCCTATGCCTGATCTGCATCCTTTCAGGTGTTTTTATAATGTGATTGTTGTGCACCTTTTGAAATAAACATTGTGCTGAATGCATAAAACTGAGTACATCAAATATTTTACTTTACTATGCAGTAAAGTACAGCATGGGGTCTACAAGGGGGCATGGCAATAATTAATATGACTGTATAAACAATTGTGGATGCCAGTGAAGCATCAGAGAATGTTCTGGCTTATAAATGTCATTCTCATTGCTATACCACTGTGTGCTGCCTCCAGCTCCACAGGGCCAGTCAATGCACTGCTGCTGTAGCTTGTTTAAATAGTTCTCATGTGGCTCCATTGTCAGGCTTAGGAATCAGATTTGACCTACATTTTTTCAGTAGATTTAACACCAGTACCAACCAAATTAGCATGTGTGCTTCAGTTAGAGGTTCTCCATCCTACGGCTACTTATATTGCTTCTCTTTCTCTCTCTCCCTTCCCAAAGGATATGGCATTAAAAAGAGGCCTCGATCCTGAGCTCATTGAGCTGCGGGACCTGAAGGAGGACGACAAGATCGACCTAAGCAAGTGTGTGGAGCGTGCGACCCGGTTAGAGAGAACAAATGCACCTCGGATCACTCCAGGGAAGGTGCCGGACATCCTGAATCGGGTCAGAAAGAAACGACTGCTGACTGGTGCGGCTGACCCCAAACTGACTGAGGAGCTAGGGAAGGGTCATGATTTCCAGCCTTCTACTCATATGCAGCCCTCCTGGTGTGACCTCTGTGGGGAGTTCATTTGGGGAATCTTCCGGCAGAGCCTACAGTGTACAAGTAAGGATTTCTTTGAATCTGAACCACTGGTTATTTGTGAGATATTCATGCCTCTGTTTTGCCGATGATTACTAGTGTGCTGCTGCTGAAAGAGGAATGCTAGCTGTCTCTGCAAACGTGTCTTTAGCCACAGGCCAGATGTAGTGTGAGCAAGTAGAGTGAAGTCTTCCACTCAGGGATGTTTCCATCGCTGGTGAAAAATAAGGGGATTCTTTAGACACTGCAGACAGAAACAAGTGCACAATATAGCAGGGTACAGTGATGGCAATCTGCTATTGTGTCTTTCTGTGGTGATGGACAAGGGTTAAAACCATTCTACACTATGCTGCATGTTTTTTTATATCAAGCTTTTTCTTGTTCACAGGCTCGCCCAACAGCACCCTCAGCCCTGTGACCAACCTTCTCAAGGACTTACTGGTTATCCACCACTTACCCAGCTCCACACCACTGGCGGGTGGTCTGCCATGTGTGTCTCGCATGGGCCTGTGGGGTGTGCTGGTGCAGTGGATCAGGGCTTTTTCCTCTTGCTCCAGGTTTTCTCCCTGAGAGTGCCAGCATTCAGTGACACGCATGCCTGCATACAGTGGCACAAATGCATGTTTGGCTTGTGGCCCTCACCTCAGCTTAGATGCCCTTGCTGTGCTGTCACCTGGCCTCTACCAGGTGGCAGTCATACAGCAGGGTGCAGTGTTCCCCTTCCCTAGTCATGCAGTGGGAAGCAGTGTTCCCCCTCACCAGTCATGCAGCGGGGGTGCAGTGTTCCCCCTCCCCAGACATGAAGCAGGGGGCAGTGTTCCCCCTCCCCAGTCTTGCAGCGAGGTGCAGTGTTGCCCCTCCCCAGTAACGCAGCAGGGTGCAGTGTTCCCCATCCCTGAGGTAAGAGAGTTGTTCTTGGGACACTTGATTCTCCCTCCCCCAGTCAACCATGCAAGTTGCCTGGATCTATTCCTGATCCTGGGTCACTGGAATAGTGAGCTATAGCGCTACCAGCCCGGCCCTTTTTTCCTTCTTTATCTCTATGCAGTACCTTTTCCTGGAGTATCAGAATTTTCTGAGGCATCCTTATTACTCCACTAGTGGTTCTTACTTATACCCACCTCCAGTTTCATTTAGTCAGTCCCTGTTCCATCCAATGCTCCTTGGGCACTGGATGATGCCTTCTAAGTGACACTAGGATGCTGGAGAACCAAACTGTGCCATATGTGGGGTAATCAGACTGAATCATATCTGGGGGCATCAGACTGGGCCATAGCTGGAGGTACCAAACAACAAGTGACCTGGTTCTGCTATTAAAAAAAAAAAAGGTACTGTATGAATATATATGTGTTTCATTTATTCTATATCAGTAATTCTGTAGAACCACTATACATGAAACATTCCACCCTTTAAATCTGGGCTTCCTCAGGACATGTGTTCTAGATAGAAACATAGACTTTGACAGCAGATGAGGACCACTTGGCCCTCCTAGTCTGCCCATTTCCCTACCTACAGGATAAGCTGCAGATTCTATTTAACCAACAGCCTATTTCTTCCTACCCCCCACAAAAATTGCCTTATGTCTGTCCCATGCGTTCTTCAATTCTCCCACAGTTTTAGACCCCACAACCTCCTCAGGAAGGCTGTTCCATGCGTTCACCACCCTCTCTGTGAAAAAATACTTCCTCACATTGCCCCTGAGCCGTCCACCCTCTATCTTCAAATTGTGTCCCCTTGTTCTTGCACAAATCTTTTTCTGCAAGACGCTACCCTCTTGGACTTTGTTGATTCCACTGAGGTACTTAAAAGTTTCTGTCCCCCCTCTCCCTGCTTTCCTCAAGGGTATACATATTAAGCTCCTTTAGTCTCTCCTTGTATGGCTTCTCTTGCAGACCCTACACCATTTTAGTTGCCCTCCTCTGGACTGCCTCCATCCTGTCTGTGTCCTTGCGGAGATGGGGTCTCCATAACTGGACGCAGTACTCCAGATGGGGTCTCACCAACTGTCTGTACAGAGGGATAACAACTTCCTGTTTTCTACTGGTGATGCCTCTCCCTATACATCCCAGTATCTCCCCAGCCCTCCCTACTGCCTTCTCACATTGCTTGCTTACCTTAAGGTCATCTGATATGACTACCCACAAGTCTCTTTCCATTTTTGTTGTTGTTACTACCTCCCCCCGCCATTGTGTAATCCTCCCCTGGGTTTTTGTTTCCCAGATGCATTATTTTGCACTTCTTTGCATTGAATCCAAGCTGCCATACTTCTGACCATTCCTCCAACCTTGCCAAGTCCCTTCTCATTCTTTCCATGCCTCCTTGTGTATCAACCCTATTGCAGATCTTTGTGTCATCTGCAAAGAGGCATACTTTTCCTCCCAGTCCCTCTGCAATGTCACTTATAAAGACATTAAAAAGGACTGGACCCAGTACTGAACCCTGCGGTACCCCCACTAGTAACCCCTCTTTCTTCAGAGTGGATTCCATTTACAATTACGTTCTGTGTACTGTTGTCCAGCCAATGTTTTGCCCAGGCTACCACCCTGTAGTAATTACTCAATAAGTAAAAAAGTAATTACATTTTAATAATCCACAGAAAAAAATCTAACTCATTAGAGTAATTTAGCTGATGATAAATAGTAGTAGTAGTGAGTTCACTTGTTAAGCACCCTGTCCCAGGGATTCTGAGCACTGTACATCATTAAAATCACAAATTACAGGAGCTGCCTGATGCCACTTCCATGCTGGTGACCCAGGTTTGGGAGCGAGCTCAAGGTTACTGTTATCAGGCAGCCAGGCTGGGGAGTGCTCCATTGGTGGCATCAGTCCAATGCACGTTGCTGACATTAAGGTCACCAGAGACACATGCCCAATGTCACGGGGAGGAGGGAGGGATAAGGGAGAAATGGAAAAAGATATGTGCCTCGGCCACCATGTATGACGGTCCCATCAATTCTCAGGTCTCATTCTGTGTAGCTCTCTGCTGGACACGACAACGGTAGGAGTGGGGATTGAAGGAGAGCCCTGATGAAACCTGCAGGAGGTGATCAATGGGTCAAACAGCTGAATGAAAAAAAATCACAATCCCAATATAATAAAACAAATAAATAAAATGAAACAAAATTGTAACTAAAATTTAAATAAACAAAAAATTGATAAAAAGGCAACCAGTGGGGAAATAATTACTTAATAAAAAACAAACGCACCCCTGTTAATCATTTGAACGTTTTCGTACCTGCTAATAATAACAACATACCAAAATACGCAGTAGTCTGATTTCCCCTACAGCAGTAAGGTTTTAAGATTTAAATGGTAAAACATTGTCATGTATAGTGGTTCTTCATAATTACTGATACACAATTAAAGAACTAAGACATTTGTTTTCATGCAGAAGCTTTACTTAAGTCAAGCCAGCTCACTTACTGTTGTTTGGTAGAGTCTGTCGGGATCCATTCCTGAGCAGCTCCTCGACTTCTCATTACTTTGATGAACACCGATGCTTTCAGAGGCTCACAGAGGATTTCAAAAATTTCTGGGTTTTTTTTTTTTTTGGCAGTAATAAATGTTATTGGATATTTTAAACAACTATATATAATACATGCATAACTTACTTAAATACACGAATACATGAAACTATCAGAATTACATATCTTCAGTTATAGTGCTGTACCTCACATGAACCGTATATTATATATTGAATATACTGATATAAAGTGAAGGATAATAGATTTGCTCGGAATCATTGCATCTAAATTGGATTCCACAGATTCTGAGCTTTTTTCAAAATTCAGAATTTTGGTATTCAGACAAAAAAAATCCGAATTCTGAATCCCTCTTAATGGATGCGGAATCAGAATACGATTCCGGATCCTTAACCCTCCACACCATCCAGTACAGTTAAAACAAGCCCTCTTCTTTCCCTTATCTTACTGTACCATGGGCTGGAGCAGGTCACGGTGAGAAAGTTAGGTGGAGCACAAAGTTGGCAGGCATCTGTATTGTCCCTGTCACTACAGCCTTTTCGAGCTGACTCAGCCACTACCTCCCCAAACTGGCTCAACCTCACAGAGTAATCGTTTAGCCCTGACTCCAACTCCCAGTAAACTGAGTCCATACCAACTCGAGTTCCTCCTGTCCTGTGTCCCACCGACTCCTAACCTGATGAGTTCCCAACCATCGATACCTCTGGTGGCTCTGTGGCAAGTTTAACAATTTAGGCAGACAATGGCATTAACAGCACTCAGTTGGTACTTTGCTTGCAACAGCCATCCAGTAAAATGCACCAAGCCCAACAGGACCCCCTTCCTTTCTCTAGTTCTCCCTGACTGGCCCCAGCCCAAACCACCAAAGCCCCTGTTTGTGTCTGAGTGACCTAGGAGGTGGCTGGCCAAAAAAAAAAAACAGTAACCCGTGAAGACAGCAACTGCAGAAAGGCGAACGGTCACAACAGTGGCAGAATTACAGTGCCACCACTTTTCTGTGACCAGCGGTTCCCCCGTCCCCGAGTTGTGCCCCCCTGGAGTTGGAATATATAATTAAGGGGTAGTGGGGGCAAAGGCTCCCACAAGAAAAGACTTTTCCTAAAGTTGTCGTGATGTGGATTCGGTGCCGTTGCGACCATTTGCCTTTCCGCAGTTGCAATTATGACATGGAGCCACCAAAACAGAGCCCTGGGGTTTAACAGCCAATACCATATGCCATATTGGTCTGGCAGTGGCTGCTAACTCAGGGCTTTGTTTTGGTCATCCGCCTCCCAAGTCATTCTATCACTTCTTGGAGGTGGTTTGGACCAGGGTCTGGCAGGGAGAACTGAAGAAAGGACAGGGTGTCCTATTGGACTTAGTACATTTTAAAGGATGATCGTGGCAAGCAAAGTACTAAGTGCTATTAATGCCATTGTCTACCTAAATTGTTTAACTTACCACAGTGCCACCAGTGGCATAGGATCAGGGGTTGGAGTGGGACTCGTTTGTACGAGAGTTGGTGGGACAGGGACAAGAGGGACTCCATTTGTACTCAGTACAGGCCAGGTGGTAGTATAGTATGGTACTAAACTGGAGCTGGGGGCTGGTTGAGCCATGATATGGGAGGTGGCTACACTGGGGACTGGATCAAGAAGATGAGAAGGCTGTCATAACTTATGAAGGATAGTACATGGATGCTTGTGGAGTGGACATAGCAGGCATGGCAGACACTACCATCTGGCAGCTAAGAAGACACTGGAGTTTGAACCACCACAGCCACCTGAGCCTCTAGCAGGGACCCCAGCACAGCCATGAATTAAGGTAAGTGGGAAAGAGGAAAGGGTGGGGGGAGGCTTTTTTTCTTTCCTTTAGATAGACGCAGAGATAGGAGCAGTCGAATGCAGAACTGGTACTTCTGATTCTGCTTCCAATTCTATTCCTATTCCTTAATCAGGTGTGAAACAAAATCAGAGTTGAAATCAGACATTCCCACTAGATACCGACAAAATGGATTCCACAGACTCCGAGCACCCCTAATTCATACCTGGAGCACCTCTGTCACACCAAAATTGCATTTTATGTATCTTTTAGGACAGAATGAGATTGACTTGACACCATGCAGAGGAGAGCCACCAAAATTATACAGGGTATGCAGGGAAGACCTTATGATGAAACATTGTGAAGCTGAAATTGTAGTCACTTGCAGCCTGCAGTTTCCTTATGAGTCCCCTGTGTGGAAAGCCTTACTGAGATCGAAGTAGGCCACGTCCACCACCCCACCTTGATAAATTTCCCTGGTCACCCAGTAAAAGAAAGCTATCAGATTTGTCTGACATACGAACATACGAAATTTGCCAGCAGATAAAGGCCTAGAGGTCTATCAAGTCTGCTCGAATGTGCAGCTAGCACCCCTTATTCTGCAGCTGCCCCTCCCTTCCACCCTTCCCCTTCATTAACCCTCCCCGTTGTCCTGTCCCAACCTCATTTGAAGCAGTCCACTGTTCTACTGCATACCACTTCAGCAGGTAACGCATTCCACCCAGCCACCACCCTCTCTGTAAAAAAGTGTCTCCTCATCTCCCTCCTGAATCTTCCTCGCTCCAGTCTCATATCATGGCCCCTGGTGGCCCTCTCCTCCCCTCCCTTACTTTGAACAGCCCCTCTGTACCCGTCTTGTTTATTCCTTTCATGTATTTAAAGGTTTCAATCATGTCACCCCTGTCTCTCCTCTCCTCCAGTGAGTACATGTTCAATTCCTTCAACCTCCTCTCGTATGATAAGTCCCCCAGCCCCTTGATCATGTTTGTCACTCTGCGCTGCACCCCCTCCAGTAACTTAATGTCCCTCTTCAGATACGGACGCCAGTACTGCACGCAGTACTCCAGGTGTGGTCTAACTAATGACCTATACAGTGGCAGAATCACCTCCTCCCTCCTCGAGGATATACCTCTTGCAATACAACCCAGCATTTTGTTGGCCTTTGCAGCTGCCTTCCTACATTGTGCCAAGTTGTTCATTGACCCTGTAATGAGCACACCCAGATCCTTCTCCTCCTCTGTCTGGGCTAGCTGCACTCCCCTAGCTGGTAACTCCTCCTTGGGTTCTTCATCCCAAAATGCAGCACCTTGCACTTTTGGTATTAAAGCCCAGTTGCCAGGTGTCTGACCAGGTTTCAAGCTTTGCCAGATCATCCTGCAACCCCTGCCATCCCCTTAGGTCATCCACCACCGCGCCTACCTTGGTATCATCAGCAAACAGACTGATCTTGCTCTTGATGGCCCATGATATGTATGCAATGAATATCCCAAACAACACTGGTCCCAACACCGAGCCCTGTGGAACACCGCTCGTCACTGCCCTTGGGTGTGAGAGCTCCCCACCCACCACCACCCTCTGTTGCCTTCCTTGCAGCCAGTTTCCTACCCATTTCACCACCTTTGCACCCGCCCCTGTGCCTACTAACTTCCTTCCCAGCCTTCCATGTGGCACTGAGTCGAATGCCTTACTGAAGTCCAGATACAGGACATCTACTGCATGGCCCCTGTCCAGTTGCCTAGTTACCCAGTCATAGAACTCGACCAGGTTGGTTTGGCAGGATCTGCCACGTATGAAGCCATGCTATCTGCTGTCCTGTATTCCTTTGGACTCTAGGAGGGCCACCAGCCTCTCCTTCAGGATAGTCTCCATTAGCTTACCCACGATGGATGTGAGGCTCACTGGTCTGTAGTTTCCCGGTTCATCCTTGGGGCCACTCTTGTGGAGGGGCACCACATGAGCCATCCTCCAGTCCTGAGGTACACACCCGAGATGTAGTGAGGCATTAAATAGGTCTGCCAAAGGTCCTGCAGGGACTTCTGCCAGCTCCTTCAGTCCCTGGGGTGGATGCCATCTGGCCCTGGTGCCTTGTCCACCCTCAGTGCCTTCAAACCCTCTCAAACTCTGCTCTCCATGATTTCCCCATCTGTCACCACTTCCCACCCTGCTTCTGCCATTTCTCCCACCTTGGGTATCACCCCCCCTCTTCTCTTTAGTAAATACTGAGCAGAAGTACTCATTTAGTGCTTCCTCCTTATCGCACCCTGCTTTCACCCAACCCCCCTCCTTCCTAATCCTTACTATGTTGTCCTTACAGCTCCTTTTCTCCCTGATGTACCTAAAGAAGTCCTTCTCCCCCTCCTTAATGCCTTGTGCCAGGCTGAGTTCCGTAGATGCTTTGGCTCCCCTTACTGCCCTTGTCACTTCCTTCAATTCTGTCAAGTACTCCTCCCTGTCCTCCCACCTCCCTGTTTTCTTGTACTTCCTAAAGGCAGCTCTTTTTCTCCTTACCTTTTCCATGACCTTCTTGCTCAACCAGATCAGTTTCTTAGCCCTAGCCTTCTTGCTCTGGGCTTTGCAGCAGGTTTTGGTTGCCTCCACTATCCCCAGCTTTATGAGCTCCAACCTCTGGTTAGTGTCTATACTAGATTGAATTCTGGCCAGGTACCCTTTTACCACTTCCCCCATCCTCCCAAAGTCGGCCCTCCTGAAGTCCAGCACTGTTGTGCCAGATTCCACTCCTTCCTTGCCCATATCCAATGTGAGCCATACTGAGTGGTGGTCACTCCCTGACAGCGGTTCCTCCACTGTAAGTTCTCTCACAAAGTCCCCATTTGCCAGCACAAGGTCAAGGGTATTACCTAACCTGGTTGGTTCACTGACCATTGCAGCAGGAAGCTGTCCTGGAAGGCATCAGCAGTACCTGCTCCTTCTGTTCCTGGTTGTTGGGGTGCTCCAGTCCACTGGCATGTTGAAGTCCCCACAATCACCACTACCCTTCTCTTGGGTCCTCCTGATCTGTCTCGCTGTAGGTCGCCTGTCTAACACCTCCGTCTGAGATGGTGGCCTGTATACCACTCCCATTCTAAGAATCCTATTCTTGGAATCCTGGATTTGCATCCAAAGTGACTCCGTACTACCCTCCTCCCCTTCCTCCCTTACACACTTCAGTCCTTCCTTCACATATAGTGCCACCCCCCCTCCTTTCCCAATCACCCTGTCCCTACAAAATAACCTGTACCTTGGTATAGACAGGTCCCAGTCATCGTATTGGGTGGCCCATGTTTCCGTGATGGCTGCAATGTCCACCTCTCCCTCTGCCATGAGAACCTGTAACTCTGCAGTTTTCCTCCCAAGGCTCCTAGCATTAAGGGTAACCACCTTCAACCCCCCCCCCATCCTGCCCTCCTTTCCTAGCATCACCAACAGTACTTGCCATTTGTCCTTTGTCACTGTTATGGGGGTAAGCTCATATGGTTTCTCAACCTGTGGTCTCTGCATATCTCTTCCCAACTGCCACCCCCCACTCCTAGTTTAAATTCCCAACTTCCTCTATGTACTTCTCCATCCTCTGTTTCAACACTTTCTTTCCCTCCTCACTCAAGTGTAGTCTGTCCTTGGCATAGAGACTACTGTCCTCCCAGGTCCCTCCCAACCCTTTAGCACAACACCAGGTTCTTAGCCATCCGTTAAATTCCTCTATTCTCAGCTTTCTTGTTGTACTTGCCTTTGGCACCGGAAGTATCTCTGAAAAAGTTACTGATCTTCTTGCCCCCTCACATAATTGTGCTAGTTCCTCAAACCTCCTGGACTGTATCTACTGTCTTGTCAGTTGTTTGTCCCAAGATGTATAATTAAATGAGGCTTGTCCCTACCCTTCTAGCATATTTCAGAACAGACTGTCCCACCTTTCTGCTGTCATTCCTGGCATGGCCTCCACCCAAATGTGACTATGCCTCTCCCCCTTGCTACCCCACCTAACTCCTCTTAGTATTGGGTCCCCAGCACTAAGATTCCACCCCTCTACTCCTGCTTGCTTCCATTCATCTCCCTCTCTCATTTCCACCTCCTCTTCTTCCTCCTGCACATTATTTCCCCTTTTACCCCTGTTGCAATTCTCCCAGCAGAGCGTTCCCGCTCCAGTTTGGTCAGGCATTTATCAATTACTCCTCTAATTTCATCGTTTCCCTCCTCCACCTTCTTCCTCTCTAGCAGTGCACAACTATTTTCTGAAGACCCTTCACAAATGCCGCTCCCTCTCTCTTCATAGTAACCTGTTCTCTCCTTTCCACTCCATGACTTTTGCCACTTCTTCGCCTCCCCTCACAAGTCCCTATCTCCTCCTTCCATTTGTCTTTTGTCTCCTGACCTGGTTTCCCCAGCAATAGTTCTTCCTGGCCTGGGCCCCTTTGTCTCTGCTTCCCTTCTTCTGACCCTCTCCTCACCACTGTTGGCTTAAATCGCCCTCCCTCATCTCCCCTTCTTCCTCCCTCCAGTATTGGGCTAAACCCACCCCCAATCTGCCTTGCCTGTCTTAGTTCCTCCTGCAGACCCTCAATCTCCTTTCTAAGTTTTTCTATGTGGTTGCACACTAAACATCCTCCCACACTCCAGGCAATTTTTAGAAAGATTGGTGCACCACAGTTGTTGCAGCCTACCACCCTACCCATTGCTGTCGTTGCCCACCAGCGACCTCCCACCCTTCCAGAAGCAGGATATCAAACACTTCCCCAAGACTCCATCTCCCTCCTCTATCAGTGCAAAACATTTTCTTTATTTCCCTTACCTCCTTTGTTGCACATGTTTAGATACATTGAGCAACTGCTTTTTATATTCCTGTCCTTCCTATCCACACTCAAAAACAGACTTTAAGTAGCCATTGCACAATCTTCTTCAAACTCCTACTCCTCCTTTCCCCAATGCAATATCAATGAAGAAGTAATAATAAGCTCCTAGATTTGCATTTACTTCCCTTCCACTGAGAGAGCAGTCACCTCTTCACTTGCTGCTGTTCCTTTCCTGTATGCCCTCCTACTCCACACCCCTTACTATACCAGTGTTTAGCTCCTGTCAATCAGATTTAACAGGGCATATAATCAAGAGTTGGGGAAGAATTGAAAATGTGCAGCAAACAAAGACAGCAAAGAAATACACCACCACTACATTTTAAATCCTCAACAGCCCAAAAACAATTCTAAGTAAAGCCAACAAAGAAAGTACAGTGTCACCAAAAGCCCACAATCCAAGTCTAAAAGAAAAACAGCAATTACCAGTTACTGTAAAGCATTGAATTGAATATGCTTCCTTCCCCTTCTGGCTTCTATAACATTCAAAAATAATACATTTCTATCTCAGCTCTTTACCCGTACCATCAAATGGTAACTATAATCACAATAATCTACCTTCTACTAATACAGATTCTATCACAGAACCAGAGCACAATGCAAAAACATCTGCTGCTTAGCAACAACAAACAGGTGACAAAGCAAGTTGATGTAGCTTTTTTAAAATAGAAAAAAAAGTAATCTTTTAAACCAGTAGAAATCAGCAGTCCCAAAGGCACCTTGAACTACAAGAAAGAACACAGTACCACACCTCTACCACAATAACTAAACAGTTCTAAAACATTGGAGAAAGAAGAAAAAATCAGAGACTGCACAAAAAGATACAATGTACTATAAAGTATTAGGCAATAGTATACTCAGTTGTTTAACATGATCTTCCTCCATGCTGTCTCGGGTCTCGTAACCTGCTGGATTCAAAATATTCTACAGTCCTTTTCTTTAGCAGTGACTCCATTAACTTCCTCACCATTTATGTCAAGCTAACTGGCCTATAGTTGCCAGCCTCCTCCCTGCTATCGCTTTTATGAAGCAGGACTACATCTGCCCTCCTTTAGTCCTTGGAACCACTCCTGTTTCCAATGAGTTATTGAAAAGAGCTGCCAGAGCTGCAGCCAGTACCTCCCTGAGCTCCCTCAGTACCGTTTGGTGTACTCTGTCTGGCCCCAAGCTTTGTCCACTTTCAGATTTGCAAGTCCTTTCAGGACTGTCTCGTTTGTAAAGGAACTTGTGTTTACCTCCCTCCTCCCTGTGCTTCTGCTGCTTCTATGAGGCCCATCCCATTCCCCTCTTCTGTGAAAACTAAACAGAAGTAGTTGCTCAGGATATCTGCTTTTTCCTGATCCTCCTCTGTACAGTCCACACCTGCCCTTCTTAACCTCACAGTCCCTCCCCTAGTCTTCTTTTCACTTACATACCTAAAACGTGTATTGTCCCCTTTAGTTATCCCTTCCCCCCCGGCTATTCTTTGCACCTTTTCACTCCTCACTGCTTTCCTTGCCTCCCTCTGCTTCTCGTGATACACCCAACTGTCCTCTTTCCTCTGTACCTATTTTTACCTTCTGAATGCTACCCTTTAAGCCTTTACCTTTTTAGCCACCTCTCTGAGAACCACAGCAGAACTCTTTTTTCTATTTTTTTTTGCTTGTTTCCTTTTCACACAGGTTTGTTTCCCCCAGTATACCTTCCCACTGTTTCTCCATCTCACCCAGGTTATCCCCTCCCCCACCCGGCTTGGTCGTCTTTGAGGCATTCGCACATTTTTTAATCTGCCGTCGTGAAGTCCAGGACCCTCATCCTTCTGTGGTTTACTTCCACCGCTGTCCTTATGTTGAACCACATAGTACAGTAATCACTGGTCCCTATGTGGCCTACCAACCACCTTGACGTCTGCAACAGTGTCCCTGTTAGTAAGCATCAGGTCCAGTATTTCCCCACCACGAGTGGTCTCACTGACTAGCTCGCTGAGAAATGCCCCCTGAAAGAAGTCCAGGATGTCCTTGCTTCTAGCTGAAGCTGTGGCTGGGAGACTCCAGTCTACTTCTAGCAGATTGAAATCCCCCACTAGCAGCACCTCCCCTTTTTTCGCCATTGTGGTAATGGCTTCACCAGTGCCTTACTTATTTTTTCCCCCAGTGTTGGTGGTCTGTAGATCACGCAAGTGCGAATAGTGACTCTGTTTCCTGTCTCCAGGGTGATTCACAGTAGCTCTAACCCATCCATTACCCTCCTGGATTCCCTGTGTCTCCACGTTTGCAAACATGGCCTTCCACACTTCGTTACCACGGTGCCTGCTACCCCCCTTTTTCTTTATGCCCTGCCTCCTTTTCTCTTATGCACACCATTAACGATGTCCTCCCACTGTTCCACTGTGGGTGCTCCCACCTGCAGCCACATATACAATACTGCCTTTTTTAGCCACTGTAAGCCAGGTATGTAACTGGGATTTATGCCTTCTGGGCATGATGTGGTCTGGATAGAGCAGGAAGAGTACTGCTTGTGGCATTAGCGGACCATACTCCTGAACTTGGCTATTAATAGCCATCTCCACCTGTTGTCAGAAGGTCTCAGAATCTTACATTCCCAGAAAATATGGGTATGCATAGTCGATCCAGTCCACACCCTCTCCAGCAGGCAGCCCTGCATTGTATATCATACTTTGCCACAATCTGAGGGTCCAAAAATATCACATTATGGTCTTCCACCTGTATTCTCCCCAGATGTAAGAGGCTGTCACCTTATGTTATCTAAAGCAGGCCAAATGCCACTCTGTATTGGTTATAGGCACGCCTAGTTCCTTTTCCCATTTGTTTCAGACAGAGTCTATGCAGGCACAAAAGTTAATCATTAAATGAGGAAGTACTTCTTTACAGAGAAGGTGGCGAACAAGAGGATTAGATTGTCTAGGGAAGTGGTTAAGGCAAAGATGGTGGGACAGATATACTGTAAGGGATTTATAGCTGTGGGAGCATGGAGGTGTGAGCAGCTAAAGCTACTTAATTGACTGTGCTGCCAATAGCAGGGTCAAACTAAGTCCATCCAGTAATAGGTTAGGATGAAGTTCTAGTTTATTTGCAGGAAAATTCCATTGAGCATGCTCATTTACAAGGAGGTCCTGATAAGGACAATGTGCTAGATCAGGATATAATATAACTTTGGCATGCAACTTATTTGATAAAATAAAGAGGACAAGCATACAGTTTGAGCATAAGGAACAGGAACACAGCTGTTACAAGTACATATCGGTGCCGTATTCTATCAGGTACTACAGGCAGGAGAAGAAACTAGTTGCAAAAACACAAGTGCTAGCTACGTTGCCCTTGCCATATAGAGATATGCTAGCCATTATGACACTGGCAAGTTTCTTTAAGTGCCTTGCTGGTCAGGGATTTAAAGAAGTTTACAAAGACTAATTCAGGGAGCTTGAGTGATGATTGTATTTTATTCCAGATGGACGGGATGGCATAACTGATTGCAGCTCTGCCAAAATACATACGAAATTTGGGCACGTCTAACAGGATGATAGTTTTTCCTGATGGAATAGCAGCAGTGAGAACAGTAAAATAAGGACATGATGTATGGAGGAAGTTTGTTCAGCAGTATTTTGAGGGCCCAGTAAGTAGTTGGGACTAGAGCAGACTGGATGAACCTTTGGTCTTTTCCAGCCTAAAATCATTTCTGTGTTTTTTATTTTCTGTGTCCCCCTGTCCCCCAAGGACACAGAGGCGTTCTGGGTTCAGGTACTACTGATGTGCATACACTTGTGTCCTCCCCTCTCCACATACGTTTCCAGGTGCACTGTCATCTGTGGTCTCCTAGATGGCGGTATAGCAGAGGGAGACACAGACATCCCATCCTGGAGTAGGAAAGCATATTCTGAAGTACACATTCCTTGTCCTTCTGCCTCACCCAGTTGGCAGTATAGCAGCGGGAGACACAGGCTTAGCACCCTAGAATAGTAGAGTATCCTCTGAGACACACAGTCCTCCTCCACCTGCCTCACTCAGGTGGCTGTATACCAGCTGGAGACATAGGCCTCCCACCCAGGAGCAGGAGGGAATCCTTTGAAGCATAAAGTCATCCTCCTCCTGCTAAACCAGGTGGCTGTATATCAACAGGAGACACAGGCCTCCCTACCTGGAATTAGGAGAGCATTCTCTGAGGCACATAGTCCTCCTCCTGCCTCATCCACTGGGCGGTATAGCAGAGGGAGACACAGGCCTCCCACCCAAGAGTAGAAGAGCATCCTTTGAGGCACACATTCCTTGTCCTCCTGTCTGATACAGTCAGCAGTATAACAGTGGGAAACACAGGTCTCCAACCCTGAAATAGGAGAGGATCCTCCGGAGCACACAGACCTCATCCTCCTGCTTCACCCTGTCATCAGTATAGCATAGGGAGACATGGGCTTCCCACCCTAGAGTAGGAGAGCATCTTCTGAGGCACACAGTTCTCCTCCTCCTGCAATCACTGAGATGGCACCTCAGAGGCCTGTGTCTCCTGCTGCTATATTGCCACAGTGGCAGTATAGCCGCGGAAGACAGAGGCCTTGCTATCCATAGTAGGGACACTGAGGCACACAGACGTCCTCCTCCTCCTGCCGCACTCTGGTGGCACTATAGCTATGGGAGGCACAGGCCCCCCACCCAGGAGCAGGAAGGCATCCTTTGAGGCACACAAGAAACTCAGGCCTACCACCCTGGAGCAGGCGAGAATCCTCTGAGGCACACAGTTCTTGTCTTTCTGTCTCACCCTGTCAGCAGTATAACAGTGGGAGACATAGATCTCCCACCCTGGAGTAGGAGATCATCCTCTGAGGCACACAGTCCTCCTTCTCTTTCCATACCCAGGTAGCTGTATAGCAGTGGCAGACATGGGCCTCCCACCCCAGAGTAGGAGAACATCCTCTGAGGCATACAGTTCTCCTTCTGCCTCACTCAGTTGGCAGTATAGCAGTGGGAGACAGAGGCCTCCTTGCCTGGAGCAGGGGGGCATCTTCTGAGGCACACAGTCCTCCTCCTTCCCGACCCAGGTGGCTGAATATCAATGAGAGACACAGGCCTCCCTACCTGGAGTAGGAGAGCATCCCTCTGAGGTGTGCATTCCTCACCTACTTGGTAGTATAGCAGAAAGAGACACAGGCCTACCACCCCAGAGTAGAACAGCATCCTTTGAGGCACACATTCCTTGTCCTCCTGTCTGATACAGTCAGCAGCATAACAGTGGGAGACACAGGCCTTCAACCCTGGAATAGGAGAGTATCCTCCAGGGCACACAGACCTCATCCTTCTGCCTCACCCTGTCATCAGTATAGCATAGGAAGACATGTGCTTCCCACCCCAGAGTAGAGGAGCATCCTCTGAGACACACTGTTCTCCTCCTCCTCTTGCCTCACCCAGGTGGCAGCAGGAGAAACAGGCCTCCCACCCAGAAGCAAGAGAGCATCCTTTGAGGCACACAGTAGACACAGGCCTACCACTCGAGAGTAGGCCAGCATCCTCTGAAGCACACAGTTCTTGTCCTCCTACGTCACCCAGCTGGCAGTATAGCAGAGGGAGACAGAGGCCTCCCACCCAGGAGCAGAGCAGCATCCTTTGAGGCACACAGTTGACACAGGCCTCCCGCTCAGGAGCAGGAGAGCATCTTTTTAAGCACACAGTTCATGTAGGGTTCCTACCCCAGAGTAGAAGAGCATCCTTTGAGGCACACATTCCTTGTCCTCCTGCCTCACCCAGTTGGTAGTATAGCAGAGGGATTCACAGACATCCAGCCCTGGAGTAGGAGAGAATCCTCTGAAACACACAGTCCTTGTCCTCCTGCCTCACCCAGTAGTCAGTATAGCGGAGGGAGACATAGGCCTCCCGCTCCGGAGTAGGAGAGCATTCTCTGATGCACACAGTCCTTGTCCCACCTCACCTAGGTGGCAGTATAGCAATGGAAGACACAGTCCTCCCACTCTGGAGTAGGAGTGCATCCACTGAGGCAGGAGGCACACAGTCGTCATCCTCCTGCCTGACCCAGGTGCTGTTATAGCAGGTAGAAACACAGGCCTTCCAACCAGGAGCAGGAGAACATCCTTTGAGGCACACAGTGAACACTGGCCTACCACCATGGAGTGGGAGAGAATCCTCTGAGGCACACAGTCCTCCTCCTCCTACCTCACGCAGGTGGCAGTATAGCAGTGGGAGACACAGGTCTTCCCACCCTGGAGTAGGAGAGTATCTTCTGAGCCACACAGTTCTCCTCCTTCTGCAATCATCAAGATGGCACCTGGGAGACCTGTGCCTCCCGTTGCCATAATTGAGTGAATGACTTAGACACTCGTGACTTATGGGTCTTGTAGTGTAGATAAATGTGTTACTGCACTGCAACCAATTACAAATTCCTTATTTATCTGGTGAAATTCATTCTCACAGGTGTGTTATGTTTATTTATTTAGCTTTTGTCAACAAGGTAGGTACATCAGACTAATGAATGCCAATTTTCATGTACAACCCAAATGTTAATTTATAAAATGTCTTATTCCCATGCATTTCTAATGTGTGCCCTTGTAATTTTTTTTGTCACAAAAAGAGCAACTTCCTCTTGGCAAAACAGCTATCAGAGTTGGAGAACCTAACTAGCACAGAAGTGCTAAGATTTGGTCACTGATCACAGGGCTCAGCAAACCACCCTTCAGTATGAAGATGGAAGACAAAAATAAGAGAGAGGATGGGGCCCTGCTTCTCAAACAGAGGCACGGCTGAACTGTGTTATATCCTTTTGGCATCGTTCAGCAGCTTGCTGTCAGTCTGCATGAAACATCTGGTTAGAGATTAAAGTGTCACCCCAGCCCGATAGCGCAACAACGTCAGGCACTGCTTGCTATGAGGATGTCCAGAGTTTGCGTAGCTTGGAATACTCCGGCGGGCCTGAGGAGAATTCTGTACCTCAGAGGATGCTCAGCTACTCCTGGGTGGGAGTCCTGTGTCTCCTGCTGTTATCCTGCCGACTGGGTGAGGCAGGAGGCCCAGGACTGTCTGCCTCAGAGGATGCTCTCCTGCTCCTGGGTGGGAGGCCTGTGTCTCCCACTGATATACAGCCATCTGGGTCAGGAAGGAGGAGGACTGTGTGTCTCAGAAGATGCGCCCCTGCTCCATTTTTCTCCATGACAATATAGCAGTGGAAGACGCAGGTCTTGCTATCTGTAGTAGGAACACATCCTCTGAGGCACATAGACCTCCTTCTCCTGCCTCACGCAGGTGGCTGTAATAGCAATGGAGATGCAGGCCTCCCACCCAGGAGCAGGAAGGCACCCTTTGAGGCATGTAGTAAACACAGGCCTACCACCCTGGAGTAGGTGAGAATCCTCTGAGGGACACAGTTCTTTTCCTCATGCCTCACCCTGTCAGCAGCATAACAGTGGGAGACAGAGGCCTCCCACCCTGGAGTTGGAGAGCTTCATCTGAGACACACAGTCCTCATCTTTCTGTCTCACCCTGTTGGCAGTATAGCAGAGGGAGACATAGGCCTCCCACCCTGGAGTAAGAGATCATCCTCTGAGGCACACAGTCCTCCTTCTCTTGCCTTACCCAGGTAGCTGTATAGCAGTGGGAGATACAGGCCTCCCACCCCAGAATAGGAGAACATCCTCTGAGGCACACAGTTATCCTCCTCCTGCCTCACCCAATCGGCAGTATAGCAGTGGGAGACAGAGGCATCCTTACCTGGAGCAGGGGCGCATCTTCTGAGACACACAGTCCTCCTCCTTCCTGACCCAGATGGCTGTATATCAGTGGGAGACACAGGCCTCCCACCCAGGAGCAGGAGAGCATCCTCTGAGGCAGACAGTCCTGGGCCTCCTGCCTCACCCAGTCGGCAGGATAACAGCAGGAGATACAGGCCTCCCACCCAGGGTAGCTGAGCATCCTCTGAGGTACATAATTCTCCTCAGGCCCGCCGCAGTATTCCAAGTTTGGGCACAAACTCTGGACATCCTCATAGCAAGCAGTGCCTGACGTTGCTGCGCTATCGGGCTGGGGTGACACTTTAATCTCTAACCAGATGTTTCATGCAGACTGACAGCAAGCTGCTGCACGATGCCAAAAGGATATAACACAGTTCAGCCGTGCCTCTGTTTGAGAAGCAGGGCCCCACCCTCTCTCTTATTTTTGTCTTCCATCTTCATACTGAAGGGTGGTTTGCTGAGCCCTGTGATCAGTGACCAAATCTTAGCACTTCTGTGCTAGTTAGGTTCTCCAACTCTGATAGCTGTTTTGCCAAGAGGAAGTTGCTCTTTTTGTAACAAAAAAAAAATTATAAGGGCACACATTAGAAATGCATGGGAATAAGACATTTTATAAATTAACATTTGGGTCGTACATGAAAATTGGCATTCATTAGTCTGATGTACCTACCTTGTTGACAAAAGCTAAATAAATAAACATAACACACCTGTGAGAATGCATTTCACCAGATAAATAAGGAATTCGTAATTGGTTGCAGTGCAGTAACACATTTATCTACACTACAAGACCCATAAGTCACGAGTGTCTAAGTCATTGATTCAATTATGACAACGCTTTATACCTAGGGCTATCTTGGAGAATGGCGTGCCCGGTTGATTGCTGGAACTAATATCTCTGAGCTCCTGACTCCTGTCCTAGGTGAGCTGCACTGGCTACCAATTCATGACACAAAACATCACCTTCAAGATTATGTTGTTAACATACAAAGCCCTACATGATCTGGGTCCTGACTGTCTAAAAGATCTCTTTGTCTTACATGGTCCAGACTGCCCTCTCCACTCCACTCCACCAAAACAAATATGCTTTTTTTCCTGAGGTCCCATTTAAATCATTCAGGGGGTGTGGCGTTTTTGGTTGCAGCTTACTTAGTTTAGAATGTCCTTCCTATTAGCCTACAATGTTCTTCCTCTGTGGACGCATTTAAAAAGATGCTTAAATCTGTTTGAACAAGGGTTTTCTGATTTCTACGTTTTTGATTTTCAGAAGTCCATTCTTTTATGACTTTGTGGTATTAAATAGGATTTTACTATTCATGCTTTCTGTTGGCTAAATGAAATGTTTTATGGTGCTATTTTCATTGATGACATACCTGCTATCAAAATATGCCCCCTTAGGTGGCTTATATTGGTTTGCCTTCAGACAGCCAAGAACCAGAGCAGCAGCACTCGTAACTCCCCTGTCACCAACTGATCACCTATCAATTTCACCTGGTCCTCGTTGGACTGTTCAAAGGGGGGCTGGGCATCCTCAGCAGATCACTTGTGCCCAGAGATGCACCGCAATGTGAGATGAAGTTAACTCTACCTCAAGAGCCCATTAGCATGGGCATTGCCATTGTTACTTTACTCTACCCTTGAGGACTGCAGGAAGGCATCAGAGATCACCAAAAAGCCTGCAAAAGGGAGAGCCAATAAGGAGGTGTTCAGAGCTTTACTTCTTGCCCCAACTTAGAGGAGCAGCGACAGAGACTTTCATGGGTGTGCCTTGGGGTTGTCAGCTCTAACACTCACCCCATTCTCGTATACTCTACACATCTCAGCTTCTTTCATGATCAAATGGGGTGAGCATTAGGACTGACAACCCCAAGGCACACCCCATGCCTGATTAGCAAAGATACAGGAGAGGTGTAACTGTAATGGTTTTTCCTGTTGCTGCCTGGTGGGTGGAGGTGGGGTGTTAGGGTTGGAAACTCTAACACCACATTTTCCTACTTTTGTCACTTTAACCCTAACTAGTACATTAATGAAGATTTTGCAAAGAATTAAGAAACAGAAAATAAGGTAGTACTGGTTGTGACGATGGCATCTCAGAGGATGCTCTCCTCCCATGGTGAAGCAGGGATTAATACCTCTGCTATAGTTCTGCCACCTGGGTGACCATCATGGGTGGCAGCACAATGAAGATAGGCAGAGATGGGCAGATGTTGGCTGAGGCTCGTGTACCGCATGCTTGATGTGTGTTTATGAGTACACTTGAGCCCTTGCATGCCAACGACCATGAGGAGGAAGAAAACAAGAAAGAGGACACATCCCTGGCTCCCGTACCGAAGGAACATTACATACATCTGGGCCCTCCTCTGTCCATCTCATGTACATTCAGGGGTACATCCCATCTGTCCCTGACCCCACCAAGGGAGGAAAGCCACGGCTCTGTGAAGGAGCAGGTAAAGTGACATACATTAGGTGAAGCTACCTTGTGCCATTGGGACTCCAGAAGAGAACAGGGGCCTGAAACCTCAAGGGACATAAAGTTCAAAAAAAAGAAATAAGCAATAACATTGTAAATATAGACAGTCAATAACAGATTATAGTGGCAACTAAATGACAATATTGTTCTAATAAAATAAACTTTAACAATACATTTAATAATCCTGAATATACTGTTACTTTCTAAAGAATATACAGAAAATAGAAAAGAAGGAAATTGAAAAGACCAGATAAGAGAAGAATGCAAAGAAATAGATTAAGAAATGAATACTGGCGTAAACTCACACTACTGAAATTCTACAGAGATGCAATACCTGAATACCTTGGAAGGAGTGCATTTAGAGTGTACCTGGTATAATAAATTATGTATGCATTTAATTGAGAATAACGTTATTTGTAAAGCATTTGATAGATTGTTTTCCATTTAGTGTCAAATCTGTGTCCGTGGTCTTTATTTTTCAACTTTATTTATCCTCCGGCGGGTCACTCTCGTCGTCCGCCAACCTTACCGGTCTCTGGGTCTTTTGCGGTCTTGTGGCACCATGTGCACCCAGTAGATCCCCTGAGCTGGTCCGGAGGCTTCATCCTTGGTGGCCCCTGATATTTCCTCCGCTTTCACCCCTCAGTCCTACACCCGAGACCCAGGAAGTGGTGGCGCATGCGCATGTAGGTGCACACACGCACCACAGCTCCAGTGCCAGTCTCTTCAACCCTCCCTTGGCCTAACACTGGCAGTCCTCGGAGCAACACAGCCACTCTGGCCTCCTCCAGGGAATGGCCAAGCTCCGAGGATACCTGTTCCCCCGCCGCACTACAACCCAGGTCTGCTCCTGAACCTGGCTCGCCGGCATGGTGTGAGATGTGGCATCCAGTGCCTCGACTCTCTGCACCGCCAGCTTTTTTAACTCAAACTTTATTCAGTTTCTGTGAATAACTAAGAATAACAGCATCAGCACAATACAGAAAAAAAGATCAAACAGATACCTAGGTTACAGCAAGTCATAACACCAAAGAAAGAATAAATAAAATGAGAACGCTGTGACATGGTTGGGATAAGACCCTGTCCCATTTGTTACGCAGAGAAAGTTAAAAGCAATGATCTTTTCTGTCCTCTCCTATTTTGTCATTTGTCTGTTTCTTCCGTCTGATTATGCAATCAAATTTTCCTTGTGGCACCTAGGAATTCGCCATTCTGAGGGTCCCACAATTTCCCCCGGGTATCTCCCTTTCTTCACTTGCTGTTTTTAGCTGTTTTTATTATTTCTTTCTTTCTCCCCTCACTTCTCTGTGGTTAAAAATATGTATGTGAATCTTTATGTGAAACTGGGATCCCTTGGTTTGCAAATGTATATAATTATATTGTTTAAATATTGCAGACAGCTTTTAGGGTTTATCAGAAAGATAGCAAGCTTGCAACATAGGGGGTTAACCTTGAGATACCCTTTGACCCTCACAAGAATGTTTACAGAATTGTCAGCAGGAAACCAGCCCTGAAACAGAATGTATTAATTGGTGGCACCTGTTAAAGCAGCAGTACTGGATAATCAGGAAGTGATTATCAAAATTCTGCTTTTTATCTGGAAGCATGCAGCTATAGTTCTAGTTTTTATATCTGTAAATATCTTTTTCGCGATCTTTAGTTTTTTAGATATTTAAAATTTATTTACATTGTTGTGGATCCACAGTAAATATGACTGGTGCAAAAGTTGTAGCCAAGCTACCCCTTCATGTCACATCATGTCTTTTGTTTACTTCCATGGGACCCTGTGCTACACGTCCCCGCTGTCCCAGAGTAGTACTGCGAGTCATGCGACAGTGTGCAGACTTTAATTGCCAGGGGAAAACATCTTCTGAAAAGAAAGCAATGTTTGTTTAGAGAGAGAGACAGAGAGATAGAGATTTTAAAGAGAGACTCTCAGATGTGGGACTTTATTTGGACTGCCTGTATAAAGAGATTTCCTGTACAATTTTTATTTTTAATTTTTTTTATAGTCATTGATAAAGGCTACTTGCAAATTTTTTTTTATTTTTTTTTTAAATTTATTATGCTTTTTGCCCCTGCTACATGTGACCTGGCACCTAAGCCTGGTCACAGACCCTAACCTCCACCTCCACGTTAGACCCTACCCCTCGGATACCCCTGGCTTGTCTCCCCAGGGTGGGGTGCGGCAATGACCCCCTTAACGTCACCGCCCAATAGGACTAGGTCCGTGGGTTGGTCCTGGAGGCTGATGAAGGCCAGGGCAAGCTTCATCTAGGGCCGCAGGAAGGAAGTGTTTTTTGGTGCTGTACTTGGGGGGCGGGAACATGCAATGACCTCCAGCATCCATCCTGCCCCTCCAACAGCATTCAGATGTCAGTTGCTGCGGTACCCCTGGCCTCTGCTAGGAGTCCATCAAGCCTGGATATACACCCTGCCCTTTCCTCGGAGAAGAAGAGCTGTCTCTAGGATACTCAATCCTTCTCCCCCCGGCTGGCCCTCCGACGACTCGGGTCCGTTCCCGAACCTGGGTCAGCGGCGTCGCAAGCGGAAATCCAACCGCTGTGCTGATGGGCTGGCTGCTTGCAAATTTTATTTCTCTTGGTTTGCCTATGCTTCCTGGCCTATGCCTTGACTATAAACACCAGAAAAGAAAAGAAAAGGGGGTACATCAAAAAAACATTGGTGGAGCAATGTACAATTCCTTATGTATTCTTGACTTGCAGTAAATAGAAAAAAACCTCCCAGTAACATGGCTTAGGGACTGGATATTTAGGGCTGCAGGGAGTGAGAGGCCTAAGAGGTTATGGCAGACTCCTCCAATGGAATGTGCCATCCCCTTGGTTTTCCTAAGTCTGTTCAAATGAGGACATCCAAAATGTCACATCCTTCTCTGCCATATAATTCAAGGAAGAGAGTCACAGGCCCATGTGCTTGTCTGTTTTGTATCTCAGCTGGACAGTGATCCTCTTCATTTTCTGGAGCTTTTGGCATTTCCTCAGCCAATGGTCCATGAAGGGAGGAGCAGCCATTAGCTAGAACTGGGTTATCGCTTTTGTGGCTGCTACCATGAAAATGTTAAGGAAATACCTTTTTGTCTTGTCCCTTGCCAATCCCAGGACCCGAATTTTTAAATTTATCAGGTGGTAGAATTCCAAAGATTTGACCCGTGCCCACTCCCACCCCTGTCCAGAAGTCTTTAAGGGCAGGGCAGCTCTAGAAATATGCATATGTGTACATACCATCCCATAGCCCCTCCAGCATTGGTCTGACCTGCGAGTCCCATAGTATTCAGAAATAATGGGCATACGAGTATACCTTGCAACTGCAAGTAAAACACTCAACATGTGAGGAAAGCAGTGGTCTTATGCACCAGTTCCCAGACCTGCCCCCCATTTATTATCCAACAGGACACATTGGCCCAGATATTCAGACTGCGCCAGGCTGTCGCACAAGCCTGGGCGCAGCGCTACTTGGCTGCGCAGGGGCGTTGACAGGGTGATATTCAGTGGAGCTGTGCCATGGCACAGCATTGCTGAATATTGCACCCTGGCCACCCGCAGTATGCATGGCACAGTGGCACTGTGCCAGCGCAAGTGGCCAGAGTGGAGAAGGGGGATGCACTAGCGCAAGTTCCATTGCGCTAGGTGCATCAACTGTGATATTCAAAAGTGCACATGCAAATGGGGCCATAATGCATGCAAGGCACAAATGGGGCAATTTGCATGTCATTATGGCCCAATTTGCATGCAGGTGTGCCGATCCCCGGCGACTTGCACCTGGCGCCCTGCCAGGTTGCAGCCGTCGGGGACTGATGCCCCCTGCACATCGTGGAAAAGTGCCCCAATGCCCGGTCGCAGGCATGTGCAAAAGAAGTACACTTCCTATATCCCTGGCAATCCAGTGGACCACTTGCAGCCCGATCGCGGGCATATGTTGTAAAATAAATGTCCTATATCCCTGGTGGTCCAGTGGACCGCTTGCAGCCCGATCGCGGGCATATGTAATAAAAAGGAGAGGTCCAATATCCCTGGTGGTCCAGTGGTACCCTCCCACCCGCCCACTGAGACCCACTGCCCCACTCCCCTCGTCAGTGGCGGGCTGCAGCACTGCTGCCCGCCGACTGACACTGACAGTAGGTTGCACACCCATTGGTCCACAGTGTGAGCCAATGGGCATGCAGCCCCTTCTGTACTACACAGTCCAGATATGTGAATGGATCCATTCCAGCATTATATTAGAGTTTCTCTACAGAGACTGATGTCTAGACTTGGATAATGAACATTTAGTAAATTGGAGTAGTACATTTTATTTCATTTGGACAGTGTGTACGTGCAAAACATAATTGCGCTTAAGATGTGAATGATGAAAAAGAAAACAAATTGGTGACTGATAGGTTTTCCAAAAGGGGCTACTCTAAACAGGTCATTTATTTGGCAGCAGTTAAAGCAGACCAAAGAGACAGAAGAACACTGTTAAATGATCATCTCAACAGACAGAAACAAATTCAGAGACCAGCTGTGACCACTAATTTCTCCCCAGTATTTGGCAAGTTAAGACTGATAGTCTTGAATAACTGGAAAATGCTACAGCCCACAAAGAAAGGTAAGATTTTTTACCTCCCATCTAGAGGTGGCTAAAGGAGCAGCTATGCTTCATAACAAACGTGTACCTTCTGATATAACTCCTCCAGAGGAATCAGACAATAGATTTAGTTTTAATTCAGCACCCACAGGCTCTTACCCTTGCAGACACTGTGTCCATTGTCATAACACAAGTAAACTAACTACCCTCAGTAAAACATTTAAAAATGAAAGCATTAAGACTAGACAACACATTCCCTGTAGCTCCGATAATGTGGTCTGTTCTTGTGGCATGCCATACGTAGGAAAAATGTCAAGGTTGCTAAAAACAAATTACTGTTAGAACATAAGTCTGATACTAGAAGGGAAGAGGAAAAATCAGTGATAGCCAGACATTTTACAAGGGGGGGGGGGGGTATTGATCGTCTCCTACTAGAAAGAAAGGCTTTTTGTTGTTAAATCTTTTTATAAAAAAAATGTTCAACAGCCACAGAGCATGTATGACATTGACAGTGCGTAAATGGTTTATATATAGTACAAGAAGCATATACAGGGTCGTATGACACAGGATAGCATTCATGTCATCAGTAATACAGTTAGCAGAACTAATAATGCATTAACTACAGGGTTGAGCTGAGCACAGTCCAACATCTCCAGTATGCAAAAGTTCATATGCATACAAATACGAGATGGGAAGATTCATAGATTCATACATATGTGTCGGCAGAAAAGAACCTTCTTGGCCCATCGAGTCTGCCCCTTCCCTCCCTCTTTACTTGCCCCCCAAACAGATTCCACTCTCTTTCATCTTGACAACCTCTTAATGCCCCCCCAACATCAAAGAAGTATTAACTATGTACAATGAACAGGCCAACAGTGGAGCCATGGTACTGAAGTAAAAGAAAAATAGTGTAGCAAGTCCGGTTTGGGTCTAGTGTGTGTACGTTGCCATAGAAACTTAACATAATGTAAACTAGAGCTCTAGTATGTGGCAACTAATAAATAGAAACATAGAAACATAGACTTTGACGGCAGATAAGGACCACCCAGTCTGCCCATTTCCCTACCTACTGGATAAGCTGCAGATTCTAGTTCACCAACAACCTACTTCCTGCAACCCTCCACTATAATTGCCTTGTGCCTGTCCCATGCATGTTTGAATTCCCCCACTGTTTTAGACCCAACGACCTCCTCAGGAAGGCTGTTCCATGTATCCACCACTCTGTCCGTGAAAAAAAATTTCCTCACATTACCTCTGAGCCGTCCCCCCGCTATCTTTAAATTGTGCCCCCTTGTTCTTACACATCTCTTTTTCTGAAAGATGCTACCCTCCTGGACTTTGTTGATTCCCTTGAAGTACTTGAACATTTCTATCATGTCCCCCCGTCCCTTCTTTCATCAAGAGTATACATATTAAGCTCTCTCAGTCTCTCTTCATATGGTTTCTGCTGCAGACCCTGCACCATTTTAGTTGCCCTCCTCTGGACTGCTTCCATCCTGTCTATGTCCTTGCATAGATGAGGTGTCCAAAACTGCACACAGTACTCCAGATGGGGTCTCACCAACTGTCTGTATAGTGGGATAACCACTTCCCTTTTTCTACTTGTGATGCCCCTTCCTATGCATCCCAGTATCCCCCTGGCTCTCCTTACTGACTTTTCACATTGCTTACCCACCTTTAGGTCATCTGATATGACTACCCCCAGGTCCCTTTCCATTTTTGTTGTTGTTAGTACCTCCCCTGCTATTGTGTACTCTTCTTCTGGGTTTTTGTTTCCCAGGTGCATTACTTTGCACTTCTTTGCATTGAATCTAAGTTGCCATATGTCTGACCATTCCTCCAACCTTGCCAAGTCCCTTCTCATATTTTCTACCCCTCTTGTGTATCAACTCTGTTACAGATCTTTGTGTCATCTGCAAAGAGGCATACCTTTCCCTCCAGACCCTCTGCAATGTCACCTATAAAGATGTTAAAGAGGACTGGACCCAGTACTGAGCCCTGAGGTACTCCACTAGTAACCCCCCTTTCTTCGGAATGTGTTCCATTCACTATTACCCTCTGTGTCCTGTTGTGCAGCCAGTTTGCTACCCAGGCTACTACCCTGGGACCCACTCCCAGGCTGGCTAACTTGATTATTAATCTTTTGTGCGGGACTGTGTCAAATGCCTTGCTAAAGTCTAGGTAGGCCATATCCACAGCCCCTCCCTGGTCTATTACTTTGGTCACCCAGTCAAAGAAATCAATTAAATTCATCTGACATGACCTGCCAGGTTATATTATTTATTGGAACACATATGTTGTTTCTTTATGTATTTCAGTGTTTGTGCATTCACTAAATAATTGTTTGAATATTTAAATGTAGATTCTTGATTGTTTACTGTGGATGCAGCCTGTCTTTAGGGTCCACAGTATTCGATGTATCTGGTGACCCCTCATGACCCTGTGCAGCATTTCATTTCTTAAATCTTTTATTTTGTTTAAAGAGTAGTCTCCTCTATGTTAATCAAGTAATTGTGAAATGGCAATGCACCCCATATAGAATGCGATGCTTGTAATAGAGGGTAACACTTTTCCAGCTGCTTCCCATGGATGGGGTTTCTCTTAATTCACTTTGAAGAGACATTGAAATTGACAGCTTGCCAACTGAGGGTCAGTTCTGTTGGAGCACGGACATCTGGCATTATTTGCTGATGATGTCATGATGCCATGGATGCATGCCAAGTGCACGAGTACAAGAAGGAAGCGGACCCACTCTGCGGACATGGCATGTCTTCCCACATGGCTGAATGCTGGCAGGCAGTAGCTCCCAGTTGCACCAGCTCTTAGGCTGCCTTTCTGACTTTTGAATAGATATGAAACTGTTTAAACCTTAGGTGAGCAACTACCCTGAAGATGAAATGTGATTACCACTTATGAAAGTCCATAGCAGACTTTATGAAATGCATTGTGATTAGGACTTGATTTAAACATGGATTTATTTGTTTACATGTAGGACCATAATCCTTGAAAAAGCTGCCAGGCAGCAGTGAAACTTTGGGCTTCGAGTATGTTGCCTGTTATGGAGTGAATCTCCTATGAATAAAGCTCTAAACTGAACTGAAGTTACTTGGGCTCATGGTGGTGTTTTAATACCCCTTTCTGATTCCTGCTTCATGATGTCCACACTTCAGACCTGCAGTGAGACCAGGATTTTGTGAAAGAAACATTTTATTTATTACAGGAGAGGTCACCACTTGATATATGTATTATTTTGTGCCATTTCTGTTGTTGTCTTGTATAGTTCAACTGCTATGTTTTGACTGTACTTGTCTCTGTTGTGCTTATTGTATATTGTATTGCCTTGCCATGTCTGAAAATATGCATTTGATTGTTCAGTCCATTTACCTGGTTAATTAAAACTAAATAAATACATTTTAAGTGCCTGTATATGGTCCCATAGTCCTAGTGACAGTTTATTCTGTTTTTCCATATCTAATTGCACTTTGTTTTTGAACTGTGATCAATTTGCCATGATAATCTTAGGGACTGTTCTGTAAATTTGTTATGCCTAAATATAAGTGCAGTATACTATCCTTAGTTCAAGGAATACCCAAGTCCACTATATTGTCCTCCCGAACTGGTTATTCAGTGGTAGAGTAATGGCCTTTTCTTTACTTAATTTATATTTCAAAAACTGCTCCTTACTTCATTATAAACATTATCTCTGATAAAAATGATTTGGGTTCAGAAAAAGATAATAATATATCAGCTTTGCATAATGAAATTAAATATTCTTAAGCTTATGCTTTGATACCTTTGATTTTTTTCCAGAGGCTATCAATTTACACACTAATGGATCCAGTGTGAGGTTGAGTAAAAGAGGGGACAACGGGCACCCCTTAGATTGCAATATAGGTACAGTTTTCCATTTGTTATTACTACTGATGTTAGATATTTATGAAGAATTTAGAACCACCTGATAAAGTGTTTAGGGAATTCATACAATGTTAGTACATTTAAGATGTGCCACAGCACCCGATCAAAGGCCTTATCCACATCAAGTGGAAGAAGACCCATCGGTGTTGCTGATCTCTCTGCCAAATTCATTAAATGGAAGATTTTCTTAGTATTGCATGCGGCCAGCCTTGATTAAATGACGTTTGTCTGTTGTACCCCAATGTGTATCAGAGTAACTTCTCTAGCCTATTGAGTAACATTATTGCCAGTATTTTCCCATCTGTATTAATTAGAGAAAAAGGTCTGTTATTCCTGCAACTGGTGGGGTTTGTGCCCTTCTTGTGAATTAAGGTAATTAAATCTTGTGACATTGTTTTGCGGTGGTTTCCTTTAGTGAAAGCTTCTGTCAGTACATTTCTAAGTAAAGGTGATTGCTCTTATAAAAGAAGTTAACAATACCCATCATGTCCTGGTGATTTGTTTTTGGAGAGGCTTAAAATAATTTCCAAGATGTTCTCTAATGAATTGTCTTTTTAGGTGCATTTAAATACTCTTTTGTGTGGGCACTAGAGAGTCTTCTTCCAGACTGGTAGTACCTCAAGTGGGCTCTCCACAGTCTCACTTCAAAATTTAAAATAACTTAACTAAATTACTTGATTGAATCTCACTTTCTATTGGGAAATGTTCCTGAAATGTTTAGCTGTCTGCAGATACTAAACTCCATGATGGATTGTCCAAAGGGCCAGGCAGCAGGTCTATCAAAGTCAAGGCCTCAGCAGCAAGGCAAGGCCACAGAGCAGATTGGTAGCGCCAGAGCCGGCAACCTGAACATGACAGAGCCTCCCTGGAAAGCCATACTTAACTTGATGTGAGCAGTGGATGCAAAGATTTAGTGGACCCTTGCACGGTTAGAGGCTTATGACCAACAACTGAAGGACTTAGCCACAACTGTGGCTGACATAGAAAATCTCTCCACTTCAACTTTGGCAGCCGTCTCTTCACTCATCCAAGAGAACAACCAGCTGTGAGGATGGCTTAAGGTGCTAGTGGGTGAGGTGAGAGCAGGGAACCTGCTTCTGGTCTGCATACAAAAGGATACCATGGGTTCAAATTTCCTGTAGTATTTAAAAGCATGGATCAGTGAAAAATCACCACTCCCTGAGGATTTTGAATTTGGTGCATTTAAAAAGACTTACCATGTAAATCCTCATGTAGGTTCTCAATCATCAACAGGGCCGCAGTAATGGGGGGTTAAGAGGGGAAGTTGTCCGGGGCCCCGAGCTCAGGAGGGGCCCTCCTGAGGAGCTGGCATTACCTCTGTCATTAGCTGGTTTGGGAAACGGGGGCCCATTCCAAGTGACTTGTCCGGGGCCCCAGAATTCATAGCTGCAGCCCTGATCATCAACCCAACCGTGAACTGTCTTACTGTGCACAGAAGTCCCTGAAGTGCATGACTGTGTACTGGTGGTGGACAGAGACTCTTTTCCTCTCAACTTTAATGAGGCAGAGATCACATTTTACACTGATCTGTCCTTTCAGACCTGAACCCGGAGAAATAAATTTGACTGTGTCTGACAATGCCTTCAGGCTCTGGGTATTGTCTACCCCTTCATGCTTCCCACATGTCTCCACTTTGTGCACAGGGGAAAAACATAGCAATATTTGTATTCTAAAGATAATAAAACTAAATATAAGCACCCGCACAGCACAATAAAAGCGTCTTGTGAATAAAAATCCAAATTTTATTGCAGACCAGAACGTACACATCATCACAAAGACTGACGTTTCACTTGGCTGACTGCCAAGCTTCCTCAGAGTAAATGATACCATAAAAACGCTTTGCTTAAATATTCTAATAACTATGTTATGTGGTCTATATGAACCAATGTGAATACAGCACAAATCATTAACTAGTTGGCCATTAAAGCCTTAAAGACACAGCTGATGTATCCACTACTCCCATATTATTACTAAAAGTCACCCTAAATGTATATTACTACACTTGGTAACCTCAAATAAGATACTACATGAATACCTACATGTGAGTATCTATGAACCATCCATATAATTAAAAATAAAATGAGGTGACCAGGCACAACTACTTAGTGGAGATACATGAGGGAGAACAACAAATGTTAACTGTGATTATTTTCTAATCTTTGGAAACTAAATTCACAATCTACTTCAATATTTTATTGCTATAAGTTATCTATTTTGTTAGTGATATATGACTACATTTACTTATTTAGTAATATACATTTAGGGTGACTTTTAGTAATAATATGGGAGTAGTGGATATATCAGCTGTGTCTTTAAGGCTTTAATGGCCAACTAGTTAATGATTTGTGCTGTATTCACATTGGTGCATATAGACCACATGACATAGTTATTAGACTATTTAAGCAAAGCGTTTTTATGGTATCATTTACTCTGAGGAAGCTTGGCAGTCGGCCAAGTGAAACGTCGGTCTTTGTGATGATGTGTACGTTCTGGTCTGCAATAAAATTTGGATTTTTATTCACAAGACACTTTTGTTGTGCTGTGCTGTGCGGGTGCTTATATTTAGTTTTCTTATTGTTCGGTTCGTATACAGCACCGCACTATTCCTGGTGCTCTTTGCTTTTTCTTTTTTCGTGTTAAGTTTGTGTTTCAGAGCACAGGTTGGCTGCCTTTAAAGGTGAGCTATAAAAGCTGTTTGTGTCTTGCATATATGCAGCATTAAGTCTGATGACATAAAATCATCATTAACAGCGTTTTGCCACTTAATCACCGAACTATCGAACTGCTCATATTGACTACAAGAGGAAAGCAGTATGTGTTCCTGATATTTATAGCGTAAAATCAGAGCGCAGCACTCTCGAGACGCGTACGAGTTTCCAGAGGAACTATTTGGGAGCAGCACTACATCTCGTGATGTCCCAGATTCAGGAAGGAATTCGACGAGTGCAACAGGCCTCTGATAGTGGTGAGCATGGCGGCGTACACCCCATTAGCTTTGCTAACTATGTTTTTTGCGCACAAGAGGGAGACAACCCACTACTGGGAACTGGCGATAGATCTGCAAGCACTAATGGTGAGTCGAGCCCTAAGATTTTATTTCGTAAATTTGAAAAACTAGTACTAAAGGGCAGAAGAATGTTTTGGCACAAAACTACTTTGGAGGCCTACCTCCAGGTGCATTGAGTCCCAAGGGGGCTACGAATTACACAAAAGCCAGCATATGGAACTGACAACCTGGAATTTATGTCACGATGGCGCAATAATATGCATGAGGCGTCAGTTAAAAACATTGAGTTAATTTTAGAGTTTGCTAAACCTATTAGAGACTGTTTGTCCAAAGAAATTAATGATGTAGAAAACCAACTAAGAGAGTCTGTTGATACAATTGAATGGGAAAGACTAAATCAAATGTTACTAGAAAAGGTGACAAGATATGATGTTACTATTAAAAAACAAAAGCAAAAGAAATTTACACGTGATGAACATGACTATCTACATAATAGGGTCTATGACTGGAATGATTCCAAAGATTCAGTTCCAAAATCTATTTTGAAAAAGAACAGTGCAACTTTGGTATCAAGTAATACTGTTTTGGATTACACAACTGGTCCTTTAGATACAGATGATTCTGATACTCATTTGGAAGGTCTTATGGGGGAATCCCCACCTGGACAGTCCCCCCCACAATATCAGGGGACACGACGCAGCCAAAGACAACAGCGCACACATTTTCAGAACGTGCATTTCCAACAAAGAGGACGGGGGGGGGGCAGCATGGAAGAAAAAACAGGACAGATTATTAGTTGATAGTAGTTTATATGTTATATGCAGCAAAAATGACTCTAGTTCTGAAGGACATGATTTACAAGAAAAGATTTGTGATCGTGAAAAGCTTTTTGCACCTTTTCCTGATCCTTTGGGTAATATTGATTCAAGCTGTGTTAATTACCTTAACAGTCAGCAAAGTATAATTGATAGCGATTCTAGTAGTGGTACATTGGAGTCTGGTTTTGGTCTAGTGGCCAGTAATAAGATTCAGTCTCGAGAACAAGCCTTGTTAAAGGAACCCTCTGATTCCATAGAAGATTTATCAAATAAATGTTTTTCAGATGTGTTAGTACCAGTCATTAATTTATCTAGTTATACGTTAACTCAACATGAACTTTCAATCTTGAGCAAAGGTTTATCTTTCTGCTCTGAGAAAGGGGTTGATTTTTTCAACACATTTGTTGATTTACACAAATTTGGCAGGAACTTAACCTTTAAATGTATTACTAATCAAGGTGATGATAATTCTAGTGTTAATATGTCAAGACTACAACCAAGATCAGAATATTGTCCACCAATAAATCCTACTGTTGCGGTGTTTATTAAAAAATGCGAACTGGATCTAAAACATCTACAGAAAAAAACTAAAATGTTGAATTTTAGTAATTGTAGTAAAGACGAAAGGGAGGCTTTAAAAAATTTAAAAGCTAACGAATCACTGACCATTAAGCCAGCAGATAAAGGTGGGGCCATTGTGGTACTAAACACCTCAGATTATGTAGGTGAAGTAAAAAGACTCATCAGTGATGAAACTTTCTATGTTAGAACTACCCACCAAACTATAGACATCTTCAAACAGAAAATAGATAAATGTTTAAATGTGGGTTTTTTAAAAGGGTATATCTCCGAAGTTGAGTACAGAACATTAACAGTTACATATCCTGTTATTCCTACTATTTATGCACTTCCCAAGATTCATAAAAGTTTAGAATATCCTCCTGGGAGACCAATTGTCTCGGGGAATGGGTGGTTAACTGAACCCATTTCCATGTATCTTGATGTTTTTTTGCAACCGTTAGTACAAAATTTGAGATCTTATTTAAGAGATTCTACTCAGGTAATGCAAATTATTGAGGATCTATACATAGAACAGTCTTGATATTTTTCGGTAGTTGATGTTAATTCCCTATACACAGTGATACCGCATGACAAGGGGCTCGAAGCCTTAAGTCATTTTCTAAACACCAGAACAGGAAAGCTTAGTAAAAACCCCTACACACTTTCTGTTACAGTTGGCAGAACTAGTTCTAACAATGAACATATTCATGTTTGATGGATTATTGTACCATCAAGTTCGAGGTACAGCTATGGGTACCGCAATGGCCCCAAGTTATGCCAATTTGTTTGTGGGTAAATGGGAAATTGATTTTCTGTTATGATTCCGCCACAAATCCATACCTTAATAAGGTGGACCTGTGGCGTCGTTTTATAGATGATATATTAATTATTTGGAAGGGTACGGCAGAAGAGTTTGGGCTATTCATCCAATGGATGGAATCGACCAGCAGTGGTCTCATGTGCAAATATGATATTCACCAAGCCACTACTACTTTTTTGGACTTAAAAATTTATAAGGACAATAAAGGTGGAGCATGTACCACCTTGTTCCAGAAAGATACAGATAGGAACACCATATTGAGATTCGATAGCTGTCATCCCTTTCATACTAGATTCAACATACCTAAAAGCCAATTGATAAGAACTTTACAGAATTGTTCTGAACACTCTGAATTTGAAATAAAACATAGTGAACAGATACAACGTTTCAAAAACGGGATACAGTAATAGTAGCATAGCATCAGCCATCAGGAAGGTAGATGAGTTAGATAGAAAAGAAATCTTGGGTTCACAAACAAGATGTTAAACCCAAAGTTGACTGTCCCTTCACCACTAGTTTTTCTAGCCAAGCACATGAAATAAAGCAAATTATAGTTAACAATTGGTCTATTTTAGAATTAGAACCAAAATTGAAAGGATTAACTAAGAATGGACCTAATGTTGTGTATCGCAAATGTAAGAGTGTGAAAGATTACGTTGTTTCTAACATGGTGGGGTCCAACATGAAAGATAAACAAACATTGTTAACATCAAAACCAAAGGGGACATATAGATGTGGTAATTGTGTGTATTGTAAATATATTAACTGCTGTAAAACTTTTAAACATCCAGTTACAGGGAAGAGTATGGAATTACAAGATTTCATTACATGTAACAGCATGGGAGTGATATATTTACTAACATGTGAGTGTGGAGCCTACTATGTTGGACAAACTGTACGAAAATTGAAAATCAGAATTGGTGAACATGTAAGGGCGGTGAAAAGACTTGATGTCTCATATGCCATAGTTAAACATATTCTGAAATATGGTCCAAGTAATCATAATTTTAACTTTTTAGGCTTGGAGCTGGTCTCTTTGGGACCAAGAGGTGGAGACCTTAATAAAAAAATAGGGCAGAGAGAGAGTTTTTGGGTTTATACCTTAGGAGCTTGCTCGGATAAGGGCCTCAGTGAGAGTATTGAATTTGCTGCATTTTTAAAAAAATACAAATGATTTGTGAGTATCATTACTATGGGCTCTAAAAAATCTAAATAAGTAAACGTAGTCACATATCCCTAACAAAATAGATAACTTATAGCAATAAAATATTGAAGTAGATTGTGAATTTAGTTTCCAAAGATTAGAAAATAATCACAGTTAACATGTGTTGTTCTCCCTCATGTATTTCCACTAAGTAGTTGTGCCTGGTCACCTCATTTTATTTTTAATTATATGGATGGTTCATAAATACTCACATGTAGGTATTCATGTAGTATCTTATTTGAGGTTACCAAGTGTAGTAATATACATTTAGGGTGACTTTTAGTAATAATATGGGAGTAGTGGATATATCAGCTGTGTCTTTAATGCTTTAATGGCCAACTAGTTAATGATTTGTGCTGTATTCACATTGGTGCATATAGACCACATGACATAGTTATTAGAATATTTAAGCAAAGCGTTTTTATGGTATCATTTACTCTGAGGAAGCTTGGCAGTCAGCCAAGTGAAACGTCAGTCTTTGTGATGATGTGTACATTCTGGTCTGCAATAAAATTTGGATTTTTATTCACAAGATGCTTTTATTGTGCTGTGCGGGTGCTTATATTTAGTTTTCTTATTGTTCGGTTCGTATACAGCACCGCACTATTCCTGGTGCTCTTTGCTTTTTCTTTTTTCGTATTCTAAAGATGCGGAACGATGGGTTGAGCAAACAGAGGCTGCATTTATGGTGAAAAAGACTGTTGATGCTGATGTGCCATAGGAAAGTTTGCAGGATGAGTAAAAAGGAACATTTTATACTTACAACTGGACATTGATTAAGGTGGACTCTTTTCAATGCAGGGTCCATGATCTGCCATGGTATGCTGTGCTTTTGGAACTTCCTTCATGGCTTAGCATAGCAAGACTGTCACTTACTATGTTGTTTTAACATATTTTTCTACCTTTATACTCCAGCAGGGACAGTGAGGTGGGTTGTACTCTTCATGATTATATGCAAGTCCCCTAGAATTCTGCGACAGCAGAATTTTGCACAGAACTTGCAACCTACTACAGAATATCTGCAATGTCGCAGAATTCACTGTTCTTGGTGATTCTTTATTCAGAGTTCCAGTTTATCTGTAGGCTACCTGTAGCACCTGGTTCTCTTACCCTCCTTTTATATCAAAACCCATCTATGCTCAGCATGTGATGTTACCAGTGCGATTACATCATACATTTGCTAATGGCAGGACTGCATTTTGCCACAGAAATGAATAGTCACTTATACACCACAGCGACTCCCAGAGGAAGTGGTACAGCACATCAGGTACTGTGATAACCTGCACTACAGCCTAATAAAACTTTCAGTCTTCAGTTATAACGTTAGGGCCAACTTAAATAAATGCTTGACAACAGTATAGACCTGCTAACTCCATACCTTAACTGTGTACAGATTTTATTTATTTGAATTTTGGCAACCGAGTGGACCCACTGAGACCATGCAGTCCCTTTTTCAGTGATGACCCGGGAGACACATACAGCAAAACACAGTTGATACAAACATCGATATAACAAAGTACAAAGGTTAAAACAGGAGTGACATTGCAATACATAGACATTCTTCAACTTATTGAACTAGAAAACAACGATAATAAGTGTATTGAGGATACCATAAATCGAATATAATTAAGGATTAAAATCTGGAAAAACATATTTACAGATCTAGACATGAGACATATTTACAGACATAAATGTCATAAATAGCTATGGGAACAATGTAATCTTAACAAATTGCAGTACAAAGTGACAGGAGTTAGTGAAAGCATAAGCAATGGGGGGGGTTTAAGGAGGAGAGAGAACAGTTCTTGTTTGAAAAGTGACAGGGTAGGACAGGAGAGATTTGTTTGTGCCTTTAAGGTATAGGGATGCTGACTGAAAATAAAGTAATTATGCCTACAAAGATGGAATGTAATAATGTGTAGACCTATTGAAAGAAAATATCTACTAAATGAATAATTGCGCTGTACACATTTTTTGCCATGGTTATTAAGTACATGTTATCACGGATTGATAGAATTACCTAAAATTTACGGAGAAATGTTGTGTGCAGTGCCAGCCATTGGGCCAGTGGGTAGCATGTTATGTTCCTGTGCCGGCGACTAAGGTTCGGGGATGAGCTGTGGGAGCTGGCTGGGCAACACAGTGATGGGGAGGACCAGCCTTATTGCACACTACCGCTCTGATCCTGGGAAGGTATGACGCAGTGTTCTGTTACACGGGTGACACCTTGTGACTGGCTGGGGAGCCTTCTCTCACAAGGAGTTCGTGTGCATGCCATGGCCTGATGGGATTACATAGTGTGTCAGGAGAAGTGGATTGGCATGAAAAATGAGTTTTGCAATATCTCCTCTATTCTGTTTATTCCACTTCCAAAGGAACCTGTGTGAATGAGGATACAATTTCACGGTCACAAAAACGAAATGTATTGGGGAAAAAAAACATGTTACAGATTGCATATAAATATAAACGTGATGCACAGTGGGGACCTCTGGTGTAAACAGCATGAGTATATAAATAACGTACTGATCACATAAGGTTCCCTCTGCATATTTAATTTATGCAATAAGATAGGACCTTAACTGACGGATCTTTTTTTTAGCTTTTTTAAAAATAAAATTATTTCCAAAAGTCTGTGTTTTTTTTTAACTAGTGTTACTGTGCATTCCCCCATCCCAGTTGCCATAGTCATCGCCATTGATGTGAAATCAGGATGAGAAGCTGGCGCTGTTGTGTGGCAGTTAATCTGTGCTGCAGAACTCTGCAGAAATTACAAACCACTGCTGCAGAAGTTCTGCGGCAAATAATAATCCTGCCACAGAACTTGGTCCCAAAGTGCTGCAGAAAAGCAGGGGCCTTGATTACATGTTCTTCATCAGGGTGATTACAGATGGTGCAGTTTGTAATTTTGGGTTCCTTCCTGCACTGCAGAGCTCCCAGTTGAGTCATGGCTGCCATGAGGGGACATGCATTCGATAGTTCTAGAGACGGAGTAAGTACAATTCTCTTCCTCTGCTTCTCTTGTGCATATTTCTTGATGGGTTTGCATAATATTTCATTGTTCATTCAATATATGTTAGTTTGCTGTTTATGAAATTTAATTTGCCATGATGGGGTTGGGATAGTTCCCCGTTTGAAGTCAAAACATCCCTATTTTATCCTTATCTTACATCAGGTTAAATAGCAATGACAGATTGATTGTGCTATGGTTATAGATTTTTCTCCCTTACAGGAACCCACCAATGCAACTGAAGAGGCTAGCATTTTCATTTTCTTTAAATATCAGAATTATATTAGTAAAACATTTGATTAATTCTGACTTCTACTGTGCAAGAACACAGAGTTAAGTGAAACGTGTATCAAACCTACCTGGTATTTTTGATGTTCTGATCTCTCTATGAGTAATGATACAGTATGTTTTTTATGTCATAATTTGAAAATAACAAACATAAAGTTTAAAAAAATTATACACTTTTTGGGGCATTGGTGAGCAGCAGAAGGGAGTAGAGACATGATTCCTAAGTTCCTGAGTTTACTTCTATAAAGTTACATTTTATGCATGTTAAACTCATTTCTGAACATTTGAAGTTTCTTACAGTTGCTTAGAGAATACTTGAGCCTGCAAATGGAGAAACTTAAATTTGAGAATGAAGACTTTTTCAAACCTAAAGGAGGGCTGTCTGGGCAAAGTAAAGTACGCGTGGAGAGGCTCTGAAAGCAGCAGACACTGGTGACGACAGGACCCAGGAGGTGTCCCTTGCTATGGTCAATGAAACATTGCAGCAACTTGTCCTCTGTATGCAAGACTTTGAGAAAAAGTTGGGCAGACTGTAAAATTGGGTGCAGGGCACAGCATCCGAATAGATTTAACAGAAAGTCAGATGCCTATGGTCTCCAGAGACTCTAAGAAGGTAGTTGAAGCAATGGAAAAAATGGTGCAGGAAAATGTGCTTCTCTGGCGATGATTAAAGATTATGGAGAATATGCAGCATGCCAAAAATATATGGAATCTAGGCATGCCGGAAGAGGCTGAAGGAGAAGATCTCTATGGCTTCTTAATGAAATGGCTGGAACAGAATTTGCAATTACCAGAGGAAATTCTTCGCCTCAGAGTGGACAAAATATACAGAGTAACTCCTCTTTCAGCATAGCAGCCTGAAGGAGGACCCCATATGATCTTCGCAGTGTTTTATGGGGTTCTTGAGAAAAGACTTGATAACCGGCACGGTGAGAAGATGAGGCCCAATTAAATTTCTAGAATCCATAATCTCCATCTACCCTGATGTGATATACTCTACTAGACAAAAGTGTTTGATGAGGTTCAGCAAACCCTGTGAGAGCTTAAGGTACAGCATCAATGGAGTTTTTCCTCCCTGCTCTGCAGGCTTGAGGGTTGACAGGAGTACATCTTTTCAAACCCACGATATGCTGGACAACTTGCGGACCGTTTGGTCACAGGGTGAGAGGCTCCTAGGTCTGGTAAGCAATAAATGGGAGGGTGAACTTGCTTCCCAAAGGGAATGTATTGTGGAGTACATCCTAAACTTCACAAAGGCTATCTGCCTCACCAAATTCAAGCACTTCTGCGCCAGCTTCCAAGCCAACATAAACAACCCTTCGAAATTCTGGAAGGTGGCACATGCACTCTTCTCTCCCTCAGCTCACCCACCTACCCCTATGATCAAGCAAGATAACATACTCATCTCTGACCATATGTCAGTAGTTGAATGCTTCAACACCCAATTTACTACTTGTGCCTCTGGCCTTTTAACTTCCATCCCTCCAACTATACCCTGCTCCCCTTCCTCCTCCAATGTCGGCCACTTCTCCATCCCATCCTCCTCCTCCTCCTGTTCCTTCTCTCCAGTTACTCCTACTGACACCCTAAATGCTCTCCTTATTATCAACCCCTTCAGGGGGAGCTCTCCCAATGGCCTTGATCCTAAGCTGCTCTACCTCTTGGCTCCTGCCTTTTCATACCCCCTGTCTGTCCTCTTAAATATGTCTTTCAAACAACATGAAGTCTTGCTATATTATGACAGATGCAGTTTGTCCCACCATTAGAACTGCTCCGGAGGTGAAAGAGTTAACTTCCATGCAGTGCATGGAACTTAGAGCGCGAGCTCGGTTAGAGAAGCTCTGTTAGGGTGCTTTCAAACCGAAACCGTCAGATTCTTTACTCCGCCTCACTGAACAGTCGCTCCGGAGATTCCTCCTGCTGCTCGGTTCATTTCCTCGGTTTAAACCGTCTTTTCTCGGTTAAATTCAATCGCGATATTATTTATTTTAACCGCAAACCGATCGGTTCAAGCTCTGTCTATGGTATTGTAAGTAATAGATAGGTTTCTGTGTGGAACTTGTAAATGTTTATCGGTTCGGTTTGAACCGATCGAATTGTATTTAAACTTTGTTTTGAAGCCTTTTAAGGCTTGTTAGAGTGCGGTTCCTGGTTCTTATCGGTTCTAAAAAAAACGGACTTCATTACGCTTTTCCATGACCCGTGACACGGTTGGGGAACCGATCATGGGTGTCTTGCTCTGGCACTGCCATCAAAAGGGCAAGTTTTTGGTTAGGCTGGCATTATGTCTGAGAAACCCAAAAGAAAAATGGGCCCACTGGGTTTCAACACTGTAGTGTCTGTGGGAAGCCTTGCCAAGGCTGACCCAACACACCACATGTGTTTATTGTCTGGGGTTTGACCACCTCAATGCAGACTGCCAGATTTGCAAGAATTTCCTGCAGCCACCCTAGATAAGAGAGTTGGTAGGCTCAGGGAACGAGGCCAAAAGTCCGCTGATCCGGATGGCCAGCCCAGTTTGGTGCCAGCCGAACTGGAGGGAGTGCCCTCTGACCAGGGCCAGACTTCCTCGGGCAAACGTAAAGCTGACTCTGAGGAGCCAGTTCCAGCAAAGAGAACTAGAAAGTCAACAGGTGTGGAGTCCAAAATCCCTTCTCCAACTGCTGCAGAGATAGCCAGGGCAATACAGATTGTCCAGTCACTGTCCCCGGTTCCCTCCGAACCGCCGCTATCTGGCAAAAGGTCGGTTCGGTCGGTTCCACCGGTTCAAGAATATGACATAGAAGAGTTTTATGAACCAGAGGAGGGGAAGGATGATTATGATCAGTGTGAATGTGACTTTGAAAGTCTGGATGTGCCCATTGAACTGGACATCTCCCCAGACAGACCTTTACTTGAATCTCCCCCTAGGCTTGCTGAGTCCCCTTCTCATTTTTTGTTTTATAAAAAAGTTGCTGAGACCCTCCAGCTTCCTTTAGAGGAGGCTTTGGATGAGCAAGAGGAGCCTGACTATGTAGAGATGATGGATATCCCAGAGTCCAGGAGGTTGTCCATCCCTTTACATAAATCTTTTAGGAAACAAACAATAAAATTTTAAAAGCTCCTAATTCTGTGCCTCCTGTAGATAAAAAGATGGACAGGAGGTACACTTTGTCAGGTCCTGATACAGATTTTCTTTCACAGCAATGCAGTCATGTTGAGTACTTCAGGCTGCAGCCTGCGAATAAAGCTAATATTCCCTGGCTTCACATCCTCCTGACAAGGACTCCAGGAAGATTGATGCCATGGCCAAAAACAATACATGGCATCTTTGGGACTCAGACAAGCAAACTATATGGCTTATGTTGCGAGATACCAGAAATCTAGATGGGATACTGTCATGGCCTTAGCCAAACAGGTCCCTGGCCAGCTTGCAAAGGAGCTGGAGCAGGTGGCTGTTGATGGTATTGAGGCATCTAAGGTGCAATTCCATGCTGCAGTGGATTCTAATGATGTATCCTCTAGAGTCGTGGCTACATCTGTGGCTTTTCGTAGATTGGCCTGGCTCAGTTGAACTACTTTGTCACAGGATACCCAGTCTAAGGCTATGGATTTTCCTGTGGTGGGAAATTCTCTGTTTGGGGAGCAGACAGAGAATTATATGGAGAAAATGGATGAATATAGAACCACTTATAGGAGTGCACAAGCCAAGGAATGGCAAGCCACTCCTCAGAGGCAGTCCCCAAGGGGTAGGGGCAGGCCTTTTCACATGCCTTTTTACCAGACCCAGGCCTCCTCTTCAGCCTATGCTCAGAGGGGTTCTTCAGAGGAGAGGCAGACGGGTACGAGCAGGCCTGCTCCCACCCCCAGCCTAAAGCCCCTGCAAAACAAGCACCCTGATGGGATGCCCAGGGTCGGCCTCCATTACCTGTAGGGGCAGGCTGGCTTACTGGTCCAGGACTGGGAGTCTTTAACATCAGACAGGTGGGTCCTGGAAGTAGTGAGCCAGGGTCTGGTTCTCAGCTTCAAAAATTTCCAAAGATGAGAGCCAGATCTTTTCCACCTGCAAACCCTTTGAGACTCTTGCTTTGGAAATAGAAGTCTCAACCTCCTGGCTCTCAGAGCTGTAGAAAGGGTTTCTCCTCACACCAGGGCAAGGGTCTGTACTCCAGGTACTTCCTTACCCCAAAAAGACAGGAGAGTGGCGGCTCATCCTGGATCTAAGATATCTGAACAAGCACCTTTTAAAACCAAAATTCAAAATGGTGACTCTGGGAATGATTTTACCCTCCCTAAGGCCAGGGGACTGGCTAGCTTCCCTGGACCTCAAGGATGCCTACTTCCATGTTCTTATCAGAAGCTCCCATCGAAAGTACCTCAGCTTCGAACTGCCCTCAGGCCATTATCAGTTCAGAGCAATGCCCTTCGGCCTTACCTCTGCCCCAAGGGTGTTCACAAAATGTCTGGCAGTTGCTTATCTAAGAAGGCAAAAGATTGCCATTTTTCCCTACCTGGACGACTGGCTCATTGTGGGTCAGTCTCCAGACCAAGTCAAATCACACCTGCTAGTTACCCAGCAGCTGCTTACCTCTCTGGGCTTTCTTCTCAATCTTCCAAAGTCAGTTTTGGAACCTGTCCAGGTACTCACCTTTATAGGCGCAGAACTGGATACAAAGCAGGCCAGAGCCTTCCTTCCCCTGGAAAGGGTAAGGACCTTGGTGGCCCTGGCCTCGTCCTTCACTCTGCAGGTCTCTCGACCAGCAAGGCATTTCCTGCAGCTCCTAGGACACATGGCTGCTTCCACAGCTGTAGTGCAAGGAGCAAGATTTCAGATGAGGGACATTCAGTTCCATTTGAGAGCTTTCTGGTCTCAAAGAAGAGATCCCCTATCCAAGTTAATCCCAGTGACTCGAACCCTGATCCAGACCCTTCAGTGGTGGCAGGATCAGAGCAATCTGAGACAAGGGGTGCCTTTCATCCCTCTGTCCCACTCCTTGACCCTTACTACAGATGCGTCCCTCTTGGGATGGGGAGCTCACATGGGCGACCTCTCCACCCAGGGGTTATGGTCCCCTCAGGAATCTCTGCTCCACATCAACCTGTTGGAACTCAGAGCTGTTTTTCTAGCACTTCAGGTTTTTTCTGCATCTGTTCAGAACAAGGTGGTACAGGTCAGAACAGACAACACCACTACAATGTGGTACATCAACAAACAAGGGGCACTGGTCTTCGGCCTTGTGCACAGAGGCGGCGAAGTTGTGGTCTCTGGCTTATTCCCTGAACACTTCCCTCATAGCAGTTCACCTCCCAGGCAAGGACAATGTCCTGGCAGATGCTCTCAGCAGGATTTCCCAGGGCCATCACGAACGGTCACTGGATCCCCTAGTACTGGGGATAGTTTTTGCCAGATGGGGCACACCTCAGATAGATCTTTTTGCAGCCCCAGACAATCATCAACTTCCACTTTTTGTTGCAGGCCCCAGTGTTGGGCTCAGTCCCCTGGATGCCTTTCTCTCTCGATTGGGAAGGGAAGTTTCTATGCCTTTCCCTTCCTCTCCTGTTCAAGGTGCTAGTCAAAATCAGGTCTCAGCCCTGCAAGATGATCCTGATTGCTCCAGACTGGGCCAGGCAGCCCTGGTACCCACTCCTTCTGTCCTTAGCAGTCCATCTTCCCCTTGTCTCCCAGGAACCACAATCTGTTAACCTGTGCTCAGGGAGAGTTTGGTATCCAATCTCAAATCCCTCAACCTCAAGGCCTGGCTCTTCAGCAGTTAGAGTTTGCTGATCTTCAACTTTCTCAAAGTGTTCTCGAAATCTTGAAAGCTGCTAGAAGCCTTCCACCAGGGCTACCTATAACTCCAAGTGGAAAAGGTTTTCCATATGGTGTTCTGGGAGTATATTTCCGGAATCTGCTGATTTACCCACTGTATTGGATTATATGGTCCATCTTAATTCTTTGGGACTGAGACCAGCTACCCTGAAAGTGCATTTGGCAGCTGTCTCTGCTTTCATTTCAGCAAGGAAGCCCTCTTCTCTTTCTGCTCACCCTGTATTTTCCAAGTTTTTTAAGGGATTGCTTCATACCAATCCTCCATTCAGGGATCCTGCCCCTGCTTGGGATCTTAATGTTTGCATTGCTCAGCTGATGCAACCCCCCTTTGAGCCTCTGTCTTTGGCAGAGCTTAAGTATTTGACTTGGAAAACTGTATTTCTAGTAGCCATCACTTCTGCCAGCGCATAAGTGAGTTACAGGCTTTATTAGTGGAGACTGACTTTATTTCCTTTCACAGGGATAAGGTAGTCCTCAGGACTAACAGGAAGTTTTTGCCTAAGGTGGTTTCGGATTTCCACCTTAACCAATCTATTTCACTTCCAGTGTTCTTCACTGACCATTCCTCGTCTGGTGAGAGGAGGCTGCACAGCTTAGATGTTAAGAGGGCCCTAAGTTACTACATAGAGCGTACCAAGGGTCACAGGTTTGACTCCCTCCAACTATTTCTCACTTATGGTGAGGTTGGGAAAGGGAGACCTGCCACTAAGAGATCCATTGCCAGGTGGATCGTCTCTTGTATCCAGTTTTGCTATCAAAAACTGGGTAAGGTTCCCCCCTCAGGCCTGAGGGCTCACTCTACCAGAGGTACAGCTGCATCTCTAGCTGCTGCTAGAGACATCCCTATCTTGGAGATATGTCAAGCAGCTACTTGGAAAACAGTACACACTTTCACCAAGCATTACTCCCTGGATATCCAGGCCAGGAGGGATGCTCGGTTTGGCACAGCCGTGCTTCAGAGCCTATTCCCTAAGTAGGTTCTGTCCCTCCTCCATGGAGGTACTGCTGTGTAGTCTGCATCTGTCATAATATAGCAAGACTTCATGTTGTTTGAAGAAAAAATTACTCACCTTAGTAATGTTGTTTCTTCTAATGGAGTCTTGCTATATTATGACCTCCCCCCCAGCCTGCCCCTCTCAGAACTTCTACTTCGGGTATGGGGTGGGCAGTCCACTGTTGGCACTTATTGATGCCCCCTTTTATGTTTGGGTGTTGTGTTTTATTTAGTTATTTTATCTTATTTTTCTGGTCCCTGACTTGAGTCTTGGTGTTGGGACCAGGAAAATGTGTGAATATTTTAGTAGCCAGTTGGTAAGTGTAGGTTACAGCTTCCACACAGAGCCTTAGTGAGTTTTGCTCGTAAAGATCTGACGGTTTCGGTTTGAAACCACCCTAACAGAGCTTCTCTAACCGAGCTCGCACTCTAAGTTCCATGCACTGCATGGAAGTTAACTCTTTCACCTCCGGAGCAGTTCTAATGGTGGGACAAACTGCATCTGTCATAATATAGCAAGACTCCATTAGAAGAAACAACATTACTAAGGTGAGTAATTTTTTCTTCGTAACTGCTACTGCCCTTCAACCTGGAAGCATGCCACTGTCCTCCCCCTACCCAAGGGTGGCGACTCTACCTCCACAGCCAACTATCGTCCTATATCCTTGTTCCCAACCTTGGCTGTTGCAGGACTACCTTGTTCTGTCTCAGCTCTCCTCATTTCTTGATGATGACTCCTTCGCTCTTTTCCAGACTGGTTTTGGAATAAAAACTCTCTATTACCACCTCCCTACTGAGGCTTGCAGACTGTATTACCTCTGGAATGAATAGTGGCTAGGTCACATCTGCCATATTTCTCGACTTAGCAAAAGCTTTCAACACAATCTTCCACACCCTCCTGCTGATTAGTCTCTCCTCAGCTGGCCTCACTTCCACTGCCACCCATTGGTTCAAGGCCTGTCTGACTGGCAGGTCGCAGTCAGTTCATATAGCTGACTCTATCTCCCCCCTCTCCCTATCAGCACTGGAGTCCTACAGGGATCAGTGCTTGGCCCCCTCCTTTTCTCTATTTTTCTCAATGACCTCCCAAAGGTTTGCTCATCTGCATGCATACACATATATGCGAATTATACTGTTATATACACATCTGGCAAATTTATTAGTCATGTGACCACCAGACTCCAGGAAGACTTTAACAAGATCCAGCTCTGGTTTAGATCACACCAGCTTTTTTTTCTGAATGCCAAGAAGACTGTCTCCATGACCTTTGGTACTAGGCAGAGACTCTCAAGGCTAACTATCATGCCCATCTTCCACACCCTTGATGGGACTACTCTTGAGGACACCTCCTCATTTCGATACCTTGTGGTATAGCTGGACCAACACCTCAACTTCTCTGTTAATATTGATGCCATTCTGAAAAAACTGCACCCCAAGCTAGGTGCATTGTACAGAAACCGTAAGTGAATCCCCCTTACGGCAAGGCGTGAGATTATACAGAAGATGATCCTCCCTATTTTTAACTACTGCGACATAGTCTACAGGGCTGCTCCATTGTCTGCCCTAACCAGACTGGACACCCTCTTTAACTCTTTCTGCCACTTCGCTTTTGACTTTTCCCCTCTCATTCACCACTGTGATCTCTATCATGCCTTGTCATTTCCCCTTACTTACAAGCATACGCTCCCCTGTGCAAAATTCACCTCTAAATTCTGGCTTAGTTGTATCCCTCCCTACCTAGCTGCCACTCTGTCTATTTCTACCCCTCCACCCTCTCTCAGATCAGGTGACACATGGTCCCTTGCACTCTCTCGCTGTAATACTAAAGCATGACAAAATGGCTTTTCCCACTGCCTCCCTAAGTTGTGGAACACACTCCCTGCCCCCGATTAGTCACTTATCTTCCACAGCATCCCTAACTGCCACCCTACATAAATACCTATCTATCAACTGCTCTTGCTAGCACCACCCCGAATATTGGCTCTCTAGCTGCCTCACCCCCCCTTCTGCCCTGTTTTCTTTTCTTGACTCAGTTGTTGTGGTTTTATCTTTCAATTACTTAGGCTCTTATGTTATTGTAATACATGTAGCATGGATTACTTGCATCCAACCTGCACTTGTACTGTTAAATTCCACTTGCTATAAATAACCTATGTATACCTATAAATGGCTGTCCTAATTTCATTGCTGTAATTGTCAATGTTTGCTACGCTGTACTGTACTACGTTCCCCTGTAATAGCCCTTGGATACCTATAATTGCCTGTTTAATTGCTGTAACTGTCATGGATTGTATGCTTATATGTCTATATTCCATATCTGTACTCCCTCCCCCCAGGACGTTCCGTGAGACGAGCAACTTGTTGTTCAGTGTACTTTTCCCAGTGAAACATTTCAATAAATAAATCATGGCTCAAGGAACTCCTAACAATAACCTGGGGCATCAAACCACTGCATTTCAGATGCAACAAATATAATACCACTGCGGGGCCAGAGCCTGGGAGTATGAGATCAGACAATGTGTGAGGGTGCTTTTCCCAGTCCAACAAAATAAATTGCAGGCAGTCTGGGTAGGTCCATAGTTTCTATTTTATTTGTTTTAATTTTTGTTTATTGATTTTGTAAGCAAAACTTACACAACTGTACATAGGAGGATAGCAATATACAGCACAATATATAATTGTTCTCTAACAAGAGCTAATGAAAGACACCCCCTCTAGTGGTACATCATAGGGGGAATTAACATAATGATCACCATTTAAGTAAATTATAGTTACCATACAGCGAGGAAGGCCAAAGGGGAAATCATACCAGGTATGAGTTTATACCAGATACCGTATTATCATATTGACTAAAAAGAAGTCTCCTCGATTCCCCCAGTGCTGTCCAGATAGCTTTTAAAAGAAACTTAAGTTCCCTAGCTCCCAGGAAGCTAGAACTATAAGCAATTCTGTTCACATCTTAACCAAAAAAGAACTAATTATGTATCCTTATTAGGTTTAAACCGATATTGAACTTAGATTTGAACAGAGTATAACACTTAGAGGAAAAACAACAGAGCTATTCTGTGAAGACCAGATAATTTTAAGCATCGTCTGATTAACCAGCAAAGGTAATATATCAAATTACACAGGCTATTTATATTATCATGAGGTCTGCATATAGTCCCAAATGTCCCAGAAGGATATAACTGTAGGAACCAGATAGGCCATGTCCATAGTTTTACCTAAATCAGGACACAACTCAAGTTCCACAGAAGGCTAAAGGAAACATGTTCTTTTAGTCCCCAAAGGACCAGAGAGTACATTACTGGCCCTGCCGACCACGTTAATCTTCATCCAAAGAGGAACCTTCATCGACTTCAGCCACCTCCAACTCCAGACGACTGATCAACTTCTCCGCTTACCGTGCTTTGTTAAACAAATATTGCTGGCCTTTCCAGATGATACGGAGCTTTGCTGGTAGCAATAGTTGGTGGGGTATTTTCTGCAGTCGAAGCCATCCTCTAAGCCCATTGAAGACTTTACGCCATTGACGTGTGTTATAAGAAAGATCTGGAAACAACAGCAAAGTGTCTTCTCCATATTTTAAGGATCTGCGGCATCTGGCAACCATCAGGGCCCAATCCCTATCCCTGATAGCAGTGCAGATGATCAAGAAAGTTTGTACAACTGTGGAGTTGATTGCCGCACGATGGGGAGTGATGCAGTAGGCCTTTTCAAGTAATAATGGGGGATTGGACTCATTGAGGCCCAGGATAGCAGGCAGCATAATTCTAGCGAAGGCCAAGGGGTTGTCGCCTTTAGCTCCTTCGGACAAGCCGATTACTCTTAAGTTCCTTTTCCTTGCCTGATTTTCTTCTGTCTCCAGGCATTGACGGAGGAGTATATTTTCTTTAATAAGCTTCATGGGCACGTCAACAGATTTAAGCACAGATGCCTCCGATCTTTGTACAGTTGCCTCACATTGTTCCATCCTTGTTTCTAGTACTGACACTGTAGGTGTAAGGGTCTCAAACTTCTTGTCTAAGTCCTGGACAGTTTTGACCAGCTGATGTAGGGTGAACAAGATGTTAGTTAGTGAGGCCTCCTCCACCGGCTCAGGGACAGAGTCCAATGTTGCACCACGCTGCACAGGCCTCTCCTCTTGATTCTGTCTCATAGGAGTGAAGAAATTGCCTGCTGCAGTTGCTGTTCCTTTATTTTTGCCCATCTTGGCGTTTTTCCCAACAAGACTGTATTCTACTACTCTCCGGTCATTTCGGTAAAAGATTTGGATACAGAAAGATGTAGTATATTTGATTTAAAACTATTATCCCTCGACCTGAGCTAAATGCTGCTTCTGAGCACCCCTCGGTAGGTCCATACTTTATGTTTTTGTAATAAAGTTTTTATTAGGCATGAGTACATTTGTACATATACAGGTCATGTCACATAGATACATTCATTCAGCTCATATAATTATATATTGGACTTTAAAAACTCTCACCCAGTACTAGGACTAATTGATCACATGTAATGGACAAATCTCATTTTAACATTGCTCAGGTATTGGTTTGATTAGCTTCAGGGAACAAAGTGTGAATAAGTACTTAACTGATACATAATCCATTTTCTCCATTTTATATCAAAGACCTCCACTCTATCCTGTACTCTGGCCGCCATCCTCTCCAACCTATATATCTCTCTTGTCAAGTTTAGCCACACTCCCTTAGCTGGCAGCCTATTTGTTCCCCATAGTCTGGTGATTACCTTTTTTGCTGCCAATATTAGCAATGTAGTTTGCAGGTCTATATTCTTCTCTACTTTTAGACAAAACGGGATAGTAGTTGTCAGTATATACCCATGGGTAAAAAGACCTGGATTTTCACTATGCACTATGTCCCCCCATTAGGGACCCAACATGCTGCAGTTCCAAAATATGTGGGTCTGGTCTGCATGTACTGCTCCACATCCCCTCCTGCACCTTCCTTCAGGATTTCCTGTAAAACTAGCTACCACTGCAGCAGTGCGGAAAAATCTATATCGTAATTTCCGTGCAAACTCTTTACAATATGGGGAACCCGAGGTTTTAAGCATAAGTGGTGAGGTCATCTTCCAGTTAGTAGCTGGAAGATCGGTCCCCGGTTCCAAGGATCAGCGGGCCCTAATTGACTCGGTAGAGTCGTCCGGTTTCTCTCCCAAAGCACGGTAGGCCAGACTGATAGAGTAGTCCAAAGTGGCACCTTGTCTCTGTGATAGAAGTAATTTTATTATTAGTGGGGGGTTTTCAGCCACTGCTGCCAGTGCTTCCTCCATTGGTTGCAGATAAGATTTTAACTGCAAATATTTACGAAAGAAGCCCTGGGGTATTTTATACTGAGTCTGGAACTGGACAAATGAATAAAGGCCCTGTGGGCCTAACAATTGAAAGATATGTTTGATATTATACTTATATCACCGGGTTATGGATCTGTCCAAAGCATTGGGTGGAAAGGCACTGTTCACTGCAAGGGATCTCAGATAAAGTGCCTCCATGGGCAATCATCTTTTATTGAGTACAGTCAGCCGCTGTTTAAATACCTCAGCAGTAGATTGTGGAAATTTAGAAATTGGAAGGCAACCAGGGGGCTGTCCAAAGAGACAGTCTGTCAGATTTTCTAGGCCATTCCAAGTCATCTCAAACTGCTTCCAGGGCATAATATAATTGAGGTTTATCCAGGAGAGTAAAATATTTAATTTAGAAGCTTGAGCATAGTGCAGGAGATTAGGTAAATTTAACCCACCTCTGTCTTTTGATAACTGTAATAAAGAGTACCAAATCCTGGGAGGTTTCCCCTGCCATATAATGTGAGAGATCAACCTATTCCAGGCTTGGAAATAAGTCTGTGTAGGGAATAGTGGGAGTGTCTGCAGAAAGAACAAAATCCAGGGAAATATGTTTTGCTTAATAGTTTCTATCCAGGTGAAGAAACTCAAAAGGTATTTGTGACCATCATGTGAGGTCCTTAGTTACGTTTTGAGTTATGGGTTCAAAATTTGCAATATCTGCATGTATCTGATTTTTACTAAGATGCATCCCAAGGTACCGCATTGATTGTTTATACCACTGGAAGGGGAATGCATGTTTTAATGCAGGGGAAGGGGTGTAATTACACAACGATACCTCTGTTTTCTGCTGGTTAATTTTATATCCTGATATTTTACCGTATCTCTCCAGTTGCTCCCAGACCCTTGGGCTTGATACCTCCGGGGAGGACAAAGTGAGAAGGATGTCATCTGCAAATAATGAAATCTTATGACTAGTGCATCCCATAGGTATGCCCTCAATTTCTGGATGAGCTCTAATGGCTTGGGCTAATGGCTCGAGATACAGAGCAAACAACAGGGATAAGAGGGGGCATCCCTGACAAGTGCCCCTCTGCAGAAGGAAAAGGTCAGAGATAGAGCCATCTAGTTTTAAGTAGGCCCGGGGGTGTTTATACATATTTTGCAATTGTTGTATGATTTCCAAGGGAAAGACAAAATTAGACAGGGTAGCCCACAAAAATGGCCAGACCACCTTGTCAAATGCATTTTCAGCATCCAGTCCAATGAGTGCCAGGGAAATCGAGCATCTTGCTGCATACTCTTTAAGCAGATGTGTTCATTTGTACTGCATCATGAACCTGTCTGCCCTTAATAAAGCCTACCTGATCATGATTGATCAACAAAGGCATGATGTTTTCAAATATATGCTAGCATAGACATATAAATTTTGTAATCAGAATTTAGCATTGAAATTGGCCTGTATGATGAGGGTAGGATAGGGTTTTCATCTTGTTTAAGTATGGCAGAGATCACTGCATATTGCCAAGAGGGGGGAGGAATACCTCCCTCCTGTATCTCATGGATAGCCTGGAGTAGTAGTGGTAGTAATTCCTCTTTATAAGTTTTATAAAACTCCATTGGATATCCATCAGGTCCTGGGGGTCTCTGGGTCTTGGCTGTCTGTAGGACTCCCTCTATCTCAGTCAAGGTAATTGGGGCTCTCACAATATCTATTTGGGAGGCAGTCAGTTTGGAGAGTTTTAAGTTGTTAAGGTAGACCTCTATCTGTTGACTACGGTCCTCAGACTCCACCCTATATAAATCTCGGTAGTATTCAGCCATGACTCGTCTAATGATCGTAGGGTGATGTTCTAGCTTCCCCCTAGTGGGGTCTTGCATGGCCATAACACAGGTTCTAGTCTTATGCATTCTAAGTTTATGGGCCAGATTCCTGGCTCCTTTAGGGCCCCCCTCGTGGGCTGCGAGTCTGAGATAAAAGAATTGTTCTACTTTCTGATCTAGGCATTTTTGAATTTTTTGTTTTATTGTTAGTAATTGTACCTTTACAGGTCCATACTTTATGGTCCCTAAGATAAATGAGGTGAATTACATGGTGGAGCTTGCTCCCCAACAAGAGACACAAGCAGAAGGCATGCCACATAAACATGGTGAAATCCTACCATGATTGAGAAGAAAGTCCTAGCAATGTGCAGCTACCCAGAGGAGGAAGAGAATGTCACCAGTGGGGTGCTGAAGGGATCTGTGTTAGGACCTGCCCTGTTTTCTCTGTTCATCACCGACATGACCAAAAATATTAATAGCTTTTGTATTACATTTGCTGATGACACCAAGATCGCAGCTGAAGTGAAAACTGACTTGGGGGTGGAGTTTCTCAGTAGAGATCTCACTAGACTGAAAGAATGGGCTAAGACAAATGGAATGGCTTTCAATACAGATAAATGTGTGGTTATGCATCTGGGAAGGACAAACACCTGCAATAACTACTCTTTGAATTGGAGGACTTTAAAATCAGTAGATAACCAAAATTACCTGGGGGTGATTATAACTAAGGACCTCAAGTTTTGTGCTGTAATGAAGTAGCTAAAAAAAATTCAAACAGAATCATAGGATGTATTAAAAAATCCTTTTCATCTACGAATAGGTCTTGCATGCTGCCTCTTTACAGGGCTTATGTACGTCCACATCTGGGCCATTGTTCTTCATTGTGGAGCCCTCATCATTGTAGGCATATTAGGAGAGTTGAGGGGGTGCAGAGAAAAATAACAAAAATGTATTTATTTATTTATTGATATTTGTTAACTGGGTAAGCCCACTGAGACAAACAGGGTCCCTTTTTCAGGGGCGACCCGGGATTAATTACTTTGAATAAAGGCATCATTAGCATACAGGAGACAATAGAAGAACAAACGACAGTACAGTTACATGGTTCTACATTGGTTAGTGTACAAGGCTAAAAAACACAAATCAATTTGAGCGACAGGACATTTCACAGTAAGTAACAGGAAAAGAATAAGAAAGAATTGGTGCAATTCTATCTGCTTAGAGTTGGGCACTGACTCAGCAGGAGGGGTATGTACTGTAGGTTGGAAGGTAATCAGTAAGAGGCTAGGGCTAAAATGGTAGATGGAATCCACAGTATGACTTATAACAAAGGCTTGTAGATTTAAGCCTGTACCCCTTGGAGCGCAGGCGTACTGGGGAGACCTTTTGCAAATGTTTAAAATATCAAGAGGCAGCCAACTTCTTGCAGACCTGGGACTGGTAGAAAATAACTGGTCTCTTTCACTTAGAAGTCATAATCGTCAGCTAATGCTAACCTTCCCAAAAAGTGACACTAGAAGATATTTCTATACACAAAGGATTGTACCTCTATGGAACTCCTTGCCAAGGAAATGGTGGAAGCAGATGCTTTTAGTAATTTTAAATCTAAACTAGACAAGTACTTACTAAACCCTACAGGCACATATTGACCCACTTGCAGAGATATACCATAATGGGCACATGTGGCCTTCTGTTCATCTACCGCTACCTAGTATGATACCTAGTATGATAATGAGGCAGATCCATTAGTGGATTTCCTAAGTGGGGTTTGGGGAGAATCCTCTGTGAAAGCCATCACCCTTTGGGAGCAGTTAATGCCTGCCCAGGCGGCAGAGATGAGAGTGGTACTGCAGTTATTTGGTGAAGCATTCTTAGGGATGCCAGGGTACACTATACTGGCTGAGCATGATGTGAACACAGACCCGGCCTCCTTTGAGGATTCCAGAGTGCGTGAAGCATGCCATAAGGGAGAAGCTTGAGGAAATGTTGCAGTTTGGTTTATTTGGGAGTCCAGCAACCCTTGGGCCACTCCTGTAGAAGGATGGGACCACAAGATTCTGTATCGACTACTGTAGACTGAACAGCTGTACGGAGATGAATGCCTAAACCATTTCCATGATGGATGATGCCCTAGAGAAGTTAAGGGGAGTCAGATACCAGATTGCCATAGTCCTAACAAAGTCTACTGTCAGGTATTCTGAAGCCAGAGAAAGTTTGGCCTATGTTATCCATTTGACACATTTGAATTTCAGGTAATACCATTTGGGATGAAAAATGTGCCAATGACCTTTCAGTTGCTCGTGAATCGCATTCTATCTGGGGTGGATGATTTTGCACTGGCGTATATGAATATCGCTATATATAGCAGGATGTTGGGGGGGGGTCACATCAGGCAAATTGCCAAGGTGCTCCACAACTGAAAGCCACTGGACTGACAGTTAAGGTAGAGAAATGTCAAATAGTTATGACAGAGTTGTTACACCTTGGTCACAGGGTAGGCAGTGTGCACATAAGGTCTGAGCCAGAAAAGATTGAGCTAATTCTGGGATGGAGAATGCCTATTATTAAGAAGTTATGGTTTTTTGGGGTCTGCAGGGTATTACTGCAGTTTTTTTGGTAATCTTTAGCAGTATAACAAAACCCCTAGCAGAACTCAAGAAAAAAGAAAATGCCTGAAAAGATTCAGTTGACAGAACATTGAACATTGTGAGGAGGCATTTCACCAACTGAAAGAACTATTATATCAAGCACCCATGCCTGCTAGTCCTGACTTGTTCTTTAAAGTTTATTGTACAAGCAGATGCTTTGGATCATGGGTTAGGAGCTGTTTTGAGTCAGGTTGCACCCACAGAGAAAGAACACAAACTGTAGGAAGCGCATCCTCAGGATCACAAGAACAGCTGCATGGGAGTCTGAGCTGGACGTCATTGTCCACCTAGGGACAAATGACTTGGCTCATCATGAGATTAGAGCATTGCAGAAGGACTTTGTAGAATTGGGGATGGGCCTAAGACAAGTAGCACACACAATATCCTTCTCTGAGGTGCTGCCTGTCAATTGCATGAGTGAGGCGAGGGTACTTTGCACCATGCAGTTTAATGAATGGTTGAAAAAATGGTGTGGAGCACAGGGATTTGGCTTCATTGGGGACTGGGGTTCCACCTGGAGGGACACCAGCCTATACTGGCAGGATGGTCTGCATCTGTCCAGGAAGGGAACAAGTCTTTTGAGCAATCCGCTTAAATGCTTCATTGGCAAGCTTTTAAACTAGTCAAGGGGAGGCACTGATAAGCAGCAGGAAAATCCCAGCCTCCCTACAAAACAGGGTACTAAATGAGAAAAAGACCGAGGTAGAAAGGTCAGTGGGGGATGCTGCAAAAGAAGGTAAAGCCATCAAAAAATGTGGAGCAATGAGTACCAATGCCCGTAGTCTGAGTAACAAGCTTCCTGAATTAGTGGCCTTGATGGAGGAGGAACATCTGGATATCGTGGCAGTCATAGAAACATGGTACACACAAAACGATGACTGGGACGTAAACATACCAGGATACACTATCTACAGGAGGGACAGGGAGGGTAAAAGAGGAGGAGGAGTAGCTCTTTACATAAGGGAAGGAATCAAAGCAACAGAACAAAAGGGAAAACAGGGAGGAGAAGAAGCACTGTGAGTAAATTTGAGACCGCAATGGCACCACAATCCGCAGACAGGGTTAGAGCACAGACTTTCCTCAGGGGGGAGGAATGGACAAGGAAATGATAGAACGAATACTTAGAATGGCAGAAAAGGAGAGATATTGCTGATGGGTGATCTGAATATGCCAGATGTTAACTGGAGTGCAGTTGCAGCAGCCACTCCGAAGAGTGGGGTTATTCTAGATGCCCTACAGGGGGCATGCCTTAGACAACAAGTATTGGAGCCCACTCGAGAGGGAGCAATCTTAGACCTCATTCTCTCAAATGGAGATGAAGAGAGGATCACAGATGTAGAAGTGGGTAGCCATCTGGGAACTAGCGACTATCGAACAGTATGGTTCACAATAAACACAGCAATAGAGTCAAGCCATACAAAGGCACAAGTACTGGACTTTAGGAGGGCTGACTTTGCCAAAATCGGTGAGTGCCTAAGGAATGCACTAGCAAATGGGCAGGAAGGAGGAGTGGAAGAACAATGGGGAATAATAAAAACTGCCATCACAGAGGTAACAGGCCTTTGTGTGAAGCAAATAAACAAAACGAAACGATGTAAGAAACCACTATGGTTCTCAAAGGAAGTGGCAGTGAAGGTTCAAGAGAAAAAGAAAGCAATCAGTAAGTACAAGGAATCACAGAAGGAGCAGGAGAGAACTGTATCAGTTAAAGCAAAAGGAAGCTGGGAAGGCAGTCAGAACAGCAAAGGCCCAAACCGAGGAAAAGATAGCCAACTCAGTTAAGAAGGGGGATAAAACCTTTTATAGGTACATCAGGGAGTGAAGGAAGACCAAGAGAGGGTTAGTGAGGCTTAATAAAGGGAGGGAGGGTGGGCAGAGGGTGACTGTGAAAAGGCAGAGATACTAAACAAATATTTTTGCTCAGTATTTACAAAGGAAGTGGGGAAGGTACCTAAAACAAACAGTAGAAACACTCTGGATACAGAAGTTGATACCAGCCATTTAAGAAGAAAGAGTTCTGAAAGAACTCTTAAAACTGAAGGTGGACAAAGCAATGGGGCCTGATGGGATCTATCCCAGAATTTAAAAGAACTAATGGTAGAACTAGTGACACCACTGTCTACCCTCTTTAACAAATCATGGGAGGATGGGGTGGTACCTGAGGACTGGAGAAGGGTAGATGTGATTCTCTTTCACAAAAGTGGGAGCAAGGCAGAAGCAGGAAACTACAGACCTGTTAGTTTAACCTCAGTGGTAGGGAAAATGATGGAATCACTTTGAAGGAAAGAATTGTTGAGTATCTAGAGGCCAGAGGGGCACAGGACCCAAGGCAGCATGGATTCACAGCGGAAGGTCATGCCAGACAAATCTGATAGATTTCTTTGACTGGGTGACCAAAGTAGTAGATCAGGAAGGGGCTGTGGACATGGCCTACCTAGACTTTAGCAAGGCATTTGACACAGTCCCACACAAAAGATTAATATACAAGTTTAGCCAGCCTGGGAGTGGGTCCCAAGATGACAGCCTGGGTAAAGAATTGGCTGGAGAATAGGACACAAACAGTAATAGTAAAATGGAGTCCACTTGAAGAAAGGGGTTACTAGTGGGGGTACCGCAGGGTTCAGATTAGACTAGTCCTCTTCAATGTCTTTATGTGTACATTGCAGAGGGACTGGAAGGAAAAGTATATCTCTTTGCAGATGACACAAAGATCTGCAACAGAGTTGATGCACAAGGTGGGGTGGAAAGGATGAGAAGGGACTTGGCAAGGTTAGAGGAATGGTCAAATGTATGGCAGCTTAGATTCAATGCTAAGAAGTGCAAGATAATGCACCTGGGAAACAAAACCCAGGGAAGAGTACACAATGGGGGGAGATACTAACAACAACAAAAATGGAAAGGGACCTTGGGGTAGTCATATCAGATGACCTAAAGGTGGACAAGCAATGTGAGAGGGCAGCAAGGAGGGCTGGGGGGATACTGGGATGCATAGGGAGAGGCATCGCCAGTAGAAAACAGGAAGTTATTATCCCTCTGTACAGACAGTTGGTGAGACCCCATCTGGAGTACTGAGTGCAGTTCTGGGACCCAATCTCCGCAAAGACATAGACAGGATGGAAGCTGTCCAGAGGAGGGCACTAAAATGGTGCAGGGTCTGCACCGGAAGACATATGAAGAGAGACTTAAGGAGCTAAATATGTATAGCCTCGAGGAAAGGAGGGAGAGGGGACATGATAGAAACTTTCAAGTACCTCAAGGAACCAACTAAGTCCAAGAGGGTAGCATCTTTCAAAAAAAGAGGTGTGCAAGAACAAGGGGGCACAATTTGAAGATAGAAGGGGGGCGGCCCAGAAGTAATTTAAGGAAGTATTTTTTCACAGAGAGGGTTGTGGATGCATGGAACGGCCTTCCGGAGGAGGTTGTGGAGTCAAAAACAGTGGTGGAATTCAAGCATGCATGGGACAGTCATAAGGCAGTTCTAGCGGGTAGGGGTAGGAAGAAGTAGGCTGCTGGTTAACTAGGATCTGCAGCTTATCCATTAGGTAGGGAAATGGGCAGACTGGGTGGGCCTATCTGCCATCAAAATCTATGTTTCTATGTATACCTGAGCCAGAAACTGCTATCCTGTGAGGAGGCCTATGACACACTTGAAAGGAAGTGTCTAGGGATCATGCAGGCACTACAACTGCAAACTTAACTCTATAAGGAGGGGGTTTACCAAGTTCACTGACCACAAGCTCCTAACATGGCTGCATAGAACAAGTGGGAAGAATGCAAAATCTGGTGTTACAGGCATATAATATGCCAACCCAGCCCTACAATGGCTCCCATCATGCCAGTGCAAACAGGCTGTTCTGGCAATAATCAAAAAAGCTCGACAGTGAGTGTAAGCCCCAAAGAGTAGAGTCTGGTTAACCTAACATAAAACACCTCTCATGGCAGGAACCAAGGAGACACTTTTTCATTTTTTGGGGTGGAGGGGTGTAACAAGATTGCTTTAACAAGAACATGGTGATTTTGTATTTCTTTCGGTGTCTATGACTGAATATTTGTCATATTTGAAAATCAGCTTGGGGCAAGCAGGCATGGTTCAGGGGAGATTTAGTACTTAATGCTGTTAAGTGTACTGAATGCAGGGATTTAAAATTTGAATAGCACAGAGCCATGTTGTCTGTCTGCAAGCCAGTTCACAATGGAAACCCCTACTTTGCTTGCACCTGGCCACTCAGTGGAAGGTAATTAAAGTAATTGTTTGTCAAGAGACAATTTCCTAATTAAGATGGCCATCTGAATCTTTACTGAAGTCAACCGCTGTTTCATGTTTAGATACCACAACAGTTTCAAATGTTTACTAAGGAGGGGTAGTTAACCATGCTTGTGCTTATGTTAAGTAGTGTAGGGGTTCGCCTTCAGTGCTATAACTCTGATGAGAGGTACTGCAGGATGCCTATGCTAGAACTTGTTTCTACAATGGTGTATGTATTTCTCATGTCTCAGTTGATACTCTACACTCTATAGCATGACTACAGCTTTGCTAGAATTCACTTGCTTCATCCAACAGTCTGTCGACAATAGCAGTCTGGTTGGAGCGGTGCTCATAGACATTACAAAGGCCTTTGACACTGTGAATCACAAACTCCTCCTTGACCAACTCGTAAAGACCGGTCTGTCACCTAGCGCACTAAGATGGTTCAGTAGCTACCTTGCCAACAGGTCACAGAGGGTGAAGATGTCAAATATCATCTCAGAACTGCGCTCTATCAGATCAGGTGTAGCCCAAGGGTCCATCCTGGGACCCCTTCTGTTTAGTATCTTCCTAAAGAACCTACCAAATGCCTGTCAGTTAAGGACTCTCCTATACGCAGATGATGCTGTCATCTTTGCAAGTCACCTGGATCCCACCGTGCTTGAAGACAACCTACAGCATGGATTCCTTGAAGTTGAAAAATGGCTCCAATCCTACAAGCTAGTTCTAAGCTACAAAAAAACAAAACTTACGCTGTTCTCATCCTCCCACCATAAACACAGGTCACACGCCCTGACAGTTAAAAATAACCAAGGAGCCCCCCTTGAACAAATTCAGCATTTCAGATACCTTGGAGTAACCCTGGACTGCCACCTTACCTACGAGCCACACATTGATATTGTTGCTAAGAACATAAATGCCGAACTAGAACTGCTGTACAGACACAGAAGAAGTCTGACCCCAGAAGCACTAAAACTTGCAATCCACAGCTCAGTACTATCCGTTATTGACTACGGCTTGGTTATATATGAGCTGCCCCAGCCACTTCTCTCAAAAGACTAAATACTGCCCTAAACAAAGCCAGTAGACTTATCACTGGTGCCAGCCACCTCACCCACACTTGTGATTTATTTGCCTTAATCGGGTGGCTCGAACTACAAGACCGCATCAAGTACCACTCGTGTATACTTGCCAAGCAAGTGTTGCTTGGAGCTCTGCCAATGGGCATTGCCAGTCTTCTATCAAAATCTCAAAAGTCGTGTCACACCTGGTCCTCTGCCTCTGAACTCTTTCATATTCCTAGGGTTCAGACCGCCCAATGCCAGTGATCCTTCCTGTGCAGAGCTCCTAACTAGATGAATGGCCTGAGCTGTGAACTGACTAGCATACCTCAACTTACCCAGTTCAAGCATCTCCTGCATCAGCACATCTTGAAGAAAAGTGAGTGCACTTACTTTAATTAATTGTGCGACTTGCACCTCATCTGCCACCCTGCTTTCTCCAGCCTCCTTGACAAGGCCCCTCGCTGCATCCTTCCTCCCCCTGCTCAATCACCTCTGCCACCCTCTCCCCCTTCCTTTCACATCCTGACCCTCCAAGTATCTCCCACTAACTCGCCCACTATGCCTGACTGACTCTTTTCCACACCTTTCTTCCTCCTTCCGCCCATCTTCCCTCCCTCCCCCCACACCTCACCATCCCCCTCCCTCCTGTCACCCTCTCCTTCTGTGCCTGCCCCCTCACCCGTCTAGCTCTTCCTGCTTCACTCAATATGCTTGACAATGCCGCCCGGCTGCATCTCTCCCCCCTTGTTCTCTGTCCTGCTGCTGCTCTTCATCTCCTAACTCCTCCTTCCCTTACTATTTCCAAATGAGATTAACAGCACATTTTTCATCTATAGTGTCCTCAGAATGCAAACTATGTATCTAACTGCAATCACCTATTTCTACTATGTATTGTGCTGTTACTACTGTTCTCTGTATTTGATATTATCTGTACATGATATTATGCTTTATTCTTTGTCTGTTTTGTAACCCCCCCCCAATATTGACATGGAACCTTAGTAGATGAGCTACACTGTGCTCAGAGGTATTCTCTAATCCTAGATTGAAATAAATAAAATCAATTCTACATTTGTATTTGTCTGCTTAACAAAATGCAATAACGAGATAAAAAAAGATGGGCATCTGCCAGAGTTAAACTGGTGTGGACCAGTCAGGAGTCTTGTAAAGAAGTTGTTAAATTTTCCAGCAAGAAGTGGGCTGAACCCTCCAAATGATGTGTTAATGGGGGCCTTACAAGGTATATCATAGGAGTTAATAATTTTTCAAATTTATTTGAGGATATAATAGCAGAGGCCCACCATTAAAGTGGAGTACTGGGCTTTTGGATCTCAAGCTTGTGCTGCAAACAAGTCTGTTGTTTCTGAGAAGACCATGGGATAAGTACAGTAAGTAGAGTTAAGTAAGAATTAGTGAGGTTTTTCTGTTTATAATTCTTTCTTTTAAAATTGTTTATTCGTTGAATTTCCTAGTGGTGGTGTATTTCCTCCAGTTTGCCAGGCATTCAAGGCAATATTCAAGTGTCCTTTTTCCACACCTCCCACCCTCAGGGATCTTATACTTTGGTATTATGTACCCACCAGATCTGCAGAATCAATACCTCACCACACCTTGGGCTTCAGGCACAACAGACTGGACTGGGCCATAGCATCCAAGACATGAGCGGCCATCTGTTACATCTTGTAAAAATTGTGTGACTACATATACTGTATTTTATATTTAATGGAAGTCTGTGGCTGATGTATTTTAATAAGCACAGGTGTCCATTTTTTTTCGGGCAGTCTGTGATCCGTAATTCATAAACAGCAGGGTGAGAGAGGTTACCTGGAGTGACTAAAGGGGGTTCCTGTGCCCAGACGGCCTTGCACTGTGTGGGAATGTGCCTGCCCTTGTCCTGTGTGAGCAGAGGCCTGTGATGGGACTCAAAAATAACAGTTCCAAGAGTGTTGTAACCAGGCTAGTGGCAGCATAATAAAGTAGGTGAACCAGACATCCCTTGTCACACCACCCAGTGCTCACATGAGTTTGTTTTTTGTATGTAACATATATATATATATATGTGTGTGTGTGTGTGTGTGTGTGTGTGTGTGTGTATATATATATATATATATATATATATATATATATATATTATAGGGGCACTGCCATGCCCCTGTAGTTAGGCTTGAATAGGCACTTCAATGTTAAACTCAAAATTTTGCACTTTAATAACTTTGCAACCGTTCAACAGATTTGCACGAAATTTGATATGCACCATCTAGTGTGGTAGCTCTCTTGATGTGACAAGTTACATTCTGGTCAGATTTTCCATTTCCGAGTTACGGAGAGGTGAAAAAACAAGTTTTCGCTCATTGACTTTGCTGGGATTTTTCTTTAAACCTGCCTACAGCCCTGACGGTTTGGTTTTCTTGGTCTGAAATTTTCAGGGTAGAAAGGGACTACCTCACAGATGTGCCATTTGCTAGTCAAGTGAAAAAATAATAAGCTGTTTTTAAGTTATTGCAATTTAAAAATTTGGAAAAATAGTCTCTGAGCATGCTCAGTAAGCACTAAAATACAGCTGTATGAAATGAAAGAGGAATCCTGCATTGTATGAGAAAATTCCTCTTTCATATGCCCACCATCTTGTTTTTAGTTTACCTGAAATATTCAAATTTGGAACCCCTCCAAAATGATGACCTGGGGAGGAACCAACACATGTAGCTTGCTTATTGGGACCCCTTGGGTGCATTTTGCACTTTACTGCTTGAAAAATGCCCTAAAAATTGGCTTTTATTTAATGGTAGGAAATTCTTCTTTCATATCCACGTAATACAAAGTAGGATCTTACTTCGTATGACGAGATATGAAGTAAGATCCTACGTCGTGAGCCGAAAATAGAAATATTGCTGTAGGAATAAGTTTTACTGCCGACATTGGGGTGCCCAATCCTCATGTTGGCACTAGACAGCACTTTGGGACACTGGGGAGCCCACTCCCAGTGTCCCCAATACAAGAAAACTGTCAATTCCCAACAACGGTGTGCCTAATCCCTGTGTCAGCAGTGGCCCCCCCCAAGGTGTTACACTGGGGAGCCCACTCCCAGTGTCCCCAGTTATATCCCACCACCACTGCAAGTTAGTACTCGTGGGACACTGGGGAGCACACCCCCAATGTCCCAAAATGTTTATTTATTAAAATTATACCTGAAAAAAAGAAAACAATACCTCAATATTGTTTTCTTTTTTAAATGCTGTAAAAAAGAAAACAGTCCTTCGTCATCTACCCATCCCCCTCCCCCATCCCGACCCTCCCACTGAGCAACCCACCAAACCACCCCTCTTGCCCAGTATTTACCATTGGAGGTTATCAGCTGTCATCTTCTGTGGATGGGACACGTCTGCACTCTTCAAAGCTGAACCGCAAACTGAAGAATCGAGGTACGTGCCGGGCCGTGCCTGAAAATAGTCAACTTTGGCTAGCACACCTAACCCGGTTAACAAAAACTAAATAAATAAAATGGCTGTCAATGGCGTTTTGAACCTATGTTGATATCTCAGCCATTTCTAGGTATATTTGCACCAAATTTTCAACATGGGCTTTTTGGGACCCCCATCTCATGAATACTGGCACTGTCATTTTGTTACTTGGTCCCGGAAAGGTGATTTCGCAGTCATTGCATGTAATCATCTTTTGGGACCAATTAATGAAACGACAGTGCCAGTGTTCATGAGGTGGGGTCCAAAAAAGCCCATGTTGAAAATTTGATGCAAAAATACCAAAAACGCCTGAGGTACGCACAGTCGTTTAAATTCTTCTATGCACGCTCGTAACTTTGGCAATTTTTTATATTTTCACTCTAAATTTTCAACATTGCCATTTTTTCACACCACCTCATGAACAGTACAGCTGTCATTTTTCGTATCCTGCCTGAAATGGGGTTTCACTCCTGTGGCACAGAAGTTACTTATTTATTTAAAAGTTTTACCAGGAAGGCATACTGAGCGGGCTACTGCTCAATTCTGGATACATCCTGGGGAGAGGGGAGTAGGGATAACAGCAAAAATACATACAGTGAAGCCCACCAGGATGATTCACAGCACTGCAGAATTCTGCAGTAGTGTTACTGCAGCAAGCAGTGCAATTTCATTGGGAGTTCTTCCTTTTTGTCATGCAGTAAACCTGTGACACTGTGCTTCAACCTGGCGGGCTTCACTGTACATCAGTGCACATCAAAAGAACGGTGCATACGCTACGTGAAATCACCTTTCAGGACCAATTAATTAAATGACAATGCCAGTGTTCATGAGGTGAGGTCCCCTCCCCAAAAGGACATATTGAAAATTTGGTGACAAAATTCGTAAAAATGGCCGAGTTACGTGCGTCTGTTGATTTTATTCTATGCACGCACAAAACTTTGCTATTTTTCAGTCTTTTGACCCCACATTTTCAACATAGCTATTTTTTCAAACCACCTCATGAACAGTACAGCTGTCATTTTTCATATCCTGTCTGAAATTTATTTTTGCACCTCTGGTGCAGAATGGCGTTGCACTTGTGCATAATTAAGTTTTGCCATGCATTTCACAATTTCTGTGTACCGGGGTAATAAGAAGGCTATGCTGACAATTTGGTCACTGTTGTCCAACACATGGAAGCACAGGGGCCCAGAGGGCCCTGCACCTCCACACCTACATACATATATGCATCTGTGGAGGAATTGGAGCACAGGGTCCTTCACACCCTGAAACTCTGTTAATGCATCAGTTAGGGTTCCTGTTATAGTGACAAAAGTATGGAAATTCAGCATTAGGGTTCCCAACCCTACCACCCCACCCTCCACATACCGACAGGCATCAGGGTGTGCCTTGGGGTCATCGGGCCTAACTCTCGCCCCCATTCTCTTGTACTGTACCATCTCAGCTTCCTTACACATGGAATGGGGTGAGAGTTAGGGCTGATGACCCCAAGGAGCACCCCAATGACTGTTGGTGTGTGGAGGGTGGGTGGTAGGGCTGGGAACCCTAACATCGAATTTCCATACTTTTGTCGCTGTAACAGGAACCCAAACTGATGCATTAATGGAGTTTTTTTGCAGTTAATATATTAATTTATTTTTTGAAATATCTTGTTTATCTCCCCCATACCCCTCAAGCTCCAGTTCCTTGGGAGCTCCATGGAGTTTGCCCCTACTATCCACCTTACCTGGTCCATCCTGTTCCCCCCATAGAGCTATGGTTTACACCCAGGCAGGGATGAGGTGGGGCCTGTACACCCAGAACACTTTTTTGTTTCATTGGGTTTCAGGCAGCCAGACAGGTGGAAGCACATTAGGGTCTAGCTCTGGCGCTCCATCTCCTCGGAGCTGGAAGGCATTTTCTCTCTTTTTTTGTGGGTATCTCGAGTGCCCTGATGTCAAGGTGCATAGCACCGATGTCCGTGACATCCTCCCCGCTGTGTCAGCCTCAGTGCTTGCTATGCCCCAGACCTCTATCTGGGGCCAGTCAAGTGCCGAGATGCTATCCCCCCTCCCTCCCTGGAGATGATGAGCTGTCCCTGGGATGCTCAAGTCTCCTCCTCCGGCTGGCCCTCCTGCTCCCCAGGCTTGTTCCAGAACCCGAGTTGCTGGCACCACAAGCGGAAATCCAACCATGGTGCTGATGGTCCAGCACAATGAATATATTTATATATATATATTTTTTTTAATTTATTTGTGTCTAGGATTACAAAGTGCCTTTGAGCCAAGGCTCTTTTACAAAGTTCCATGTCATGCTGGTTACAGGGTAACAGACACTAAAACAGAAAACAGTTACAGGTACATGGTTTTAGATATATATATATATATATATATATATATATATATATATATATATATATATATATATAGTACCATACCTGTGAGGATACAAAATGGCAAATATTTTCAATATTCTCATGGTGGTCAGACCTACAGTAAGAATATCGCATTTATCCTCACCGTAGGTAAATTTATCCACTCAGTAGGTAGAGATTGGCTCATTCGGAACTCATTTGCGTATTCAGCCGCAGTAGCAGTAGTAACCGTATTCAAATGCAAATAACTTAAAAATGAAAAATGATAGCATGGTACTGCAAGCACGAAAATCGTCCAGCACAAATGTATCTACAAAGTGAGTGGTGTTTCATTTATGACTAACTTTAATTTTTTTATATAATAAGCAAAAAAACTGCAGAAAATGCAATTTTGTTTGCTTTTTCGACAAACAAATGTGAATAACTTTAAAACAAAAAACGATAGCATGGTACTATGAGCATGAAAGTTGTTCAGCACAAAAATATTTACAAAATGAGTGGTGTTTCATTTATAGATATCTTTTAGTTTTTTTTTTATAATTAGCAAAACAACTGCAGAAAATTCAATTATATTCACTTTTTGCAACAAACAAAAGCGCTTAACTTTAAAATGAAAAATAATAGCATGGCACTTCGGAGAAAAAAGTTGATCAGGACAAAAATACCTACAAAATGAGTGGTGTTTTATTTATAGATTTCTTTAAGATTTTTTATAATCAGCAAAAAATGGCAAGAATTTACTTTTCTTTTTCACTTTTTTGGAGGTATGGCATAAATGGAATATGCAACCCCCCCCTACTGGAAATATTGTCAATATTTTTTGTTCTCGTGCCACTTGACCCAATGTCATCACGAGTGGCAAAGCCACTCGTGATGTTATTGGGTCAACTGGCACTCGAACAAACAATATCAACAATATTTCCAGTGGGGGGGGGGCCTGCATATCTCATATATATATATATATATGTATACATATAAATGTATATTGGTCAGATGATGCTCTGCTTCACCACCACCTCACATGCACCTCAGGCTTCTGCTGGCTGCTTTCAGGGATGACATTGGACAACTTTTCATGGTATGATAACCTTTAAGAAATTATCATGGTTACTGTATTATGTGCCTACTGAGTAAAGAAACAGTAGTAAAACCTTAGAAATGAAAATGAGCGCCCGGCCTTCCAGCTACTGTCTGGCCACTTACCTCCTAGAAAAGCACTGTTGCTGGGAATTAGTGGCATTATATCTCCACCGCTATCAGCAGGCAAAGAAAGAGAGCAGAGGGTTGGGGGTGCATGTTGCAAGATAATAAGAAGAAGTCAGAGGGCTAGAAGAGGTCTGGTAAGTTAGCAGGAATGTTGATTCTGATTAGTGTGGGACTGGAAGTAGTGACTTGTACTTCAAGGTACTGTATACTCTATAGAGAAAGTGGAGACTTCAGAGTAAGTAATGGTGCATTTCTGCAGAAAATTTATTTGTGGTAAAATCTGAGCAAGTCTCACTGAAAATCATGTGACTTTCCAAAATACAAGAGAGGCTGCAGCTTTGTACCTTCCAGAATGGTGCAGAATTAGGAGGCTGTTCGAGGCAGTTCAGATATCTGCATATATGAAACAGCAGCAATTCCACAGCATAACCACTTCCTGCCCTCTTACTACATATTCTTCATGATTCAGTCTTGTTGGGTGGTGGGGAAGGGGGGCTGAGAAGCTAAGCTAACAAAGTACTTGACAAGTTACATGTGTTCATCAGAAAAAAAAAACTTTCCTGTGACAGATATAGAATATGGTACTTTACCCCTAACTCCCTGCAGCGTTACCAAAAGTACCATTCTTAACTCAACATACTAGTGTCCTTCTCGCTTCCTCTCTCTCTCTCTCGCTTGCCTTTCTGTATGTGTCTCTTTCTCTTCCATCTACTTACTGTATGTCTGCTTGTTTTCATAATTGTCTCTTTTTTTTTTTATGTAGCTGTTTGCTACAAGCCATCACCTGCACTCACTTCTGGTCTTCTGCCAGTGACTCCTCAGCCCTGTCTGCCACTCCCCACATTATCAAAGTAATTTTGGATCTGCATGGACCAGGCCTGAAGTTACCGGTGGCCATCATCTAGATGGTTTGGTATACATTGTTTTAGGTTTTCTCCCTTGGCGCCAGCCAGCATGGTGCAAGGCAGTACCCTGACAGGCCACGCAAACAAGAAGCATTACACTATAGAGAAGACAAGCTTCCCAGTCCACCACTGGGGTCACTGCAGCTGTGGAACTCTCCACTAGTCCTCCCTGGCTGGTAGTTACGTTGTATGGCAGTATCACCCCAGGTCCCTTGGTTGCACAAGCCAGATTCAAGATCCACTTCCTAACCTGGGTTCCTGTTGTCGGAGCATGATGCACTACCACCTGGGCCATCGGGTGTCCTCTCCCATATTTCCTCTCTCTCTCTCTCGCCTTTCTGTATGTGTCTGTGTTTCTCGCTATCCATCTATTCTCTATCTCCAGCTGCCTGTTTTCATATCTCTCCTTTTTTTGTAACTGGACCTCAAGTATACTCTGAAACTAAGTCATAAAAAGTTCTGAAAGTTCTCATTGAAAATAATGGAGTGAGGGCCAGCCAGGCAGTGCAGAAGCTGGGCACTTGCTTGCTTCTCCGCTGACCTGAGGTAGGTAAAGGGCTCGGGTTGCACGAACCTGGAAAAGGAATGGAGTGATGGGTGTACCACTGTATGACTCGCCTCCTTCAGGGAGGGAAGATTCCATCCTCCCCTGTTTGAATGCTGCCCGGTGGCAGCTAGGTGATAGCTCATGAGGAGGCTGCCCAAGGGTTCAGGGACTGCCGTGCATGCTGACACGTCCTTGTACACAACTGTGCTTGAACATTCTGTGTCACTGCATGCTGGCAACTTCTGGGGAGAAAATGGTGGAAAAATCACCATAGCAGCAGGATGGTGAGTGACCTCTTGCAGGCCCTTCCTGCTCCTGTCGGGGAAATTGTGCTCCCCAGAGGGCCCTGTCCTGGGGGGTGAATCACAGGGAAACTTGGAGGCTGGGGTAAGTAGGTGCAGATAGCAGGTGACAGGGCTGGGGAATGAAATGGGGCTGCCGGGTAGTAAAGCATAGGTGCCAGAAGGATGGAGGGGGGTCAACATGGTCATGGCCCTACCACTTTCATAAGTGGAAGGGCCTGGCTATACCGTTTTTTTTTTTTGTTTGTTTTTTAATCATGTTAATGTATTACTAGGGAGGACTGTGCCTTTAAGCAGCATTATAAAAAGGGTCTCAGAAATGCTGCAGTCTGATTGGCTGTTAGGATTCCAACAGCCTTACATTAATCCATGTTATACTGTCATGTACAGCCTGATCACCATGGCACATGGATTCTTCCTGTCAACATTCTGTCCTCTAGCACTCCTGAATGACTGGAATGTTGCTTTCTGATTTTGAGCCAGCATTCTTTAACTGTTGGTGGAAGAACTATTTTATTAGAAATCTCCCTCTAAATGAGGAAAACATTCAAAAAGTATACTTTTAAACCTTTTCTTTTGGTATAATTTTTTTATAATAGCAATGAGGCATGACCAGGGGTTAGATTAACAGTCAGTTAATCACCCCCTAGGGGCAATATGGCACTTGGCTGCGCTTTGTGCCACATTACACCCCAGGGGGTGATTAACATAGAGGACAATATATGGTCATCGATGGTTTACCAGTTTGTTAACCATCAAGAGGTTGCCAGGGTGACCACGTAAATCTCGAGAGCGAAGCTCGAGTGGTTTAGGTCGCCATGGCAACCTCGAGATGAGTTAACAAAATGGTTACCCATCGATGTACCATGCATTATAGATTTTATAGGGTATGGTACAATTTGGGTTTTATACAAAAGAAAGCAGTTCCTTATTGCATTTTTTTTATGTTGCCGCTGCTCTGCCCTCACCGCCGTGGCTGTGGCCATTTCTAGGCCGTCCAATTCATTTGCGTGCATGCCCAGACTGTTCCTGGTTATTAATTCATCGATGTAATGTACCACTGATAGGTTAACAACATCATGACGTCACATCGATGGTAAAACGCTGTTATAAAAAGGTAGATTTCTACCTATAACAACGTTCTACCACACATTATAGACTGTTAATCTAACCACTGGTCATGCCTTATTGCTTAAGTATTTGCAGTAAACAATGTTACATACTAGTCACTCCCTTTGTGGCTCACAAAATGTCATCAATATTTTGGGAAGTGAAGGCATTAGTAGTGCTGATGGGGGGTGGGCTGGGTTCATAACCTGCTGAGTTAAGGTACAGTAGTCAGACTTTAAAAATGAAAAAGAAGGCCCAGGCCTTGGTGTGGGGTATAAAGGAACTAAGCACAGGGAGCTGCTGTCAGTCATGGGGGGTGGTATTCCACAGATTACAAATTTGATTGAGAAAAACTAAGGGTGTGGGTGAACCTACTCAACATAGGGGGGATTTACCCCTTCTACCCTTGGCCCTACCACTTTTCTAACCCTTCTGCCGCCTATGAGTAGAGAAGGAGAAAAAACAGATTGAAGAGAAAGAAAGTAACGGAGTGACACAATGATCTTTTATAGTGATGCACGGCTTGGGTTTTGCCATGGGAACTTCCTCACCTGTGAAGTTTCCGTTTCCTGAAGTGTAACCCTGCTACAGGAGCCAATGACTGGCTAATGTTAAGTGTTGTTGTGCTAAAACAGCATTTTGTTCATGTATTTATTAAGGCTGGTTTGCATAGCAGACGAGTTTGTACAGTGATCAGAGTCAGAAAGTGTTTTGCAGCTGTCCCATTGAAATGCATTGGAGAACTGGGATACGCCTTTTAATGGCTGTCAGTGAGCATGTGCCTTGCTATTGCAGCTGTCAGTAACTATTGCTAACTTTGTGTTGGCTACAAGGAGGACAGTACATGAGAGCTGGAGAACAGTGCATGACAGCTGGAAAAGCAAGTGGCAGCCATCTCGGGAATGAGTAGTTTACTGTAGTGTCAAATCACTGAAGTTCTGCTTAGAGTATCTGCCTGATCCACATTGCATCACCCCTTCTAAACAGGATGCAACACTGGGGTGCCTACCTCCCTGTGCTGCCAAACAACAGCATTCCCCACCATCTTCCCTCCCAGTTTCACTGGTGGTAGCCAAGCAGTATGTGACACCATGGTGCCTGCCCCATGCCATCAGACAACGGCATCCCCCTCCTATCATAGGATGCAACACCAGGGTATTCAACCCCAGTGCTGCCAAACAGCACCCCCTTCCATTTTCCCTCTCGCTTGATCCATGTTGTGCAGCCCCCCAAACAGAATGTGACAGAGGAATGCCCACCCCATTGCCGCCAAACAACAAACCAACACTGGGGTGCCCAGTCCCCAGTGTAGCCCATCTGTTACCCCACTTCATTAACATGACAGATGTCATTTTTCAAATCCCCTTGAAGCATGTTTTCACAGTCGCATCGTGAAATCACCTTTTGGATGGAATTTAAAATATTCCACCAGTCTTGACCATAAGGTCGAGTCATAAAAAGACTGTGTTGAAAATGAGGGGCCAAAATGTGAGAAAAAAAAAAAAAGTTTATGAAATAACATTGAATTTCTTTTCAAGGTTGACCCATAACTTGTAGTTGTGAATATTTATTGTTCAACACACAGTGTTATTACGATGCAGTACATAGAATTTAAAACATAATTGTATCAAAAACGAATACATGCTATTGCACAAACTGTTCCTTGTATATAACAATATAAAACAATTTATGTTATTATTATTGCACAACTTCACTTCTCCCTCTAAGACATTGGTAATCAAAGACAATCATATACCAAGACCTTCATAAGGCAGACTTTTAAAACTCTCTTATTGTGATTAATGTACTAATTTACCAACAAGGATCATTTTCCCTGTTACCCCTTTTATTATTTTTTTTCTTTTTTTTTCCCCCCCTTGGCTATACTCATTAGAAAATTTCCAAGAGATCTAATAGTAAATTCATCTTTTGTAGAAAAGAGGATTTGTGTTAACAGTTCCTTCTCAAGCCATTATCCTCCTGCCTGAGGCATCTGAAGGTTTTGGTCAAAATTTTCTTACAACTGGAAATGTAATAGTTGCAGGACCATAATACATACAGTAGATCTTCACATTCATTTTTATCACAGTCACATTTGGTGGATAGCTGTCTTTTTGTATCATATCTAACTAAAATCAAATTGCTTTCTTGTATTTCAAACTTATATCTGGTGAATGTTGCCCTAATCTTTGGATTTGTTGGTACATCTAGGTAGCACTGGAATTCATGGCTTGCCATATTATTGGCATACCATTTTGAATATCTGGTAGTTTTAATTTCCTTTTTATCTAGGCCTTTCCAGTATTCTTTTACTTTTTTTGTAATGTGAGGTACATACTGAGTACTCAGTAATACATTTTGATTATGCCACTTCATAAGGTGCATCAAGCCACATTTCCCCAAAGCTTCTCTAATACTTTTATACCATTTTGAATCAAAACACTTTCTTTGTAACCATTGTTCTTTCTTTTGGAGAGATTTCTTTGCCATTCTATCTTCTGGGAGTCTCATTAGTCTCAACCAGAAACTCAACTTCCTAATATCAAACAAGGCATCTACATTCTCTAGGCCCAGCTCTGGTCTTATATATAGTGCTGGAAAAGAGGGCCCAACAGTGAGGATTTCTCTTAACATCTTATAAACAGGTATCATCAGTTTATTTCTATTAGTACTATCCCATATCTCTGTCTCATAGACTAGTTGTGCGTGATATTTCATTTTTTATTACTTTGATTAATGGTCTCAATGTTGACCCTCCATATGCCTAATTAAATCTAGATAATGCATTAACTGTCTTTTTTAAATTTATTTAGTGTTTTTTTCAATGTGCTCTGTCCGTTTCCCATTAGCTGAAAATATTAAACCCAGATACTGATAGGTTTTAACCACAAGCAATTTATCTCTGTTATAGGTAAAGGACCCCTTGATTTTACCATTCCCAAATACTGTGGTTTGTGTCTTTGTCAGGTTAATTTCTGGTTGCAAATAGCCAGATGTTTCTTTGAAGTCCTAATTTTAAGTAGAGTAGAATAATATAATCTCCAAATGCTAGTATACTGCACCTTTTATCCAATATTTTAGGAGAGCTGTACATGACTCTCCTATTTTCTCCAACAATCCATTGCTGTTTATTGAAAATAGTGTTGACGCCATCACACACCGCTGCCGAACCCCTGCTGTCCCAATCTTATTTTTGCCCATGTCTCTGTATACAATACCCTCAGGGCCAAATATTCAAAACTTTGCCCCGGGGCTAAATTAGCACTCCCCAGCAGGCAAACTTAGCCCGGAGCATAAAGCAAGCCATATTCAAAAGGAATAGTCCAGGGCAAACAGCTTCTGAATATAGCATGGGAATGAGGCCAGGCAAACTGGGCTGGGAGTGCAGGGCAAACTTAACCCTGGAATAAGACAGCTCTGAATATGGCAACCAGGAAGTGCAAACCACAACAGCAATACAGCGCGAGCGCCATGAAGGTAGGCAGAGGTGATCTATGTGGCCAATGCGGTGCCAGCAAATGCGGATTTACAGCCGCTGCAGGCAGCGTATGTGAAAGTACAGTGTGCAAAACTGTAAAATATTCCCCGAACTGTTTGCGCAGTGCTAACACGTTTGTGCAGGTTTAGCACAGGGCTAAACCGTTAGCCCGGTGCAAACACAGTGTAAACACGTTTGCACGGCGCTAAACTTTGCCATATTCAAAAGTGACATGCGAATGAGCCTACTTAGGTAGTCTGGGGGCAAACATCCAGATTAGCATCTCATTATGCCCTGATTTGCATGCAGTTTGCACCGGACTAACAGTTTAGCCCTGCGCTAAATCCGTGCAAACATGTTAGCGCTGCGCAAACAGCTTGGGGAATATTATACAGTTTTGAACACTACTTCCACATGTGCTGCTGCCTGCAGCTGTACTGAGACAACACAGCATAGGCGCAGATGGTGGTGCCGCAGCATGCAACTGTCACACTGTAGGTCATGCTACAGTGCACAGCAGACACTACAGTAGCAAAGGGGCCAGTAGTGTGTGGACACAGCAGTGCCTATGGTGTGTAGGGCAGTGATGATGACTGCACTATACACAGTGAGAGGCCCAACCTGCAGGTGTTTACAGACAGTGGACATTATTGTTATGCTGTTGGGTGACCCACAGATGCTGCATCTCTGGCATGGGAAGCACACAGTGACATGTACATGTCTGGCTTTGTGTGCTGTGGCACTTGTACAGCTGTGCGGTATGTGACCCGGGGGGGGGGCATATATTATCCGAAAGGCACACTGGTGTTGGGGTATTCCCAATACTGGCCCATGTGCACTGCATGATGTGTCCCAGCCTTGTGGCCACACCTGGTGTGTGGCACAGCCTGGCCACCTATACACTCTCCCCTCAACATCCTCCATGCCCACAGTGCTGCAGGTGTGTGCTGGCATCTGTTGGTGTCCACAGCAGTATGGTCCACAGGTGTGCGCTGTATGGCCACATTGCCATGCTGTCCACTGGTGACAGGGTCACCACTTACTGCCTGGCATGGCTGGGACTGGTGGCAGATGATGGCATCATTGTGATGCCATCGGTTAGCAGCATGCTTCCCCTATGTTTGGCTTTGTCTATGTGTCATATTTATTTATTAGGGTCACGCAAAACCCACACAAACACCGCGCAAAACCATAGTGTCACGCAAAGCTGATTGCCCAGGGTTAAGACAAGCTTTTCCTGGGCAGTAATGTGCACCACGCTAAGTGTCGCGCTAAGTCGTGCTAAACCACTTTGCGCAGCGCTAGTCACTGAATATAGCATTGCGCCTGTATTCATGTCAGTTTGCCCCTTGCATACATTATGATTTTGCCCGGCGCTAATGCAGTTTGCTCACGCTATTTGGCCTTTTGAATATAGCAGACCCGAGCTAATCCTATGCAAACGGTTTTTGCCCGGCGCAAAGTTTTGAATATCTGGCCCTCATTATAGTAATTAAATCACTATTAATACCTCGTTCTTTCATAATTTCCCATAGTATAGCCCTGTTAACTGTATTGAAAGCAGCTCTAAAGTCCACTTATAGAGCATAAATCTTCTGATTTCTTAATACTGTATATTTTTCTAGCAAATGATTTAAAATGAAACAGTTGTCTAAGGTACTGTGGTGAGCCCTAAAGCCAGCCTGGGCCTTATTAATACCCCCCTGTTCTTTCAATTTCAATTTTCAGTCTTCCCAATATAATTTTTGAGAAGATTTTTAAGCTAACATCCAAGGGGCTTATGCTTACAGCATCGGATTCATAACATTCCCTTTTTTGTGTATTGGCACCATTATAGCACCTTTCCAAGTTTCTGGGAAAGTAAGATCTCTCATACACTTGTTAAATAGGCCCAGAAAAAGATCAGACCAAAAAGCTATACTTGATAGAAAAACATCTGCAGTAATTTGATCCAGTCCCGGTGCTTTATTTAATTTTTGTTCTTTATTTATTTATTGAATTTTGATGACCGGGTAGGCCCACTGGGCCCCAAAGGTCCCTTTTTCAGGGGCGACCCGGGAATACAGTACATGATATTACAAACAGTTGAAACATTTCCATATACAGGTTATCATGGGTATACAGTATTCGTCTGTTTACATATAGCAGTAGTTATAAGGGTTACATATATCTAGTTGGTAAGTTGTTATTCATTACATTTTCCATTTGTCCTACATATTAGTGAGACAGTACTGTGGATTTATTAGGTGACATACGGTAGTTCAAGAGCGTTAGGATGGTTCAGAGAGAGGAGGAGGAAAGTTAGTGCTACATTGTTGGGGGGGGTTGGATATTTTAGTTAGTTGTGGTCATTTTGGTAGTGTCAGGTGCGGTGGCACTGGCATACGCTTGTTGCTAGAAGATGAGTCTTGAGTCTAGTGTGGAAGCACGGCACCAATGGGGTTTCTCGTACCTCCAACGGGAGGGTGTTCCACAAGGAAGGGGCAGCATGTGAGAAAGATTCCTGGCCTGCCTTAGTCCTTGGGGACCTCTAGCAACATTAGGCCCGAGGACCTAAGGCTGTGCTGGTTTCTTTTTACTGTGAGGAGTTCCCAAGACTCGGGGGAGGTGAGGGGCTAATTATCTTCTTCGCCAGGCAGAGTACAGGGTAACTGAGGCAAGCTTCGAAGGATGGCCAGTTAAGCTTTGCTAACGCCTCACAGTGGTGGCTCCTAGAGTGGGATAAGGTGGCAAAGTGGGCCACCTTGTTGTATAGAGTCTGTAATTTACTGTACTCCAGCTCTGTGATACCCTGAATGACCGGGGCAGCATATATTAGTGTTGGAAGTAGGACATTCGCTGCAATAGTAGTCCTAGCTTCAGGGGTTAACAGTTCCTTGAGCCGATATAGTAATCCGAGTTTTGTATGGATTACTTTAGTGACTTGGTCCACATGTTGTTTGAACGTGAGACCTTGGTCAAAGGTGAGGCCGAGGTACTTTGTCGAGGGGACAACTTCCAGCTTGTTGCCCTCCAGGGACGAGAGTTGGAGTAGTATAGCAAAATAAATCTCAGACCTCGTGATATTACTCATTCCACACATGTCGGTTCTTTCGGGCTCTGGAGCTAGATTATTTCCACTATATAAAGTTGCGAAATAAGATACCCAGGTGCCTTCTTGGATGTATGTGTCTAGGTCGTTTTTGTAACTATTAGTGCCTTTGGCCATCAAGGTCCAAAACTCCTTACAGTCACCTTTCTCAGTGGTCTTTTTCATCAGCTCCCAATTACTCTTGGTATAGTGTAATTTTTGTGCTCTCAGCAAATTCCTTTATTTGTTCCTGTCCTGTTTTACTATTACATAGTTCTTTCTTTCTTTCTTTTCTTTCTCTAGATATTCATGCTTCTCTGATTCTTTTAGCTAGCTTATTTTTCTGAAGTTTACATTCCTTATCATACCAGCCCCCTATTCATCTACTTGTCTATAACTTCCTCATAGGTTCTCACTCTTATGTCCTCTAAAAGTTTCTCTAACTGGTTCAATGTCTGTTTAGTGGACAAACTAGGTAAATCATTCATAAAGTCTAATGGAAATTCTGATAACAATAATTGCCTAACTCCATTTTCAACTTGGCCTTCCCATTTCAGTCTTTTTTTGTTCCTAATTTATATTACACATTATTCTATTAGTCTTGGTCATTCTACTTTCTGTGTCCCTTTGAAAGAGCCTGTTACTGTCAAAGGTAAGTGGTCACTCTCTGGCCTGGAGGGAATAAACATAGCTTCCCAGCAGGTGGGCTCTCCATTCCATAGGGCCAAGTCTAATAGGGAAGCACCACATGATTTTAAATATGTGCATTTCCCCAATAAATCCACTTTCAACCTTCCATTTGCGAATGACAGTGTACAGTACACACTGCAAGCCCATTGATTGACAGGGTCCACCAATGGGCTGCAGCATGTACAGTAGCTGTCAGTTGCAGACAGCTCTGTTAGCAGGCAGCCGTGGTGGTAGGTGGGTGGGTTGAGCTGCCTACCGATGGGGGACATATGCAGGGACAGTTGAACGGGGTGGATAGGGGGTGCCTGAGTGGGTGGTGGTTGGGATGTCTGCTGGGCAACTGGGGGTGTTCCATTTGACTGACGGTGCACAAGCATTTAGCTAGGGGTGGAGAGGGGGGTATCTATACATTGCACTGTATTGCTGCAGGAAGCAGCAGTGTAACGGAAATGTGGGCAGGGAGGGGGGGTCTGTCTGTACATCATTCTTGCCACAGGAAGTGGCAGTTTAACGGAGATGCAGGCTGGGAAGGGGTCTGTCCTTTCACCTGTACTGCCACAGGAGGCAGCATTTTCATGGAGATGCGGGTGGGGGGGGGGCACACTAGCCTGCCAGGGACTCATCCAGGTGTGAATGGGATGCGGTCACCTGGGGAGGGCAGGGTTGCCTCTGGAATGGATGGGGCTCTCACTGTGGACCTCAGCCCTAGCAGAGTGCCTGATGCATTTGACTGGGCGCATCCTTGCACAGTGCATGCAAATGAGGGCATAATGACATGCAAATGGCCCCATTGCGCCTTGCATGCCTAATGGCCCCATTTGCACGTTGTTGGCTGTGAATGGTGATTTTGGGTGCAGCGCATCATGAAATGCACTGCCCTATTGGAGTCCCAGCCCGACGAGGGGGTTGCACTGGCGCATCCAGAGCTGGACGCAACTGTGGTATTCACAGAGGGGATGCACCGGGGGCATTCCCTGCCACATCTTCTGTGAATACCACAGTTGGCGTTCAGTGCGTCTCATTTGTGCCGGGGCATCCGAGATGTGCCGAGCACAACTCCTTTGTGAATCATGTCCTATGTTGGAAATTTGAGTCAAAATGTCAAAGCATACAGAAAATTAGTTATTGCCTTTCAGCTGACCTATCCTGGGTAAATACAGTGTAAAAATAGGTAAAAACAGGACCGCCATTGAAAAGGAGATATTGAATCTCCGCTGTGCTATCCTGGGTAAATACAGTGTAAAAATTAGTAAAAGCAGTACCCCACTGAAAACAAAATATTACATCTGAGCTGTGCTAGCCTGGTAAATATGGCATAAAAATGCATCAAAGCAGGATCCCTTTGAAAATTAGATATTGCATCTCATCTGGCCTATCCTGTGTATATATGTAATAAAAATGTGTGCAAGCAGGACCTCAGTACAGTACTGTATAAATTAAAATGGTAAAGTTGAGGATGGATGGTGTCTAAATAAATAAAATTGTAAAAGTGACATAATAACTGCTGTACTTAGATATGTATCTACAGTACAATACTAACAGAAATAACAAAAATACCACAAAGATTAACAAACATGACAACATAAAAAAGACCAGCCTTATAGGCACCAGCCAAATCCTGTTTTCACGTTTTGCAAAAAATGTTTCTAGCAGTATTAAAAGCACAGTGTTTCTCTGTACTGCGGTTAAGATTTTTTTGCAGAAACATGAACATAAATGGCAAACAATCTCTCACCCAATGTTGTCAATCTCTACCTGTGACAAGGTAGAATAGGACCCTGTCCCAGTAGTTTTGGAGAAAGTGTTTCAATGCAAAGATCTTTTCTTTTCTTTTCTATCTCTTCTCTGTCTGCTTGCGCAACCAAATGTTCCTGTGAGACTTTGGACTTGATCAACCTGACAGTCTCGCAATTCTTTGCCTCTATCTGTCTCTCAGTCCTCTCTTGCTGTCTATCTTTTCCTCCCTTGTATATCTAGATCTGCTAATATAAAAATATGTGCAAATCATTGTACGGACACGTGACTGAGGTTGGGATCTCTTTTGTTTAGAAAATATATAGTGTTACTGTTGAAATGTATATATTTATAATTTGAGATGACTGCAAAAAGCTGTTGGAAACTAGAGGTTACCTTAGTGCAAATATTTAAGCCTTTTGCAAAAACTGTGCAAAAGAGGCCTCAGCAAGCACACTGTGTTCCAGCAGCTCCTGCCTGATATTTACAAAAACAGGATGCTTGCTAAGAATGGGGGTTGAAAGGACTTATAAAGGAGTTAAGCTGCAACTGCTGAAGGGAAAAAAGAGACACAGAGACTCAAGGAAAACTATTGTTTTTTCTCCTTTATACACAGTTATACTGAACAAGTTTTTTTTTTTTTTACGTTACTGCTGCTATAAATAAATAGTTTTGATGAATTCTACAACTGCTCCTGGTTTTCTCTATGCTTCCTGACCTGTGCCTTGACGATACTCCCATCACCCAACTCAGCCCCACAGACAACAGTCTCACCCACCAACGTCTATCCCTTCTGCCACCAGACTCAGACCCCCTGCTAGAAAACATCTGTCTCTCATCCACTGCTGCTGATTTCTCCCCACTCAGCTCTGCACCCCATGACAAATGTCAGTCTTCCTCCCATTGCTGCCAATCCCTTCTGCCACTTGACTCAGCATCCCAGCCGGCAAACAACAAACATAATTCTCCCACCCACTACCCTTATCTCTCCTGCCACCCCAGAATTTGGAGGTTGAGATAAGTACCAGGGAATGGTCAGTGACTGGTCTGGAGGGCAGTATGATGGGGGCCACCTGGTAGTAAGGCGTGAGAAATAATAGGCTAAAGAAAAAGGAAGTAATTGAGTGCCTCAGTGATCTTGTACAATGACACATACTAACATACTAAAATGCCAGCAGAGTAGGCTCAATGGCCTATCGAGTCTGCTCGAGAGTCAGTACTCTTAATGGGCACCACAACCATCCTCCTGATTTCTCTCCCTAGCCCCCTTCCCCCAGCCAGGGTTCCCCTCCCCCAGGCAGGTGGCCCTTCTTTTCCTCACTCTCCTGTATCTGTCCCAGCCTCTCTTGAACCCTTATACCATAGACATCTTCACCAGTTCCTCAGGCAGTGCATTCCATGGATCCACCACCCTCTCAGTGAAGTATCGCCACCTCCTTTTCCCCCTAAGTCTCCCTCCCTCCCTCCAGCCTCCAACCATGCCCCCTAGTGGTCCCTCCCATGTTCCTCTGAAAAATCTCATGTAGGCATACCTTATTAAGCCGTTTCAGATACTTGAAGACCTCAGTCATGTCCCCCCATCTCTCCTCTCCTCCAGTGAAAACAGGTCATGCTTCTCAAGTCTCTCCTCATAAGTTCTATCTCCCAGACCCCAGATCATCCTAGTTGCCCTCCTTTGAACCTTCTCCAGGAGCTGAACATCCTTCCTGAGGTGCGGGCACCAAAACAGCATGCGGTACTCGAGGTTCGGCCTGACAAGGCAATTGTACAGTGGTATAATCACCTCCCTACTTCTTGAGGTGATCCCCCCTGGTGATACAGCCCAGCATTCTATTTGCCCTGGCTGCAGCCCTCCTACACTGTTCTGAGTTATTCGTACTGGCATCCACCAGCACCCCCAAGACCTTCTCCCCACTTGAGACCTGCAATATGACCCTTCCTAGGGTGTACACCTGACCCGGGTTTCCTTGCCCCAGGTGAAGCACCTTACATTTTGCAGTGTTGAACCTTAGCTTCCAGGCACGTGACCATCACCCTAGAACATCTAGGTCTCCCTGTTGGACAACCCTCCCCTCCTCCCCATCCACCACTGCCCCCAGCTTAGAGTCATCCGGAAAGAGACTCATTTCACTCCTGATGCCCTCCCTGATGTCAGAGATGTAGGCATTAAACAGGAGTGGTCTCAGAACTGATCCCTGTGGGACCCTGCTGATGACCCCCCCTGGGGAATGAGACTACCTCTCCTACCACCACCCATTGGGTATGTCCCAGATAGCCAGCTACCAATCCACCTGACTGTCCATGCCCCCATCCCCATCTTTCCCAGCTTATCCAGCAGACCAGTGTGGGGGACCAAGTCAAACGCCTGCTGAAGTATAGGAAAATGACATCAACTGGCCTACCCTGGTCAAGTGCGGCCATCACTCATTCATAGAACTCCACAAGGTTAGTTTGACACGATCTTCCCTGGACAAAGCCATGCTGGTGATCATCCAGGAAACCCTGTTCCGCCAAGAACACCCCCAGCCTCTCCTTTACTATGGTCTCCATCCGTTTGCCCACCACTGATGTCAGGCTGACTGGCCTGTACTTCCCCTGCTCCTCCCTTGATCCCCCTTTATGGATGGGCACAATATGTGCCTCCCACCAATCCTTCGGCACCATTCCTGTCTGTAGAGAAGCATTAAAAAGGGCCGCCAGTGGTTTGGCCAGGTCATCAGCCAATTCGCACAGCACCCTCGGATGGATTCCATCAGGACCCAGGGATTTGTCCTTTTTTAGGGACCGGAGGGCTTCCCATGCCCTACCCACAGGAATTTCCCCATCTGTGCTTCCACCCCCCTCAGCTGATTCTGTGCTCTGCCTCCTGTATGAGTCAGTTTCCTCAGCCCCTTTTGTCATAGGAGCCTCCTCACCTGTGGAGTTTCCCTTTTCTGAAGTGTGACCCTACTATAGGAGCCAGCTATTAGTTTGAGCAGAGTGCTGCTCTGCAGTGACATTCCAAACGTGTCCCACTAAAACAGCACTCCGTTCATGCATTTATGTTCACTTTTTGCAAAATATCTAAATCACAGTGTTTTTTCCATACTGTCATAGAGTTTTTTTGCAAAAACCTGAAAGTAAAGGGATTAATGGAGCCATTTGTAAATATCAGTCTCTCATCCACTGCCGCTGATCACGCCCGCTCACCAGAACTATCTGGGAGGGAGTAAATTATGAAATGGGCCTCAGTATAGACCAAAGAAAAGGGCAGGAGTCATTGTGGCAAACAGAAAGTGATAGTTTGCATGATGAGAGGTCATGACTAATATGGACCGGACACATTTACAGCAGCTGTGCCCCAGAAAGTGCAGCCTGGAGCTGTGGAGTCATTGAAAGCTCTAGTGGGCAAGCAGCACATGGCAGCGTTTAGCTCTGAGTTGCCTATTACTGACTGTCAAGACCACTAGACCCCCCAAAAAAGAATTGATTGGGGTGGCGAGTCTCCAAAGAATGGTTTTGTGATACTTCGCCCATCTACTTGGTATTATATTGTATCATATTCATGATATAAATATAGGTTTCTATGAATGTCTGCTTGGGAAATATGGCAATCAGCAGGCCCGTGGGAAAGACTAGCTTTTAAAGGGGCCTGACCTTTTGACCCCAAAGGTCCTTGCTTGCTGGAACCTCTAGCTTGTAAAATCTGACTTCCTGGGACTATAATCATACCAGGTTGTAACAGTTGTAAAAAAAAAAATTCTTTGATCACTGGATGCTACTGTGAATTCTGCATTTTATGAAATGCCAAAGGGGAAGCTGTTCTTTTTGGCAGAACTATGTCAAGTTTTAACCAGCTATGTGAAATATTTCATCTGGAAATTGTCTGAAGATCAAAGGGATAATTCTGACCAGTCATAAGGCATGCTGCTCACTAATTAGGAATATGTATATATATATATTTTTTTTTTTTTTTTAAGGGGCACTGTCAGCTTTGCTGGTCAATTTTTTTATGTATGGCTGCAGTGTGCCTCCTGGTACACGCACACAACTGATTGTCCCTAGTATGCCCTTATGCACGTGAAACTTATTGAAATTGTCTTTCCTTTGCTTATTTTTTAATTAGAAATTGGTCGCTAGACCCAACATAAACTCACCCGCACACTGGAAGTATTATCTCGACGAGACCGTGTGGCTGCTACAAGCGCAGTCCCAAAGTGTGACTTTTGGAGCTGCGAGGTGGAAAAATAGATTAATCTGGTAGATCTGCCTTTATTGAACACTTGCTGCTTCATACCGCCAAAAAACGAGCACAGAGAGGGGAGTAAATTACTTTTAAAAACTGGGACCGAAATCCCGCGCATGCTCTACAGCGGCATACTCCTGCACAAATGCAGGATCTTTACTCATGCCGCGCTTGCACATATCCGGGATTTCGGTTTTCAGTGCCTTTCCCAGTCAGTCAGTTTTAATTGATGAAATAAATGTCTGCAAAATCCTAGGACCCCCTCCCATTTACAGCCACATCCCAACATCTCCCAATGTTGAACATACCTAAATCTCCCACCTGCTTCAACTAACTGCCAAATCCCACTCCGATTCCCCCCTTTCCCAGTGTTCAAAAATAGTATAAATCCTCCATTCATATTTCCTGTGGCTAAATTCCCCCTCCAATCCATCTCTCTAAATATTGAAAATAATGGCCCCCTCCATGTCTCCTGCTGCTGTGTGACTTCAAGCCTGAGAACCTGTTTCCAGGAAGGAAGCAGATAGAAAGATCAAAACGCCAGCCTCCAGCAGTCACAAGACTCAAGAAGGAGCAAGAGACATGCCTCCCCCCTCCCAAGAAGGAAGCTCAACTTCTCCCAGATGGGGATCATGGTGCTGTTATTTCCTGAGGTACAGGATCCCATCGTAGGGACCACGTCCATGTCACATTGTTATGGAACAAGCCATTTCCTCCCTCGAACAAGAACAGAGAGTAAGGGCATGGTAATGGCAGGTCTGCATTTAACAAAACAACCCCCTGAGGAATTCATGGGAAAAAAGTAGTTAGTCCATCAATGCTATTACAGTGATGCAGCGCTACAATCGAAAGCCTTCATCCTGAAATCACACAGCCTGCCCAGACCCACAAAAATCCCAGTGTTTACAGAAAGCTACTACAAACCATCTCTCTCTCTGGGATAAAATGCAATTAACTCAAAGTTAACCATATTGACTGGCTGCAGTTGCAAAGCCCTGCCTCCGCAGTGACCCCTGTCACAGCAGAGGAGTGGGAGGGAGGCAAGCCTCCATTGAGCGGAGAATTTACATAGTTCACATTTTTTCTGCTTGGTGCTGGGCAGTGCTCCTGCATGCCACACAAGCATGCAGTGACACCCTGTGGAGTAGGCTGGCTCCCTGGCCCACAGCAGGGGTCTCTGCAGCTATGGAACCATGGTGCCATCCCTCACCAGCTGGGAGCTCCAGCCCCCTCGGCTGCTGGGGTGGGGGGGGCGCAGCTCCAGAGTCAGATCTTGAACCTGGATTATCAGTATGGGAGTGTACCATGTTACCCACTGGGCCATCGGGTTGCCCCATAGCTCAGTCACTTTTTTTTAACCCTTGGACTCCTGGAGGAAAGGGGGGGTAAGGGAAGAAAATGTTCTGTAGCACTTTTCATGCAAACTGTGCCCTCAGGCATTTTAAAAGCCCTGGAAAGAAGTGTTATCCAGTTTGTTAGCATGGAGAAATTAAAGGAGAGGATAAGTGTGTACAACTCCTTAAAGTCTATAAATCCATGAAAACCTCTTTCTTTTTTTTTTTATCCAGTATTTTTCTCCCTCCATGTCCCCAGCACTTGAGTTACTCAGCAATCCCGTGGCACTCCTTGACCCTCCACTCCTCTCTCCAGCCTGCATTTATCTACGTCCATCCTGACTTGGATCACCCTGCAGCTAGGGTCTGTATAGGGGGAGCATACCCCCGACAGTGTCCTAGTCTGGCGGTGGTGTGACAGAGGCCCAGGTACTGGATAAACTGGGGTCCATCTTCTTCAGATATTGGAGCCATTTTCTCCCAGTTTTTCTGGTCATGTAATAATGCTACGCACAAGGGTGCCCACAGTGTACTGCTGTGCAATGTCGACCAGTGACTTCACACTCCCCAAAGGCATGACGACCTGTAGCACCATCTGTTGTCACCCATGTGGTGCTAGCACAGTGGCACTGCCACAGCCTTACTCCCCGGAGAGGAACAGTATGTGCTGAAATACTCAGCCCCTCCGTACCCAGCTGGCCCCTGGTGACCAAGGCTTGTTCCTGAGCCCTGGTAGCCAGCATCCCAAGTGGTAGCCTTACTGTTGCACCAGCTGGTTGGCTCATGAAAAAGCTCTTTCAAATGAGGTATTGGGCTTACTTGTAGGTGTCAGCAGTCCAGAGATATTCATATATAAATCAGCCATAAATTAAAACAAAGCAGCAGCCATATCCTGGAAATCTGAGACAGAAAATTATGTTGCTGTTGGAAAAGTCGTGCTTAATGAAAATTGCATACATGCAACAAAAAATAGTTGCCCAAGGGAGGTTACGCTTTCACAGTTACATCTCTTTCCGCATGCACGAAGTTAGTAGTAGTAAAAACTTTTATTTATTTCAAAATGAATTAATCTGATATCTCATCTGACACGTGCTCATTTCCAATGAGGTCCTTTGTGCAAAATGGTTACGAGATGTAAAAGAAAGTACAAAAATTATAAAGTTAAGACTTACAGATAACAATATCAAAACAGTGGGAGACATATTTATATAACATAATAAATAAGGTTTCAGGCAGTTTTCCATAAGGTTGCCGTTTTGTGACTTTTTTGCAACAAGGCAGCACAGCTGTGTAAAAATGTTATGCCACACATTACCCAAAGTAGCATAAATGGAAAATGCTGCCTGTGCAAGATAATTGCTGAAAAGTACATTTTTGCTGATGCAGGGATGTTTCTCCACACTAGGGCATTGCACACGGTGACTCAGTCCCCTGGACCATGCCAAGCCATTTGAAAATCAGTCCCCAGGTATTCATGTTGATTAAATAGGCAAGCAGCTATTTAATGACTTGTGTGTCTGCGGGGGAGGAAAGTGTGCAGGACCCTTGAAGTCTTGCTCAAGGTCATCCAGTGAGTGAGTAGTGCTGGCGGGATTCAAGCCTGGGTCTTCAGCTCACACTTCTGCACTCCAGCCGGTAGGGTATACTGCTTGTACAGGATATGTGATAACTCCTGTTTTCTTATTAGATTTTTTTCACATTTTTCATTGGCCGTAGCCCTCACATTGAAGAGCCGAATATAAATAAAATGATCAAACAGTGTGGGATACACAATAGCCTGACTCAGAATATGCCATTTATTTTCATGAGTGAGGGGGCAAGACTATAACTCACAAGTGGCTCAGCCCCGAGTGAGGCATGAATATCCTGCCCCCTCTCAAGTGATGCTGAATGGCATTCTGAGCCAGGACATTGTGTGTACAAAGCATAGAGTGTACGACATTGTGTGTACAAAGCATAGAGTATACGACATTGTGTGTACAAAGCATAGAGTGTACAGTATTTCAGATTGTGGAGTTTTCAGCTTAACTCTTTAAATAAAGATTTAACTGTTTCTGTTTGATTTCACTGTTCTGTATTGAGTGCCGCGGAGGTCATTGTGATGTCATCAGGCATTCTTCAAGCTGCTCTTCCATTGGTTAACAGCTCCTTTGTGACTGACCTAAAGTTAAATGGAGATGACCCACTGAGAATGGTGATCAATAATTGATCATCATTCCAGGTCTTCGGGCTGTAGAAATAAGTCATTTACCTGTAAGGATTCATTCTCCCCTACACTGCATAAATGGTATTATGTGGTAGCACCACTGTGATTAGGGCTGAGTAGGCACTTCAGTGCAAGACCCCTATTTTCAACCATGCATAACTTGGCCATCCTTTGACACAGACATCTGAGAATTGTCTTGCAGGTCCTCCGTGGCAGGATCATCACATTTTGAAAAGTTAGCAATGATTAGTTTAGTAATTGTAAAGTTTTGAGGTTGTGAAAATGTTAAAATTATTGATTTTAAGTCACTTTTTTGGCATGTAAATAACTGAAAAGCAACTTTGATTTGAAACTTGAAACTTTCGGGTTCATTAGATTCTGATACAAGTTGGTAATTGTGGTGGTTTGGGAATGGAAAAAATGTAAAATTAATAAGTGTTTAATAAAGTAAAAATCAGGCAACCATACATACGTAGATAAAACAAAAATCCCTCTTTTTATGTTTGCGTACATACATGTGCAAAGTGAACAATATTGTTACTGTGGTGTAGGGGGCTGTATAGGTGTATACTGCTTAAGCCAAGGGATGTACAAATGCATTAGTCTTGCCTCTCAAACAACGATGTTGAAGCCGACCCACTGGTGCAGCAGTAGTGCTACCGCTTGCAGCGCCAACCACACGGGTTCAGGAGTGAGCCTGGGGCGTTGGAGGGTCGGCTGGGGGCAGAAGGCATGAGCATCTGATGGACTGCTCATCTTTAAGGGGGAGGGACGGTGGAGGGCTCCAGCGATAGGATACCTTCTGCCGTCAGCTAGGGGGAATTGAGCTGACAGCTCTCCGTACAGGGCTAGTGGGATGCAGGGGACATTGGTGTGGCGTGCACAGGAGTGTGCATGCTTCCCCTTGATGTCATTGCATGTCTGATCCCATCAACTCTGGGGGAGAAGTAAGTACCACATAGAAAAAGGAAACACCTGTTGGCTGGATGGAAGATGTCGCTCCATGGTCCCCATGCCCACCGCCGGATCCTACCCTCCTGGGTCCTGCTGCCCTCCATCCTTCACCTCCATCTGCAGGTCATTGGATATTAGTACAGTAGTGCCAAAAAGCAGAAGGTGGCCCTGCCCCGGTGGGGGGGGGGGGGACACAAGGCGCAAGCCGGGGAGTTGCCTGCAAGTGATTCACGGGTGGGTAAGAGGACCAGGGCCACAGGTAAAGGAGGGTTTCAGGTATGGTGGGAGCAGGCTGGGTGACGACTGATGGGGGTCCAGTCGATGGTGACTGGAGGGAAAAAGAATTGAAAAAAAAAACAATGCTAAGACGGCTGACAGTGGCAATGTTTAGCTGGCTGATGGGTGTAAACTTCTTGTAGTTTGAAGGATAAAACCCCACCAGTCCCATTGGTTTTCTGGCCGTTAGGCACCTAGCAGACCTCATTAGGTTTGAAGATAAACATTAAGCCTTCCACTGCATATGTGTGTGTGTGTGTGTGTGTGTGTGTGTGTGTGTGTGTGTGTGTGTGTGTTTCCCCCAGTTACAGACAGGAGGTGCTTATTTGAAAGCAATAAACAGAGTTGGAAAAAGGAGCATGCAGAGTGCAAATATAGTAGTGTCAAATGTATTAACAGCATGTCAATAATGAACAGAAAACACCAGCAATAGTTGATTTAAATTACATATTTTTTATGTTCTCTTTAAAGAGCCCCTGATACCGGTTGGATCAATTTGAAAAATGTGCTAGTTAGGCACAAATCAGTTTATCGTTCAAATTTTTTTGTAATCCTTTTTTTTGGGGGGGGTGGACTTTATCCTCCTGCCATCCCCCATCAGCCCCCTTCTGCTGTCGACCACAGCCCCCTCATCCCACCTCCAAGGCTTACCTCATCTACTTCTTACCTCGTTGTGTGAGTGAGTGCCACGAGTGATGGTGGTGTGGTGCCTTCAGGGTCACAGCATTATCCTGAAGACAGGAGTTCTTTCAAACAACATGAAGTCTTGCTATATTATAGACATTAGCAGTTTGTTCCAGCTCTAGAACTGCCCCGGAGTGAAATGGTTAAAACCATTCCAAAATAGAATTTTGGCACGAGAGCACCTCTATCTGTGTCATTTCAAACTTGAACTGTCAGATTCTTTACTCCGCCTCAGTGAACAGTCGCTCCGGAGATTTCTCCTTCTGCTCGGTTCATTTCTCGGTTTAAAAAGTGTTTTCTTGGTAGGATTTAACCGAGAATAGTTTTATTTTAACCGCAAAACCGTTTGGTTCAAGCTCTATCTGTGGTAACCGTAAGTAAATGAAGGTTTTGTCTGTGTGGAACTTGTAAGTTATCGGTTCGGTTTTGAACCGATCAGTGGGTTTAAAACTCATTTAAAACTAAAAGTTACTATTTTAGAGTGCGGTTCCCGGTTCTTATCGGTTCTAAAAAAAACGGATTTATTACGTTTTTTTCCAATACCCGAGACACGGTTAGGAACCGATAAGGGTGTCTTGCCTGGCACTGCCATTAAAAGGGCAAGTTTTTTGGTTAGGCTGGCATTATGTCTGAGAAACCCAAAAGAAAAACCGGGCCCACTGGGTTTCAACACTGTGATGTTTGTGGGGAAGTCTTTGCCAAGGCTGACCCACACACCACATGTGTTTATTGTCTGGGGTTTGACCACCTCCAGTCAGACTGCCAGGTATGTAAGAATTTCCCTGCAGCCACCCTGGAAAAAAGATTGGGCAGGCTCAGGGAACGAGAGGCCAAAAAGTCCGCTGACCCGGATGGCCAGCCCGGTTCGGTGCCAACCGAACCAGAGGGAGTGCCCTCTGACCAGGGCCAGACTTCCTTGGGCAAAAGAAAAGCTGGTTCTGAGGAACCAATTCCAGTAAAGAAAACAAGAAAATCAGCAGGTCTGGAGTCAAAATTATTACTCCAACTGCTGCAGAGATAACAAAAGCCATACAAATTGTCCAGTCACTGTCTCAGGGTCCTTCGAACCACCACTATCTGGTAGAAGGTCGGTTCGTCCCGTCCCAGTGGTTCAGGATTATGATATTGAGGAATTTTATGAACCAGAGGAGGGAGGAGGATTATGAACAGTATGAATGTGGCTGGGAAGGTCTGGGTGTGCCCATTGAACCGGACATCTCCCTAGACAGACCTTTAGAATCTCCTATGCTGTCTGAGTCCCCATCTCATTTTATGTTTTATAAAAAGTTGCTGAAACCCCCAGCTTCCTTTAGAAGAGGCTGTGGATGAGCAAGAGGAGCCTGATTTTGTAGAAATGATGGATATTCCAGAGTCTAGGAGATTGTCTATTCCTTTACATAAGTCTTTAGGAAACAAACAATTAAAATTTTAAAAGCTCCTAATTCTGTGCCTCCTGCAGATAAAAAGATGGACAGAAGGTATACATTGTCAGGCCCTGATACAGAATTTCTTTCTCAGCAATGCAGTCATGTTAGTAGTTCAGGCTGCTGCCTGTGATAAAGCTAATATTCCTTGGCTTCACATCCTCCTGACAAGGATTCCAGGAAGATTCATGCCATGAAAAAAACAGTATATGGCAGCCTCTCTGGGACTCAGGCAAGCAAATTATATGGCTTATGTAGCTAGGTATCAGAAATCTAGATGGGATACTGTTATGCAATGGCCAAGCAGGCCCATGGCCAGCTGGCTAGTGAACTAGAACAGGTGGCTGCTGATGGCATTGAAGCCTCTAAGGTTCAGTTTCATGCTGCTGTGGATGTTAATGATGTTTCCTCTAGGGTCATGGCCACATCTGTAGCTTTTGTGGGTTGGCCTGGCTCAGGTGTACTAGTTTGTCACAGGATACCCAGACTAAGGCTATGGATTTTCCTGTGGTGGGAAATTCTCTGTTTGGAGAGCAGACAGAGAATTACATGAAGAAGATGGATGAATATAGGACTACTTACAAGAGTGCCCAGGCTAAGGAGGCGGCAAGCCACTCCTCAAAGGCATGCCCCAGGGGTGGGGTGGAGCCTTTTCACAGGCCATTCTACCAGACTCAGGCCTCCCTCTGCCTATGCTCCAGAGGGGCTTGGCTTCAGAGGCAAGGGCAGATGAGGGTGGGCAGACCTTCTCCCACCCCTAGCCTAAAGCTTCTGAAACAGGCACCCTGATGGGGTGCCCAGGGCGATTCTCCTATACCAGTGGGGGGCAGGCTGGCTTACTTCAGTCAGAATTGGGCTTCTTTAACCTCAGACAAGTGGGTTCTGGAAGTAGTAAGCCAGGGTCTGGTTCTCAGCTTCAAAAAGTTTCCCAAGTTGAGAAGCAGACATTTTCTACTGCAAGTGCTTCCAGAGACTCGCTCTGGAAACAGAGGTCTCATCCCTGTTAGCTCTCAGAGCAGTAGAAAGGGTTCCTCCCTGCATCAGGGCAGGGGTCTGTATTCAGATACTTCCTTACCCCAAAAGACAGGAGAATGGCGGCCCATTTTAGATCTCAGATATCTGAACAAGCATCTTTTGAAACCAAAGTTCAAAATGGTAACTCTGGCAATGATTTTACCTTCCCTAAGGCCAGGGGACTGGCTAGCCTCCTGGACCTCAAGGATGCCTATTTCCATGTCCTAATCAGAAGATCCCATCGAAGTACCTCAGATTGAACTGCCCTCAGGTCATTACCAGTTCAGAGCAATGCCCTTGCCTTACCTCTGCTCCAAGGGTATTCACAAAGTGTCTAGCAGTGGCCCACTTAAGGAGGCAGAGGATTGCTGTTTTCCCTATCTAGACGACTGGCTCATTGTAGGCCAGTCCCCAGAACAGGTAAAATCTCACCTGCAGGTCACCCAGCAGCTTCTCACCTCCCTGGGTTTCTGCTAAACCACCAAAGTCGGTTCTGGAACCAGTCCAGGTACTCACCTTTATAGGGGCAGAATTGGACACAAAGCTAGCCAGAGCCTTTCTTCCCCAGAAAGGGTAAGGAATTTAGTGGCTCTGGCCTCTTCCTTCACTCTGCAGGTCTCTCTCGACCAGCAAGACACTTTCTGCAGCTCCTGGGGCACATGGCTGCATCCACAGCTGTTGTGCAGGAGCCAGATTTCAGATGAGAGACATTCAGTTTCACTTGAGAACCTTTTGGTCTCAGAGAAGAGCCCCTTTCCAAGTTGGTCCCAGTGACTCGAACCTTGATCCTAGCTCTCCAGTGGTGGCAGGATCAGAGCAATTAGGCGGGGTCCCCTTCATTTCCCCTATGCCGACTTGACTCTCACTACAGATGCTTCCCTTCTGGGTTGGGAGCCCACATGGGCGACCTTTCCACTCAGGGAGTTTGGTCCCCAGGAATCTCTGCTCCACATCAATTTGCTGGAACTCAGAGCTGTCTTTTAGCTCTTCAAGCTTTTTCTGCATCTGTCCACGCACAAGGTGATACAAGTCAGAACAGACAACACCACAACAATTGGTACATCAACAAACAGGGGGCACTCGGTCTTCGGCCTTGTGCACCGAGGCAATGAAGTTGTGGTCTCTGGCCTATTCCCTGAACACTTCCCTCATAGCAGTTCATCTTCCAGGAAGGACAATGTCCTAGCGGATGCCCTCAGCAGGATTTCCCAGGGTCATCACGAATGGTCCCTGGATCCTCAAGTGCTGGGGATAGTTTTTGCCAGGTGGGGCATCCCTCAGATAGATCTTTTTGCAGCCCCAGACAATCACAGACTTCCTCTGTTCTGTTGCATGCCTCCAGTGCTGGGCTCAGTTCCCTGGATGCCCTTCTTCTGGATTGGGAGGAAGTTCCTCTATGCTTTCCCCTTTCTCTCCTATTCAAAGTACTAGTCAAAATCAGATCTTAGCCTTGCAGAGTGATTCTGATTGCCCCGGATTGGGCCAGGCAGCCCTGGTACCCACTCCTTCTGTCTCTGACAGTCCATCTTCCCCTGTGCCTCCCCAGGAATCACAATCTGTTGACTTGTGCCCAGGGAAGGGTTTGGTATCCGGACCTCAAATTCCTCAACCTCAAGGCCTGGCTCTTGAGGAGTTAGAGTTTGCTGATTTACACCTCTCTCAGGGTGTTCTTGAGATCCTAAAGGCTTCCAGAAAGCCTTCCACTAGGGCTACTTATAGTTCTAAATGGAAAAGGTTTTCCATTTGGTGCTGGGAAAATATTTCCCAGAATCTGCTGAATTGCCCATTTTGTTAGATTACATGGTACATCTTAATTCCTTGGGTCTCAGACCAGCTACCCTGAGAGTTCATTTGGCAGCTGTGTCTGCTTTTGTGTCAGCAGGAAAGTCATCCCCTCTTTCCTCTCATCCTGTGTTTTCCAAGTTTTTTAAGGGATTCCTCCATACTAATCCTCCCTTTCGGGAACCGGCCCCTGCTTGAGACCTTAATGTTTGCATTGCCCAGTTAATGCAACCCCCTTTTGAACCTCTGTCTTCTGCAGAGCTTAAGTACCTAACTTGGAAAACTGTTTTTCTAGTGGCTATCACTTCTGCCAGGCGCGCCAAGTGAATTGCAAGCCTTGTCAGTGGAGACTGACTTTATTTCTTTCCACAGGGATAAGGTAGTCCTTAGGACTAATAGGAAGTTTTTGCCTAAGGTGGTTTCAGATTTCCATCTTAATCAATCTATCTCCCTTCAGTATTTTTCACTGATCACTCCTCTTGGGTGAGAGAAGGTTGCACAGCCTGGATGTTAAGAGAGCTCTTAGTTATTATATAGAGCGTACTCAAAGGTCACAGGTTGAATCCCTCCAACTTTTCCTTACCTATGGTGAAGTTGGGAAAGGCAAACCTGCCACTAAGAGATCAATAGCCAGGTGGATTGTCTCTTGTATCCAATTTTGTTATCAGAAAGTGGGCAGCCCGCCCCCGGTTTGAGGGCTCATTCTACCAGGGGTACAGCTGCGTCTCTAGCTGCTGCCAGAGATATCCCTTTATTAGAGATTTGCCAGGCTGCTACTTGGAAAACGGTACACACTTTTACCAAGCATTACTCCCTGGATGTCCAGGCAAGGAGAGATACTCGCTTTGGCACAGCTGTTCTTCAGAGCCTATTCCCTAAGTAGGTACTGCTGTGTATTCTGCTAATGTCTATAATATAGCAAGACTTCATGTTGTTTGAAGAAAAAATTACTCACCTTAGTAATGTTGTTTCTTCTAATGGAGTCTTACTATATTCCTCGACCTCCCCCCCAACCTGCCCCTCTCAGAACCTCTACTTGGTGGGGTGCGGGCAACTTAGTGTGGGCACTACTTATGTCCTGTTAGCATTTTGTCCCCTTTGGGACTTTGGGGGTGTGTATGCGTACGCGTGTGTGTGTTTTATTATACTTATGTTCCATTTTCATATTATTAGAATGGTGTTAGTATTTCTGGTCCCCTGACTTGAGTCTTGGGTGTTGGGACCATCAATGGTTGTTATTATTTAGGTAGCCATTTGGCTAGTGTAGGTTACAGCTTCCACAAAGACCTTAGTGAGTTTGGCTCGTAAAGATCTGACAGTTCAAGTTTGAAATGACACAGATAGAGCTGCTCTCGTGCCAAAATTCTATTTTGGAATGGTTTTAACCATTTCACTCCGGGGCAGTTCTAGAGCTGGAACAAACTGCTGTCTATAATATAGCAAGACTCCATTAGAAGAAACAACATTACTAAGGTGAGTAATTTTTTCTTTCTGCTCATTACCCCCCTTGAGTAATTTCTGGCAGCATGCAGTGGCGCACATGTAGACAGTGTATGCTTTCATTGCCTGCCTCCGACACTAAATTCTGGTGATCGCTGCTGTGCTGCCAAGCTTCCACTAGATGTAGCCAAGCAGCAGTACACACTTAAAGTTGGACCAGCATAACATTCTGTGGTGATTTACATATGCAGCCCATGATGCTTTGCATTGTGGGGGCATGTGTGATTTTGTATTTTCTTAGCAGTACACACTGTCCCCCTCCTCGCCCCAGTGGAGGAAATCCATCAGTGAATGCTAAATCCTCCTTCCCCTCTAGGTCCCAAGTCACCTTAGTACATTCCCAAACCACGGTTATCAGTGTGGTGGGAGGTGAGACGTCCAGCTCTATTTAGCCCTCCATGCCACTGGCCCAACTGCAGATTTACTATAGCTCAGATTTCCTTAGACAATATTGGTGTGGTCCTGAGCGTGGCTGAACCCGCAACCTACTGTTTTGCAGTTCTGTGCTTTTACCCCTTGTAGCATTCAGCCAGAACTATGTTTTTGCAGTTCTTTTCCCCTTTTTCTTTTTTATAAGGGAAGTGTTATAAAAACAAGATTAACTCCCTTGGACTTTATTAGCTTTGGCTGCTTGTCTACACAACATCATAATGCCCTGTTTATGGCATCACAATAATTTTTTGTTTGTTTTTGCTTATGTAAACTCTGGAAAAGTCCATGGACCACAGACCCATTTACATGGGTGACCAGAACAACCAACAGGCATACAATACAAAAATTATACAACACACAGTAAATAGTAAAACATTCAGTACACACACACATAACCAATACATTGACTAACCAGAAAAACATTTGCAGTGACAACTGGACAAAATATGTTTTTTCAAAGCATATCTAAAACTGTGCATGGAATTACTAACACAGGCTAAGGACGGCGGTAGTGAGTTATAAAAAAGGATGACAAGTTGTCGAACAATGTTTTTTGACCAATCGTAGTCCTCATCTTGGGGACAGAAAATTGAAAGTACAGAGATGATCTGGTTGAATCAGCACTAATATGTTTTTTAAAAATAACTTTAAATGATATTGGAACTCTACGTAACATTATTTTTTTGGCAAGGATACCTAACTGGAGTAGGTACCTCTGATCCAGTTGTAACCAACCAACCAACATGTTTATATAAATCACAGTGATGGGTACGATATGGCAAATGAGTGGCAAATCTGGCTATCTAATTTAATACTGTCCTCACCCTGGCCAGCAGCCCCTCCCCAGCTGAGCAATAGAACAGTAGCACATAATCACCGGATGAAGGAAACTCTGGGACAGAAGCAACCTTGTAGAAGGAATAAGTTAAGAGTTTAATCTATATAGTGAAACAAATCTTTGATGAATTGTTTGACACATGTGATGTATGTACTGGTCTTAGGTAAGGAAGTTGTCCAGTGCGACATGAAGCCGAGATATTTGATTGTTCTAACCAGTTCAATTTCCACATCCTTAAGAGTGCATAATGAAAGAACTGCTTCAATAGTCAGTTTCTGTCTATGGTTATAGAAAACCATAGATTTTTTTTTCTCATTCAAGACCAATTTAGTTAAAAAAAAGAACATTTTTAAATTTCCACAAAATCAGATACCAAATTTTCACGTACTCTTTGAAAAATGGGGCCACTCATGAGGATCGCTGGGCCATCAGCATAAAAAAACCATGTGTATTACAATATACAGAAAGGCAAAGCGTTCAGAAATAGACTAAATAAAAGGGTACCCAAAGTAGAACCCTGAGAGCACCCAGTGACACAGGAGATGGGGGAGAAAAATTACCTTTTATTTTTGTAGACTGTTCGAACCTGAAGATAATTCTGACACCAGCAGACAGCTTCCAAAGACAGGCCCAATTTTAAAAGGGCAGATAAAAGCAATTTATGATTTAGAAGGTCGAAGGCCTTGCTGAGGCCCACAAAAACAGCCCCTGTAAAAAGACCCTTATCTAGGACCTCATGAACTGCCATGTGTGAACCCCAGCAAGGCCATCGAAGTACTGTGTCCCAGATGAAATCGATGCTGGGCAGGTGTCAGAAATACCATACTTGAGCAAATGCTCAATCATCTGGTCGAAAACTATGCATTCTCCCACCTTTGATCAGGGAGCCAATAAGGAGATAGATAAGTAGTTTTGCAGATTGGCCATATCACTGGATTTAAAAATCGGGATGACTACAGTGCTTTCCCACATAGCCGGAAGCTGGCCAAAACAAAGTGACAAATTAAATATTTTTGTGAGAGCCTGGAAAGCAAACGATGTCTGCAGTGATCCACACGAGCCTAAAATCCACCAGATCAGTTCCTACTGAAGGTCAAGGGTTAAGTTTTATAAGGTAGGATAGGACCTCCCCTAAAACAAAAATTTGGGTGAACTGGCCTTGAATCTGTATCTGAAATATCTCCACTGCAACAGACTGGAATATCATAAACAGAACTGTGACTGCAGAAGAAGCAAACAGAGCAAATAGGGCAGAGATCCTGTCTCCATGCAAATATCCTTAGTAATTAACAGATAAGGGCGACAATTACAAAAAAGGGTGGAATATAAGCTAAAGTATGTTTAGATATTATATTATTCAGAGCAGTCCCAACAACAACAACAGGGGCTCCTTAAAGGGATATACTATGTTATTCCGACAGTCATTTCCCCGACACCCAACATCCCGAAGCCACAATCCTGACACCCGTTTGTCTGACAGTTATGAAGTTGCCCGTGGCAGAGTTTTTTTTTCACGTTTCAGGGGGGGCTTCATCCCTCGCATCCCCCATATTTAGGATTACAAACTCCGCCACGGGCAAAATTGAAATGTCGGGCAAATGGGTGTCGGGATTGTGGTTTCAGGATGTTGGGTGTCGTCGAAATGACTGTCAGTCAGTAAGTCATCACCAGCACTGCAGACTATGCTCTATTGCTTTGCTTACTTATTTTACAGTTGCTGGGCTGGTGGGCCTGCCTGGTCTGGCTACCAATGGACGGGCCACGCGCCGTGAACTAGTCATCAGACAACAACGGACGGCACAACAGTGACTCACTCATGAAGCGGATGGACCCTCAGTCCAGTCAACTCATCTCACCCCCGGCCTGCCCCAGACCCAACCCGACAACATTGATCACCGACGATGGCCCTTGTTTCTTCTTCTGCCCCCTCAACTTTCACTGTGACCGTGTCCGCCCACCGCCCACACAGTGAGTTGCACAAAATAATACAGATATGACCAGTCATCCACTGAGGCAGTTCAACAAACACTTTGTTCTGCGCCCTCTTCCTGAATAGTCATCTCTGGTGCGAGGCATGTCTGCTGCAGTGCTGTACACAAAATGGTGGATGTGGATCATCTGTCGCCAAAGAGGTCCCGCGCTGCCGCTGCGCATGCCTACCTCGTCCTCCGCATGACTGTCTGTGAGAACATCCACCCATCCCCTCCCTTAACGCATCAATGGGCAGCCAAGTCTGCCAGGTCAGCCAATATGTGCATGACTCACTGACTGCACACTGCGGGTGCACCACTGCATGCTTTAACCTTTCCTTCCTTGAAGATTTTTTTAAAAACATAATGCAGGTGATGGGCAGGTGGCTAAGGGCTAAGCCCTGCCTCTGCTCTACGGCACCTCCAAACCTCCACAGATATTAATTTGCACGAATTTTGGATTCCCAGTGTCCTCCCCGGTCATGCTGTCACCCACTGTTGGGCTGGCTCACCGCTGCCATGATGATGCAGCAGTAATATAAAAAAAAAAAAAACAAAAAACACTGGCCAAGCGGAGGGCAGAGCTTCCGGGAGGGCTATTTACCCACCCTAGTTGGCGCCTATGGTGGGGATATGTCTCTCTTTAATGCCCTGTTACACTACAAGAAGCATTCAGCATTGACAGAAGCTTGTTTCATAGCGTTTACGTGTGTCACAGTTAAGGTGGTTGCATTCCACATACCACAGCTAAAACAGTATTCGCACTTCAAAACCAGAAAGTAAAAATATGTTCACACACTTGCAAACTCATTTTTACTTCCTGTTTTGTTTTTAGTTTTTTTATTATCTGAAAAATAAAACAAATGATGCAGCCTGTGGCTGCTGTTGCCCCTTGAACCTCAATTATATCACAGAGAGCCTTTCCCAAGTGGCTGTCATGCCCCCCGAAACCCAGTTACAACACTGGTAGCCCATTCCCCATGGCTTCTTGTTGCCCCGACCCCAGTTACAACACTAGAAGCCCATCCTTGGTTGCTGCTATTGCCTCCAAACTCAAATAATGACACTGGGACCTAATCCACAATGGCTGTTATTACTTCCTGACACCCAGTTACGGCAGTGGGAGCCCATCTCCTGTGGTTGCTATTGCCCCTGAACCCCAATTACAATAGCAGGAGCCCATCTTGGTGACTGTTATTGAAACATAGAAACAGACTGACAGCAGATAAGAACTGCTTGGCCCATCCAGTCTGCCCATTCTTCCCTTCCTAAAATATTACCGCAGATCGTACCCGATCTAAAGCTCTGTCTCCCTTTCCACTATGATTACCTTGTGTTTATCCCATGCGTCCTTGAACCCCACTACTGTTTTGGCCCCCACCACCTCCACTGGAAGGCTGTTCCAGGAATATACCACTCTTTCTGTGAAGAAGTACTTCCTCACATCTCTCCTGAATCTACCCCCTCTGACTTCATTGCATATCCCCTTGTTCTTGAGCACTTCTTTTTCTGAAAAATATTTCCCTCCTGTACCTTATTTACCCCAATGAGGTATTTAAAGGTCTCCATCATATTCCCCACTCCTCTGTTCCAGGATGTACATATTGAGGTCCTTTACTCTCTCCTCATAGGGCTTTTGATGCAGACTCTGCACCATTTTAGCTGCCTTTGTCTGGACTGCCTCCACTCTATCTATGTCCTTCCAGAGATGTAGTCTCCAGAGCTGGACACAGTTCTCTAGGTGGGGTCTTACCAGTAATCTATACAGAGGCAAAACCACCTCCCTCTTTCTGTTGTTGATAACCCTCCCTGTGCACCCCAGCATCCCACTAGCCTTCATGACTGCCTTGTCACACCAGCTGGCCACCTTTAGGTCATCTGATATGATTAGCTTAGGTCATCTGATATGATTAGCCCCAAATCTCTTTCCTGCTTGGTGGCCGTCAGTACCACTCAGCCCATTTTGTACTCCCCCCTGGATTTCTGTGCCCTAAGTGCATTATTTTGCACTTTTTTGCATTGAAACCCAGATGCCATACCCTTGACCACTCTTAGAATCTAGTTTTCTCAGGCCTCCTCTCATCCTTTCCACTTCCTCCACAATATCCACAATACTGCAGATTTTGGTGTCATCCGCAAAGAGGCTCTTCTAGCTCCTCTGCATTGTCACTTATAAAGACACTAAAGAGGACTAGCCTCAGCACTGATCCTTGAGACACCTCGCTGGTCACTCTGCCTTCCTCGGAGTGAACTCCATTTACCACCACCTCATGTCGCCTATCCCTTAACCAATTTCTTACCAGTTTGCCACCTTTGGACCCACTTCTATCCACATCTAAGCTACCCAGCTTGCTTATTAGTCTGTGTGGAATGGTATTGAAAGCCTTACTAAAATCCAGGTAGGCCACATCCACTACTCTGACATCCCCCCTGTGAACCCATGCCTCCTTGGGTCTTGTAACCCAGTGGATTCAAGATATTCCACAATCCTTTCCTTCAGCAGTGATTCCATTAACTTTCCTACCGCTGATGTCAGGCTGACTGGCCTATTAATTGCCAGCCTCTTCCCTGGTACCACTTTTGTGTAGTAGGACTACATCTGCCCTCCTTCAGTCCTCCGGAACCACTCATGACTCCAGCGAGCTGTTAAATAGAACTGTCAGAGGTGCAGCCAGTATTTCCCTGAGCTCCCTCATTACCCTTGGATGGTATCCCATGAAGACAGTGATGCCGAAATGGGCAAAGGAAAACAGCATGGACACATAAGGTGAGGGATACAACATAGCAATTGCCAAAACAGTGACCTATGGCTTTTTCCCTTCCCTGAGTTGCTTCTCCCTTGGAGTTGGTTATTTTAGTTAGGGGGTGCGGGGGGCAAAGCCCCCTCACTGAAAGCCACTGTGGCATTGTTCTCGCCATTTCAGTGATTGCTATATTGTGCCCTTCGCCCAATTTGAATGTACTGTTTTGCCTTTGCTCATTTCGGTCTTGCCGCTTTTCATTCTCCATTATCACATAGAACTCCCTTGGATGCACCCACCTCTTTTGAGAACCATATCAGTTTCTTTTTCCTCTTGCTTTTGCTCACTTGTTTGATGCAGAGGTTTGTTGCCTTTACTATGCTCCCTTTTAGCTTTGCCACGCTGCGCCTCCATTCCACTGAGGCCAGACCCCCCCCCCCCCACCAGCCAGGTCATCCCTGAGGCATTGACTCATCTTTATAAAATCTGCCCTCCTGGAGTCCAGGACCCTTGCCCTTGTGTGGTTCACTTCTGTAGCCATCCTTATATTGAACCACTCCGTACAATGATAACTTCTCCCCTAGTGGCCTCCCACCTCGACGTCTGCAATACTGTCCCTGTTAGTGAGTACTAGGTCCAGTACTGATCATTTCATGAGTGGGTTCACTGATTAGTTGCCTGAGGAACACCCCCTGCAGGGGGTGTTCCTCAAGCATGTTCCTGCTTCTAGCTGGAGTCACTGTTGGGAGGCTGCAGTCTACATCTGGCAGGTTCAAGTCCCCCGCCAGCGGCACTTCCCCTTTTTCTGCCATCTTGCCAGTGGCTTCCACCAGTACCTTATCCAGTTCCTCTCCCTGTGCTGGAGGTCTGTAGATCACTCCAGTGTGAATAGTGGCTCCATTATCCATCTCCCACATGACCCACAGTACCTCTGCCTCCCCCTGTATTCCATGTATCTCTGTCAAGTTTATGCTCTCCTTCACATAAAGGACCAGACCCCCTCCTTTCCTTCCCACCCAGTCCTTTCTGGATGGATTATAGCCTGGTATGGCCATGTCACAGTCTTGATCTTCAGTGCACCATGACTTGATAATGGCCACAGTTTCCCAGGCTGGCTTCTGCCATGATGGCCTCTATGTCTGGGGTCTTATTTTCTAGACTTCCAGCATTTGCACACATGGCCTTCCAGATTTTGTATCCACTCTGCTTGTTAACCCCTTTTTTTGCTCCTTCTCCATACTCTTTTTTAATGCTCCTGTTCCCTTTCTCTCTACCACCCTGATTTCTTTACTAATTTGTACCCTGGGGGATTCCTCTTCCCTCAGGTTCTCATTACTCTGTACTTCAGCCAGTGGGGATTTCTGTCTGCCTGATTCCTTCCACCACCACCCTTGGCTAGTTTAAATGTTCATCGAAGTTACATTTAAACTGTCCACTGAGGACTGAGGTTCCTCTCCTGAATAGATGCAGGCCATCACCCCTGTATGGGCCCTTTTCCTCTAGGTGGGTCCCAAGTCCCCAACGCTGTTGCCACCAGGACTCCAACTATAACAGTGGGAGCATATTCCCAGTGGCCACTGTTGCCCTCAGAATCCCAGTTAGGACATGGGGATCCCATCCCAGGAGGTCGCTGTTGCCCCCAACCCACAAATATGACACTGGGAGCCCATTGACAGTGGCCAGTTTTGCCACTAGAACCCCCAGTTGCAACAGGAGGAGCCCATTCCTGGTGGCTGCTGTTTCCCCCAGAACCCCAATTATGGCATGGGGAGCCCATCCCTGGTAACTGCCGTTCCCCCAAAATCACAGTAATGACACCAGGAGCCCATCCTCAATGGCTGCTGTTGCCCCCAGAACCCCAATTATGATGTTGGAAACCAATCCTCAGCCATTATTGCACCCCAGAACCCCAATTAGGACACTGAGAGACCATCCTTGGTGTCCGGTATTCACCCCAGAACTGCAATTATGACACTGAGGGCCTATTTCCAGTGGCTGCTGTTGCCCCCAGAACCCAAATTAAGACATGCCACCATTGGCCCAGAACCCCAGTTACAACACCTGGAGCCCATCCTGTGTGGCCACTATTGCCCCAAACCCCAATTATAACATCAGGAGCCCATCCTTGGTCGCTACTGCTCCCCAGAACCCCAATTATGAAATCAGGAACCCATCCTCGGTTTCCACTATTGCATCCCAGAACTCCAGTTATGACAATGGGAGCATATCCTTGGTGACCGCTGTTCACCCCTAGAACCACAGTGAAGACACTAGACCTACTCCTGGTGGCTGCTATTGCCTCAAAACCTAAACTGAGACACTGTGAGCCCATTCCTGGTGGCCAATATGTCCCCAGAACCCCAGTTATGACACCTGGTGCCCATCCTGTGTGGCCACTATTGCCCCATACCCCAGTTATGACATCAGGAGCCCATCCTTGTCTGCTATTGCACCCCAGAACCTCAATTATAACACTGAGAGCCCATCCTTGGTGTTCGGCATTCACTGCAGAACTACAGTTATGACATTGGAGACCTATTCCTAATGGCTGCTATTGCCCCAGAACCCAGATTAAGACACTGTGAGCCCATCCCCGGTGGCCACAATTGGCCCAGAACACCATTTATGACACCTGGAGCCCATTCTGTGTGACTGCTGTTGCTCCAAACCCCAGTTGTGACATCAGGAGTCAATCCTCAGCTGCTACTGTCCCCCAGAACCCAGGTTATGAAATCAGGAACCCATCCTTGGTTTCCACTGTTGCACCCAAGAACCCCAATTATAACACTGGGAGCCCATCCTTTGTGGCTGTTATTCACCCCCAGAACCACAGTTATGACACTGGGGGCCTATTCATGAGGGATGCTGTTGCTCCAGAACCTAAATTAAGACATTGTAAGCCAATCCCTGGTGGCCACTATAACCCCAGAACCCCAGTTAAGATACCTGGTGCCCATCCTGTGTGGCCAATATTGCCCCAAACCCCAATTATGACATCAGGTGCCCATCCTCGGTCGCTATTGCCCACCAGAACCTCAATTATAAAATCAGGAGCCCATCTTTGGTTTCCACTGTTGCACCCCAGAACCCTAATTATGACGCTGGGAGCCCATCCTTGGTGGCCGCTATTTTCTGCTAAAACTGCAGTTATGACACTGGGTGCCTGTTCCGGTTAGCCACTATTGTCCTCCGAGCCCAGATTAATATTCTGTGAGTCAATTCTTGGCCACTATTGCCCCCAGAACCCCAAACTACAACACCTGGAGCCCATCCTTTATGGCGTCAGTTGCCTCAAACCCCAAATTATGACACCTGGAGCCCATTCCCAGTATCTACCATGCCCCCCTTGAAACACAAACTGTGACACTAGGAGCTGATCCCTGGTAACTGTTGTATCCACAGAACCCTAATTCCAGTGCTGGGAGCCCAGCCACAGTGACTGCCATGTGCCTCCAAACCCCAAAACGTGATACTATCCCCAGTGGCTGCTATTGTCCCCCCGGATCCCTGTTAAAACATTGGGGCCCTTTCCCGGTGGCTTCTGTTGTCCATCACAAATTAGCCCATTCCCGGTAGCTACCATGCATATCTGCACCAGCCATGCTCTTGATCGATGGTGTACCATCCTTGGACCACATGTGCATTGCCAACACACTTGACATTGCGTTCACGGACCTAAGCAGTGTGCTACCAGCAGACTACTTCAGCCCCCCACCGCCAACTGATCGTAATATAGTCAAACAACCATCACTTAACTGCCTACTCTTCTACTTTAAAGAAGCCTCTCAAGCCGAAGCTAAAAAGTACCCAGAGAAGGCACTGGGGAAATGTAGACATAGCAGGGACACTCTGGACCTAAAATTCATCAAGCTGGCCCTGGCTGAAGTCCTAGGCCCACTCACCAAACTAATCAACCTCTCCCTTTGCCTGTCCCACCTCAGACCCCAATTATGGTATCATTAACCCATCCAAACTGACCTCCATTGCACTCTAAATCCCAATTATGACACTGGGCACGCATCCCTGGTGGCTACCGTTGCCCGAAAGCCAAATTTCTGCACCTGTACCTCATCTCTGGTACTGCTGTTGCCCCCCCAGATCCCCAATTTTGCCACTGAGCGCCCTTCCTTGGTGGCACCTATTGCCCTCCTAAACCCCAGTTATGACACTGGGAGACCATCTCTAGTGGCTGTCATGATCCCCAGAATCCCAATTCTGACACCAGGAACCCGTCTCCAGTACCTGCCATGTCCCCCCAAACCACAAAATCACAAAGTATGACACTGGGAGCCCTTCTCCAGTGGCTGCTACTGTCCCCTGAACCCCTGTTATGACATTGGGGCCTGTTCCCAGTGGCCACTATTGTCCTACACAAATTAAGACATTATGAGTCCATGCCAGTTGGTGGCTATTGCCCCCTAGAAACACAGTCATGACACTGGGAGCTCATCCCTGGTGGTGGCTGTTACCTCCAGAACACCAATTACAGTACTGGGAGGGCATCATCTGTGGCCACTATTGCCTTGAATATCAATTATGACACCAGGAGCCCATCCTTGGTGGCCACAATTGCCCACAGAACCCCAGTTATGACACCGAGAGCCCATCCTCGCTGGCAGCTATTGCCCCCCAGAACATTAATTATGATACTGGCAGCCCATCCTTGGTGGCTGCTATTACACCCTAGAATCCCCATAATGAGACTAGGAGCCCATTCTCAGAACCAGTTATGGCACTGGGATCCCAGCCTTAGTGGCCGCTGTTACCCCCCTGAACCTCCATTGTGCGGCTGGCAGCCCACACCCAGAGCGCCAGTCATTACTCCAGGAGTCCATCCTTGGTGGCAGCTGTTGCACCCAGAATGCCTATTACGATACTGGAAGTCAGTTCTCAATGGCTGCTAATGCCCCCCAAACCCCAAATATGGCACTGGGACCCCATCCCAGTTGGCCGGTATTATCCCACAGAAACTCAATTATGGCAGCAGGAGTCTATTTCTGATGACTGCTATTGCCCCAGCACCTCAATTATAACACCAGAAGTCCATCCACAGAGGTTGCTTTTGCCCCCAAACTCCAGTTACATCACCAGAAGCCCATTTCCAGTGGCCCCAGAACCCTAGAAATAGCACAGGGATCCCATTCCTAGGGGCCACTATAACACCCCAGAACCCCAGTTATGACACAGGGAGCCCACCCTGGTGGTTGCTGTTTCCTCCCAGAACCCCAGTTATGACACTTGAAGCCCATCCTCAGCGGCTTCTATTGCCCCCCAGAACCCCAGTTATGACATCGGAAACCAGTCCTGGGGGCCACTGGTGCCACCAGAACCCCAGTTATGACACTGGGAACCAGTTCTTGATGGTCACTGTTGCACCACAGAACCCCAGTTATGGCACTGAGAGCCCATCCTTGATGTCTGCTGTTCCCCTAGAACCACAATTATGACACTGGGAGCCTATTCCCAGTGGCCGCTATGGCCCCCAAACTCAAATTAAGACTCTGTGAGCCCATCGCCAGTAACCACTATTCCCCAAATTCCAGTTATGACATGAAGAGCTCATCTTTGGTGGTCGCTATTACCCTCCCAGAACCCCCGTTATGAAATTGAGAGCCCAGGACTTTCAGTGATGTCACAGCAATGGTGGCTGGCTGATCTTTACTGCTCCCTAAACCAACCCAATAATCCAGCATAATCCTCCACCCAAAAAACTTGTATCCCATGCTGCAAGGTAAATCTGAGTTCTGTACATGTCTGGGAAACCTCCCCGTTCAAGAGGGAGCAAAAACTCCTCTCAACGGAGCACCATGAAACAACTTTCAATTAATGCATACCTCAAGGGGTTTGCAGTCTCGGCATTGCAGGGCCACTCACCATCTGAATCGTCATGGGACCCAGAACTCGAGGAGGATGAACCTTCCATCAAAACAGAGAAGGCTCTACAGAAAATACTAAAAACAGTCAATAAGGTAGAATCTTCAATAGCCGATCTTCAAACGGACATAAAAATCATACTGTGTGTCCCTGAGCAAGTCTCTAAACTTTCTTGTGCTCCCAGGTCGCACCTGTAAACAAGCTTTCAGCTTAGTGTGTCTCTCCTGGTTAACGAAATAAAAAAAAAAAAGCATAAACAATAAGTTAAGTTAATTCAAACGAGTAATAAATCTCAGTAGTGGCTGAAGCTCAGGAAAGCAATGACAGAATACTGCTTTACCTATTGCAGAGAGATAGATAAATACATTCCAGAGTTGAGAATGCGGAGAATTGGGCAAGACAGAATAATTTCCATATTCACAGAGTGCAGAAAGGATCCAAGGAGGGATATCCGACACTGGATGATTTTATTAAAAATCTACTACAGTCAACGCTATACTTGCATTCTGATTTGCCGTGCCTGACTGACCTTAAAGCCAGACCCAGGTCCTGGGTTATTCGTATGCTTCACTAACAATCAAAAGAGCAAATATTACTTGAGGCCTGGAGATACAAATACCTTAAATTTGCAGGACAAAGTATCTGTTTTGATCACAGTATTTCAGCAGAACTCCAGGCTAAATCTCTACAGGTTCACTATGTGATCAGGGAACTGAACTATGGAAGAAAAAGAGCTCAAGGCTCAGTTAAACTTCCCTGCTAAGTTAAAGGTTTATTTAGATGGTGGACCAAAGGTTTTCAACCCCTTAGCTGAGGCAGCCCCGTTCTTTGGGGAGAGAAGTTAACCCTCCCAAATAAGGAACTAGAAGTACTGGAGCAAAGATTGCTGGATAGTTCCTGGGGAGCAATTTCGAAGGGACGCAAGAGAAATCCCCCGTGGTTCCTCCCACAACAAATGGTCCCAGAGAGCGTCAAGTTAATGAAGAAAATGGACACTTCAGGAGGAACATGCCCTACTGCAGCAACAGAAAACTCTACTACACCCAGGTGACTTTTCTTCTCAAAGAACTCTGGTTTATAATACTGTCATTCGAGATGCCCCTCAGTACTATGAGAGTTTCCGCTCATAATTAGGAAACGCGATCACCCAGTCCACATACTTGACCCCCTCTCAAAAACAAAGTGATTAAGAATTGCTTAAGATAATGTTGGGGGGGGGGGATAGTGGTTGGAATGCTGGTGGTGATCCGTTGCTCCATAATCCACTTTTTTTCGTAGGATAATCTGATGGAGAAGTAATGGGTATTTTTGTTCATCTGCTTAGTAATGCCTATATGTCAGTGGTTCCAAGAACATTCATAAGACCTGGATAATGGACCCAAACTATAATAGGCTGCACCAAATGATATATACGGGACATGCTATTTACTTTCGGATACAGCTCCATACGACTAGTGAACCTCTTAGAGACTTTGGTAACTGTTATTGTATGAGGGGCGGAACAGCTTACACTTGTATTGTTATAGTTGATTTAAGCTTAAGGACTTGTAACGTTTCTGGGAGTGAATCGCCTATGGAGAAAGTTATAAAAGGAAATGGTGTACACTCTCTACCCCACATTATAATAATTTAATATTACAGATATGAAAAAAGGTTCTGATAATGGGAATGGAATAAGAGGAATTCATGGAACATTGTTTGCTTTTTGTGATAGGTGGAATGAGGGGAAGTCGACTGGACTATTCTTGGTGTGCAGGGTTTAATGTATACAGCAGGGAAAAGGCAATTTGTTTAATTATTAAACATAATGGGGAAGGGAAGAAATAAGGGGAAAGGGCATTTATGCTCATGAAGAAAGCCAGGGTGGGGTGGGATGGTGGTGAGTAGGCGTAAGTCACAATCCATCTAATGTAGTTGTGTTGGATGGATTGGAACAACCATTATGTTGCAGCCTTACTAATTAGCATGCTTTTACCAGTTCTTTTGGTGACGAGTGTGCCCTGGTATCACATGCTACACCACGAGGACACTTGTTTTTCTTCTAATTTTCTAGCAGTGGTGTTTTGCAGAGTTGTGAAAACTCACCTAGGAAGTTTTCTGGTTGGTATTAATATTCCATTTTTACATTGCATTTCCAAACAGCAGTGTACTTGTTATGAAGTTGTTGACAAATATTGTCACTTAAGTTTGTTTTTCTAATTAAGGTTAGTCACTTATTGTCTTTATTCTCCAGTATTTATAACTGGACTTATGATTTCTAGTTTGTCTGTCTGTCACAGAAAATGTGTTTGATGGGATTTTGGTCAAGGACTCAGTGTCATTGGTATGATGTGATAAGGTGGGACCTGGATGCCATAGGATACAAGGGGTGTAAAAGTTCAAGCCAATTAATAATGACAAATGGGGGATCTTAACATAGTATCATACAATGTAAAAAGGATACACTTCCCAATAAAATGAACCATGTTGTTAGGGGGAATTAAGCTAAATCGTACAACTATGTTCCTGCAAACTAAGGAGAAGTTGGGTGGGCAGGGTGGAAGTGGCATCCTCCCCTAGTGGAAGACATGCAGGGGTTGCAGTTTTAATTAGGAGGGGATGTCCATTTTAGATTGACATGGTAGAGGAGGAATTTGAGGGCCATTTCCTAAGAATCACAGGATACGTGTGGAGAAACAATTCACCTTATTAATATTTATGCACCAAATCTTAAGACCTTTTCTTTTTAAAAAGAGATCTTTCACAAGATAGGAACCTTACCACAAAGTCAAATGGTCATTGGTGGGGATTTTAATACAGTATTATACCCTAGGGTGGACAAATCCTCAGAGTCGGTAGGCTATAATAGATGAGCCTCCAGATTCCTTATCTCCACTGTGGAAGAAATGGGATTGTGTGATATTTGGGGAGACCGACATAAAGGAGGAAAGGATTTTACTTTCTACTCAGCAGCTAAAAAATCATATTCCAGAAAATACTTCTTTCTTGTTTAAGAAACTCATGCCCACTGTCAGGGGTTCAATCAAAGTATTTTTAGTGGAAGTCTAAAACTTCCATGGTCAAAATCTAGAAGTCATTCCAGTTTTTTGGAAGTCAAAGTACTTTCAGAAACCCACTTGTGCAAGTCAGTATTCTAGTAAGGACCAATTTATGGATGTTAATACAATATATTAGTGGTAAAATACAATTTCTTTCCAATAAAGCCATCCTTTCTGACTTCCATGCCTACAATTTTGAAAGTCATCTAATTTTTTGTTTCACATCTGGATGTCGGTGACTTCCTCCCCCTTTATTTTGGAAGTTTTTGCCTAATTTTTGGAAGCCAGATACTCCATAAATGGAGTTAACTGAACCCCTGCCCACTGTATTACTAGCTTATGAATACATAATATAACCCTATTAGACCATGCCCCAATTTCAATTACCTGGCATCTACCAGCAGTGGCCAAGCAAATTGTATGGAGGCTAAATACCTCACTCTTAAATGACAAAAGTTTCACTAAAAACTCTCAGAAACAATGTTACTCTAAGCAATAGATTTATTATTATACACCAGAAATGCTCACCACTGTCTACATGGGAGGCACTTAAGGCAGTGACGAGGGGGGTGCTTATCAGTTTTGCATCAGCTAAGAAAAAACTAACCCAATTAACTCAAGACAGGTTTCTAGCTAGATTGGATGAGCTAGAAAGAGAGCACAAAAATCGTCCTACTCAGTCATCAGTTTTGAAAAATATAATAACAGTGAGAGGAGAACCCCAGCAATTAGATACCCAAAGAGCAGAAGGACAACTTAGATTCCTAGGCCAAAAATATCATCACACAGGAAGTCAAGCTACTAAACTTTTGGCATTTCATCTGTGGAAGGTTCAAGTGGACAGAACTGTCCCACGCATAGTTAATAAAGCTAATCCCTCTTGTCCCTGGACTAACCCCACAGACATAGCTGAGCAATTCTGGCAATTTTACCAACAGCTATACTAAGAGGGTAACAAGAATTTGGATATAAAAACAAATACTAAGGCATTCTTGCGAGATCTAACCCTACCCAGATTGTCAGACGAAGCCAAAGTGGAACTAGATGCCCCAATCTCGGTGAGGGAAACTAAACGGATAATTAAATCCCTTCTGTCAGGCAAAACCCCAGGCCCCGATGACTTTAGTTCTGAATTTTATAAAAAAAAAAATCATAAATTCTTGGCCCCTATTTTAACTAAAGTTTTTAATGATCGTTTAAAAGAAGACCAGATTCCTGGCACTTGGAAAGAAGCAATAATTAGTGTTATTCCCAAGCCAGGGAAATCTAGAGATGTATGCGAAGTATACCGACCAATCTTGTTACCAAATCAAGATTTGAAGATTTTATCCAAAATATTATCAACAATATTACAAAAGCACATGGAATATCTAATACATCCTGATCAAACTGGTTTCATACCAAACAAGCATTTAGCAGATAATATTCGCAAATTATTAAATGTCATCCTATAGCTCCCCCTCTACAACAGCTCAACTAGCTCTCTTTTTGGATGCCAAAATGGCATTTGATCGCCTGAAGTAGGACAGTTTGACAACAGTAATGACGACTATGGGACTAAGTACTATATTTTTACAATGGGTATTTTTATGTTATAGTAATCCCACAGCTAAAATAAGAGTGAATGACACCTTTTCTTCAAGTTTTAAAATAGAAACAGGAACTAGGCAGGGATGTTCCCTTTCCATGCTGCTTTTAGCCTTGAGCCTTGAACTTTTAGCTATCACATTGCAGCCCATTTACAAGCCGTGCTCCCCCCACAAAACATCAGTGTTTTGCATTTGTGTCATTTGACAGAAGCTTTCCAAAGCCAAAGGCGCGTAACGTTAAAATTTTGTGGGGAGTACGGCTTGTAAACGGGCTGCAGTTGCACATTATATATTTTTAGCAAGTTTGCAATTCATGACTCATGAGTGCGGTTTACTTTTTTTTTCCAATAATTTATGAAGTTGTAATTATGTAGCAGTGCTGCTGGAGCTACCCTTATCTTTGCGTGTTTTATAGAATATACGGTACTTGACTCCTTGTTTTCTGATCCTACATCAGATCTTTTTGTACTGGATGGACAGAGGACTGGAATACCAAATTCTCGTGTGCTCATTTTCAAACCTGCAATAGAGAAATTACAAGGGATATTTAGCATGTACAAAAGATCTAGACATATTTTTAACCTATGCAATGTATTAAGGATATATAAGAAACTATGAACATCTTTGTGTATCTGTATGATACTGTATATGACCTTGTAATGCAATTTACTCTCAATAAACGAGGCAGTATAGCGCAGTGGTTTAACGCTGTGAGCTGCAAATCTGAAGACATGGGTTTGAATCCCACAGCCCCCACTTGCATACTGTGTGACCCTGAGCAAGTCACTTAACTTCCCTGTGCTCCCAGGTTGCACCTGTAAACAAGCTTTCAGCTTAGTATGCCTTACCTGGTTAAACAATTGGAAACTAACAAGTTCAAAATTGAGAGCCCATCCTCAGTGGCTACTGTTGCACCCCCAGAACCCCAATTATGACACTAGGAGCCCATCCTCATTGCCTGCTGTTCACCCCCAGAGACACAATTATGACATTAGGGGCATTTTCCTCATGGCAGCTGTTGCCCCAGAACCCAAATTAAGACACTGTGATCCCATCCGCAGTGGCCACTATTGCCCTCTAGAAACCCAATTATGACACTGTGAGCCCATCCCTGGTGGCCGCTATTACCCCCAGAACCCCAACTTTGACACCGGAGCCCTTCCTGTATGGCCATTATTACCCCCAGAACCCGAAGTATGAGACCAAGAGCCCATCCCCAGAACCCCAATCATGAGCCTGGGAGATCATCCTTAGTGGCCGTTATTCCCCACCAGACCCTCTGTTGTGAGCCCAGAAGCCCACCCCCAGAACTCCAGTTATGACACTGGAAGCCAATCCTCCGTAGCCACTATTACCCCCTTGAGCCCCCATTATAAGACTGGGAGTCCACCCCCCAGAGCTCCAGTTACACCAGGAGCTGATCTGTGATGTCACCATGGCTGAGTTGGTAGCATGTCCACTCCTGGGCCAGAAAGTCGTGGGTTCTTGTCCCACGCCAAGACTGGGCTCATACCTTAAAAATGCTGGCACCAAGTACAGTTCTAGGGGGCTGCTGTACTGTTGGGATGTGCCTTCCTTTGGATGAGGCATTAAACTGAGGTCCCTTATGCCTATCTCTGATGCTGTCTTAGTGGGTGTCCAGGTGGAAGTAAAAGAACCCAAGGCACTTTTTGTAAAAGTAGATTTTTCACAGTGCTCTGGCCAACATTCCCCCTCCCATAAAACTGGTTCATGCAATTGTCCAAGGCTGTGTGAGGGTGACAATGTGTGAAATGACTGCCACTACATATTCAGTTACTTCACTACCAATATTGCATTGCTTGTAAAGCATTTGGGATACAGTGTATGTGAAAAACACTATAAACCCGCCCACCTTCCCCTCAAGGGCCTCCTACTTTGGCGTCTCCTCCACCCTGCTTGTTCTTTCCCTCTTCTTTGGCCTTTAAGCCAAAAAAAAAAAAATATATATGTATATATATATATATATATATATATATATATATAAATCTTGTTTTTTTTCATTCTTCTGAGCGGATCCTATTTCTTGAGGGAGAAGGTGAATGAGTAGGATGTATTTCTATCCTGAGGGAACACTTTCTGATTACCCCTAGGGGTGACCTATTGGCTCATTCTTAGCCATGCTGTTCAATTCACAGTTAAGGAGACCGTCCCTTAAATGGCTCAGTCCCTTTTGCTAGGTCCCCTCTGGCATGCCTCGATCTCCTTGTGTCAGTTTCTGATGATTTAAAACTGTCCTGACACTCATTACCTTGAGCTGGTGATCTTTGTCTTGCCTTCAGGGAGTCCGACTGAGTTCCCAATCTATTCTTTATGTAAGGGGTGTCCTCTGTAGGGCCTCAAACCCTCCCCCCAGCACATGTCTGTGTTAGCACTTAACAAAGTGCTAATGGGCTTCTTTCTCCTTCCTAGTTGAGCACTCTCTTTTGGAACAGATTTTCTGCCTTGGCAGTCTGGGAGCTCTCAGCTAGAGTGTAAGGGATTGGGGATAGCGGGAGCTGTAGAGAATCTGCCTTTTGTGTCCAAGCTGTGCAAGTGGTTCAGTTTAACCTTTTCTTCAGATTTATCAAGTGGAATCCTTGCTCCCTTGTTTTTGGTTCTGAGCTTATAAGCCGTAAACCAGCCTCTCAATTGGCAGAGTTCTCCCCTCCCAACATCCCTCTTTCTCTTTTCCTCTCTTCTTCTTCTTCTTCCTTCTTCTCTCTCTCTCTCTCTTTTCTCTGTTCCTCCTTTGGATCCGCCCCAGGAGTGAGGCCATGCGGTCCCTTAGGGTAGGCATCCCTTTTCTGTCCTCTACCGGCTTATTTCTTTTTCATTTTATATCCTTTCCTTTCCTTTTTCTATCCCTCGGCTCTCTTGCCTCACTCTCTTTTTTCTTGCCTTTATTTCGCCTCTCCGGCTAACAGAACTGGGATGGCGGAGGAGTCTGCGGTGCCTAACGGCTGCCCCTCGCACATTATGCAATGTGTCACTCTCGGGGGCAGCATCATTGCGCCGACTCCTCTGGGGAAAAAAAAAAACTTCCGTAGTGGATGCACGCCTCCAGCTGACACCCAAGCAGTAATGAATGGTGAAGATACAAGAGAAGATCAAGAATTACGGTAGGTACGTAATTTTCATATGTAGTTCACATCATTTACCTTCCTAACTACTTTGTACAGTCCTGCCCACTCAGCCTGTAGCTTGTCTTTCCAGACCGGAATAAGGGCCATGACTTCCTGTCCCACCGTGTACAAGTGAGCCCTGGCTCTTCAGTCGTACCACACTTTTTGTTTCTGTTGAGCAGCTGCCAGGTTGCTCTGGGCTGTCTCCATAAGCTCCTTCAGCTTTTCCCTAAACCTAAGGACATAATCCACTATGGGAGTTCCCTGGGTGGTATGCTTGCCTTGCCAGTCCTACCGGATCAAGTCTAGGGGCTCACGTACCCGGTGTCCATATAAGAGCTCGAAGGGGGAAAATCCTGTCGACTCTTGGGGCACCTCCTTGTATGCAAACAGGTGGGGAAGGTATTTCTTCCAGTCCCTCCCATGCTGTTCAGCAAACGCTTGGAACATTGACTTCAGGGTACTGTTAAATCTTTCCACAAGCCCATTAGCTTGTGGGTGATAAGGTGTTGTGCATCTCTGCACCACCTCACACTTCTCCCACAAACATTTCATCAGGTTCGACATGAAGGAACCCCCTCGATTGGTGACCATGTCTTGCGGAAACCCAACACAGTAGAAAATACCCAAGTAAGGCATCTGCCACTTTGTCTGTCCTCAGTGAGGATAGGGCGACTGTCTCTAGGTACTGGGTAGCATAATCCACCACAGTCAGGATGAACCTCTTCCCGGAGGAGCTAGGGGTATTTGAAGGCCCCACAATATCCATTCCCACCCGTTGGAATGTCTCCTCCACTATGGCCAATGGAATTAGGGCAGCTTGTGTTTTCTTACCTGCCTTCCCTAGTTCTTGGCAGCTGTGACAAGACCTGCAATACTCCTTCACCTGCTGGGTGAAGTTGGGCCAATAGAAATTCTAAGCCAATCACTGCGTAGTGCGTGCGATTCGCAGTTGACCAGACAAGGGAATATCATGTGCAATCTTGAGCAACTGCTCACAGTATCCCTGGGGAATGACAAGCTGCCTGCCTATCACCCCTCCCTCTGTCTTCACAGCCTGAGTATACATCAGTCCATTTTCCCAATAAACTTTATGTTTACCATTACCTCCCTGTGCTCTATCAGAGTCTACCAAAGCCCTCAGCTTCTCTAGACTAGGGTCACTTTTCTGAGCCGCTGCAAACTCCTTACACATTCCCAAGGCATGGGACAGGTCCCCTTCAGTCTCTAAACTAGGGTCCCTATCACTAGCGTCAGGGCACTCAGGATCACTGTCATCCCTAACCCTCTGACAATGGGTCACCCCTTCTTCTTCAGAGTAACCCTTCATAGCTGTGAGGTTAATTGCTACTAGGGAAATATCTACCCCCTTTTCATTAGTCTCCCTCTCCCTCTCCGGAGACATAGGCTGGGGAACCAGCCTCCCAGTGGTTTCCACCGTGGCTTCTGTGGGGTCCAGGGAACTACAGTTTTCCTTTGCTGCTTGGTTACAAATTTGTTGGGTATAAGCTGACCAGGCTCTACCAACTCCCCTTTTACCAATGTCAGGAATGCCCCTGTATCCCTTAACCCTTGTGTCTGTACACCATTCACCATGACTGGGTGCATGTGTTCCCTCATGTTCACAGGCATGCTTCCAGGGACACATAAACAACCCACTTCTTTCCTAGCCCCGTGTTGCTTATTGTTCATCCTTTTGGGACACTGTCTGGCAATATGCCCAGTTTCTTTACAAAACCAACATTCGTTTCTTTTCTCAGAGAACTCTTTTCTTTGAAACCTGGGGCTAACTGGTTTTGGTGGAGGTAGTGAGGGTTTTAGCTGCCCTGAAGGTGCGCTTTTCCCTTTCTGCATTGCCACACCCGCCCCATTCGCTCTCAGAGCAGGTCTGCTCTTGGCATAACGGTCCGAGAGTTCAGCAGCCTCTCGCACTGTTTTGGGATCTCAGTCCTCCAGCCAGATTTTCAGCTCTGCTGGGCATGCCCCAAAAAACTGTTCTAACAAAAAATAGCATTTTCAATTTTATCTACAGAGTTTGCTTCAATTCCTTCCCACCAACGTTTTAAAAACTGAAGTTTTTTCATGGCTAGCTCCTCGTAGCTCATATCCGGGCTTCTCCTGAGCTTACGGAATTTAGCTCTGCATGCTTCTGCAGTTAAATCAAACTTTTTTTAAAGTGCAGCTTTAAGTTTGCCGTAATCATTACTGTCCTCATTGTCCATTTGACCCAGTGCATCCTGAGCTTTCCTGGTGAGTAGCGGGGATAGCTGGAAGCTCCAAGACCCTCTAGGAATTTTAGCCTGCATACAAACTTTTTCAAAGGAATTTAAAAAGGCATCCATATCCTCACCCTCTTTAAATTCAGCTATCAATTTAGAATTCAATTTGTAACCCAGTCCTGTACTTCCAGTTAAACCCAAGCCACTTACCTGCTCTGGTGCTGGTGGTTGGAGTCATAGCTTCTCCAGTTCATGTTGCCTCTGGCGCTCACACTCTTCATGGTCTGCAGCTCATTGTTCTTGCTTCTCTTCTCTTCTCTTTTCTCTGGACCTCCAGCTCCATTCTGTGCAACTCAATCTGCAGCTTGATTGCTTCTGGCTCCAGAATGCTGGTGACCTTCCCCTGCTGCTGTGGCCCTTCGCTGGCACTGGCCCTGCTGTCATCCTCACCAGATCTGGACACTGCACTGGCCGCTGGCCCCTCCATGCTTAATGTTTGGTCCCTTACAGTCACAGTCAGTGACTTGATGCTCTGGGCATCTGCTGCCATCAGGGCATCCATGAGGTTCTGCTTGGTGGCTCTCCCCTCATACAGAACTCCTCTGTCTTGGCACAACTGCCTCAAGTAGTCTACAGTGTACCCACTGTAGTTGGAAGCCATCTTCTTCCCTAACTATGGCTACTCTAACTTGCACTTTAGAAAAAAAATAAAACAGGTAGGAACTTGACTGTAAGCAAAATTATATAGTTCGGTTTACTTTTTAAAAATAAATCACTGCCTTATTTTGCAAGTGAGCTGTACAATATTAAGCTGACACACTGAACAGTTAAAGCTTGTGTTACCAAATTTATCCACACTGCTGCTAACCAATCTGTCACAAATGCACTCAGCAGGTTAGGCCCTCTGCTCCCATAGTGCCAAACTCCGAGCGCAGTAGTGTGAACAGGTAACAGACAGGGTAACCCTCTAGTCTGCTTGTGGGTCCAAATCACCTTTAGTTTCAAGTTCTGGGGGGATTCAAACTGTGAACCTTATGCTAGCGTACCCAAATGTACAGGCTCAGATAATCTGCTCTTCGGGGGGGGGGGGATGTCAGATATCTTTCACCTAAGGGCACCTAACCAGGTATCCAAAATGAACCCTTAAAACTCTAAAAGACCTTAGGTGTATTCTTACCTTTTCCCAGTTTAGTAACACCATCAAGCTCTGAACAGTTTTTATCAGTCTCAACCCTCTATACGTCACATGCAAAAAGAACTTCGAAGACACACCCAGACAATCTTTCAAAATAATATATTTACTAAAATGGATAAAAATATGTAAAATGTAAACACAGAACACTATATCAAAAAGCATAAAATCACTTAAAAGAACAAGGATAAAGTACAAAACATAAACTCCTACCACAATACAATTAAACTTTTTCTATCTAATGTGTAACCTCTTTACAGTGCTTAAGTTATATCTTGTTTCCTAAGAGCCCAAAAATAATTGTCTCTAAGTTCAGCCACAGTATTCCATTTAAACTGTGTCTCTCTCTCTCTCTCACACACACACACACCCCTTCTATGATGTCATCTAGCTCCTCCTTCTAGAATATAACAAAATGTAATTACAAACAATGATCTTCCTGTCAGGAGATATTTTAAATACTGTGACTTCAGCAAAAAAAAAACGAATTTCTCAAATTATGACAGTCTTTAATCAAGCCTTTCCTTTGATCTTGTGTGGCTTCCAGTTCCCAAGGCATCAAAGGTTTTTTTACAACTTTAGCACCATGGTGGTATACATGTTTTTCCTCTAAGACATCATAAAAGTTTACAAGCCCTATATCCTGGCAGCTAAGTCAGTTCTAATTAAGATAGAAAAACAGGAGACCCTTAATTAAGTCTCTCTAGTCTTTTAATTACCTCCTGGTTTCAGGTCACTTGACTGTAACTGAAACCTGGGTGGGGGAGCACCCATAGCCCAGCTGGTCTTATGTGAGACAATCACAGACTACATTTTTATATTACAAATATCATAGAAAAATCTTAACCAGCTTGCCAAGCGTCACAGCAATGAGTGGGGCTAGTCCCAGAGAAGGTAGGTGATGGGTTGGGAGCCACCAAAAGGGGGCAGGTTGGGGTGAGATAAGGAGTAGAAATGGTAAGTAAAAAAAAAAAAACAGCTGAGCTTTTTTTATACTAACATTGCAATTCCCTACTTTTGAATCTTTGTGCTTCAAACATAACTGATGCCTAAATATATATATATTTTTTGCAATGAATATATTACATGGAATATCTCCTTCACTCCATTATAGCAGTTTTTATATTAATGTTCAAGAAACAGTGGAATGTGATTGTGTTTTAATATCTTGTTAACATATATAATTGTATGAGCAACTGTTTTATTCCAAACTGTACCTGTTACCATCAGCAGGGCACCCCTGTAAATGAGGTATTCCACATCAGTGTGCCTGTTCTGTAGAAACACATTAAAATAATAAATAATGAGTGTTTTTAGGTTTGGTGTAACAGAATGCCCCCGTGTGGTTTCCAGTAGTACAGTAACACATCAGAGACATCATCGGAAAGCTCAGGTCCTAGCTTGTTGTTACTAGTAGTGACAGTACTTTTGCTAAAAGCTTAGTATTTTACAGAAACTAGCACTGCTCCCAGTTGCTCTTCAGCACAAATCTGTCATTACAACACTAGAGGAAGCAGCAGCACACATCAGTGTTTGAATGGAGTTCTGATTCTGTCATCGCCATTCAAAATCTCTGAGGCAGCATCTGTGGCTGGAGATGATGCAGGTTTTCTTTTCTTTTCTTTTTTTTTGTTACCAGAAATTGTTTTATTAGCTTTTTACAAATGGTGAGTGTGTGGGTGTTCATGTATTGGCTCCCTGTTGGACCCATCAGAAGAAACAGCTTTGCTATGGTGAGTAATTTTTTCGCATGGCCAGCCTCTCCTGGAGCATATTAGTACCACTTGCACCTAGGGTTGCCACATTTGGAAGAGGCAAAAACTGGACACTAAACCATGCCCTAAACTCTACCCCTTGCCCCACCCTGTTTCATGACCGAAAACGCTATGTGTTACACTTAAAGTAGCAGTTCAACAAAAATGTCAACATACCATACCTGTTAAATTTTCCTTTTCTAGGTTTTTCATAGTTACAAATTAATTAATTAATTTAGTTATTTCATTTTGGTAACTGGGTAGGCCCATTGGAACCAGAGGTCCCTTTTTCAGGGGCGACACAGTTATTAATTTATTGAAATTATTTTATCGGGTAACAGAGATAAAGGAAATCTCATTTACAGATATGATCTTGGGGAAGACAAAAGAAGTACTATAAACAGTATATAATAATATGTAATAAATACATTGTTTGTTTCCTGTATTGTGTAATTATATTTTTTCTGGCTCTTGCTCATTTGCCTGTCCATAGTAATATTATGAAGCCAAAAGAAGTGATCATACTTTTTCTAGAGGGAAAAAAACTAATTTAAAACACTAATTTAAAATTTACTAGCAAATGAAAGCATAAGGTAACTGAATATTTTACTGTTAGAAAAGGCAGTATCAAGACTTTTTGTCCAGCTTTGCTGCTGTGCTGCTTTAAGATGCAGACTGGAAAAGATTAGGCTGAGTGTCTGCTGATGGTCTTAATGGCCATAGTCTACACCTCCCAGGCTGACTGCTTTTACAAAGAAAGGGCTATATTTTTCACTTTATCTTTTTATTGAAATTGGATACATATAAAGCAACACAAACATAAACACAAACAGTGAATGAATAGAAAGGGCTATATTGACAACAAAACCTGTTTGCAACCTGAAAGTGTAGCTGAAACAATGAATGATATGACAACATGTTTCAAAAGCATGTGAGCACTCAAAATGGCTCAAAAACCTGACTAGCACTAAGGAAAACCAGATTACCAGACAGGGACCCTGAAAACCAGATTACCAGGTACAAAAACCTGACAGGAGGCAACCCTACCTGCACCTAGCTGGGAAGCTGCAGAACACAAAGCTACAGTTGTGACAGGGTAATCATATTCTTTCAGTGAGCAGTGCCATATGTGTATCTCATTGCTGAAGACAAACTCTATAGTTACTGTGTTACAGAATATTTTCCTTTTTTCATGTCAAGTCTTGTACTATACCAGTGTGATTGAAGAGGAAGAGCTCTTTATCAGAGTATATTTACTGGGTACAGTGAATACTGTACTCAGTTTTCAAGCACTTTCAAACTCTGTAATATGTGAGTGATAGTACACATGTGTATTATCACCCATGTTTTACAGAATTTGTATTGTGCTCTGTCACACCAGAACGGTAAAGAATAGAGGGATGTTTAGCCCCACCAACAACTGTATTTTGGAGATTGCCCTCTAGTTCTGTAAAACCTAACTGCTTCAAATTATTCAAACATTGTGGCACCCCTTTATTATGTATATGTGTATGTTTATATGAAAATGGCCTGCAGGCAGTTACAGTAGAGTATCCTGTATTTTCCAGGTCTGTATATTTTTCTCTTTCTCTGGTGGTGGGTGTCATGGGCATAGTAGAGGGCCCCTGCTAGGAGGATGTTCAGGGTAACTGAAGTAGGTAGTGAACCCTGGCTGGTGATGGGAGTGGGGCCTCTCGGAGAAACTGCGGAGCTTGCTGGCTGAGGGGAGGGTTCATTCCTAAAAGGAAAGACTGGAATGGGTTGACCTACTCACACAGATAAAAGGCATAGTTCTGATTGGGTAAATGGGACCCGAGGTGGTCCATGGGAAGACCTAGCGTGGCCAGGTGGAGTGAGTAGGATCTCTGTTTATCTGGCTAGTAGAGACAGAAAAGAGGGCTGCAGCCACTAAGAATGCTAGTCTGTGTGTGAATACCTGTAGCACCATGGCTGTATGGCAAAATGGGGGTGAATCACAAGTGGGGGGTTCATGATCCCCTGGTAACGTAAGTATGGGGTTATTTTGGGTTTATTTTATTGTTTAAGTGGGGTTTGCCCCAGAGGAGCTGTGCCACAAATGCCCACACTGGTAGATGGGCAAAGGGTTGCTTGATCAACTCCTTTGTGTGGCATCTGATGCCCAGACCATCTACCCCCTCCTCATTGTTTCCAGAGATGGAAACATTCAACTGGGGGGAGAGAGTGTAGCAACTCCCACCCTAATAGTAGGTGACTGGTTTGTTATTAACCATGCCCAGTAAAGGGATAGGTTGCTCGTGCATTGCTCTCTGAAGGATGATGCGCGTGTGGGAGGAGCATAAGGACTATATAAGGAGCCCCTGCAGCCTGAGGAGCTATGGAGGTTCTGGACAGGAAGCAGGGCAGGAGTAAAAGGAAAGGCTTAGCCAGTCCAGGAGTGGAGTGGGCATTATGTCCAAGGTACCCTCGCTGCAGGGGGTGACCTCAGGGCATGGATGAGTGACTGTCACGGTGCTCTATGCTAGAGTGCTGGCCAGGGGAAGCTACCTAGGCATGTCAGCTTCACAGCTGGGTGCAGAGGGAATTGATATGCTGCGGGAGGGACAGGCCCCAAAACAAAATTGCTCACCATAGTAAGTATGTTTCTTCTGGGGGTGCTAGAGAGCCAAGCACGAGACTGAACGTGGGTTAAATCAGCTCTGACAAAGCCATAACATTTTGCCATAATATATCAGCAATTTCTTTGTTTTTGGTCGGATGTTTGACTCACACTGGCATCGCAAGAGCATAAGCTGCAGACTGAGACCACATCTGGATATGGGTTGTCTAAAAGGAGTGACAGCTGAGCAAGCTCAGAAAACTGTGCAGCCCTCACAGCAAACTACGCAGCAGCCAGGCCCAAGCCAAATGAGTAACGCAGGAGAGCTGCCAACTTGGGACTGGATCCTAATAGCTGTGAGTGTGTAACAGTTTAGATGGACTATTCCACCAAGAGAATAGGGACAGCCTAAGTAGTTTTACTGTATTTACAAAATAAATAGTCAAGGATGCAGGTTCGAGACCCAACGTAGGTAGGAGCAGTCAGAGAAATATAGGGTAGCCTCTGTAGTAATAAAAATACTAGATTTAGCATTCATAATTATATCACATCAGAAATTAGCAGTTTAAAATAGAGTTGGTTGTAAAATACACGGTGAGCATATCATTAATTAAAGATAGTAGCATGCAAGTCTATGGTGCATCATTTTAAAAGCTATTTTCCCAATTTTAATTGGACTTCTGTTACAGCTCGAAGACAGTATTCAAGTAACAAGGGCCCTGTTACTTGAATAATGGCTTAAATCTCTACCAAAAGTCTGATTAAATTAGAAAATAGCTTTTAAAATTATACTCTATAGACTTGCATGGAGCTCGTCCCTGCTCTGGACCTATATGTTGCTACCAATCATGTTTGTTTCTGTTTGCATTGATGTACTGTACCCTCCTGGGTTGTGCCTGAAAATAGTCATTGCCATGGCTAGTGCACCTACCCGGTAAACAAAAACTAAATAAACAATGACATCACAAAACACCGGAGCACGGGGATGCCATCAGAGATGAGGAAGTGGAAGGGATTGAGCGGCTAGCCCCATTGGGGGCAAAATATGATCCTTTCCTTTCCTTAGGGGGCTATACTGGGTTAGAAACTGGTTGAATGGTAGAACACCGAGAGTTTTAGTTTATGGCATGCTGTCAGAGGAGTGTAGGGTTACTAGCGGGATGCCACAGGCTCAGTTCTGGGGCTGATCCATTTCAATGTGTTCATCAGTGACACCACTGACGGACTGGAGGGAAAGGTGTGCCTATCTGCAGATGACACCAAAATTGGAAATAGAGTTGACGCACCAGAGGAGCATCAATGCATTGGAATATGATCTCCGAAAGCTGGAGGAGTGGTTGAAAAACTGGCAATTGAGATTTAATGCAAACAAATGCAAGGTGATGCACCTAGGAAAGCGTAACCCCAGGAAAATGTACTCAGTGGGAGGGGAGCAGCATGCAAGTACTAGGCATGAACATGACTTGGGGGTTGTGATCTCAGATGACCTAAAGGTTGATAAGCAATGCGAGAAGGCAGCACTGAAAGCTAGTGGTATCCTGGGATGCACAGAGAGGGGCATCACAAGCAGGAGGCAAGAAGTGATCTTGCCCCTGTTTCAGTCTCTGATGAGGCCTCACATGGAATACTGCATTCAGTTCTGGCTGCCACACCTTAAGAGGGACATAGATAGGCTGGAGATGGTACAGAGAAAAGCAACAAAAATGGTGCAGGGCTTGCCATATGAGGCAAGACTAAGTAAACTCAACTTATACTCCCTAGAGCAGAGCAGAAATCAGGGTGATATGACTGAGACATTTGAATACCTAAAGGGAATAAACAAGGTGTAGGTGCAAAATCACTTTCAGGTGAAGGACTATAACAAGACAAGACGGCATGACCTTCGACTCAAAGGAGGGAAATTCAGGGCCAACATGAGGAAGTTCTTCATGGAGCACATGATCGAACTTTGGAATAGCCTGCCGGGGGAGGGGGGGGTAGTGGAGGCAAAGATGGTGGGTGAATTCAAGAGGGCATGGGACAGACATTGCAGGATACTGAAGCAGTCAAGCAGTACAGAGAAAATTAAGTGTGGGGAGGTAGGAAACCACGGGCAGACTAGATGGAGCACATGGTCCCCATCTGCCAGCAATTTCTATGTAATCATTACGTTTTGAGCCTGCTATGGAGGAACTCCCGTTCAAGTAATGGAGCCTCCTGTTTGTTTAAATTTCGTAATGAAAATGGCAAGAAAGGTGCTCTTTAAAAGGATAAAAAGCACAAACTACTTTATAAAACAGGTAAAATAAGTGGCTACTTTTACTTTTTTATTGAAAGAGCAGGTTATTGCGGTAGTGCAGGAACCATGCTGAGAGATTTTTCTCTAGTTCCAGGAACTGATCGGGTACTGGAGAAAACTGCCAAATTAACAAATAAATAAAATAAACTCTAGCTAATGCAAATATACAGAATTAAAGCTAAAACCAATAAGGAGTTTTCTAGGAATAAAAATAATAAAGGACTTAGCCAGTGGACTTGGAGAGGACTCCGAAGTGGCTGTTCTCTTCAGCAGAGAAAACAAATCTGACATTAGAACACTAGATGGAGCAGCAGCACACAGCAGCATTGGAGTAGCATTCTGATTCTGTCATTACTATTCTGAATCTCTGAGGCAACATCTCTGGCTGGAGATGATGCAGTTTTAGCATGGCATCACTATTGGATTCATGTTGTCAGAAGATGTGACTTACTAGATCACTGTCTCTGGACACAGGCCAAGGAGTGCACAGTTCCCATTGTGGACTCCTGCTTAGGTCCAAGAGTGCCTTGCCAATGTTGTTTTCTGGGCGTTGACATTGGGTCCAGACAGGTGTGTTGCATGGTACATCTGCAAGCCTGGCATGCCCAGGATGGACCTCAGGCACTCAGATGCTCTTTGACTCAAGGATCAGAAGCGGAATTAGAACCAGCTGGCCCTAGAGTTAGGGATAAAGAGTTAGTGGGATCCCCAGGAGGGTGAAGAAATCCTGGGGAGTATTCCCCATAGGAGTGCCACCTAAAAGCTTTTGGGCCTGAAAACAACTTCCCAGAAGCGGGGTCAGGAGTATGGGAGGGGAACTTCCGTAATGTTGCAGCAGCCATCCAAGGATCTGGTAGATGGAGTAGAAATGGGACCAAAGCTGCATGCTTAGGTATGGGTAGGAGATTAGAAGATGTGACTTGCTAGGTTGCTGTCTCTGGACACACAAGCCAGGGGGCTCTTGCCTGGGTCTGAGAGTGCCTTGCCACCATCGTTTCCCAGACGTTGGTGTTGGGTCAAGACTGGGGTGTTGCTTGGTACATCTGCAGGCCTGGACCTTGGGCACTGACATGTTCCTTGACCCAAGGATCAGAGGTAGTTTTCTAACCAGGTGGCCCTAGAGTTAAGGATAAAGAATTAGTGGGATCCTGGGGGGGGGTTTGAAGAAATTCTGGGAGTATTTCCCATAGGAGTGCCATCTAAAAGCTTTTTGGGCCTGAAGACAATTTCCCAGAAGTGGGGTCAGGAGTATAGGAGGAGGCCTCGGTAATTGTCACAGCAGCCATCAAAGGATCTGGCAGATGGAATGGAATTGGGACCAAAGCTGAATGCTTGGGTACAGGTAAGAGACTGTCTCTGAAAATGTGGAGAGGTGTCCCCTAGATGGTATATGGGCACCTGTTACTGACAGGCTGGACAGTCCCCAATAGGTGGGCTACAGAATGCCACAGCGTATGTGGAGCTCTGGCTGATGTGGGCCGTGCCAATGTGTGGGGGCATCCGGAGTTCCAGAACACCAGGGCATAGCTAGGGATGCTGGTCTGGTGGACTAAAGGAAATAATTAATTAAATCATGAACACTTTGGATGCCCTGTCAGCATTCCAGTTCAAGGCTGTTTGATCAAAACGGATAGTTTCTGTTACGTTTTTATCCAGAGTTTTTCCCCCCTTTTATTCTCCCCTTTCCCGGGTCGCACACAAATGTATGGAGTCTACTTGCCATACATTTCAAGGTGCCTTCCCAGCTGTTGCCCCTTCACCCGCGCTACAGCGGATCTCCACCCAGTGGCAGCGGAACTATGGGGGTGACAACCATTCCAGGAGAGGAGAACTGCAGTTAGGCCGCTCAATCCTGCTCCATTCCCCCACCCCCATGCCAGCACTCCAACAACCTGAGTCGCTCCCTAAACCCAGGTCGCCAGCATGGTGCGCAGGTGGGACCAGTGCCTCAGCCCTCAGCACTACTGGGCCGGCACTCAAATGGGATAGTTTCAAAGGGGAGACAGTTCAAAGATATCAGTTTAGGGAACCAGGATTCCCAATACAGAGGTATCTAAGAAATGATCAGGAACATTCAAAGGCTTTGAAAGGCTGTACTGAAATAATCCAGGAGGTGGGTACATGTCAAGCCATGACAGTGGTACTGGGACCATGTCAATACTTGAAGCAGTATCATAACTGTGTAGAGGCTGAAATTAAATTTTGGTCTTGGTGAAGAGTATGAAATAACTTTGTGCTTAAGTATGATAAACTTCAGTAAAGGAGAGTTAAGTGATTTGGAATCCGTGTGTCAGTGGGTTAGTAACCAAAGGTGCCTCTGTATCAGCAGCTCCTTGGGGAAGGAAGAGTGTGACCCAGTTAACATGATTGTTTGAAAGGGGCTCTCGGTGGGCTGTACCATCAAATTACCTATAGATATAGGAGTACCCTGTGCCATGCCCACCCCCATCAAGGGCACGATAAGGTTGGTCAGTGCACAGATAAAGGTGGGGGTGGCATAAATATATTGAACAATGTGCTGTAGGTTCCAGGACAGACCTCTGTGGAATCCCCACTCGTCGTATGTTTCCATGTTGATATGTTACCCTTTATAAGGACTCTTTGCCTCCTATCCTGCAGCCAGTTTTGAACCCATTTCAGCACACCCCTAGTTATACCTTTCTAGTTAAACCTACCTAGTGAGCAGATCACAATCTATCAGAACTGGGGACTCCCCCTCCCCCCCACCTATTCACACTGGGGTCCCACAAGGCTCACTCCTTGGACCGATTCTCTTCTCTGTTTTCCTTAATAATCTCCCCTCGGTCTGTACATCTGCATCCAATCACATGTATGCAGATGACACCGTCCTGTATGCATCTGGTCCCTCCACTCCCATGGTGGTGTCCACACTTCAGCAGGACTTTGATAATGTACAGCAGCGGCTACACACCAACCAGCTGTTTTTAAACACCAAGAAGACAGTCTCCATGACCTTAGGCACAAGGCAGAGACTATCTAGGATCCCCTCCACCCCGTCTTTCCACACTCTTGATGGAACCATGTTGGAAGACACTGCCTCCTTCAGGTAACTTGGGGTATGGCTTGATAAAATCCTCAACTTCTGTCGTGATGTAGATGCTATTCACAAAAAAACTACTCTCCAAGCTGGGTGCCTTGTACCAGAATCGTGACTGCATTCCCTCGCTGACCTGCAGAGAAATTCTATTGAGAATGATTCTTCCAACATTTGACTGCAGTGATGTAGTCTACAGTGCTGCCCCCAAAACCACCCTAGCCAGACTGGACACATTCTTCCACTCCTTCTGTCGCTTTGCTCTTAACTGTCACCCCTCACCTACCACTGCTGCTTATATAAATCCTTAGCATGCCCCTCCTTCAATGATCGCCACCTGGTTCACTGCACCAACTTCCTTGGTAAGGTCTGGTTCGGCACACTTCTCTCTTACCTCTCTTCCTCACTCGCCCTCCTCCTCTCGTTCCCTCAGAGTAGCACTGCTTGTACCCTTGCCATCCCCACCAGGACCTCATCTGCAGGCCAGGCATCCTTCTCCCACCGCTTCACCATGCTCTGCAACTCACTCCTGGCTGACATCCGAAATGCCCCATTGACTCGCACCCTAGCCTCTCTTATGCACTGTTTCATCGCTCCCATATGCAACTGTAGCTAATTTCACCCGGCTAACCCTCAACCCCCCCCTTCAGCTTCAGTTCTATCCCACCTACCCCATGTCTATCCTCGATGACCCCATGCAGGACCCCTTCCCCACCTTGCTCACCTTGTCCTTTGCTGTTAATCATTAAAGAGTTGTTGATGCCTCAATGAAAACTTTGAAAACTCTGTGGCACTGAGCGAAGGAGTTTAGTCGGCACGCTGGCGACCTGGGTTCATGCCTCGAGCCCGGGTACCAGGAGCAGAGACTGGCAGGGAGGCTATTCAGAGTATCCATTGGACACTTCCTTCACAGAGGGCTGGGACTGGTTTCGGCATCCTAGGGCAGATTGGCGACATGCTTGGGGGACATGGTGCCTTGACACACCTCTGTACGTCCCCACCCAGTGTTGCTGTGCTTACACGTGGCTGAGAACTGTGGAGGGCGAAGGTCGAACTGGGAAAAACAGGAGCTCCCTACCTGGCTGGATGATGGGCACTGGCCCTGCCACCATGAAGCCCCTGAAGATAGCCCAGACCAGCTCCGCAACACCCAGGGTATGTATGAGTGACTGGTAAGGTACCTTCCCCCTTGGAAGAGCAGGGCCCTCCCGACAAAGGGTTATGTCGGGTTACCTGGGAGGTTGCAATGGTAGCTGGTGGCTGGCGGCAGGGGTTGGAGGGGAGGTTGGGATCTTCCCTCCTTGAAGGAGTGGTCGGATGGGGGAGGCTCTGCTGGGAGGAGCATAAACAGAAAATACGAAAAAAAAACTTTGAAAAACATAATAATTAGATACAATTCAGCATACATTTTAAATGTGTTCTATAGATTTCTCCTACCCATCTTTTATTAGAGAGGAAATCTGCACGAATACACAATCTTTATCTGTTAGAGTCCATCTGCCTCTCTAGCTTACTCCCTACTTCATGTCATAATCATCTGTTGTGACATCACAGTCAGTTGCCATGGGAGTAACTGTGATGTCACAAGCCATGCACTATGACCTCAGGTTGGGAGAAAGCAACAGGGATAGATGAACTCTTCAGGAACACACATCCTATTTTCATGCATATGGCCTCAGCATTAAATAATGGGGAGGAAAAATACAGAACTATGTGAAATATAAACTGAACTGTGTCTAAATATTATGTTTTGTTTAAGTTATCCTGAAGTCATCAGCTACTCTTTAATGACCTGTGCAAGCACTTACCGTGTACAACTGTTAGTTGACAAATAATGACTCTGAAAGTCATTGTGATCATTGTAATCCCTATCTATATGTCAGATGCTATCTTCAGTGTATTTTAATTTGCTGTATTTTCCTGTATATTATTCCTATAACTTATGTTATTGCAGTTAGTGACTATTTGACTATTGTTACGCTCATCCTCTACTGTACCATTCCCCCTTTTTCCTCCCCTCCCCTTCCGGACACATCTGGAAACAAACTATTTGCTCAGTATGTCTTCCTGGTGAAACTTTTAAATAAATAAATACTTAAGTTCTCTAGTTTATGGGCAAGCCTTCTGTGTGGTCCAATATTCAATGATTTACTAAAATCCAGATATATAACATTCACAGGAGTTCCTTGGTGACATTTCCAAAACATGCAGTCTGTCTTTCTTAAAAAGATCTTGATCGTCCATTAAATGTTGTCTAGTTTCAAAGGCAGGAATCCCTACTCTTTACAGCAGCACCTGACCCAAGCATTAATCCCTCAAATCTTAACTGTGCACCTCTGGCTCCAAACTCAGCAGGTACTATTTCCAAGAAGATCTCTTCCATAGATACATAGCTAATGATAGCAGAAAAAGATCCATTGGCCCATCCGGTCTGCCCACCCTACCTAACTACTCTGTATTGATCCCAGTGGTCATCTCACCCATTTACTTCTGTCATCCCTTTTCTAACTAATCCCATATGCCTGTCCCATCCTTCCTTGAAGTACTGATTTGACCTGTACCACTGCCTAAAGCTACTTGTTCATCACTCTGCATGAAAAAGAGCTTGCAGACGCCCATCTTGCACCTCCCTCACCCCTACGAGTTTAAGTGAATTCCCCCTTGTTCCTATAATTGAGCTCAAGGAGAAAAGTTCCTTGGTATCCACCCTATTTATCCCGTGCAGACATTTGTGTGTCTCAGTCACATTACCCCTTTCCCTCCTTTTCTTGAGGGTATAAATGTCGAAGTCCTGCAGCCTCAACTCATACGTCTTGTCCCATAGTCCATGGTCATCTTAGTTGCCCTGTGCTATACTGCCGCCAGTTTGTCACAGTCTCTCTTCAGGTATGGATTCCAGTACCTTGCATAGCATTGGAGGTGACCTGTACACCTCCCGGCTTCTACTGCTTATCCCCCTCCCTGTGCATCCCAGTATCCTGTTTACCTTACCCAGAGCCCTGTTACAGTGTGCTGTTGTTTTCAGGCTCTCCAATATCATGACCCCTTGCCTAGGTCCTTGTCCTCCATAGTGCTTTCTAGCATTCCTATCCTTTTCCCAGTATAAATCACTTCACATTTTTTTGTGTTGAAGTTCAGCTGCCAGATCTTGACCAGCTTTCTAACCTGCCCAGATCCTCTGAGTTCCTTTATCCCATCCTCCATGTCCATCCTTGTTTAAATATTTCTGCTATCTGCAAAGAGGCAGATCTTACCCTTGATGCCTTCCCCCATGTTGCAGATGAACACATTGAAAAGGACTGGGCCCAACACTGACCCCTGTGGGACTCCACTTGTTACTTCCCTTATGTCTGAAAACTCCTATTAACCACTGTTCTTTGTATTCTTCCCCATAGCCAGATTTTCACCCAAGTTGCCAGTCTTATCTCCACCCCAAGTCCCTTAGCTTTTTGACCAGCCTCCTGTAGGGGGAAGTGAGTCAAAGGCCTTGCTGTAATCCAGGTATACCATATTAGCTGCCTGTACCCTGTTGCCTACCTAGGTCACCTAGTCAAAAAGGTTGATCAGATTTCGTGAACCCATGTTGTTTGGGGTCCTGTAGCCCATTTTCTTCCAGGATGTACACTAGTTCCTCCTTTAGTATAGACTCCGTAATCTTTTCCACTATAGATGTCAAGCTGATTGGCATGTAGTTCCCTGGTTCATCCTTCCTTCCTCCCATTCATGTGTAGCGGGACCACATCCGCTGTCTTCCAGTACCTAGGAACCATCCCAGTGCCAGCCGGCAGTTGAATATGTCTGCAATTGGCCCTGCTATCCCTTCCACTTCTTCCTTAAGCATCCTTGGGTGTAAGCCATCAGGTGCCATAGATTTATTTACTTTCAACTCTTTAAGCTTTGCCAGCACTCTTGTCCCGGAAATGTTGCCCATGCTGCTTGAGCACTTGCCTCCCCTTCCCCTCTTTACCCTACATTCTGGTAGTGGACCATCCTTTTCTCTTCCTGTCTTTAATCAGGAGGCAGTATAGCTTAATTGTTAAGAGCACCGAGCTGCAAATCTAAAGAACTGGGTTTGAATCCCATATCCTCTACTTGCATACTGCGTGACCATGAGCAAGTCACTTTACTTCCCTGTGCTCCTAGGACGCACCAGGAAACAAGACTCAGCTTAGTGTATCTTTCCTGGCAAAAAAATGTAAAATAAATAAATAAATAATTTTCAAGGTTCATGACATGTTTCTTGGTATGTACTTCCTGCTTTCCACTGGTGTCATTTGTTCTAACACTAACACTACCAGGAGATGATCACCAAGTGACTCCGACATTCTCTGCATTCTTACATTCTACACTTTATTCTGGTTCCAGGTAGCCAGCAGAACTCACTATTTTCTAAGCCCATTAGTGAACCCCTGTAATGAGTCCCCTTTGACTATCCTGTGTTTTGTTTTATTTAAGAGTGTTTGTTTTTAAGTGCCAAGTGTGTCATGAATATCTTCATTTCCCTGTCCTGTCAGTAGATTAAACTGATTCTTGACAGGTAGTGGGGCTTCTGCTGCTGTTTTGTGCATTCTCATTGGCTTGCTGCCTCCTCTTATCTGTTTTCCATTGTGATCCACTTTTAGTATAGTGTTCAATGCATCTTTCCTTCACTTTATGTCCCAGTTTTGTATTGTTTCTTGGCTTTACGGATTTTGTTTTTTTAGTTTGTACCCCCTAATTTCCTGACATGCACCTTTCTGCCAGTTCAACCCTCTCAGCCCCATCACCTGTCATCTCTGAGTACTTACCCTTAACTTCCTAAACCCCCATAGCTTGCCCCCCATGGCAGGGTCACTGAGGTTCCCAAATTCCCTTTGGAAGTCCTGCTCAGTGGATGAGGGTTCCTGGTCGGCAGTGCAGACCCTCTGAGGAACTCCAGCTTCATCGTGCTTTATACAGGGTGTTTTTCCTATTTCTGTCTTCCTGTCCCCAGAGAGAGAGATGCCTCTTGGGCTAGAACAACTGAGCATGTGCGTGCAGTGCTTGTCCATACTGCCATCAGGAGATATTCCACCCGCTCTGAGCAGCTATGGTTTGTACCACCATTTGTGGTCATCCAGGTGATGGTAGCTGAGTGGAGCATACTGCCCTTCCTCCTTGGAGGAGGGGCGCATTCTCTGGGACCCCCAGTTCTCCTCCCCCTCATCCGGCTCGCCATGATCCGGATGCGCCTCTGAATCTGGATCACCAGCATCATAGGTAGTAGTGCTGGTGCTTCACTGATAGACTAACTCTGCCTTACCGATTACAGAGCTGCAACAAAAAGCAGAAAAGGTGAGTTATTGCCTTTAAACCCTAAGTGGGTGGATAACCATCAGCTGGGGAGGACTCAATAATTTGTGCAATTTTCCTTTAAGAATTTCAGTTAGAGTGTCATACCCAGGTTGACAGTATGAGTACTGTGTCCAGTTCTGAGGCCACATCTTCGGAAGGGCATAGAGCAGAGGCTGTGCAGTGGAGGGCAACTAAAATAGTGTAGGGTCTGCATAAGAAGCCCTATGAGGAGAGACTAAAGGACCCCAATATGTACATTCTGGAAGGGATGAGGGATATGATAGAGATCTTTAAATATCTCACAGGAGTAAATAAGGTACAGGAGGGAAATATTTTTTCAGAAAAAAAGGAGCTCAAGGACAAGGGGACATGCAGTGAAGCTGGAGGTGGTAAATTCAGGAGAGATGTGAGAAGTACTTCTTCACTGAAAGATTTGTGGAAGCCTGAAACAGGTGGAGGTGGTGGGGGCAAAAACAGTGGTAGGGTTCAAGAATGCATGGGATAGGTGTAATGGAATCTTAGTGAAATGTAAGGGGGGAGCCAGAGATCAAGTAAGGTCTGCTGTTACGAAGGGAAAATAACGGGCAGACTGGGTGGGCCAAGCAGTCCTTATCTATGGTCAAATTCTGTTTCCGTTTCCATGTTAAGGGAGGCACAAAGGGGGAATTATTTGCTATAGCAGATTGGGGCTGCTAACCTTAATGTAGGGAGCCCCACATTTAAAGGACAACATACTGGAGAGGCTGGAGACTTAAGACAATGTTTCCATGATGTTTTGTGTGTGCCCTTTGTGGTAATGAATCTCTGGCAATCAAACAAATCCAGTTTAAATGACCATCTTCTTCTTCTTCTTCTGCATGAAAGTGGTCATTCTTAACAGGTAGTTTTTTCATGACCCCTCACAATGACAAACTTATTTCCTTGTAAGCAGTGACAGAAGTGTCACTCTGACCATGCTATACTTCTGAGTTCACAGTCATAGGCAGACCACTTCCTTTATGATGGGAAAGACATGACTTGTGAAAAAAATAGATCTTTCTTTCTGGTTGCCTCTGAGCAAGCAAACACCCAATGGCTGTCACTTAGGCATCCATGTAGAACATAGTGTCTGGTATCTTAGCTCTAGTACTTCACTGCAGAAGGCATCACCGTGCTGTGAGCATCTCTCCTCAATAATCAACTCAGTGACAGAGATCGAGGGTTATCTGTTACTTCTTGGCCTATAGACTTCACAGTATCCATTCTGCAACTGCCCCACCACATTCGCTAAGTGGTCTACTTTCTTGAGCAATGCAGGATATTCAGATCCGTGTTCAGCACCTTTAACAGACACACACACACACACACAAAAAAAAAGTAGATAAACATGTGGGGAGTAGTGCAATGTAATGGCTGTGGGGCAGCAGTCTTCCGGGAGTCTTTCTGGAGGCTGAGATGCTGCCCTATTTGCAGACAACTCTCTGTCCTGAGGGAGGAAGTTGCCCATCTTCAGGCCACACTGGACAGTAGTAAGGGAACCTTCCCCCAGGTCACACTGGACGGTAGGAAGGGAACCTCCCCCATCCAGGGAGCACCAGAGCCACTGCCACTACCTCAGAGGTTGTGAAGAAAGCACAGCAGTTGGACCACAGTGGGCTCAGGGAGGGTGAGGATGGTGGAACAGAGGCACACCCAGTCAGTTGTTCCACACCACAATCCATACACCATTCTGGGGGAGCATAGCTCCCCTATGGATGCACCACAGAGGAGACTAAGGAGGCTGAGGACAACTGTCACAAGGGAGGCCCACAGGAAGGAGGCAGAGGACACCACAAGGAAAAGAAGCAGCTCCTGGTGGGGACTCAATTAGTGGAGGGAATGAGGGGAGCAGAGAAACTGAAGTAAGGTGCCTGCCTGGTGCCATGGCTTGGAGAGACAGGAAGCGCATCCTCAAGATCACGAGAACAGCTGCAGGGAGTCGAGCTGGACGCCATTGTCCACCTAGGGACAAATGACTTGGCTCATCATGAGATTAGAGCAGTGCAGAAGGACTTTGTAGAATTGGGAGGGCCTAAGTCAAGTAGCACACACAATATCCTTCTCTGAGGTGCTGCCTGTCAATGGCATGAGTGGAGGCGAGGTACTTTGCACCATGCAATTTAATGAATGGTTGAAAAAATGGTGTGGAGCACAGGGTTTGGTTTCATTGGGGACTGGGGTTCCACCTGGAGGGACACCAGCCTATACTGGCAGGATGGTCTGCATCTGTTCAGGAAGGAACAAGTCTTTGAGCAATTGGTTTAAATGCTTCATTGGCAAGCTTTAAACTAGTCAAGGGGAGGCACTGATAACAGCAGGAAAATCCCAGCCTCCCTACAAAACAGGGTACTAAATGAGAAAAGACCGAGGTAGAAAGGTCAGTGGGGATGCTGCAAAGAAGGTAAAGCCATCAAAAATGGAGAGCAATGAGTACCAATGCCTGTAGTCTGAGTAACAAGCTTCCTCAATTAGTGGCCTTGATGGAGGAGGAACATCTGGATATCGTGGCAGTCACAGAAACATGGTACCCACAAAACCATGACTGGGCGTAAACATACCAGGATACACTATCTACAGGAGGGACAGGGAGGGTAAAAGAGGAGGAGGAGTAGCTCTTTACATAAGGGAAGGAATCAAAGCAACAGAACAAAAGGGAAAACAGGGAGGAGAAGAAGCACTGTGGGCAAATTTGGAGACCGGCAATGGCACCACAATCCGCACAGGGGTTGTATACAGACCCCCCTTCTCAGGGGAGGAAATGGACAAGGAAATGATAGAAAGAATACTTAGAATGGCAGAAAAAGGGAGATATTGCTGATGGGTGATCTGAATATGCCAGATGTTAACTGAGTGCAGTTGCAGCAGCCACTTAAGAGTGGGGTTATTCTAGATGCCCTACAGGGGCGGCCTAGACAACTAGTATTGGAACCCACCGAGAGGGAGCAATCTTAGACCTGGTTCTCTCAAATGGAGATGGAGAGAGGATCACAGATGTAGAGTGGGTAGCCATCTGGGAACTAGCGACCATCGAACAGTATGGTTCACAATAAACACAGCAATAGAGTCAAGCCATACAAAGTCAAAAGTACTGGACTTTAGGAGGGCTGACTTTGCCAAAATGGGTGAGTGCCTAAGGAATGCACTAGCAAATGGGCAGGAAGGAGGGGTGGAAGAACAATGGGGAATAATAAAAACTGCCATCACAGAGGTAACAAGCCTTTGTGTGAAGCAAATAAACAAAACGAAACGATGTAAGAAACCGCTATGGTTCTCAAAGGAAGTGGCAGTGAAGGTTCAAGAGAAAAAGAAAGCATTCAGGAAGTACAATGAATCACAGAAGAAGCAGGACAGAGAACTGTATCAGTTAAAGCAAAGGAAGCTGAGAAGGCAGTCAGAACAGCAAAGGCCCAAACCGAGGAAGAGATAGCCAACTCGGTTAAGAAGCGGATAAACCTTTTATGGGTACATCAGGGAGCGAAGGAAGACCAAAGGAGGGATAGTGAGGCTTAATGAAGGGAGGGAGGGTGGGCAGAGGGTGACTGTGAAAAGGCAGAGATACTAAACAAATATTTTGCTCAGTATTTACAAAGGAAGAGGGGGGTACCTAAAACAAACAGTAGAAACACTCTGGATACAGAAGTTGATACCAAGCCATTTACAGAAGAAAGAGTTCTGAAAGAACTCTTAAAACTGAAGGTGGACAAAGCAATGGAGCCTGATGGGATTCATCCCAGAATTCTAAAAGAACTAAGGGTAGAACTAGTGACACCACTGACTACCCTCTTTAACAAATCATGGGAGGATGGGTGGTACCCGAGGACTGGAGGAGGGCAGATGTGATTCCCTTCACAAAAGTGGGAGCAAGGCAGAAGCAGAAAACTACAGACCTGTTAGTTTAACCTCAGTGATAGGGAAAATGATGGACTCACTTCTGAAGGAAAAGAATTGTCAGTATCTAGAGGCCAGGGGGCTGGGACCCAAGGCAGCATGGATTCACAGTGGGAAGGTCATGCCAGGAGAATCTGATAGATTTCTTTTACTGGGTGACCAAAGTAGTAGATCAGGGAGTGGCTGCGGACATAGCCTACCTAAACTTTAGCAAGGCATTTGACACAGTCCCACACAAAAGATTAATATACAAGTTAGCCAGCCTGGGAGTGGGTCCCAAGATGACAGCCTGGGTAAAGAATTGGCTGGAGAATAGGACACAGAGAGTAACAGTAACTGGAGTTCACTCTGAAGAAAGGGGGGTTACTAATGGGGTACCGCAGGGTTCAGTATTAGGACCGGTCCTCTTCAATGTCTTTATAAGCGACATTGCAGAGGGACTGGAAGGAAAAGTATGTCTCTTTGCAGATGACACAAAGATCTGCAACAGAGTTGATGCACAAGGTGGGGTGGAAAGGATGAGAAGGGCTTGGCAAGGTTAGAGGAATGGTCAAATGTATGGCAGCTTAGATTCAATGCTAAGAAGTGCAAGGTAATGCACCTGGGAAACAAAAACCCAGGGGAAGAGTACACAATGGGGTGAGATACTAACAACAACAAAAATGGAAAGGGACCTGGGGGTAGTCATATCAGATGACCTAAAGGTGGGCAAGCAATGTGAGAGGGCAGCAAGGAGGGCTGGGGGGATACTGGGATGCATAGGGAGAGGCATCACCAGTAGAAAACAAGAAGTTATTATCCTCTGTACAGACAGCTGGTGAGACCACATCTGGAGTACTGCGTGCAGTTCTGGAGACCCAGTCTCCGCAAAGACATAGACAGGATGGAAGCTGTCCAGAGGAGGGCAGCTAAAAAATGGTTGCAGGGTCTGCACTGGAAGACATATGAAGACAGACTTAGGAGCTTATATGTATAGCCTCGAGGAAAGGAGGGAGAGGGGACATGATAGAAACTTTCGGCAATTTCAAGGGAATCAACGAAGTCCAAGAGGGCAGCATCTTTCAAAAAGAGGTGCAAGAACAAGGGGACACAATTTGAAAATGGTGGGGGGTGGGCTCAGAGGTAATTTGGAAGTATTTTTTCACAGAGAGGGTTGTGGATGCATGGAATGGCCTTCGGAGGAGGTTGTGGAGTCAAAAACAGTGGTGGAATTCAAGCATGCATGGGACAGTCATAAGGCAATTCTAGGGGTTGGGGGTAGGACAAAGTAGACTGCTGGTTAACTAGGATCTGCAGCTTATCCATTAGGTAGGGAAATGGGCAGACTGGGTGGGCCAAGCGGTCCTTATCTGCTGTCAAATTCTATGTTTCTGTGTTTCATGGACTGGCACCATGTAAGGGAATCATGGACAGTAGATGGTGGTTTGACTGGTGCAAGGAATTTGGCTACTGGAGGATTAATCACCTGCTGCATGAACTGGGCTCACTCACAATGGCTTGCAATCTGGGCTTCATCCTCAGTTGTGGTTGCTCCAAATTTCTGGGCTCCAGTTTTTTTTTCTTATACAGTTTTTTACCCATGGTCAGCATGGGCTGACTTTCTCAGTCCTGCCCGGCCCCCTTCCCCTCTGGTGACCATCTCAGCCCCACCCAACCAGACTCACAGACCCCCACAGGTTGCCCCCACCTCCCTTGGTGGGGCCAGGTGGTGGAGGGCCATCTTCCTCCTCCCTCCCAGGGATTCGTAAGTCCAGTGAGTAAAGCAGTGGCATGGGATGGAGGGCTGATGGTGGGATTTCATGTAGTCCATGCCAACTCCTTTTCTTTTCCCTACCCTGCTCCCAGCCATGGCAACATGTGATGCATGTGTGCATGGAGGTGCACATATGTCATGAAATAGGTGGCACCCTCCCAGGAAATCTTTGCCATCCCTAGCACGGTGCTACCCCCAGGCCTCCACCTGGTGGCAGCTAAGTAACGAGATGACCTGCCACCCCACTCCGGGAGAGGAGAGCTGTCTGTTGGACACTCAGTCCTCCCCCCACCTGCCAATACCCGGCAACCTGTGCTTGTTCCCCAACACATGTCACTGGCATGGCAGGAGGCGAGGTGCTCAGCACTACAGCCCTCCATGCCACTGGGCCAGCTTTTCTCAGCTCTAAGTAAGCAAGAATACCCTCCAGGGTGGGCAGTATTGGGCAATACCAGCCCACCCAGGGGTGTAATGAGGCCTGAAACCACAAGCAGAGGGCCTTATAGCCCCTGGAAGGTCCAGTATTGCCTAATACTGCTCACCCTGGAGGGTATTATTACTACTCTTAGAAAATGGCCCCATGTATTTTTTATGTTTGAAAAAAATGTATGTGAAAGTGTTAACACTTTTTTTTTTTTTTAAATAAAATAGTTCATCTGCCTGCATATGAATACTGTGCTTTATTTTTCACGTACAGAGTTTTGACCTACTGGGGCTTTCGTAGTTGCAGCAGGTTTTCATGGTTACCTGCCCGCCACCACACTCACAATTTTAATATTACTGTTTTGTTTTATTTTATTATTCATTGATTGTATTACTTGAGTTGTACCATGCGCTCTTTTTGGTGATAGTGTAGAATACCAGGTATGCGTAGGACCTATGCTATTGGCGTAGAGCTCACGTCACACTATTTGGTACAGTCACATGTTTCTTTACTTTTTGTTTATTTGGGTTGGGATTGGCCCCCACACCATGCTGTAAAAAAAAAACCAACAAAAACAATGGGTTGTGTGGTGGGGGGAGAAGCCCCCCAACTTAAATAAACTGACAACCAAGTATGGTACGTGATCAAAGCAGTGCTGTATTCAGGAATCTTTTATGGCAATCTTCTTAGGTGTACCTGGTATTCTACACTATGGCCAACGGGTGGAAAATTAGGGGCTCGGGCGTTGAGCTGGTGAGCCAAGATCAGCACTACTGCTCTGAATAAAAGTGTGTATGTGTGATTTTTTTCTTTTATATAATTTTATTTTATTTATTTATTAGAATTTTGGATAAATACTTTTGAGCCAATGGCTCTTTCACAAAAGTTCCACGTCAATATACAAAGAATAGAAGTACAATTTGTGTGAGATTAGCAGGCAAGCAGTTGGAATACAAGTTTCAGTACGTGGCATATGTGGTCTAAAAGCTACAGGTAATATAATTAACAGAACAACACAACCAAGCATACATTTAAGAATAATGAGTCACAGCAAACAATATTTCAAACAACATGAAGTCTTGCTATATTATGACATATGCAGTATAACCCCAGGTTGGAACTGCTCCGGAGGTGAAAGAGTTAACTTTCCATGCAGGGCATGGAACCTTGAGCGTGAGCTCAGTCGAACACTCTGTCTGTTGTAGCTCAAACTTAAACTGTCAGATTCTTTACTCCGCCTCACTGAACAGTCGCTCCAGAGATTTCTCCTGCTGCTCGGTTCATTTGTCGGTTAAAATGTGTAATTCTCGGTTTATTTACCGAAATTAAACCTCAATCGGTTGGTTCAAGCTCTGTCTGTGGTATTGTAAGTAATAGCTAGGCTTACGTTTATTTTCTTCTGTGTGGACTTGTAAACGTCTTTTTCGGTTCGGTTTGAACCGATCAGATTGGTTTTAAATTAACTTTCTAGTCCTTTAGAGTGCAGTTCCCGGTTCTTATCGGTTCTAAAAAAAACCGGATTTTATTACGTTTTTTTCCACGACCCGTGACACGGTTGGGAACCGATAAGAGAGTCTTGCTTGGTGGATTGCCACTAACGGCAAGTTTTGGTTAGGCTGGCACTATGTCTGAGAAACCCAAAAGAAAAACCGGACCCACTGGGTTTCAGCACTGTGGCCTCTGTGGGGAAACCTTTGCTAAGGCTGACCCACACACCACCTGTGTATATTGTCTGGGTTTTGACCACCTCAATGCAGACTGCCAGATTTGTAAGAATTTTCCTGCTGCCACCGTGGAAAAGAGAGTTGGTAGGCTCAAAGAATGGGAGGCCAAAAAGTCCGCTGACCCGGATGGCCAGCCCGGTTCGGTTCCAACCGAACCTGAGGGAGTGCCCTCTGACCAGGGCGATACTTTCTCAGGCAAACAAAGAGCCAGCTCTGAGGGGCCGGTTCCAACTAAAAGGGCTAGAAAGTCAGCTAGTGTGGAGCCAAAAGTTCTTTCTCCAACCGCTGAAGAAATAGCTAAAGCTATTCAAATTGTCCAGTCTCTTTCCCCGGTTCCGTCCGAACCGACACCATCAGGGAAGCACTCGGTTCGGACGGTTCCACCGGTTCAAGATTATGATTTTGAGGATTTTTATGAACTGGAGAAAGGGGAGAAGGGGTATGAGGAGAGTGAATGTGATTTTGAAGGTCTGGATGTGCCCATTGAACCGGACTTCTCTCCAGACAGACCTTCAGGGGTCCCCCCCTCCCCCCAGGCTATCTGAGTCCCCTTCTCATTTTATGTTCTATAAGAAAGTTGCTGAAACTCTCCAACTCCCTGTTGAGGAAGCAAGAAGAGCCTGATTATGTGGAAATGATGGATATTCCAGAGTCTAGGAGATGGTCTATTCTCTTGCATAAATCCTTTAGGAAACAGACAGTAAAATTTCTAAAAACTCCTCACTCTATCCTTCCTGTCGATAAAAGGATGGACAAGAGGTATACATTATCAGTCTGTGATACGGAGTTCCTCTCTCAGCAATGCAGCCATGTGGGGGTAGTGCAGGCTGCAGCCTGTGACAAGGCTAATATTCCTCTAGCCTCTCACCCTCCTGAAAAGGATTCCAGGAGGATGGATGCCATGGCAAAGAAACAGTACATGGCAGCATCTTTGGGACTCAGACAGGCAAATTATATGGCTTATGCAGCTAGGTACCAGAAATCCAGATGGGATACTGTGCTGGCCCTAGCAAAACAGGCCCCTGACCAGCTTGCCAGGAGCTGGAGCAGGTGGCTCGGATGGTATTGAGGCATCAAGGTGCAATTTCATGCTGTAGTAGACTCTAATGATGTTTCATCAAGAGTCATGGCTACATCTGTGTCTCTTCGCAGAATGGCCTGGCTCAGATGTACTGCCCTGTCTGGGATACTCAGTCTAAGGCTATGGATTTTCCTGTTGTGGGCAATTCTCTGTTTAGGAGCAGACAGAGAATTATGTGAAGAAAATGGATGCGTATAGGACCACCTATAGGAGTGCACAGGCCAAAGAAAGGCAAGCCACTCCTCAAAGGCAGCATGTCAGGGGCAGGCCTTTTCATAGGCCTTTTTACCAAGCCCAGGCCTCCTCTTCTGCTTATGCCCAGAAGGGGTTCTTTAGAGGAAAAGGCAGAAGGGGTTCTAGTAAGCCTGCTTCTACCCCTCAACCCAAAGCCCCTGCAAAACAGGCTCCCTGATGGGGTGGCCAGGGCTGATTCTCCACTACCGGTAGGGGGAAGGCTGGCTTACTTTGTCCAGGACTGGAAGTCTTTAACATCAGACAAGTGGGTCCTGGAAGTAGTAAGCCAGGGACTGGTTCTCAGCTTCAAAAAATTTCCGAAGATGAGAGCCAGGTCCTTTCCACCTGCAAATCCGTCAGAGGCATTTGCCCTGGAAACAGAAGTTTCTTTCCTCCTGGCTCTCAGAGCTGTGGAAAGGGTTCCACCCCTACACCAAGGAAAAGGGTTGTACTCCAGGTGCTTTCTTACCCCAAAAAAGACAGGAGAATGGCGGCCCATCCTGGATCTCAGGTATCTAAACAAGCACCTTTTAAAACCAAAGTTCAAAATGGTGACTCTGGGAATTATTTTACTCTCTCTAAGGCCAGGGGACTGGCTAGCCTCCCTGGACCTCAAGGATGCCTACTTCCATGTTCTCATCAGAAGCTCCCATCAAAAGTACCTCAGATTTGAACTGCCCTCAGGCCATTACCAGTTCAGAGCAATGCCTTTCGGCCTCACCTCAGCCCCGAGGGTGTTCATAAAATGCCTGGCAGTAGCAGTTGCTCACTTAAGAAGGCAAAAGATTGCCATCTTTCCTTATCTGGACGACTGGCTCATTGTAGGCCAGTCTCCAGACCAGGTCACACTACACCTACAAGTAACTCAGCAACTGCTTACATCTCTAGGTTTCCTTCTCAGTCTTCCAAAGTCAGTTCTGGAGCCTGTCCAGGTGCTCACCTTCATAGGTGCAGAACTGAACACAAAAGAAGCCAGAGCCTTCCTCCCTCTGGAAAGAGCAAGGACTTTGGTCTCTCTGGCCTCTTCTTTTACCCTGCAGGTCTCTCGACCAGCAAGGCATTTTCTACAGCTCCTGGGGCACATGGCTGCTTCTACAGCAGTAGTGCAGGGAGCAAGATTTCAGATGAGGGACATCCAGTTCCATTTGAGAGCCTTTTGGTCTCAAAGGACAGATCCTCTAACCAAATTGATCCCAGTAACTCGAACCCTGATCCAGGCCCTTCAGTGGTGGCAGGACCAGAGCAATCTGAGACAGGGGGTTCCCTTCACTCCCCAGTCTCACTCTTTGACTCTTACTACAGATGCATCCCTCTTGGTGGGGGGAGCTCACATGGGCGACCTTACTACCCAGGGGTTGTGGTCCCCTCAGGAATCTCTGCTGCACATCAATTTGTTGGAACTCAGAGCAGTTTTTCTAGCACTCCAGGTTTTTTCCACATCTGTTCAGAACAAGGTTGTTCTGGTCAGAACAGACAATACCACTACAATGTGGTACATCAACAAGCAAGGGGGGCACTCGGTCTACGGCCTTGTGCACCGAAGCAATGAAGTTGTGGTCTCTGGCTTATTCTCTGAAAGCCTTCCTTATGGCAGTTCACCTCCCAGGCAAGGACAATGTCCTAGCGGATGCTCTCAGCAGGATTTCCCTGGGCCATCACGAATGGGCACTGGATCCCCTAGTACTGAAGGTAGTATTTGCCAGATGAGGCACCCCGCAGATAGATCTCTTTGCAGCCCCAGACAATCGCCAACTTCCCCTTTTTTGCTGCAGGCCCCCAGTGTTGGGCTCAGTCCCTCTGGATGTCTTCCTACTCAGTTGGGAAGGGAAGTTTCTCTATGCTTTTCCCCCCTTCCCTCTTCTCTTCAAGGTGCTAGTCAAAATCAGATCTCAACCCTGCAAAATGATCCTGATTGCTCCAGATTGGTCCAGGCAGCCCTGGTACCCACTCCTCATGTTCTTAGCAGTCCACTTTCCCCTGTGTCTTCCCAGGAATCACAACCTGTTAACCTGTGCCCAGGGGAGAGTTTGGTATCCGAACTTCAAATCTCTCAATCTCAAGGCATGGCTCTTGAAGAGTTAGAGTTTGCTGACCTTCACCTTTCCCAAGGTGCATTGGATATCTTGAAGGCCTCTAGGAAACCTTCCACCAGGGCTACTTATAATTCAAAATGGAAAAGATTTTCCATATGGTGTGCTGGTAAGTATATTTCCCCAGAATCTGTTGACATGTCCACGATCCTGGATTATTTGGTGCATTTGAATTCTTTGGGGCTGAGACCAGCTACCCTAAAAGTGCACTTGGCAGCCGTGTCAGTCTTCTTATCAGCAGGTAAGCCTTCTTCTTTTTCAGCTCACTCTGTGTTCTCCAAGTTTTTTAAAGGGTCGCTTCATACCAACCCTCCGTTCAGGGACCCTGCCCCTGCTTGGGATCTTAATATTTGCATTGCCCAGCTTATGCAACCCCCTTTTGAGCCATTGTCTTCAGCAGAGCTTAAGTACTTGACTTGGAAAACTGTGTTTTTGGTAGCCATCACCTCTGCCAGGCGCATAAGTGAGCTGCAAGCATTGTCAGTGGAGCCTGATTTTATCTCCTTTCACAGAGAAAAGGTGGTCCTCAGGACTAACAGAACGTTTTTGCCTAAGGTGGTTTCAGACTTCCACCTTAATCAATCCATGTCTCTTCCTGTGTACTTCACTGACCATTCCTCCTCTGGCGAGAGGAGATTGCACATTTAGATGTCAAAGAGCCCTTAGTTACTATATAGAGCGTACCAAGAGTCACAGGTTTGAATCCCTCCAATTGTTCCTCACTTATGGTGAGGTTGGTAAAGGGAAACCTGCCACTAAAAGATCCATTGCCAGGTGGATTGTCTCTTGTATCCAATTTTGCTATGAAAAACTGGGTAAGATTCCTCCCTCAGGCCTGAGGGCTCACTCTACCAGAGGTACAGCTGCGTCTCAGGCTGCTGCCAGGGACATCCTTATCCTAGAGATATGTCAAGCAGCTATCTGGAAAACAGTTCACACTTTTACTAAGCATTACTCTCTGGATATCCAGGCTAGGAGTGATGCTCGATTTGGCACAGCTGTGCTTCAGAGCCTATTTCCTAAGTAGGTTCTGTCCCTCCTCCATTGAGGTACTGCTGTGTAATCTGCATATGTCATAATATAGCAAGACTTCATGTTCTTTGAAGAAAAAATTACTCACCTTAGTAATGTTGTTTTTCTAATGGAGTCTTGCTATATTATGACCTCCCCCCGGCCTGCCCCTCTCAGAACCTCTATTTTTGGGATGTGGGTGGGCAGTGCAATGTTGGCACTTCATAGATGCCCACTTTATTTTCACCCTTTCTTAGGGAGCTTAGATGTTATGCTTTATTTTCCTTTCTTGAATCCCCTGACTTGAGTCTTTGTTTTGGGATCAAGAACAAAAATGTGTTTTTGTAGTTAGTAGCCAGTGGGCTAGTGTAGGTTTACAGCTTCCACACAGAACCTTAGTGAGTTTTTTTTTTGCTCTTAAAGATCTGACAGTTTAAGTTTGAGCTACAACAGACAGAGTGTTCAACCGAGCTCGCGCTCAAGGTTCCATGCCCTGCATGGAAAGTTAACTCTTTCACCTCCGGAGCAGTTCTAATCTGGGGTTATACTGCACATGTCATAATATAGCAAGACTCCATTAGAAGAAACAACATTACTAAGGTGAGTAATTTTTTTCTTACATGAATTAAAGCTGCCAGAAGAGCACTGTTAAAGGGAAAGGTGGAGTGGAAAAATTGAGTTGCTACCAGTTGTGCCAGGTAGCGTAGGAAAGTGGGAAAGAGAGTGGGCATAGAGGGGGTAACTGGGGGAGGGAGGTAGAAGGAGAAGTGGGGGAGGCAAGGATTGGGGAACTTGGCAACAGCGGGTGGGGCGAGCAGATAAGAAAAGGGAAAGGGGAAGGGAGTTGAAGGAGGATAAGAGAGTAAGGTGGTGGACCAGGGCTAGGGAGAGAGGCAGGGGTATGGAGGGGTGAGGGTGGTGGCAGGCAGAGGTGGGGATAGTAGAGAGGTGTGAAGAACAGGAGTGACTGCCAGGGAGGTTAGGAGAAACAGTCACTGGTGGCTCTGGACACAAGCGTTTGACGTAGCTTGTGTTTGATCTAGCAGAAGGTGCCTAAGTTGGTGAGTTTGCTGCCCAGGGAGTTAAACATCTTAGGGGCTCTTCCTTCAAAAGACCACTGGCCTTGGGTGGTGTGACAGCAGGGAACAGATAGAGAATAGTTGTCAGAGCTTCTTATGTAATGGGAGCGGTTGGCTTGGGTTAAGAGAGACTGAACCCCAGGGGGAATGAGTCCCACCAATGACTTTTTTGCTAGTAGGCAGGTTTGGAAAGTATTCCTTCCCTGAAGTTGCAGCCAGTTTGACTGTTCGTAGAGGCTGCAGGTATGGGTGCAGTGGGCAGCAACAGTAAGGAGTCTACAGGCCCTATTCAGCACTGTAATGATTCGCCGTAGTGCTGTAGCTGTGGCTGCTCCGTAGATAACAAACCCATAACCAATGATGGAGACAATAGAGCTGTGTATTGCTAGTTTAAGGGCATCAGGTGACAGACAGTGTCTATGCTTATAGAGAAAGCCTATATGGATATCTATGGATTTTGCAACTGAATCGATATGGCTGGAGAAGGACAGAATCGGGTCCAGGGTTACACCAAGGTATTTGAAAGTCTGCATCTGGTTCAGGGTCACACCCGAGCTGTTTTTGATAGCCAACTGTTGGTGTTTATGTTTGTTATGTGTGCCATGGAATAGCATAGTCTTTGTTTTTTTGTACTTCAGCACTAGTTTCTGTGAGACAAACCAGGCCTCAACTTGCGTGAAACTTTCCTGCAGTTGTTTCTCCAAGAGGGAGGGGTCAGAATTCTTAGAAAAAATCACTGCGTCGTCAGCATACAGGATAATGTTTTTATCATAGGCAGAAGAGAGATTGTTCAGGAAGGCACTGAAAAGAAAGGAAAAAGAACTGAACCAACAAATCATCAAGCAGGGCAGTAATATCAGATGGGGGGGCAAGTCTGTCGCTTAACGAGAAGAAAAAAAATGGCGGCTGGCGACTTTTAAAATTTAGGGTGGCCCAAGGACACCTGAAGTAATGGGGCACCCTGCATGAGTACTTGTTTTTTAGTGGGCTCTAATGGAAAATACCCGCCCACTAATGTGACTGTCCTAACCAATCGGAATGCCAGAATTTACTTTGTCATTTTTTAATCTAAAGTAAGGGTTACTGGCCAGATATTTTCCTTCAAAACATTTCCTTGTGAACAGCCTCTTCACTGTACCCTGAGAAAGTCTGGCATGTAGAAGTACCAAGTTCACTAGTGTACATGGCTAAGTTGGGGAACCAGATGGCTCTGTAGATTGGTAACAGGTGAAGCAGCCTTTCACGTTTAGGTCACTGGTTCAAATGCATCCCAGTTTGGTAATGGCCGAAAGCCATCATCACCTGAGGGCTGTTCAGCGGCTTAGGTAAAATGACTTGTGGTGGTCTCAGTCCAGTTCCCAGTGGGTAGGTCACAACATCACAAAACCCCCAACACAACTGCCACCCTTGTTGGTAGTCTGACATGTGAGGCAAAGGACTGAATAAGCATGAAGTCTGAACTACCCTCTCACCTATATGTGGCTCCCTTCTTGACAGCATTGAGGTGCATTAGTGGGGCAGTGTGTGGGAAAGCTTGCGCTGTGATTGCCTGTGCAGTACCCATCGTGTGGGTAAGCAGAGGGCTCCAGTTTTGAGTGGTGTCAATCCAGGACCTTCCACAAGCATGAAATTCACACACACAAAGTGTGCCAGAGTAAATGTTCCACCTGGTTGTGGGGCCGTACATTTAAAGAGGGGGGTTCCAGTCACCTGCCAGAAAAATTACAGCTGACATCAGCAGACCTGTGTTACACAACATGCCAAGAAAACCTGAATTTCGAGCCATTCTATCCTTTATTACTGCAGGTAATTATATGAAAACTGTCCCTTACTGTTCCTTTAAAGCTGAGGTGAACTCTGGAACTGAAGTCAAAAATGCCATGTTTATGACATCACAGTCTGTTACTGAGGAAATGACTATAATGTCACAAGCAGTGTATGATATACTATGATGTCACAAGCAGTGTATCATGATGTCAGTTCCAGACTCCGCCTTAGCAGTGAGTACATTGTACAGGACAAAAGTCCTTTATTTTTTTTTCCATTATCTGTTCAAACAACATGAAGTCTTGCTGTATTCTGACAATAGCAGTGAGTCCCAACCTTCGAACTGCCCCGGAGATGAAAGAGTTAACTTTCCATGCCAGGCATGGAACGCTGAGCTCGAGCTCGGTTGAGACTCTGTCTGTTGCTGTTTGAACTCAAACTGTCAGATTCTTTACTCCGCCTCACTGAACAGTCGCTCCAGAGATTTCTCCTTCTGCTCGGTTCAATTTGTCGGTTAAAGTACCGCTTTTCTCGGTTTTCGACCAAATTTAAACCGTAACCTGTCGGTTCAGTCTCTGTCTGTGGTATTTGTGAGTACTAGATAGGTTTATATTATTTTCTATTCTGTGTGGAACTTGTAAACGGTTCATCGGTTCGGTTTGAACCGATCAAGTTGTTGAAAAATCTTTATCTGTACTTTTAGTATGTGGTTACCGGTTCTTATCGGTTCTAAAAAAAAACGGATTTTATTACGTTTTTTTCCACGACACGTGACACGGTCAGGAACCGATAAGAGGGTCTTGCCTGGTGGATTGCCATTAAAAGGGTAAGTTTGGTTAGGACTGGCACAATGTCTGAGAAACCCAAAAGAAAAACCGGGCCCACTGGGTTTCAACACTGCAGTGTGTGTGGGGAAGTCTTTGCTAAGGCTGACCCCCACACCACCTGTGTTTTGTCTGGGTTTGACCACCTCAATGCAGACTGCCAGATTTGTAAAATTTTCCTGCAGCTACCCTGGAAAAAAGAGTTTGTAGGCTCAGGGAAAGGGAGGCCAAAAAGTCCGCTGAACCGGATGGCCAGCCTGGTTCGGTACAAACCGAACCAGAAGGAGTGCCCTCTGACCAGGGCGAGACTTCTTCGGGCAAAAGGAGATCTGATTCTGAGGAGTCGGTTCCAGCTAAGAGAACAAGAAAGGAAAAATCAGCTGGTGTGGATCCAAAACTTTCTTCTCCAACCGCTGAAGAAATAGCCAAAGCGATAAAAGTTGTGCAGTCGCTTTCCCTGGTTCCGACCGAACTGGCACCATCAGGGAGGCGGTCGGTTCGGCCGGTTCCACCGGTTCAAGAGTATGATTTAGAGGACTATTATGAACCGGAGGAGGAGGAGGAAGAGGAGTATGAGGAAAGTGAATGTGGTTTTGAAAGTCTGGATGTGCCCACTGACCCGGACATCTCCCTAGACAGACCTTCAGGAGTGTCTCCTCCTAGGCTTTCTGAGTCCTCCTCCCATTTCCTGTTTTATAAAAAAGTGGCTGAAACCTTCCAGCTTTCTATGGAAGAAGCTGTGGATGACCAGGAGGAGCCTGACTATGTGGAAATGATGGATATCCCAGAGTCTAGGAGGCTGTCTATTCCCTTACACAAATATTTTGGGAAACAGACATTTAAGATTTTAGGACTCCTAATACCACACCTCCTGTGGATAAAAGAATGGACAAGAGGTATACATTGTCAGGCTCAGATATGGAGTTCCTTACACAACAATGCAGCCATGTTGGGGTAGTGCAGGCTGCCGCCTGTGATAAGGCAAATATTCCCTTGGCTTCACACCCCCAGACAAGGACTCCAGGAGGATTGATGCCATGGCAAAGAAACAGTACATGGCAGCATCCTTGGGACTCAAACATGCCAGCTATATGGCCTATACTGCTAAGTATCAGAAATCCAGATGGGACACTGTCATGGCTTTAGCAAAACAGGTCCCTGGCCAGCTTGCCAAGGAGCTGGAGCAGGTGGCTGCTGATGGTATTGAGGCATCCAAGGTGCAGTTCCATGCTGCAGTGAACTCCAATGATGTGTCATCTAGAGTCATGGCTACATCTGTGGCACTTCGTAGAATGGCTTGGCTCAGATGTACTAGCCTGTCACAGGATACCCAGACTAAGGCCATGGATTTTCCTGTTGTAGGTAATTCTCTGTTTGGGGAGCAAACAGAGAATTACATGAAGAAAATGGACGAATATAGGACCACCTATAGGAGTGCCCAGGCCAAGGAAAGGCAGGCCACTCCTCAGAGGCAGCATCCCAGGGGCAGGGGCAGGCCTTTTCATAGGCCTTTCTACCAAGCCCAGGCCTCCACTTCTGCCTATGCTCAGAGGGGGTTCTTTAGAGGGAGAGGCAGAAGGGCTACAAGCAGACCTGCTTCCACCCCTCAGCCAAAACCCCCTGCCAAACAGGCACCCTTATGGGTTTGCCAGGGCTGATTCTCCACTACCTGTAGCGGGCAGGCTGGCTTACTTTGTCCAGGACTGGAAGTCTCTAACATCAGACGAGTGGGTCTTGGAAGTAGTAAGCCAGGGATTGGTTCTCAGCTTCAAAATATTTCCAAAGCGGAGAACCAGATCCTTTCCACCTGCAAATCCCTCAGAGGCACTTGCCCTAGAGGCAGAGGTCTCTTCCCTCCTGGCTCTCAGAGCTGTGGAAAGGGTTCCATCCCTACACCAGGGCAAAGGATTGTACTCCAGGTGCTTCCTTACCCCAAAAAAGACAGGAGAATGGTGGCCCATCCTGGATCTCAGATACTTAAACAAGCACCTTTTAAAACCAAAATTCAAAATGGTGACTCTGGGAATAATTCTACCCTCTCTAAGGCCAGGGGACTGGCTAGTTTCCTTGGACCTCAAGGATGCCTATTTCCATATTCTCATCAGAAGCTCCCATCGAAAGTACCTCAGGTTCGAGTTGCCCTCAGGCCATTACCAGTTCAGAGCAATACCCTTCGGTCTAACCTCTGCTCCAAGGGTGTTCACAAAATGCCTGGCAGTAGTAGTTGCTTCTCTAAGAAGGCAAAGGATTGCCATCTTCCCATACCTGGACGACTGGCTCATAGTAGGCCAGTCCTCAGACCAAGTCAAGTTACACCTACAGATAACTCAGCAACTGCTCATCTCTCTGGGTTTCCTTCTGAATCTTTCAAAGTCAGTTCTAGAGCCTGTTCAGCTCCTCACCTTCATAGGTGCAGAGCTAGATACAGAAAAGGCCAGAGCCTTCCTTCCCCTGGACAGGGCAAGGACCCTTAGCACACTGGCCTCCTCTTTCACCCTACAGGTGTCTCGACCAGCAAGGCATTTTCTGCAGCTCCTGGGGCACATGGCTGCTTCTACAACAGTGGTGCAGGGAGCAAGATTTCAGATGAGGGACATTCAGTTCCATTTGAGAGCCTTTTGGTCTCAGAAAAAGGACCCCCTGACCAAACTGATCCCAGTGACTCGAACCCTGATCCAGGCCTTGCAGTGGTGGCAGGATCAGAACAATCTAAGACAAAGAGTTCCCTTTGCCACTCAGTCTCACTCTTTAATCCTTACTACAGATGCCTCCCTCTTGGGTGGGGGGGCTCACTTGGCGACCTGACCACCCAGGGTTGTGGTCTCCTCAGGAATCTCTGCTCACATCAATCTGTTGGAACTCAGAGCAGTATTTCTAGCACTTCAAGCTTTTTCCAAGTCTGTTCAGAACAAAGTCATTCAGATCAGAACAGACAATACCACTACAATGTGGTACATCAACAAGCAAGGAGGCACTCGGTCTATGGCCTTGTGCACAGAAGCAATGAAGTTGTGGTCTCTGGCTTATTTCCTGAACACCTCTCTCACAGCAGTACACCTGCCAGGCAAGGACAATGTTCTGGCAGATGCTCTCAGCAGGATATCTAAGTGCCATCACGAATGGTCACTGGATCCCCTGGTCTTGGAGGTGATATTCTCCAGATGGGGCACCCCACAGATAGATCTTTTTGCAGCTCCAGACAATCACCAACTTCCCCTTTATTGCTGCAGGCCCCCAGTGTTGGGCTCAGTCCCCCTGGATGCCTTAGTTCTCAGTTGGGAAGGGAAGTTCCTGTATGCTTTTCCCCCCTTCCCTCTCCTGTTTAAAGTACTAGTCAAAATCAGGTCTCAACCCTGCAAAGTGATCCTGATTGCTCCAGACTGGGCCAGACAGCCCTGGTATCCTCTCCTATTGTCCTTAACAGTCCATCTTCCCCTAGCTCTTCCCAGGAATTACAACCTGTTAACCTGTGCTCAGGGGAGGGTTTGGTACCCGAATCTCAAATCTCTCACTCTCAAGGCCTGGCTCTTGAAGAGTTAGAGTTTGCTGATTTACACCTCTCCCAAGGTGTTATAGATATTCTAAAGGCTTCTAGGAAGCCTTCCACCAGAACTACTTATAATTCCAAGTGGAAAAGATTTTCCATATGGTGCTCTGGGAAGCATATTTCCCCAGAGTCTGCTGATCTGCACAGTCCTTGACTATTGGTCCATCTGAATAGCTTGGGACTCAGACCAGCTACTCTAAGGGTGCATCTGGCAGCTGTTTCTGCTTTCATTTCAGCAGGTAAGCCCTCTTCTCTTTCAGCTCACCCTGTTTTCTCCAAGTTTTTTAAGGGATTACTTCATACCAATCCTCCATTCAGGGACCCTGCCCCTGCTTGGGATCTTAACGTTTGTATTGCTCAGCTTATGCAACCCCCTTTTGAGCCTTTGTCCTCAGCAGAGCTTAAGTACTTGACTTGGAAAACTGTGTTTTTGGTGGCCATCACTTCTGCCAGGCGCATAAGTGAGCTACAAGCCCTGTCAGTGGAGCCTGACTTTATTTCCTTCTATAGGGATAAGGTGGTCCTCAGGACTAACAGGAAGTTTTTGCCTAAGGTGGTTTCAGACTTCCACCTTAATCAGTCTATGTCTCTTCCTGTGTACTTCACTGACCATTCCTCCTCTGGTGAGAGGAGGCTGCATAGTCTAGATGTGAAAAGAGCCCTTAGCTACTATATAGAACGTACCAAGGGTTATAGGTTTGACTCCCTCCAACTGTTCCTCACTTATGGTGAGGTTGGTAAAGGAAGACCTGCCACTAAAAGATCCATTGCCAGGTGGATTGTCTCTTGCATTCAATTTTGCTATGAAAAACTAGGTAAGGTGCCACCCTCAGGCCTGAGGGCTCACCCTACCAGAGGTACAGCTGCTTCCCTGGCTGCTGCCAGGGATATTTCTATCTTAGAGATATGTCAAGCAGCTACCTGGAAAACAGTTCACACTTTTACCAAGCATTACTCCCTGGATATCCAGGCTAGGAGTGATGCTCGGTATGTCACAGCTGTGCTTCAGAGCCTATTTCCTAAGTAGGTTCTGCCCCTCCTCCATGGAGGTACTGCTTGGTAGTCTACTATTGTCAGAATACAGCAAGACTTCATGTTGTTTGAAGAAAAAATTACTCACCTTAGTAATGATGTTTCTTCTAATGGAGTCTTGCTGTATTCTGACCTCCCCGCCTTCCCCTCTCAGAACCTCTGTTTTTGGGATGTGGGTGGGCAGCGGCAGTGTTGGCACTCAGGAGGTTCCCCTACCCTTTTTTGTTATCACCCTTTCTTTGGGTGAGTGGGTGTTGTGTTTGTTTCATTTTTTGGGTCTCCTGACTTGAGTCTTTGTTTTTGGGACCAAAAAAATCTGTTTTAATGTTAGTAGCCAGTTGGCTATTGTAGGTTTACAGCTTCCACACAGGACCTCAATGAGTTTAGCTCGTAAAGATCTGACGGTTTGAGTTCAAACAGCAACAGACAGAGTCTCACCCGCGCTCGAGCTCAGCGTTCCATGCCTGGCATGGAAAGTTAACTCTTTCATCTCCGGGGCAGTTCGAAGGTTGGGACTCACTGCTATTGCCAGAATACAGTAAGACTCCATTAGAAGAAACAACATTACTAAGGTGAGTAATTTTTTCTTTCTGCTTCTTTGTCCCCTGGCCCTTGCAGCACCCCCCCCCCACCCCCATCATCGACCTTCTCTTGGACTTACCGGTTATCCACCACTTTGCCCAGAACCATACGTGGCGGTGGGTGGGTGGCCAGCCATGTCAATTGTGCAGTGCCTACAGGGGGCACTGATAAGGCAGGGGCATTTTATTATTTTTCTATATACATTGTATGCCCTGATCACCCCTGACACACCCCTTTTCACCCGGTCCCTCCGTCAGTCCCATCACCCTAATTCTCAGAGACTTCATTTCTCACCGATGTCCCGGCTGTCTGGACTGTGATGAGGTACCTGGTCTCCAGTGCGGGACCTGTGAGGGACCAGATTTCGACTGCCACATCATTGCACAGTCCAGGCCTTAGGGGGAACCTAACTGAGGTTCCCCCTAAGGTTTCCCCTAAGGCCTGGACTGTGCAATGATGTGGCAGTCGAGCTCCACCTCCGCGAAGACCACCTACACCGTTAGCCGTGGCCCTTCCTCTTGACATGCCCAGACCTGCACTGCCAGTTGGATGTCTCCAGGTGGCAGTATTGTAGTGGGTCAGGGTAGCCCCTCCCCACCCCTGAGGGAGGAGAGCTGCCCTCTGGATGCTCACTCATCCCTCCACTGGCCGACCCCTGAGTGACCCATGTCCGTTCTCAAACCCAGGTCACCAGTGTGGCAGGAGGTAAGGCACCAAAGCCTCAGCCCTCCATGCCCCTGGATTGGCCTGGGGCATTTTTATTTCTCCCAAGGAACCAGCATGCAGTGACACGCACTCATGGGAATGTTGAATTCATGCATGCCGGTGTCTGTTGGCAGCCCTTCCCTTTCTGGTGAGCTTGCATGTGCTACCACCTAGCCTCTGCCCAGTGGCAGTCTTGCAGCAAAACCAAGAGTCCCCCTCACCATGAGGGAGGAGAGTTGTCCATGGGACCCTCGATCCTCCCTCCACAGTTGGCCCTCGCTAACCTGTGCTCATTCCCAAACCTGGGTCATCAGTGTCGAGAGTGGTGACCCTACCACTGTGCCAATGGGCCGGCCTGCCCCTATATCTTTTTGTCACTTTATCTTCCAACACCGGTGTGGCACTTCTCTGCTCAGCTACCCCAACCCCCACCCCAGCCCATCCTTCTCTTTTCTGGCTCTTACCTGCACCTACAGGGAGTCTGCAGTGCTGCTCCTGCAGCTGTGGTGGACTCTGTTGCGGGGAGGTTGACAGCAATCCCCATCTCATATGTGAGAAGGGGAGAGGCCAGTCGGGTCTGCAGGCCTAAGTGCACCAGTGTCATGTTGATGTATGGGAAGTGGAGAGGCCAGTCACAGGGCCCAAGAAATGCCAGTGTCATGCTGATGTGTGGTTGGTGAGAGAGACCACTGGAGGTCAGTCAGACACTGAGGTAGTAGCCATGCAATATGTCACAGGAGCTTGCTGGGGGTCAGTCCAGGCAACAGACCAGAAAGCAAGTAGACTGCACTCAGGAAATCAGTGTAGCTGGAACCATGATTGATGCAAAATAAGTAAAGATTTTTTTAAGAAAGTAGAAACTCTGCATGAGACGGATTGGAGAACTGCATAATCCCAGCGCTTTGACCTAACCAGGTCTTTGCCAGAGAGTGTGTCAGCTACTCTAGATGCAGGCTTTTAAACTCTTGTCATTTAAATTGACAGTACTGCATTATCAAGCATTTCATACATTTAGACATTTTCAACATTTTATAATTTTACTTAACCAAAATGTTTTACCAATTTCATACAGAAGGTGAAGTAAGCAGGTAAAGAGATAGAAATGGTGAATGAAGAGTGTAGTTTGGGTAATGTGCAAACCTGACCCTGCAGGGTTGGGGGATGGGGGGTGTGTGATAGGGACTTAGTGAGCAAATCAAAAGAAGAAAGTCAGCAACTGAAGGGAGATGATGCTAAAGCAAGTAATATTTACAAACACATTTGCAAAAATGTCTTTTTTAAGGCACTCCATGACATTTCAGAATTTCGCTTGATAAGGTTTACCTCTAACTTTTAAAAGGCTTAGGGATTTAGACATTTCTGAACCACTGTAGCAGTATCCATGAGTGCGAATGTGTTGCTTTCTGGAGCTCATCTCAGCATGCAAGACAAAAAAAACAGACACCATTGACAGGACACAGATATAGGCCCAGATATTCAAAGCTTTGCGCAGTGCGCAAACCATTTGCGCGGGATTACGCGGAATTAACACAAGTCTGCTATATTCAAAAGGCCAAATAGCTTGCGCAAACCGCATTAGCGCCTGGCAAACCATAATTATATGTAAGGAGCAAACTGAACATAAATACAGGCGCTATGGGATATTCAGCGACTAGCACCGCGCTAAGGTGTTTAGCGCGACTTAGCACAACCCATTGACTAAGCAAATTATTTGCACGGAAAAGCTGGTCTTAACTCTGGGAAAACAGCTTTGAATGACATTGTGGCCTTGTGCGGCATTAGCGCGGCCTTGCGCGACCCTAACATATGAATATGACACAGAGAAAATGCTAGATATGGAGGAAACATGCTGCTCACTGATGGCACCACAATGATGCCAACTGCTGCCACCAGTCCTAGCCATGCCAGGCAGTATGTGGTGACCCAGCCCTCGGGGGCTACCATGGTAGTGTGGCCATACAACACACACCTGCAAACAATACATCTGTGGTGACCAACAGATGCCAGCACACACATGCAGCACTGTGGGTATGGTGGATGCTGAGGGGAGGGTGTACGTGGGGCCAGGCCTCACCACAGACCGGGTGCAGCTACAAGGCTGGGACACAGCATGCAGTGCACATGGGCCAGTATTGGGAATACCCCAATACCAGTGTGCCTGTCCAATTGTACATGCCCCCCAAGTCATATACTGCACAGCTGTACATACACCACAGCACACACAGCCGGCCATGCCTATGTCACTATGAGCATCTCATGCCAGAGATGCAGCATCTGTGGATCACACAACAGTGTCCACTGGCAGTACACACCAGCAAGGTGGGCTTGTCACTGTGTACAGTGCAGTGCTTTTCACTACCCTACACATCACAGGCATTGCTGTGTCCCTCACACTACTAGCCCCCTTACTACTGTGGTATCTGCTGTGTACTGTAGCATGCCCTACAGTGTGACAGTTGCATGCATCACCACCACCACCTGTGCCTATGCTGTGTTGTCCCCTGGGGTACACATTGCTATGCTGTACTGCATACATGTAGCCTGCAGCAACCATCATGCACTGTCAGACTGACCTACAGGTGGAGCTGCAGCCAGATCTGGCCAGACCCTGTACTTCCAGACTGACCTACAGATGGAGCTGTGGGATCCTGCAGTAACGCTGGGCAAACTTCATGCAAATCAGGGCATAATGAGATGCTAATCTGGATGTTTTCCCAGGAACTGCCTAAGTAGGCTCATTTGCATGTCAGTTTTGAATATGGCAAATCTTAGTGCTGGGCAAATGTGTTTGCACTGGGCAAATGGCTTAGCTGCGTGCTAAAGCCATGCTAATGTGTTAGTGCGGCGCTAACGGTTCGGGGAATATTATACAGTTTTGAACACTGTTCTTTCACATATGCTGCTGCCTGCAGGAGTACTGGGTCTACATATGGCACCCACATTGGCCATATAGTTCACCTCTACCTACCCTCACATCGATGTGCACTGTGTTGTTGTTGTGGTTTGCACTTCCTGGTTGTCATATTCAGTGCTGTCTTATTCCAGGGCTACATTTGCCCTGGACTCCCAGCCCAGTTTGCACGGCCTCATTCCCATGCTATGTTCAGAAGCTGTTTGCCCCGGACTATTCCTTTTGAATATAGCTGGCTTTGTGCTCCAGGCTAACTTTGACTGCCAGGCAGTGCTAATTTAGCCCTGGGGCAAAGTTTTGAATATCTGGCACCCCAGACATGAGTATCATCTGTTAGTAAAACTTAGCACATACTGTCGAGCATTATTTATTTATTTAGTTTTGTTGACTGGGAAAGGAGGACTAGACAATTCTGCCTATTTTCAGCCTCGTCCCAGGGAAGGGGGATACAGATGGATGCAAACTGGCATTGAAGCAGATTAAGCTGTTGGTGGTATTTTTAGTGAATGGAGGAAATTTGGCCAGGACACCGGGGAAATTCCCCTACTCCCCAGTAGGGGGAACCTCTGTCCGTGACAGTCATGGATCTTCCCAGTCCACAGGTGACTAGTAAGCAGGATGGTTGTGTTTCTCAGAGCTCTCTCAGCAGGGCTGTCCCTGTCGTTTCTGGTCCTGCTTCACCGTTGGTAAATGTGTCTGTTCCTTTACCATCTATGGACCTACTTCATCAAGAAATGGTTCAACAAGAATTACAGTTGCATGATTTACTGGATTCAGAACAAAATAAGATACACCCTATGGTGGTGGATGACGAAAAAAAAGTACGAGAACTGAATAAAGCCCTTCTGTTATGCCATTGAAAAAAAGTTTACTTCATGACATGGACCATAACGTTTCTACCTTGCATTCTTTGCCTCCTGGTTTATCTCAAGACTCTGTCTTATTGCCTTTTTTGGCAGCTGCTTCTTCGTGGTGTCCCGAACAAGCTCTGGCTAAAGCTGGCTGGTTGTTTCAGAATGGAATTTGGATCCCGGACCCTAGTATTCCTCTTGCTGGGGTTACTGGAATGGAGCGCAAGTCCTTATCTCTGCATCATCAGCGAGCTGTTTCCCCTAGGGGTGTGGATGGACAATGATCTTCTGCTTCACCTGAGATGGAGGTTCTCCAGGGAGAGGCACACCCCCTGTGGTTCTTTCTGTGTCAGACGTGGTGAGTGTGCTTAACGGACAGACGGAGTCTGGGTCTCCTCCTACTGCTTCTACTGTTTGTCCGGGACATATTTCTCCCTTGCCCCAACAATCTCCTGATTCTCGGTGTCAGCAACCAGGTATGTCTGCTGCTTCCATTCCTGTTTCATTACCAACTTCACCGCCTACCCCTGCTACTGCTCCTGGGAAATCTGGGTCTCAGGCCAAACCTCCTAGCTTTGCTGGTTTGTTTCGCAAACTGGTGGAGGTGGCTAGGCATCGTTTTGTGGTTAGACTGTATTATAGGGGTGGTTTGGATCTACCTCCATACAGAAATTGTGTGAGGAAATACCTGATTATTAACTCTCTTCGTTTCACTCCGGCCGAAGTTTATGCATTCATCCACGCTTTGGGTGATCATAACTTCGACGTTAGTTTTCGATCTGCCGGTTTGTTGGACAAATTTTGGGCTGATTATTATGAAGTGAAGAATACTCCCCTTTGGAAGCCTTTCACAGCTATTCACATTACTAGACCTACTGCTAAGGTGATTACTGTCTTATTTAGGAATGAGGGAGTTGATGTTTTGGATATTGTGTGCTGGCTGGAATAACATTGCACAGTTAATGGTCTACCTCAAGCCCTGATTGATGATAATGGCTTCTGGACGGGGCGGCTGGAAGTTTTGAGTCCAGCTTGCCCTCACAGAGGATGGGGTACAACATTTGCTCAATTGTTTTTATTTGGACAGGGATCAGGGTATTCTGTTTTATCCAGGCCAGCCTCGATCCTGCTATCGGTGTGGCTCCACCTCGCATATCAATTCTGACTGTGACCAGCTGAAATGTTCCAACTGTGGCACTCTTGGTCACTCCGTTACTACGTGTGAAGTTCCTACTTCTTGTAATCTTTGTGGTGTGGAAGACCATGTTTTTTCCTCCTGTCCTTGGGCAGCGCATAACTCTGCTGATTATATGGAACACAATTTCTATGTTAATACTGCCACTAAGGCACATGCTACTGTACAACATTCTCAGCCTTTGATTTCGGCTTCCTAGAGTAGGTCTTGTATGGCCTTGCAGGCTCCATTTGCCCCTGTTTCTTGCCCTCCTGCTTCTATGACTACTGCTGCTGATACTCCACCTCCCATTCCCCCTGCACCTCTTGTGGTGGCTGTGGTTGATGCAGTGGAACATCTCCCCATTGAGACTGTGGCTTTCCTGCTGGTGCCGACTAAAAGATCCTCAAAGAGATTGCAGTTGAAGGCTCAGTTACCTGGCCCTATGCCCACATCAAATCGCTATGAACCTCTACAATCTTGGGGTGACATTATGGATAGTGAGGATTCGGAAGTTTCTGTTTGCCCCTTTCAATCTGATACCCCCTTAGATGATTTACATCTTATTGCTGCAGATGTTCCGTCCACTGTGAAGAAACGGTCGAATAGGGCTAATAAGAAAAAACTTAGTTGATGCCTTGTGGGATCATTGTTTTCTTTCCTTTCTTACTTTTGATGTCCTTTTTACCCATTACAGTTGCTTGTTTGAATGTGAACAGCATTAAATCCGATTTCAAGCGTAAACCCACTTATGCAGCCTTACAGTTAACCCAATGTGATATTTATTTTTTACAGGACACGAGACTCTTTTCTGATTCAGAGTTACGCAAAGCTACTGCAGAATGGTTTTTGGGGACTTCCCTTTGGTCTGCTGGGCAAGATACTTGTTCGGGTTTGGGGTTTTGTTTTTCGGGTTCTGATTTTCAGATACAAAAACTGGTGGATATTGAACCAGGGCGGGGTTTTTTACTGGATGTTGTTGTAAATGTTTTTTTTTTTTTGTCTAATTAATGCTTATGCTCCTCAACAAAAGGCGCTTCGTGTGGCCCTTTTTCATAAAATTAAACCTTTTTTTTGTTTACCAACCGTCCCCTGATTTGGGGGGGTGATTTTAATACCACTCTACATGGGGTTAGTGCTAAGAAAATCTACTGTGATACGCATGCTTTATGTAACATATTACACTTATCAGCTTTACATGATGCTTTTGAACAGAAACCAGTGTCTACTTTCTATAAAGAGTCCCTTCATTCCCAGATTGACTATTTCTTTGTGTCACCAAATCTGCCTGTCTCTGTTATAGATGTGCTGCCATTTGAAACGTCTGACCACTGTTTACTTCACATACAGATTTCTCCTCACCCTTCCTCTTTGCCTGGGCCTGGGATTTGGTGTTTAAATGCTAGTTTATAGGATAATCCAGAGTTGTTTTTCTTTCTTTACAGCAGTTTTGGAAGATAGAGAGTCCGTATTGTTTTTGTATGATTCCCCCATTGCCTGGTGGGAAGATATGAAATGATGTTTGGATGATTTTTTTAAACAGCAGTCTCGAGTGCTAGTTCTTTCTAAATACCAGGAATGTATGCATGTTAGACGGGAATTGTTAGCATTATTCTCCTTAGCACAGTCTGGTCATACCATCGACAAGCGTAAGCTTGAGAATTTGAAGAAGAGGTTGACGCAGTTGCAATATAATCGACAGCTTACCTTGGAAAAGCAACAAAGTTTTGGTACTCAGGGCAAAAAAGCACAAACTAACCCGTTTAAGGCTTGTAAAACACATACTCAGCTTAAACATATGAGTGCTTAGCGGGACTTAGATGGTTCGTTGGTGTTGGGGCCTGGTATTTTGGATGTTTTAGAACGTTATCTTGAGGTTAAATTTGGAACCGCCTTTCTCTTTAATGACCATATGTTGACTATCTTGCAAGCTGCGGCACCTCCAAAATTATCTTATGATCAGAAGGCTGCTTTGAGTGCTGCTTTTACCAATAAGGAGCTAGATACGGTTGTTTGTGGACTGAAGGGTGGCTCAGTGCCTGGGTCTGATGGTCTTCCTGCTGAAGTTTATAAGGCCATGTGGACACTTATTCCTGATACACTGTTGCAGGTGTTTAATGCCTTTCTTCTAGAAGATAGAATTGCTACAGATATGTATGAGGGGTTGATGTTTTTTTTTATTTAAGAAGGGCGATAGAATGGTGTTTGACAACTGGAGACCAATCACTCTTTTGAATACGGATTTTAAGATGTTTACCAAATTTTTATGTAATCGTATTCTGGGAGTACTGCCGGATTTAATTCATAGCTCACAATACTGTTCAGTGCCATGTCGCTCTATTCATGATGTGCTGATCTTAATGAGGGATCTTTTCAGCAGGGGCTGGTGGTTCACACAGCGGATATTTGCTTCGTATTGATCAAGCTAAAGCCTTTGATCAGCTTTCCCAAGATTTTATGTGGCAGCTTTTATTTGCTTATGATTTTCCTATTGAATTCCGGAATTGGATTCAGATTTGTTACTCACTGGCATATCTTTTGCCTTATGTTAATGGGAGGTTGGGGGCAAGATGTTATATTAGGAGGGGTGTCAGACAGGGTTGTCCCCTTAGCCCGATTTTGTTTGTTTTGGCTTTGGGTCCTCTTCTGAGAATACTGAATAGATTACCTTTGTTACATGGTATCACCTGTCCAGATTTGGGTGAAATTCGGACGATCGGTTATGCTGACGATTTATGTCTTGTATGTCCTACTGTAGTCATAGGGACTTTATTACTTCAAGTGTTAGTGTCTCTTCTCTCTGTTATGGGTTCTAGCATTAATAAGGAGAAAAGTTTTTGTTTAAATTAGCAGGTCTTTCACTGACAAATGATCACATAGGGGGTATTATTATTTCTGACCCTCCACGGAAGATTTTGGGTATTTATTTTGGCTGTAGTGCAGTGGCCGCATATAATTGGGAACTGTGTTTGAATAAAGGGAGAGCTACAGTTATTAAGTGGGTGGCTTGGAAGATGGGGAAGAAGAAACGGGTCTATCTCATTAAAATCTTTTTACTGCCCATATTTCTTTTCCTTAGTCATATTTATCCACCCCCCAAGAAATTTGAAACTGCTTTATTGGCATGTTTTTTCACAGGTGTATGGGGCAGTCGATTAAATCCGGTAAAGCAAAATGTTTTATATTGGGATATTAAATTTGGGGGTCTCAGAATGATTACTCCAATCTTGTTCTTTTTTACTGTTTTCCTTTTTACAAATTTAAAGCCTCTTCTCTTACGCCATGATAAAGTATGGCGGGCATGGATTGAGAGGGGCCTGGGGGATATTGTACTTAAATGGCAACAGTCTTCCTTTATTCATAAAAATAAACAGCGATATTCTTTGTCTCAAGATTGGGGATTCATTTTTGATTACATTCGTAAATGGAACGTTCAAACTTCGGATGTTGTCTGCCTATCCTGGAAGGCTTTATATGCTTCCTTACTTTTGGATTTTTTTCAGGCCAATCCGTTTCCCTCTTTCACTGATCAGGAACAAAGGGCAATAGGTCTTAGATTGACTGATCGCTGCATACCGCAATCCATGTGGGATTTAGTATGGTTGGGGGTAAATGGCAAGATCAGTATGAGAGGGAATCATAAGCACAAAGCTCTAACTGATAGGTACTGTCTCCGTGAGTCTTGCCATAATGTTGCTGAGACTCAAGAACATTTGTATTTTGATTGTCCCTTTGTTAAGGAATTTTGGAATTTGTGGTATCGGGGTTGGAAGGGGCATGCTTTTTCTATTTGGGCCGCTCCACAATTATTTTATGGTCTTTATCCAGCGCAGTGGTATAAGTGCCATGTGAACACCTTAAATGTGATGGCAGCTGCTATTTTATTTTGGGTTTGGCAAGTTCGGTGTGGTTTCTTTTTTCAACAAAAGTAGATGACTCCTGAAGCCTTGTCTCACGTTGTAGTTTCCTATGTAACTCAGAAAAGGGATTATACATTTCTAAGGGGCATTTGGGAACATTATTGGCATGCGTTTTGAATCTATGTTGGCCTCATGTCCTTCTCTGCTTTTGTTTTCTTTTTCCTCTGTTCTTTTTGCATACGGACCACTTGATTTTCCATTTTTCTTTTTTTTAATGCTGACTTGTGGCTTCTCCTGCACATATAAGTATGCTATGGTGCTGTGTTATGATTTCATTTTTTGTTCTATACTCATGTATGATGCCATGCTGATTTGTTTATATGTTCTTTACTGTTATACTTAACAAATTCCCTTATTCTTTAGTGGGGAAGGGGGGTTATGTTCACTATATTTGCATTTCTGTATAGGGTTACATGAAGTAACACTGCTTTATGATTTCGTCTCATCCAAAAGACAGCACCTCAGCAGTGCAGCACCCCCTCATGCTGTGCTACAGTGTCAGTATTGGGATATGACACAAGTGCCTGGTGTGGGGCTAGAACGCACAGCCTTCTGATCTTCCAGTCTCAGAGGCGGGTGTGCAACCTGCTGAGCCACTGACACTGATTTGTTAAGAATAACTGGTGACCCCCATAATGGCTGGCTATGCATTCCTGATGAAATGCCTTAATAACTCACTGAATTCTATAATAACTCGATAGCAGGTTATTACAGCATGTTCCTCCTCCTGCTCTCACTTCATTGTATTTTTGCAACTACGGCAGCTTATCAGGGACATGCTCACTCGCACAAATACAGCTTAGTTTTTCTATAAATTGAAACCTTGCACCAGTTATTATAAAAAATAATACCTGTGCAAAGTTTGTTTTATGAGGATTTTTCACACACCCTTGGTGTGTGTGATAATCTCATAAACCCCTCAAGCTTCGTTCTTGGGGTTTATGGCTAATTTATCACACACCTCAGGTACATGTAAAATCCTCGTAACACACACCTACACAGGCATTATTCTCTATGTATGCAGCAAATATAGAAACATAAAATTTGATGGCAGATAAGGACCGCTTGGCCCACCCAGTCTGCCCATTTTCCTGCCTAATGGATAAGCTGAAGATCCTAGTTAACCAACAGCCTACTTCTTCCAACCCCCCCCCGAATTGCCTTATGACTGTCCCATGCATTCTTGAATTCCACCACTGTTTTGACTCCACAACCTCCTCAGGAAGGCTGTTCCATGCATCCACAACCCTCTCTGTGAAAAATACTTCCTCCACATTACCTCTGAGCTGTCCCTCCCCATCTTCAAATTGTGCCCCCTTGTTCTTGCACACCTCTTTTCTGAAAGTTGCTACCCTCTTGGACTTTGTTGATTCCCTTGAGGTACTTGAGCGTTTCTATCATGTCCCCCTCCCTCCTTTCCTCAAGGCTATAAATATTAAGCTCCTTAATTCTCTCTTCATATGTCTTCTGGTGCAGACCCTGCACCATTTAGATGCCCTCCTCTGGACTGCCTCCATCCTGTCTATGTCTTTGCAGAGATTGGATCTCAGAACTGCATGCAGTACTCTAGCCAGGTGTAACCAGCTGTCTGTACAGAGGGATAACAACTTCCTGTTTTCTACGCCTCTCCCTATGCATCCCAGTATCCCCTCCCCAAGCCCTCCTTACTGCCCTCTCATATTGCTTGCCCACCTATAGGTCATCTGACATGACTACCCCCAGGTCCCGTTCCATTTTTGTTGTTGTTAGTATCTCACCCCCCATTGTGTACTCTTGCCCTCGGTTTTTGTTTCCCATGTGCATTACTTTGCACTTCTTAGCATTGAATCTAAGCATGCCATACATTTGACCATTCCACCAAGCTTGCCAAGTCCCTTCTTATCCTTTCTACCCCACCTTGTGTATCAACTCTGTTGCAGATCTTTGTGTCATCTGCAAAGAGACATACTTGTCCTTTCAGTCCCTCTGCAATGTCGCCTATAAAGACATTAAAGAGGACTGGTCCTAGTACTGAACTCTGCAGTACCCCACTAGTAACCCCCCTTTCTTCAGAGTGGACTCTGTTTACTATTATCCTCTGTGTCCTGTTCTCCAGCCAATTCTTTGCCCAGGCTATCATCTTAGGACCCACTCCCAGGCTGGCCAACTTGTATATTAATCTTTTGTGTGGGACTGTGTCAAATGTGTTGCTAAAGTCTAGGTAGACCATGTCCGCAGCCCCTCCCTGATCTACTACTTTGGTCACCCAGTCAAAGAAATCTATTAGATTCGTCTGACATGACCTTCCCTCTGTGAATCCATGCTGCCTTGGGTCCTGTGCCCCTCTGGCCTCTAGGTACTCAATAATTCTTTCCTTCAGAAGTGATTTCATCATTGTCCCAATCACTGAGGTTAAACTAACAGGTCTGTAGTTTCCTGCTTCTGCCCTGCTCCCACTTTTGTGAAGTAGAATAACATCTGCCCTCCTCCAGTCCTCAGGTACCACCCATCCTTCCATGATTTGTTAAAGAGGGTAGTCAGTGGTGTCACTAGTTCTACCCTTAGTTCTTTTAGTATTCTGGGATGAATCCCATCATGCCCCATTACTTTGTCCACCTTCAGTTTTAAGAGTTCTTTAAGAACCCTTTCTTCTGTGAATGGGCTGGTATTAACCCCCGTATCCAGAGTGTTTCTACTGTTTGGTTTAGGTACCTCCCCCTCTTCATTTGTGAATACTGAACAAAAATATTTGTTTAGTATCTCTGCCTTTTCACAGTCACCCTTTGCCCACCCCCTCCCTTTTATTAAGCCTCACTATCCCTCTCTTGGTCTTCCTTTGCTCCCTGTGTAGCTATAAAAGGTTTTAGCCCCCTTCCTAACTGATTTGGTTATCTTTTCCTCGGTTTGGGCCTTTGCTGTTCTGACTGCCTTTGCTGCGTCCTTTTGCTTTAACTGATACAATTATCTGTCCTGTTCCTTCTGTGATTCCTTATACTTCCTGAATGCTTTCTTTTTCTCCCTAACCTTCCCTGCCACCTCCTTTGAGAACCATAGTGGTTTCTTACATCGTTTTGTTTTGTTTATTTGCTTCACACAAAGGCTTGTTACCTCTGTGATGGCAGTTTTGATTATTCCCCATTGTTCTTCCACCCCTCCTTCCTGCCCATTTGCTAGTCCATTCCTTAGGCACTCACCCATTTTGGCAAAGTCAGCCCTCCTGAAGTCCAGTACCTTTGCCTTTGTATGGCTTGACTCTACTGCTGTGTTTATCGTGAACCATACTGTTCAATGGTCACTGGTTCCCAGATGGCTACACACTTCTAAATCTGTGATCCTCTCGCCATCTCCATTTGAGAGTATCAGGTCTAAGATTGCTCCCTCTTGAGTGAGTTCCAATGCTAGTTGTCTAAGGCATGCCCCCTGTAGGGCATCTAGAATGACCCCACTCTTAGAAGTGACTGCTGCAAATGCACTCCAGTTAACATCTGGCATATTCAGATCCTCCATCAGCAATATCTTCTCTTTTTCTGCCATTGTAAGGACTATTTGGTCAACTGGGTGGCAAACTGATTGACAGACAGAAAACAGAGAGTGGTGGTAAATGGTATACAGTCTGAAGAGATGCAAGTCACAAGTGGGGTACCTCAGGGATCAGTCCTGGGGCCAGTCCTCTTCAACATCCTTATTAGTGACCTTACAGATGGACTAGAGGGTAAGGCTTGTCTGTTTGCAGATGACACCAAGATCTGCAACAGAGTAGATGATCCAGATGGGGTGGGCAGAATGAGAAGAGATCTGGATAAACTAGCAAAATGGTCAGAAGAGTGGCAACTAGGATTTAATGCAAAGAAGTGCAAAATCATGCACATAGGGAAGAGAAACCCTGAAGCCACCTATAGGCTGGGAGGGGAGTTGCTAGCAGTCACCAAGGAAGAGAGAGAGACTTGGGCATCATCATCACTGATGACCTGAAATCATCCAAGCTGACCTCTAAAGCAGTAGGTAAGGCTAGGGGGTGTTAGGGTGTATTAGTAGGGGTATCACAAGTCGTAAGAGGGAGGTAATAATCCCTCTTTACAAGACACTGGTTAGGCCCCATCTGGAGTACTGCATGCAGTATTGGAGGCCACACCTTCACAAAGACATTAACCAAATTGAGGCAGTCAGAAGGCAACCAAAATGGTGCAGGGACTGCATCAGAAGACATATGAGGACAGATTAACAGAGCTCAATATGTATACCCTGAGCAAAGGAGGAGAGAGGTGATATGATCGAGGCATTCAAACACCTTAAGGGCATTAGCAAGGTAAAAGAGTCTAACATGTTTAAATATAAGAAAGTAGCAGGACAAGAGGACACAGCATGAGATTAGAGGGGCCGATTAAGGAGAATGTGATGAAATTCTTTTCAGAAAGGGTGGTGGATGCATGGAATGGCTTTACCACAGAAGTGGTGGCTATGAATACAGTGCAGGGCTTCAAACATGCATGAGATAGGCATAAGGGAGCAATACAAATGACTATGAATAGATAGGCCACTGACAGAGCAAAGGCCGATGGCACATTTATAAGGTAGAAAAAGAAATGGGCAGACTGGATGGGCCTTTCGGTCCTTATCTGCCATCAACTTCTATGTTTCTATATTACTTGCTATCATTTCCTTGTCCATTTCCTCCCCCTGAGATGGGAGTTTGTATACAACCTCTGTGTGGATTGTGGTGCCATTGCCTGTCTCCAAATTGACCAACAGTGCTTCCTCTCCTCCCTGTTTACCCTTTTGTTCTATTGCTTTGACTCCTTCCCTTATATAGAGAGCTACTCCTCCTCCTCTTTTACCATCCCTGTCCCTCCTGTAGATAGTGTATCCTGGTATGTTTTCATTCCAGTCATGGTTCTGTGTGTACTATATTTCTGTGACTGCCCTGATATCCAGATGTTCATCCTCCATCAAGGCCACTAATTCAGGAAGCTTGTTACCCAGGAAGTACTAGATTGCTCTCTTAGAAAGGGCATGTAGTCTACTTCTTCATTCAGACCCACAGGAGCAATGGTGTTAAGAGATACCATCCACCTGGTTTCCTTCTACAGAAGTTTGGTAACCCTGTCCTCTCCCTTCCTAAGTGGTAGTACATGTTCCAGTACTGTGAGTGACATTGTGCTGGGGTCAAAGTTATGTTATGAAGCAAAGTGTGTACCGAGGGCACTTCTGTCACTTATGTTAATTTTTGCCTTAATGTGTTCCTGGATTTGGGTCTTTAATGGGTGAATAGTGCGGCCTATATAGTGTCTAAGGCCAGGGCACCACGCAATGTAAATGACAAAGGCGGTAACACAGGAAATTATATGTCTGATATCCACCTTTCTCTGAGTATGATGATGAATGTAAGTTTTAACCTCCCTGCCAGATCTGCAGATACTACAAGTACCTCATTTATTGAACCCTTGTGGTTTTGGTGGGAGCCAGTGACAAGGGCTGTGTTTTTTTTTCTCGGGGGCGGGGTTGGTACAAGGTGGCTTGATGTGAGCACATCACCAAGGTTGGTGATTTTCCTAAAGGTTACCCTTGTGCACTGGCCTACCTAATCCTTCAGAATGTTGTCACTGTGCAGGTTACCGTGCAGGATTTGCCAATACAGTATTTGTGAATAATATTTCCAACCCTGCCTGCACTATTGTTGTACTCCTTAGAGAATGTGATTGTGGTATCAGTGTCAGTATTCCTGTTTCTAGGTGTAAGCAGGAGAGGATAGTTGGGTCTGCAAGGGCCAAGTGATGCCAGCATCATGCTGACGTGTAGGAGGTGGAGAGGACAAGGCCCAAGGAGTGCCAGTGTTATGATGCACAAATCCCAGGGCTTTTCCTTCTTATAGCCCCCCCCCAGGATGCTAGCAAGCAGGGCATCCATGGAGTGTGCCTACACACTAAGCGTGCTGATGCCCTGACAAAGTCAGTGCCCTCTCTTCCACGTGCCACCCTGACTGCAACCTATCATCACCCAGGTGGCAATATTGCAGTGGAACCTGCAAGCTTCCCTTCCTGAAGAAGGAGACCATCCTGTGGGATTCTCTATCCTCCCCACCACAGCCTGTCTCCAATCTCCTAGGCTTGTTCTTGTACCGGGGTTGCCAGCATTGAAAGCTGAAGCCCTGCTGCTGTGCAGCCTACTGGCCCCCAAAGCCCCTATTTCCATGTAGATGCCCTCGGTAATAATGAATGGGATGGCTTGAAATTCGCAGCTTCTTTGAATACATTGAGATCTGTTTTATTTTGGGTTTCAGTGCAAAGCATTTAACAGAGTTCAGTAGGCAAAGCTTGTGGCAGCCTGCCTTTTTTTTTTTTTTTATTTCTTCTTTATCCTCCTACCTACCTCCAGAGCACTTTCCTTCCGTCCGCTCATGTCCCCCTGGGTCACCTACCTTGGTGATCTGCCCCTAGAGTGCCTCCTCCTCCTCTCCTTGCACAGTGGGGTCTGTCCTGTAGGTGGCCCCTGGGTGGTACTGGAGTGGCCTTCATCTAGGCTGCCGGAGGGGTTTTTCCATTTTTCTCTCCTCGGATCCCATTCCCCTGGGATGCCAGCGCTTGGGACGTCACGTCCCCAGAGTGGCGGCGACTGTGCATGCCAGCCCTCATCGCCACGATGTCCCCCCCTCGGCTCCGAAGAAGCGCCCCATCCCTTCCTACTGCCGGGTGCTACCACTGGCTATGGAAGGATGCAGAATCTGGGCGTTCTTGGTTACCCACTCCTGAGGGAGGAGAGCATCCGCTGGGACGCCGATCCTCCTTTCCCACCGACCCCGGCTGCCTGAGTCCGCTCTCGGAATCCGGCCGCCGGCGTAGCGCGAGGTGTGGCATCCAGCGCCTCAAACCTCAGCGCCACCGGGCCGGCCCAGCCTGCCTTTAAAAGGACCTGAAAACACTTTATACAGTTTGTAGAACCTGTGGTCCCTGTTCCCTCTTTAGGTCTTTTTGTCATGCAAAACACTGACAGGACCTGTGGAACCAAGTATTTCGTTCCCTGTCACAAAAGTGGTAAAATAAATTATCTTAATCTTGAAAATGTATAAGAAACACTTTAAAGTGAATGACATTAGCGTTTTTAAGTTTTTACCGAAAATGCAGTTGGTTCCATTCAGGTGGAACCCACATTACAAAGCAGCCTTCTCTGGTTCCTGGGAACCAGAGAAACCGCAAAATGTATTAAAATGATAAAATAGCATCCTACCTACACAGAGTAATTGAAAACTAACTATGCTATTAAATAATAAGCAAGATTACTAAACAGCAAAAGCAAAGAAGACTAGAAGGCTGGAGACTGCTCTCGTCAGAGAAAAAACAAATCAGATGTTAGAACAGCAGGGGGTGCCTGAGTACAGTACAGAGTTTGAACTTGTATTCTAAATTCTATAATTTGCTAAAAGTTCTATCTCTGAGGCAGTACACTCCTGCGGGCTGAAAGTATTTGTAAAGCAGCTCATTGATGTGTTCCATTTGTCTGAATGCAGTAGAGTTCTACTGATGACGGCTGTATTTTATTTTGCAGGTATTTTATTTTGCATAGGGTAGGACACAGAGGCTTTTAGTAATCGGAGTCCACTCCGATGAAAGGGGGATTACTAGTGGGGTACTGCACGGACCAGTCCTTTTTCATGTCTTTATAAGTGACATTGTGGAGAGACTGGAAGTAAAGTGTACCTCTTTGCAGAAAACACAAAGATCTGCAACAGGGTTGATACACGGGGGCAGAAAGGATGAGAAAAGACTTGGAGGTTGGAGGAATGGTCAAATGTGTGGCAGCTTAGATTCAATGCAAAGAAGTGCAAGATAATGCACCTGGGAAACAAAAACCCAGGGGAAGAGTACACAGTGGCGGGGGGGGGGAATAACAACAACAAAAATGGAAAGGGACCAGGGAGTAGTCATATCAGATGACCTAAAGGTGGGCAAGCAATGTGAGAAGGCAGTAAGGAGAGCTAGGGGGGATACCGGGATGCATAGAGAGAGGCACCACCAGTAGAAAACAGGAAGTTGTTATCCCTCTGTACAGACATTTGGTGAGAACTCATCTGGAGTATTGTGTGCAGTTCTGGAGACCCCATCTCCACAAGGACATAGATAGGATGGAGGCAGTCCAGAGGAGGGCGACTAAAATGGTGCAGGGTCTGCACCCGAAAAACATACAAAGACTAAAGGAGTTTAATATGTATACCTTTGAGGAAAGGAGGAAGGGGGGGACATGATAGAAACTTTCAGGTATCTCAAGGGAACCAACAAAGTCCAAGGAGGTAGCAGCTTTCAGAAAAAGAGATGTGCAAGAACAAGGGGGCACAATCTGAAGACGGGGGGGGGGATGTCTCAGGGGCAATGTGAGGAAGTATTCTTTCATGGTTAGGGTGGTGGATGCATGGAATGGCCTTCCTGAGGAGGTCGTGGGGTTAAAAAACAGTAGGGGAATTCAAGAATGCATGGGGCAGACATAAGGCAATTCTGGCTGAGGGTAGGAAGTAGTAGGCTGTTGTTTAACTAGGATCTGCAACTTATGTAACCAGAATGGAAATGGGTAGACTGGGTGGACCCAGCAGTCCTTATCTGCCATCAAAGTCTATGTTTAGGTGAGGGGATCCCCCTTTTCAGTAGGTTTCAAAGGGTAACAGAAACTGGCTCTGGCAAGAGACTGCCCTGTGTACAGAGATTGAAGGGGACAGAAAATGTGTGCTAATTTACTGTAGTTAGTAATGTTCCTATTTATAGAAATGAATGTCATACCTCCCAATGATTCATATTTTCCTGAATAAACACCGACATGAAAAACTGTGTTTTCAATTATTTTCTTTTCTTTTTTTTTTATCTAGCTGTTCAGCCCCCAAGCTGCCACCTACTCCTACTTTCAGGTTCTGCTGCCAGCAACCCCTCAGCCCCATGTGCCCCCCCCCCAACTGTTGAATCCAGTAGTGATCCACACAGAGTGGGGGTGGAGTGCACAGATGACCATCGTGTAGACCGCACAGTGCACATGTCTTTTTGCTCCAGTTTTCTCCCAGTCCCTAGTCCCTACCTCCATGTCTTGAGCTGTGCCTGTGTCAGCCTCGCCAGCACACAGCATCCCTGCAGCAGGAGCAAGCTTAAAGGTCCAACTGCAGGGGTTGCTCTAGCCCTGGACCCTGCCACCAACCCTCCCCGACTGAGATACACTGCCGAGCAACAGCAACCTCAACCTAGCTTGCCTCGTGACACAGTGGCCCACTTCTATTCCCTAACCAAGGCCACCTGCATAGCATTGTGATGTGTTGCCACTGGGTCACAGAGGGACCCCAATTGTTTTCTTGTTATGGGCAACATTCTGCCCAGTTCTTTTCATGGAACCAGTCATTCTGAGTTTTTACTAGGTTGCAGTTTGTGTACAGAATGCTACGCACGAGCTGTTGACCTGTTGGAACCATGTTCAGAGTTTTCTGTACACAAACTATGACATAGTTAAAGTTCCAGATCGCTGGTTCCACGAAGAGAACTGTAACAGAATGCTGCCCATAAAAACACCACAATGTTAAATACAGTTTTTCACATCACTTTTTATTTATGTACAGTTAAAGTAGTAGTGCACCGAAAAATGTTTTTCCAGAAAGTTAGGCATACCTGTCAAATCTACTTATCTAGGTACCTCCTGTGCTTTGCACCATGAGCTTATTTTTATCTTTTCAGTCCTATTCTTTGCCAGGTCTACAATGCTGTTTCTTTTGAAGCCAAATGTGGCAGCCATAGTTTTTTCTTGAGAAAAAAGAAACTAAATTAAAACATTTATAAAATACTAAAATGTTGATGGAACTAGAACAATTTACCACCAAATAAAACTGGAAGATGCCTGAAATATTTTATTGTTAAAAAAAGGAAGGGTCAAATTTTTGCCTGGTTTCATTACACTGCAACATTAAATACTGATCATTAAGGGGACTAAATATAATTTCTGAAAACAGGAGGATTATAAACAGCTGCCAATTAGAAATAATTTCTGGTGTTCTTTATCATCACGTAAGATGGGCACAGAGAGGCTTTTCAAATTAAGGAGGGGGAGGGACACTCGAGGGCACGATCTGAGATTGGAAGGGGGAAGGTTCAGGAGGGAAATGAGGAGACACTTTTTTACGGAGAGGGTGATGTCTGGATATACTACATTTCCAGAGCAAGTGGTATCCTGTAGGACAGTGGTCTGCTTCAAAAAGGGATGCGACAGGGTAAGGGGGAAGGTCACTGGGGGGAGAGGAGGGGGGGCAGCTGCGGTATAAGGGCTGCTAGCTGCACAATCGAGCAGACTTGATAGACCATAGGAGACCTTCTGGAGACCACACCTACGTAAGGACATAGACAGGGTAGAGAAGGTTCAGAGGAGGGCAACAAAGATGGTGCATGGATTGCATCACAAGTCCTATGAAGACAGGTTGAAGGAACTGAACATGTACTCCCTGGAGGAGAGGAGGGAGAGAAGGGATATGATAGAGACATACAAGTATCTTACAGGGAGGAACAGGGTGCAGGAAAACACTATTTTTAATCGAAAAAAGATGTTCCAGGACTAGAGGGCATGGGATGAAGTTGGAGGGAGGATGATTCAGAGGAAACATGAGAAAGAATTTCTTCACAGAACGGGTGGTGGACAAGTGGAACACCCTGCCAGAGGAAGTGGTGGGGGCTGAAACAATCACGGGATTTAAGAATGCATGAGATAGACATAAAGGAATTCTGGAGGTCAGGGGTAAGGGGCAACAGACTTCTAGGAAAACAAACTGAACTTACAAGCTCAAATGGGCAGACTGGGTGGGCCATAGGCCCTTATCTGCCGACACTGTCTATGTATCTATGTATCTATGTACCATAAGGCCTTTATCTGCTGGCAATTTTGTATGTTCGTATGTTTGTATAATCAGCCTTAAGCCTCTCAAAAAATTTATGAACATCTAGATAAAGCCCCCAAGTCTAGGTTGCAGTATTTCAGCAAATATCTTAGGTCTCTTTTTCTTGGGCTTCAATCTTTCCTACCTCTTTTCCCCCATCCTTTCTTTTCCTGGAAAAGGACTGTTTTCAAACAAAGATGTAAAAAACATTTGTGCAACAATTTGTACTATGACTTTAATGGATGATTCATGTCAGTTTCATTTTATTTGCAAGTTCGTATAAGTTTTAATTTTTTTGTTTTTAAGTTTTGTATTTATTGCTATTACGAAGTAGGTCAATAGTTGCATGTTTTCCCTACTGTAATGTCCCTTTCCCCAGGCATGGGCTGAAAATGGGTTTTTGTAGCCAGTTTATTTTTCTGATAAACTCAATCAGTCAATCAATCAATCAACAACAAACAAACCTTTACCCACGGGAGACCAAGTATTGCAGTTAAAGGTAACCTATTTTGGAGGCCGTACTCTGATTAAACAAGTTTGTTTACACTCCGCTTGTGGCTGCTCTACACACGCTGTACATAGGAAAAGAAGGTGGACATTGTCACGTGTGCCATCGAGACTGTCCTCTGGTGTCAGCGTGGCTTAGTTGGTAGCACATCCGCCTCTGGACCAGAAGATTGTGGGTTCTCATCCCACACTGGGATTGGACTTGCACCTAAAAATCGCTGGCATCCGAGTGTAGTATTGGGGGGTGCTGTATTGCTGGGGTGTGCCGTCCTTTGGATGAGATGTTAAACAAGCCCCTTCTGCCCATCCTGGTGTTGTCCTGGTGGGTGTCCAGGTGGAAGTAAAAGAACCCAGGGCACTCTTCGCAAAGAGCAGGGAACATTCCCAGTGTCCTGGCCAACATTCCCTTTCCCATAAACTGGTTCATGCAATTATCCAGGCTGTGTGTGGGTGATGATGTGCGATATGGCCACCACCACACATTCAGTCACTTCACTATCAGGCTAGCATTGCTTGTAAAGCACTTTGGGATACTGTGTATGAAAAGCGCTATATACATGCTTCTTCTTCTTCTTCTCCTTCTCCTCCTCCTCCTCCTCCTCCTCCTCAGTGGTAGTACTTGTCAATTAATCTCCCTCATATGCCAGTCTAAACCTGCACTAAACTCCAGCAAGGTTCTTGTGCACACAGTAGCATCATTTAGTTGCTTGCAAGAACTGAACTGAGTGAATTACTATTTTGTTTGATCATGGCTTATAATCATTTGCTACCTGTTTTCTCATCAGAGTGTCCTGCATAGTTATCTCCTGTACTGGTGATGAATTTACTTATTATATGCGCTCTGTGCCTGGGGTTATTGCTGTCTTCCCCCTCTGCCCTGTCTTCCACCTGGTGACCTCAAACTTGATGGTTATTAATTTGTGCCCTATTTCTTCTAACTACCTCTGGACACCTTTACTGGCCATGGCCAACAAGGGCTTACTTTGTGCAACCTTGTACATACTGCTAGTCCTAGGCTTGGACTACGTGTTCACTCCTTTTGCCTCCCCACTAAATGAGAACTTCTGTACTGAAGCTCCTCCACCTTCTCTGGCTGGATCTTTCCATAGTCCAGACCCCTTATTTTTAGCAATGTATTGGCTCTACAGAAAGGGCTCCTGCTATAAACTCACTGGCTATCTACAGACAGTGGGAATTAGACTTAACAAGGATAATCACATCAGGGCTTTGCTCTCTATCCTATTACTGTTAGTAGAGGCTATTGAACTAAATCCCAGCCTTAGTCCACCCAACTTTTAGATTTCCTCCCCCTCTGACACAGGATGGTCTAAAACTCGTGGACTTCTGCTTGTGCATATGAACTGGAAAGCTGGGTGGACATGTATACTCCTGACCTAGAAGCAGTATCTGAAACTTGGTTAAAGCCTTCTGTGCTACATCACGAGGCTGAATATCCAGGTTACAGCACATTCAAATTACAACACATTCGGAAAATTGGGTAGTTGGGGGCGGGGATCCTAATATACACAAAAATCTCTCTAAATGCTTCCGTAGTAAACCTTTCAACCTCAGATGATTCAGACTGTGAGATCATCATGGTAAAAATTTTGCTTGGGGAAGTGAAGCACTCTTTGTGGGTTAGTCCTTGAACCCCCCGCCCACCCACCCAGGACAGCTTCCTCTGCACCCTGATGCTCTTTATTTATTTATTTAAGAGATTAACCAGGCAAGCATACTGAGTGGGGACCGCTAGTTTCCAGATGCGACCTGGGGGGTTACATAGAGAATATCACAGGACAAATACATGCAGGAGCAATACACATTTGATACAGTTTAGTTATTACAAGGTTTAGTCCTAAGACTGCAGCGTATACAGTTAGCTATTACAAGGTTAAGACCTAAAGACTGCGGAGTATAAACAGGCAGAATCATGCAGGTTCACAGTAATTTTGCTGATAATGTAGTACTGTCAAGGTACAGTTAGATGCCCCTTGTTTGTGGGTCTGGGTAGTTGGTAACAGTTGCATATGTCTGAGAAATGGTCATGGAGGAGCGGTGTAAGGAGCCTTGGGGCGGGGGTGAGCCTGATGTCAGCAGGGAGGTCATTCCAGAGTTTGGGCAGGCAATATTTGAAAGCGGATTGGCCCTTCGATGTGTGCATGAAAGGGAGTTGGAGTAGCCTGGAGTCGGAGCACCTGAGTGAGTAGGACAGGGAGGGTTGTGCTGTCAAAATGGAGCTGAGATGGGGGGGATGGAGTTAGTCCAGAATTTGGCTATGACATTTGCGCAGTGTATCTGATGTTGGGCCTCGAGTGAAGGGAGATCTAAGGCGCTGTAAAGGTCACAATGATGGGTGGTGGGGGGGCATTCCAGGATGAAGCAGCAGAAGGAGTGAAAGAGGATGTCCAAGCTGGCCAAGGTTTGATGAAGGTGCAGAGCTGTAGACCACATCGCCATAGTCAAAGATAGGGAGGATCATTTTATGCACTAATTCCCTCCTGACTGTGGTGGGCAGACACCCTTTATCCCGATGAAGAGCTCCCAGTTTGGGGTGCAGTTTTTTGTAAAGCGAGTCAATGTGGATAGAGTAATCAAGATATTGATCAAGCCAAACTCCCAGATATCTAAAGGAGGTGCAGGACTCCAAAGTGGACCCGTCCAGGGTATGGAAGGCGGGGGGAGCAGCAAGGCGGGAGAGTCTAGGTTGCGAGCCGAAGGTTAGGGAGACCGTTTTTTTTTAAATTAAGTACTAATTGATTTGACCTGAGCCATTTTTGAATGGAATCAAAATCCTGTTGGAGGGCTGCATACACGTCCCCGGTGGAGGGACCAGAGGCATACAGAATGGTGTCATCTGCATGCATTTGTATGGCTGAGTTTGAGCAGGTCAGTGGGAGGTCATTTAGGAATATGGAAAAGAGTAAGGAGCCCAGGACAGAGTCTTCGGTGACCCCCATGGTGACTGGGAGTGGGGGGGATACATGCGTACCAATTTTTACTGACTATTGTCTGCCCGTCAGGTAGGCCTGGAACCAACTAGTGGATAGGTGGGAGAGGCCTGCATCATGTAATTTAGTGAGTAGCTTAGGGTGGGAGATGGTAGCGAATGCCTTGGCTAGGTCTATAAAAATGGCCGAGGTGATATGTCCCTTGTCGATTGCTGAGGAGATGTCATTTGAGAGTCTTAAAAGTGCGGTGATGGTGGAGTGAGATTTGTGAAAACCCGACTGATATGGGGTGAAGAAGGAGGTAGAGTTGAGAAATTGTGTGAGTTGGGTAAGGGCTAGGTGTTCCTGCAGTTTGGACAGAATTGGGAGAAGGGAGATGGGGCGATAGTTACCAAGGGCAGAAGGATCACCACCCTTCGGTAGCGGGATGACAACCGCCTGCTTCCAAGTGTCAGGAATTTGTGCTGTGGAGAAAGAGAGGTTTAGGAGGTCGGCTAGAGGGGTGGCAATGGCTGGAGCTGATAGGTGTAGGAGTTTTGCATCCAGTTCTATAGGGCATTTGCCTTTGTTGAGGTCAAGAGAATGTAGGGCATGGAGTACTTCTGCCGTTGTGACAGGATGGAATGAGAACTTGGGGACGTGGGGGGGGATGCTGGGTTTTGCGGGGAGGGACTGGGTGTGGGTGAGGTACATTGGTGGTTTTCGAGGAAAGACGCAGCGCAGTTAGTGAAAAAGGTGTTGAAAGTTGAGGCAACTTCGCTAGGGTCTGAGACAGCATTGCCATGGATAGATGGGGTCGGGGTAGGCAGTTGGGCTGGGGGAGTGAGCAGGGTTTTGATGGATTTCCAGAATTTAGAAGGGTGGTTAAAGTTGGAGGAGAGGGCTGCCTGGAAATAGTTCTTTTTTGCCCTCCGAATGGCTTTAGTGCAGGAGTTATGGAGGTTCCGATATCGCTGCATGAATTCAGGGGAGCAAGTTTGCTTGTGTTATTTCCAGGCCTGGTCCCTAGCTCGAGAACTGCTGATGATGTCGGCGGTGACCTATGGGAGATGGGAGCCCTTGACCCTTGTGTATCTTAGGGGGGGCATGATAGTGCCAAGCTATAACACTGACTCCTTAGGGGAATACAGTCTACTAGGTGACTATAATATTAATTGGTCTCCCAGTATGAACCTTGTGTATGAGACAACCTTTCTTGTTATTGCTGAACCCAGCTGACTTGACAACAAGACTGGTAACCATACTCTGCTGGACTGGATACTTACCTCTAATCCTCTTAGAATCAGAGCAGCTGGGATTTTTGCAGATGCTCTGAGTGACCACTCCCCGATCTTCTGCATATGGAAGAAAAGGTGCCCCCAACCTCTGCCCCCAGCAATTTGTGGCTCGAGATTATTCTAAATTGATCCATCCTCCTTTTGGCCACCTTGTCAGGCATTAACTGGGCCACAATAAAAGTACTGCCCAATATAGAAACTGCGCTTGACTTCTTTATCAATAACTTTCTGTCTGCAGCTAATCTTCTTGTGCCAGTTAAACAGATTAGCATCAAAGGCCAGCATTCCAAATGGCTTTCCCCAAGCTAAGAAAATGCTTAAAACTTAGGGACAAGGCATGGGGGCTCTTCTAGTCCACTGACCTAATGATGGATTGGCTCAAGTAGAGGGAGCTTAGGAATACTTGAAAAAGAGATAAAAGTTGCCAAGAGATCCTGTCTCTCTCAAAAGCAAAACCAGAATCTGATCCTAAAAAAGGTTCTGGGCACAAGTTAACTCCTTACTGAAAGGCCATTCCAAATCCACTGAACATTGAGTTCTAGTGGATGGACAGTCAGTTAGTGACCCCTTGGCTGTAGCCAGTGCTTTCAGTGATTTCTTCACAGACCTGGAAAGATTCGAAACTCCCTCTGTGGGTACCACCTTGCTCCACCCTATCCCTTCTGAACCAGCATTACCTTCCCCAGAGTTTCACTTTAGGCTGGTTACTCAGAAGGAGGTACTAGCTTTTTTAAAGAGACTGTAAGTGGAAGGATCTGCAGGTTTTAATAAACTTATTTTATTTGAATTTTGGTAACTGGATAAGCCACTGAGACAAAAAGTCCCTTTTTCAGGGTGATCCAGGGGAGGTTACAAGGGGAGGTACACAGAATATAAAATAAAGCAAGATAAGTGTGGAAAGAGACTTGTACAATAGAAGGTGGAGCACAATATATGTGCAAAAAGGCATATATAAATAATGCAAGACATATACATTATATACCAATAATACAGTGAGTACAGATGCTGCAAAACAAGTGATACAAATAAATACAAGTTGCTTAGGCAAGGTTATACAAATATACATAACTACATAAATGTAGAAAGTAGTTCAAACAGTGCAAAACTGTCAGCAAGTGATTCAAGCAGAACAGGGGACTAGGGCGAGGAAACGGACAGTTAACAGAGTAGGACACAATGCAACCAGAGTAACCCCATGAACAACTCATGGGAAGGGTTGCAAGGCCAAGTGAGGAAGGCAGTGGGGAAGGGAGTAAGATGAGGCAATGGAGAGGGGGGAAGAAGTGAGTTGGATGCTAGGGTTGGGAAACTATTAGTTACTGGTGCAGACTTGAGGGGAAGATAGGTGGGATTTAAGATAATTCTTGAAGGAGTAAAGAGAGGTACAGGTCAGAACAGTAGAGGGTAGTGTGTTCCAGAGGGAGGGCCCAGAAAAGGCGAAAGCACGCTGGCCCACTGCTAGATGGGGTTTCGGGATGGAGAGTAGAAGTAGGTCAGTTGACCTTAAGGACCTAGTAGAGGTTTTACATTGGATGATGTGTAAGAGGCAGGGAGAAGTGAAGGTATGGATGAGCTTGTAGGTCAGGCAAAGGATAAGGTATCAAAGTCTGGTTTCAAGGGATGGCCAGCTAAGGGAATCAAGGACAGAACAGTGGTGTGTCCTGGCATTAGCACCCAATGTGAAGTGAGCAACCCTGTGGTAAGCTTGCTTAAGTTTGGCAAGATGGGAGACTTGAGCAGAGTGGAGAATAGGTGCACCACAGGTGATGAGTGGGAGCAATGAGGAGGACGCTATGGCAAGTCAGGAGGGGAACGTAAGGTAGGGTAAGAGGTGATACAGCAGCCTGAGCTTTTGGTGGCTGATTTTGACCATGGTTGAAACATGAAAGTCAAAGGATAGGTGGGAGTCAAGTATGATGCCAAGATATTTAAAAGACTGAACCTGATCTGGGAGTCCCCTCGAGAGGAATTGATCACCAAGGGAGGCGGGGGGTAGACTTAGGGGTCTGGTGGTAGAAGAGCATTGATTTTGTTTTCTTGGTGTTGAGCACCAAGAGCTTATTGAGGAACCAAACTTCAAGAAAATGGAAGTACTGTTGCAAATGTAGATTCAGCAGGGTAGGGTCAGAAGAAGACCTGTACAAGATGGCATCATCTGCGTACAACTGAACTGACGCACCTCCACAGTGCTGCAGGAGTTCATTGATAAATAGAATAAGAGAGGGCCAAGGATGGGCCCCTGGGGGACACCATCCCTTATGGCACTGAAAGTGGAGTCATATCCGGCCCAACTCACACATTGGGTACAGCCAGAGAGATAGCTCAAAAACCAGTTTAATGATGGGATATCGAGACTAAAAGAGAGGAGCATCTGGAGCAGGAGGTTATGGTTGACAAGGTCAAAGGCCTTGGTAAGGTCGACAAAATAGACCAGTTACAAGGGCCTTGTCCATAGAAGAAAGGATGTCAGATGTTACCTTAATGAGGGCACTGTGGGTACTGTGAGATTTATGGAATCTATGCTGGTTAATGGAGAGTGAAGTATGTAGCTGTAAGTGTAGCTGAAGTTGCACATGTATAATTTTTTCCTGTATTTTAGTGAGGGGGCAGAGTACGGATATTGGCCAGTAGTTCTTGAATGCAGAGTTGGGGCCACTCTTATGAACAGGGACAACAATAGTGGCCTTCCACTTGGAAGGCACAGTGCTGGAGCAGAGGGATTTGTTGATTAGATCACGCACAAGGGAGGCAATGGTGACGACTTCAAATTTTAGGAATTGAGGTTCAGGGGTGTCGAACCCTGGTGAGGTGGTTTCCTTGATACTCTTGAGGTGCCGCATCACCTCATTCTGGGTGGCCAGTTGAAGGTGGAAGGTGGAGCTAGTAGAGATGGGGGGAGAGGAGGGAGGAGATGGAACAAGGGCCGGGAGGGAGGTTTTATGCTTAGAGGGGTAAGAGAAGACCATGTTAAATTCAGAGGCAGTGGTGGTGGGGTCGGTAACCTCAGTGCCATTATGCAGCATAGTGCTTGGAAGGAATGTGGATTTGCCCTTTAGTAGAGAGTTAATTTGACCCAAGAATTATTTGGGGTTAGAGAGGTTGCTGATCTGGAGGGACTGGAGGAAGGAGCGTTTGGTTGAATGCAGCATGCTCTTCTTGCGTCGATTACGTAGCTGTCTATAAGCCTGCTAGTTGGTAGGTAGGCCAGAGCTCTTATAAAGCCTCCAGGTGGCATCCCAAGAAGCCATGAGGTTCCTGAGCTCTTTAGAGAGACAAGAGACGCCAGTCCCCCTTGGCTCTTTACTTGGACAAAGCGGCATGGAGGTTGACTATTGAGTTAAATGTATTTATAAAGAATTCCAATGGAGAATCAACATCTGGTAAAATGTTAACCAGGAACCAATCAGTCTGATATAGGGAGGCTTGAAAGGCTTAGGGAGAGAAAGAGGCCATGTTCCTAGAGGACATGATAATGGGGGAGGTTTATGAGAAATTGTTCCTCCATACACAGAAGGTGGTGGAGTGATCACTCAAGTTATCAGAAAGAACACCAGAAGATTTGATATGGTGGGGGGCATTGGTGAGAACCCAGTCGAGGAGGATATGATGACCAGATTTGTTGTTAAGTCATGTGGGGTTGCTGATGAGCTGGAAAAGATGGATGTCAGCAAGTTCACTAGGAACATGACCTAATCCAGGGCCAAGCTATTTGTAGTTGAAATCCTCGCATAAGATCCAGTCTGTCGGAGGGGAGGCCAGCTCAGGAAGAAATGAGGGAGGTGAGGGAAGAGACCGGAGTGCTTGGAAGGGAGGTAGGTACAACCACCCATCGGTTTCTTCTCTTTCCCCAAGCACTATGGTAAGGAAGATGGACTCAGCAAGAGGGGTTTCACGGGGGTTGGTGCAAACTCTGATGCTGATAGAAGAAGAAGAAGAATCAGCATTTATATAGAGCTTTTTATACACAGTGTATCCCAAAGCACTTTATAAGCAATGCTAGACTGGTAGTGAAGTGACCGAATGTGTGGTGGCGGCCATATTGCACATCATCACCCACACACAGCCTGGATAATTGCAAGAACCAGTTTATAGGAAGGAAAATGTTGGCCAGGACACCGGGAATGTTCCCTACTCTTTGCGAAGAGTGCCCTGGGCTCTTTTACTTCCACCTGGACACCCACCAGGAAGGGCAGAATGGACCTTGATTTAACATCTCATCCGAAGGACAGCACACCCCAGCAGTACAGCACCCCCCAATACTGCACTTGGATGCCAGCGATTTTTAGGTGCAAGTCCAATCCCACTGTGGGACGAGAACCCTCGACCTTCTGGTCCAGAGGCAGATGTGCTACCAACTGAGCCACGCTGACAGAGAGGATCAAATATAGATAAGCACACCACTACCATGCTTATTTGGCCAATATTTCCAGAAGGTAGTGTAGCCAGGGATAGATATCTCATGTCGAAGGATGGCTGGCTTCAGCCAGATCTTGGATATAGCAAGTATATCCGAGTTGTAATGGCGTGCCCAGGCTTCAGTCTCAGGAAGTTTAGGTCTATAGCTCTGAATATTCATATGGGCAATTCATAGGCCTTTCATATTGTTTCAGGCCAGGTGGAAAGCACAGGCATTCCACCAACTTAGTAAAGCTATTCCTGGGTATAGAAAGAGTCAAGAGGACAGATTGGTCTAAAGGAAGGTGTAGCCGACGCAAGAGAAGTATAGTGCACGTAAGACTAAAGTTCAAGCCACAATGTGAGAGGGAAAAGAAAAGGGAGGGTATTAAATGTGACACAGAAGAGGTAGCTGAGAAGTAGTGGAAAATATAATCTATTTAAGCTAAAATACACTGGTTTAACAGGTGGTAGGTTCAGGTTAGTTTTGGTAGAAACAGGGTGGAGATGAGAGAAGAGGCCCTAGTTGAATGACTATGATGTTGGGAGATCAGATGGTGTAGTAGAAGGTGTGTCTGCTTCAGGAGTGGAGAAAGATTCTCACACAAGAGTTCAGTCCTGACAAGGGGAGAGGTAGTAAGAGAGAGAAAAAAAAATTTAGATTCAAGTTAGTTTTGGTAGAGATAGGAAGTTGATAAGAGAAGAGGTCCTAGTCAGATGATTTATTTATTTAGTGATTCGGAAAAGACCTTTAGCACATGCTCTTTTACAAAGGTTCCACATCATAGGTTGCAAAACAAAGTACAATAGGAGAAAGCAAAAGTACATCAGAGTGAATGATACAGCTTGGATTCAGAACTTATAGAATAACTCAAAACATAGGTACAAGTTAAAATAAAAAAAGCACTTTATGAGGTGGGGGAGAATAAGCAGCCACAAAGTGCCTTGTCAGTAGTTCAGAGGAACGAGGATAGCTGGCAGTGGGGTGAAGAAAGGAGGTATGAGAGAGAGGTAGGTACTGGTGGAGGTGAAGGGTGAGGGAAGAAGAGCGATAAGGTATAAGGAGAAATGGGGGGTGAGGGGAGGCTGAGTGGAGAAGACATGCTAGAGTAAATGGTGGGGTGCGAGGGGGTATGGTCAGGCAGCTTGCATTAGTAGTGACTGTTAGGGAAACTCACAGGACTGGAAGTTGAGGGGGGGAAGGTGGGGTGGCAGGTGCCAAAGAAGCATGATGCAAACTGATTGCTGAGGCAAGTCATGAGAAGAGGCAGAGGCGGGGGGTACCTGAGGCCTGTCTAGTACTTGCTGGGGGGCAGAGAGAGCAGGTGTGGCTGGACTTAGGGGCAGGTGCACTTAGAGAGTGTTATTAGGTGCTGTTTGAGGTCAGTTTTGAATTGGGCCAGACAGTTGGTGGCCAAGAGGTGCCCGGGGAGTTCATTTATCCACAGGGGGTCTCGGTAGGCAAATGCACATTGCTCAAGCGAGGTGCGATGAAAGGGGATAGCCAAGGCCTCTCTAGTCCTCCCCCTGGTGACCTGTAATGAGTTGGCTGCCTTGATCAAATTGCCTACACAAGGTGTTTTTTAACCCAGTAGAGCCTTCTTCCCTAGGATGCAAGTCTGGAATTTGACCCTATTTCTTAATGACAGCCTGTCTGCACGTTCGTACAGAGTACAGGTGTGAGTGCCACGCTCAGCATCTAGGGTGAGTCTGCAAGCTTTGTTGAGCACAGTCTGAACCCTCTTGAGTACTGTATCCATTGCCACCCCATAGACCACTAGTCCATAGTCAATTAGATATAATGGAACTGTGGAATGAGAGGCGGAGGGCCCCAGAGAGAGGTATTGCATGTGCCTGTACAGGACACCAATCTTGGTATTCACTGTCTTGACCAGAAAGTCAATATGGTGTGCAAATGTGAAGGTATCATCTATTATGACCCCCAGATACTTGAACAAGTGGACTTGTTCCAGTGGTTCACTGCATGAGTTGGAGATGATGAGGGGGTGGTGCTTATTTTTGTTGTGGGTGCTGCATATAAGCAGGGCCTAGGTCTTCTTGTAGCTTCTTGCTAGCCAATCCCCTGGCCTTAGAGAGGGAAGGATTATTCCCAGAGATACCATTTTGAATTTGGGCTTTGAAACGTGTTTGTTCAAATACCTTAGGTCTAGGATGGGTCGCCGCTCCCCTGTTTTCTTTGGGGTAAGGAAGTACCTGGAATACAGTCCTTTTCCCTTGTGCTGAGTAGGAACTTTCTCTATAGCTCTGAGAGCTAGAAGAGAGGAAACCTCTGCCTCTAGGGCAAGGGTTTCTGAGACTGATGCACATGGAAAAGACTTGGCCCTCTTTTTTGGAAATTTTTTGAAGCTGAGGGCCAGTCCCTGGCTTACTACTTCCAGGACCCACTTGTCTGAGGTCACAGACTTCCAGGCCTGGAATTAGTAAGCCAGCCTGCCTTCTACTGGAAATGGGGAGTCGACCCGGGCTGACACATCAGGCTGTCTGCTTGGCAGGAGCCTTAGACTGAGAGGAGGAGAGAGAAGCCCTGCTCATCCCCCTCCTACCCCTCCCTCTGAAGAACCCCCTCTGTGGGAAGGGAGAGGATGCCTGGGCTTGGTAAAAAGGCCTTTGAAAGGGCCTGCCCCTACCCCTAGACTGCTGCTCATGTGGAGTGACCTGCCTTTCCTTGGCCTGTGCACTCCTGTACGTGGTGCTGTATTCATCCATTTTCTTCATGTAAGCCTCTGTCTGTTCCCCTAACAGAGAGTTACCAACTACAGGAAAATCTTTGGCCTTAGTCTGGGTATCCTGTGAAAGGCTAGTACATCTGGGCCAAGCATGTCTTCTGAGAGACACAGCCATGACTCTAGATGCCACATTATTGGAGTCCACAGCAGCATGAAATTGCATTTTGGATGCCTCAATTCCATCAGCAGCCACCACCTCCAGCTCCTTGGCTAGCTGGGGAGAGTCCTGTTTAGCCAGTTCCAGAACCATATCCCATATGGATTTCTGGTACCTGGTTGTGTAGGCCATATAAGTAGCCTGCCTGAGTCCCAAAGAGTATGCCAAATACTGTTTTTCGCCAAGGCATCCACTTTCCTAGAGTCCTTATCCGGGGTGCGGGGTGAAGCAAAGGAATATTAGCTCTGTCACAGGCTGCAGCCTGCACTACCCTAACATGGCTGCAGTGACTATAAAAGAACTCCATAGCTGAACCTGATAACAAATACCTCCTATCCATTCTCTTATCCACAGGAGGTATTGAATTAGGAGTTTGTAAAATTTAGTGTGTCTGTTTCCTCAAGGATTTATGAAGAGGGATAGACAGCTTTTTGGACTCTGGGACGTCCATCATTTCCACAAAATCAGGCTCTTCATCCTCCTCTGTGGCTTCAACCAAGAGAAGCTGCAGGGTTTGTGCCACATTTTTGTAGAACAAAAAGTGTGAAGGGGACTCAGAGAGCCTGTGAGGAGAGACACCTGAGGGCTTGTCTGGGGAGATGTCTGGTTCAATGGGCACATCCAGACCCCCTCATCATCATCGCCATTATCACTGGGGTAGTCTTCATCTCCCTCCCAATCCTCATAATAAGCATCTGGGTCATAATCCGGAGGAGATGGATCCGACCGAACCGACCACCGAACCGGTGGTACTGGTTCAGACAGAACCGGTCTAAGCGACTGCACAATACTAATCGCTTTGGCTATTTTATCCGCGGTTGGAGAGTGGGATACATGATCCAAATCAGCAGACTTGTGCTTTTTCTTTGATGGAACTGACCCCTTGGTGTCGGCTCTCCCTCTGCCCAAGGAGGTATCACCTAGGTCAGTAGGCATCTCCTCAGGTTCGGCCGCAACCGAACCGGGCTGGCCATCCGGATCTACGGACTTCTCGGCCTCCCTTTCCTTCAGCCTACTCAGTCTTTTATCTAGAGCGGATTTAGGAAAGTTTTTACAGATTTGGCAGTCTGACTTGAGGTGGTCAAACCCCAGCCAATAAACACAGATGAGGTGGAGGTCGGCCTTAGCAAAGGTCTCCCCACACTCAGTAAAGTGTTGAAACTCAGTGGGACTGGTTTTCTTCTTGGGTTTCTCGGACATGGCTAGCCTAACATATTACCCTATTGCAGCTTTCAAGCCAGGTAATATAACAGCCGATCAGTTACAAACAGTGTCACTGGCTTTTTAAAAGAACCAGCAAAAAGTCTGAAGGAGAGGCTAGTCAGGTTCCTTGAAGAGAATGGGTTGCAAGACAAGAGGAAACATGGATTCATGTCAGGGAAAACCTGTCAAACCACCTCATCTACTTTTTGTTTTTTTTTAATTTGCTATACTTTTTCCTGCCTCCATGAGGACCGGCCAACATCAGTCCAGCCCCACACCCAGCCCCGTCACCTGCCCTCCACAGACTATCCCAAACTGGAGATACGCTCTAGCTTATCCCCAGAGCGGGGTTGTGGGAGGGAGCCCGACTACCCATTGGACACCAGTGTACGGCACTGGGACACGTACATTCCGGGGTTACAGCCTGGCTTATCCTCCTGGGCAGGGCCTTCAGGAGGGGGCTCACCATCATACTGGATGCCAGGAATCTTCTCCGATGGTGTCATGGGCTGTGGTGCAGGGTGGATGGCATCCTGCTCAGCCCAATTTTGCACCCCAGGAGGCGGGACATGCAATGATGTCAAGGGCACATATGCTGACGTCTTTCCCGCCTCCAGCAACCATGCAGGTGCCAGCAGCTATTCCCCCCGGCCTCTGCCAGAGGTCAGTCATGTGCCTGACACTCCCCCCCTCCCCCCCGGAGAAGGAGAGCAGTCCATGGGATGCTGAATCCTTCTCCCCCAGTTGGCCCTCCAACTCTTGAGTTTGTTCCCAAACCCAGGATGTCGACGTCGCAAGCAGAAGCCCTACCACTGCATCAGCGGGCCTGCCAACCTGATCAACTTCTTTGACTGGGTAACAAATGAGGCAGACAAGGGCCAGGAGGTTGACATTCTGTGCTCGAATTTCAGCAAGCCTTTGACTCAGCGCCTCACAGGAGATTGATCAAAAAGTTTGACGACCTAGGGGCAGGAAACAAACTAACAAGGTGGGTGGTAAACTGGCTCAGTGATAGGATCCAAAGGGTTATGGTGGTGGGGGAGAGCCAGGAACAGTGCTAGATAGGGCAGAAGGGGAAAGAGTTGTACCCTGTCCAGAAATGAACCACCTTGTACTTGACAGTGGGTCCTTGGGGGTCCACTTATTTTGTAACAATAGTTGAAAGTTGGAAAAGTGAACAAAGAGAATGCATTTTTTTACAGGTTTGAGCTTCTGTAATGATGACATTTGCACTCATTATGACTCACAGTTTTTACACCAGTGGGTCTAATTTAACCCATGTTGTTGTCGGTAGGGGAAGCTCTCAGGTACGAGGGAGGGACTTAACCAGTGGAGTACCGCAGGGGTCAGTGCTTGGCCCAGTGTTGTTCAGTGTGTTCATTAATGACATCTGAGGTGGGATCAAGAGGTGGTCTGGCATTTGGCAGCTGGGGTTCAATGCTAAGAAGTGCAAGATTATGCACATAGGAAGAAAGAAAGAACCTGAGGGATGAGTACTGTCTGGGAGGTCAAGGCCACTGTATCGGAAGAAGAAAAGGACTTGGGGATAGCCATTACCAGCAAACTAAACCAGGCTGCATGGATACATTCTGCACAGTTCATGGAAGTGGTAATTTGGAGTTTTTACTATGTCATGGCTTGTGTACAGAATCCTGAACATGAGCTATTGCCCTATCAGAAGCATGCATAAAGTTCCGTGCACAAACCATGACATAGTTAAAACTTCAGATCACAGGTTCCATGAAGAGAACTGTAACAGAATGCTGCCCATAAAAACGAAAAAGCAAAATACAGCCGGCCCGGTGGCGCAGAGGGCTGAGGCGTTGACACACCTCACTCCACGCCGGCGACCCGGTTCGAGCAGACTCGGTAGCCGGGTGGGTCGGGCCGGGGAGCAGCTGGAGCGTCCGACAACAGCTCGCCTACTCCGGGTGGGATTGGCCATATTCGCTCTTGTGCGACCCCGAGCGGAGGCTTGAGGAAGCACATGCCCGCACAGGGGATTGGTCGGACGGCCGCCAAGCAGATCAGACATCGACGTACGCGTCATGACGTCAGGGGGGAGTATCTGCTAAGGGGAGGGAGAAAACAGGGAAAATGGAAGCCTGCCTCGTCCGGGAGGAAGCGGGGCCCTGGGACGTGCCCGCGATTTGCCAGCGCCCACTCGACAGTCCATGGGGCTGACGAAACTGTAAGTTACGGGGGAGTGCCCCCTACCTCATCCCCGCCCGGGGGGTAAACCACGGCTCCATGGGGGCCTGTGGACTGTGTGAGCTGGGTTGCAGGTAGCGGGATGTCCGCGGGACAACGCCGAAGGGTCGGAGGAGGCAGGCTAGAGGAGAATAAAATACAATTTCAAAAAAAAAGCAAAATACGTTTTTTCACATCCTGTTTTATTCAGGTACGGTTACATATGGATCATTAAGCTTATGGATATCATTTCTGTAAGTGGTAACATTATAAACAGCTACCAATTAGAAATAATTTCCTGTCCCGTTTAATTATTAAAGCATCATATTCAAGAATTTTCTAGATGTAGGATAATTACCAGCATGGCACTGAGGGAGGATCAAATGTAGAGAAGGATGCCTACCCTCTTCTTATGTATTCTATCCTGCCTGAAAGTTGAGTACCCAGATAACTCTACCTTATGGGGAGAATGGAAGGATTAACCAGGTCTCAGACACAGTAACTATATCAGGAGCACACAGGTGAACCCAGCCTTCAAGCTGTTGGAGCCTGGGCCTAAGACTGCTTACAGTCATGTGTACTAACTTTAAATCCCATGTTTGAGACCAGCATATATCAGATGGGGAGCAGACACTGTGATTTGGAGGAATGGGACCAGGATTCAGTTCTGTGTCTTCAGATAGTAGCACCAGGAGTGAAGACAAGGTCCTGGTGGGGTAAATAGGACATATTAGAATGAGACCAGGATTTAGTTCTGTGTTTTCAGATAGGAGCAGCCGGAGTGAGGACCAGGTCCTGGGAGGGTGATTAGGACATGTACTGAAATTTGTGCCTAGGCAGAAGTGCTGCTTGAGCTGTCTGTCTGTCACAGATATTACTGTCCCAGGTAGTGCTATCAAGCACGCTGGAGAGTCGCACAAGGAACAGAGCAGTAATGGAGTGTGGGTCAAAAAATAAAGATTCCGGGAGTAAAGCAGCAAGTCTTGAGGAACCAACAGTAAGAAACGTCACTTCATAGTGATGCACATTGGCACTATAAATGCCAGGCAAGTGAGGATTCCCCTTTAACCTTTGCTTCCTGCAAAATGGCGACTAGGTTATAACAATTGCCCTTGCTCTATAGGCCATGTAGTATTAGCAAGAATGGGTCATCCTCATAGGTGTAAGAGAGAAGAGATGGGGGGGTCTCGCTATACTGAAATGCACAAGTGGGGGGATATCGGGAGCTATTTTAACCTGGTCCACACCAAGGACAGCTAGCATGTAAAAAGCCGCAGCAGTCAGTTCCTTTATGGCTACCACTGTGTATAGGGAGAGTGGCTACCTGGAGGGGACCTGGAGTAGTATGTACTCTCTACACAAAATGTAGATACCACCCTGCTAGGGTGCTAGATTGGCTATGAGAGAGGTAGGATTAGAGATTACAGGAACACACTCCGCCCAGATAAGGCATTCTATGGTTCAGAGGCTAGCAGGGAAATGCAAGAATATATGTTCCCCACATGAGGTATGTGTTATAGTCCCATAATGCAGAGTTTAAATTGTGAAAATGCAGTCCACCCAGATAGGGTGTGGGATTACATTCAAGTAGAATGCGGGTCTCTGAGATATTAAGGGAAACACCCTTAACCCATGTAGCACAAATTAATGACAGGTACAAATCCTGAGGGAGTACTAAACCAGGGCAGCAGAAACACCTAGAGAGTAGCAAACAGGGGTGCTTATATACAAACAGTATAAATTAACTTCAGAAGTAGTGTGATCAATGCATTACAATAGCATTTATTTTATGTTTATTTTAGCGAGAAATTGGAATTACAACCCTTTGAGTCAGAGACTCCTTTACAAAGGATTCACGTCAGAATTTAATTACATAGGAGATACAAATAACAAGGTGGAAGACAATGATAGCCGCAGCTTAAAATACAAGGTCAGCAAACATAAGATGGATTAACTATCATAGGGGGAGTTGGCAAGGTTGGGAAAGTGAGAGAAAGTAGGACAGAGAGGGCTAGAATTAGTTACAGCCACAGGAGCTGGAGGAGAGGAGATGAGATCGGAGAGTTGTTTTGAAAGGACCAAGGTTTAAAGCAGAGGTGACTGTGGTGGTTAGAGCATTCATCCAAAGGGAGGCACTATAGGAGAAGGAGTGCTGCCCCAAGGATGTCCTGCGACAGGGGACTAGGAGAGATGGTTTGGTGTAACTGTGGGTTAGCCCTGAGGGAAGTGTCAGGATGGATGATGTTAGAGAGGCCAGGGGCAGTAAAAAGACACTGTCAGCTTTTTTTTTAACTTCGTGATTTTTTACATATTGTTTTATCCGTGACCCCTTTAGTAACTGTTGTCTATGGAGTCCATAAAATGTTACAAGGACTCATTAATTTTGCCAAAAATATTTAGTGGCGAGTTTGACCTTCAGTCCCACCGCCAATGCTCCTGCATGTTCTTGCTGACAAATCATGCCAGTCCATTGGGTACACTCTTTCACGAACGAGTCAGCAAAAATGTGCACTTTAGAAGTGAAATGCCCACCCAGTTTCCTTATGGCTTGCTGAACTCAGGAAAGTGAATCCCGTTTTTAAACGAGTGCTGTAGCCATCTTTATTTTATGCTTAAAAATTCAAGCCATGGCTCGGGGCATGTGCGGCAGTGTCAACTGTACACACTTAAGAACCCTGGTGGGAGGTAAGAAGTCATTTTGCTCCAGTGATTCAGTAAAAGCAGCAGCACAAAAGCTGAGGTGGACACATTGGGCTGGATTTTCAGAGCTCCGGGGAAGCCACAAGACCCTGGTGCGCCAAATAAATGACGCACGGAGCTTGTGGCAGTCCCCTGTCGACAATCGGCATTTTTAATCCCTTGCGCCGAGTGCCCCTTCTTAGACCACAGTTTTATGGTCTAGTGTGCACCATCCCTGGGAAGCTATTACACAGTGCTTGCGCCAGAGCATTGGTGCAAACTGTTGTAAACCGAGTAAAATGTTGCAACTACACCCAAGCTTTGAAAATCGGGTACAGTTGTGGTAAAGAGGGTTAGCACACTGCGAAAATTAAAGTCCTGTGATGCAGGGCGGAACGCAAGCCCCACAGCAACGTTTGAAAATCCAGCCCATAGTATTAGCTGGCAAGATTTTTGGTGTCACAGAATGAAATGAACAGCTTTGTAAACTTCTGTGTAGGGAGTCAGTTCAAGAGTGGTTACAAAAAAAACAACAAAAATGATGCCAGAATGAATTTCTGAGAAACTACGAGAGCTGAGAGAGATAAACCAATATGGATACAGTGTATCTGGCTTCTGTCCAACTTCTAAAGGAAAACAAACAATGGTGGCAGTTACAGCTTAACCTCATTGCTAACACATGGTTTCCTTAAAGGTATACACCCAAAAGAATATCTTTTTTACAGACTTCCTTACAAAATTCAAAGGATAGGTTTTACTTTTTACTTATAAACACAAGGTTAGCGAATGTGTTATATTATACATAGAATACAATGGGATGTTAAACAGAGAGAGATTAGTTATTTGAATTTTGATGGCCGGGTAGGCCCACTGAGACAAAACAGTCCCTTTTTCAGGGGCAACCTAGAATGAGTCACTATCAGTAGGTGAAAAATAAACATCATATACAAAACACATACCAGACTGAATACATACAGGTACAAGGTAATTAGTTACAAACATTGGGCTGAGAATTTTACAAACATTAGGCAAAGAATTCAATTCAGTATATACAGCAGGCAGTGCAACCAATGCAGCAACTAGAGTGAGAGATATGGTAGACAATGGTAAAAAAATGTACAATACAAATATGGATGAGTACACCAACAGAAATGTTAGGTGGCACAAGAAGTGCCTAGCAGCAGATAAGATGCACCCATGAGACAAAAAAGGGCCAATGAGTTCAATTACAGGGGGCTACAGCCAAGGAGAGGGATTTCAACCTCTTTTTAAACTGTGCTATGGTGGGGCAGGTGAGGAGCTCAAGAGGCAGAGAATTCCATAGAGAGGGATCTTTAAATGAGAAGGATCTCCTTCTGACTGCATACCGCACCTCAGGGATGTCAGCAATGGGCAGGCTGCAGATCTCAAGGCCGAGCACACTGTCTGCATTGAATTATACCAGAGAGACTAGGTGGAGAAAAGGGTTTTAGTAACTTAAAGGTAAGGCAGTATAGGGGATAACGCAGTCTATTCTCAAATGAGGGCCACCCCAGGGTTGCAAGTACTTCACAGTAGTGGGCTCTGGAGTGGGCACAGACTGTGACATGCCCAATCCTGTGATATAGTCCTAAGTCTAGATAGGATAGATTCACAAGCCAACTGTAGCACTGGGGTATCACAGGAGACAATAGGTAGGAGTGTGCTGCTGGCAATAGTTAGACAAGCAGCTATTGAAAGACGTTAGACAGCCAGAATGAATTCTAATACCTTTTTTATGGCTCTAAGACTCCATTTGTTTACCTACACAAGTGTCAAAGAGTAAGCAGATAAAACGTAGCTTGGTAAGCCCATAGAGGAAAAGCAGGTACAATACCTGATTATATATATATATATATATAGTTAGGGTTGAGTACTCCATTTAAGGTTAAAGTGTGAAATTTTGCACCTTAATAACTTTGCCACTGTATGGCAGATTTGCCTGAAATTTGGAAGGCACGGAGCAGTAGCATAGATCTTGGGATCTGCCAAGTTTCGTACCAGTCGGGTATACGGTTGTGGAGTTATTAAGCGACATTCCATAGTGCATTTACGCTTTTTTGCACATTCTTTGCTCGCGCCTACAGGTTGCATGGTTTGCATGACCAGTCTGAAAACCTCAGGGAACATGCGGCCGAGGTCTTTTGAAGATTTTGTGAAAAAATATTGAATGGTTCAAAAGTTATTCAAAAAACAAGTTTCCCACTATAGTCAATGGGAAAAGTTAACAAAAAGTTCGACAGTGCTGATTTTAGTGTCACAAATGACTCCAGTAGTGTCGCAAATCTGCCATTTTGTTTTTCGTTACTGATCACAGAAATGCTTGGCATTTAAAATTGGGACCCTCTAGGGACACAATTCTTTTTGTGTTTACCTAGTTGGACCCTGAGAATGCTAGGCATGTCTTTATTTTGGGGTTAAACACCCTAGAAATATGTTTTTGAAATTTTTGGGAAAAGTAGTGTTGCAAAGTAGTGTCGCACCTGCGACACTTTTGTGATTTTTTTTTGCGAAAGTGTCGTGATTTGTAACACTACTATTCGACACTATGGGGAAAATAACAGGAATTCTTTGCCACCCTGCTGCAAAACACTGGTTTGCTCTTTTGGGCTGAAATTTGGAGGGAAGAAAGCCAACATCCCGCAGGTGTGCCTTTCCATAGCTTGGTGACAAAATATTGCATGGATGGAAAGTTACAGTGCTCCGAAGTTGACACTTTTTCCCATAGACTAACATTGTGGTGTCCGCTGCGCCTTTCGGGGCCGTATCTCGGAAACGCTTCGAGATATGGATTTTTGTCACAAAAATGCTTAGCAAAACTAGCCAGGAAAGTCATAAATAATATGAAATGAAAATTTTTTTTCTACATCGTACGGTTCCTGAGATATAAACAACTTAGTATTCCAAGTGCTCCTTTTCTGCTCCGAGGCCAATTATTATCATACATTCTTTGTATTCACTGTGTTTCTCTATGCAGCTTTGGGGAAATAAGGGTGTGTACTCCATTACTGTTACAATGGTGGGGTATATAAGGAGGGAACCTCTGACATTACCTGTGTTCCTATTGGTCCATCTTATAAAGTATAATGTTTAATGGCAGATGGCAACATATGCTTATATTTTTTCATTAATTGAGCCTTGTTTTGGTTCTTATAAAGGATTGCTACTCTTCCCTTATCCTAGAGACCCTATGATAAAACACTAAATCGAGTGTAACTGATTCTTCAGGAAATACTGACCTCTTTGGGCCAGGGTCTTGCCCCTAGGGCAACCAGATTATGCTGGGGCATAATCATTACCCCACCCTTGTTTTTCTTTAGTCTACCTGACTGCACAGAGAGGGGTAATCACTGGTGCAGGTAGTCAGACTTTTGGGGAAGACGGGATTGGGGGGCTGGCGAGAAAGTAGCCATCTGACAGGCACCACCATACCCCTCTTCTCCTTTCGGAGATGTTTTTGCTGACATTTGGTTTGCCATGGGTTTTCTGGCTCTATTTAAGAAGCCTACCCCCTTGGCTGCCACCTCACCTTTTATGAGGGAAAATGTCACAGAGTGACACCCCACAGACCAGGGACGGTTTCCTGGTCTGGCCTAGGAAGTCAATCACAGAGAATAGCTGAGGCAAAGACTTTGCTTGCAAATGGCCTCACACCCTGGGATATTCAAGCAGCTAGAATCCTGCTCATCTTGAGTACTATCTAATGTAGGATTCAACGGAGATGTTGCCAGTATCAGGCATAAGATATTGATGTTTTTGTTGTGACATGTTACTGTTTCTGTTAATTGTTGACCTTACTGTTTTAATTGTTAAGTGTTATTGTTATATTAATTTGGTTATCACTAGGTTTGCTGTCTTTAACTTAGCAGCAGGACAGAGCGCCATGGTCACTTCAGAATCTTTCTTAATTACTTCAGCTGATTGCTTATTAACCTAAATAATGATGGCGCTTCCTTACACCAAGATAATGTCTTGTAATGCATTAATAATTCAATAAAAAGGAGACAAATACTAAAATATCTTAAAACATAAGTGTGCGACATCATTTTCCTCCAGGAGACACACCTCACTCCTCAAGAAGCCTTTAAGCTTAAATGATGTGGGTTTCTCAATCTTTATCACACCTCTTTGGAGAGAGGTAAGAAAAGGGGGGTTATGATCCTTTTTTCGGCCTCCCTTCCTATTGAAGAAGAGGAGGTGGTTGCGGACCGTGGAGACCCTCTTTCTATTAGTAGGGGAAAGATACAAGACACTCCAGTTATATTGGTTAACGTATATGCCTCTCTGGGCTCCCCCACAAGTTTTTATACATCTATGATCACACAGGCTGTGGAGAAGTCTAGGGGCCTGTTAATCATGCGGGGAGACTGGAATATGATTTTTAATAGGGCCTTAGATACATCTCAGATTCCACATCCAAAAAATAAAACAATTCGATCTTTTAAACATTTACTGTCTGAACAGGGACTGGAAAATATCTGCCGTGCAAAGTACCCTGTGGCTGGGGATTATACTTCTCTCCCAGATTTAACATTTATTCCAGATTAGACACTTTTTTTCACTTATGAAGTAGACATGAATCTTTTCCATTCCATGTGGGTTGCAACTTCCACCCTCTCAGACCATCAGCCGATCTTACTGGAGGCTGACCTCTCAATTCCTAAAAAGAAAACACATTGGAGGCTAAATGACTCTCTGTCTCTCTTGCTAGATAAAGAAGTAGTGACAGAATTGAAAAACACAATTAAATCCACCATATAATACAATGCCAAACTGGGGGTCACACCTCAGTTTCTTTGGGACACAGTGAAAACAATGGTATGGGGAAAACTTATCTCAGTAACAATGCATAAAAGAAGGGAAAGACAGAAACAACTCACAGAGTTAACAGAGCAACTTCGAAAGACAGAAAATGCACAGAAACAGAAATGGACGGATCAAAATGAAAAAGACATGAAACAGTTAAAAACCAAAATTCAAGAAATACAGAAAATAGAAACAGAAGCTGCTCTGTGGTATTTAAAACAAAAATATTATGATGGTGGGGCCCAAACCTCCAAATTTCTTGCATACCGTCTTAAACAGCAAGTAGCTAGGGCTGCCATTCCCAAAATAAGACACCTCATCACTGGTCAAATGCTAATATCGGACATTGTACACACCACAACAAGAAATTACCCAGGATGCTAAAAGAAATTTTCTTCAACTCCTAAACTTATCCACCTTGACCGATGAACAGGGTCAATCCCTGACAGCACCAATAACCCAACTTGAAATTTCAAATACTATCAAAAATCTTAAAACAGGGAAGTGTTCAGGCCTGGATGGATTTTGGGAGGGATTTTATAAAGTTTGCCCATGAGACACTATTCCGTTTCTACAGGAAGTATATAATGAAATATGGCAGGAGGGAGGCTCACTGCCACCTTCTTGGCATTATGCCACCATAACTGTTATTCCCAAGCCCGGAAAGGATCCGGTGGACTGTGGCTCTTACCATCCAATATTTCTTCTTAACTCAGAGTACAAAATCTTTACTTCCATAATTGCACTACGCTTTAATTTATTAATACCTTGTATAGTCCACCTGGATCAGACAGGCTTTGTCCTGGGCAGGCAAGCCACAGATAGTGTCCGTCATACAATTAATGTGATTGATACCATCATATGAACCCGAACGTCGGCCTGTGTGATGAGCCTCAATGCAGAGAAAGCTTTTGACAAGGTCATCTGGAGCTTTCTTTTCCTTGTCTTAGAATATTTCGGCTTCCTGCGGGCCTTCATAGCTGGGATCAGAGCTCTTTACACCGCTCCACAAGCTTACGTTCGGGTAACCGTAGGCATCTCTGATAGATTCGGTTTGGGCAAGGGGACTCATCAGGGTTGCACTCTATCGCCTCTCCTTTTTGCTCTATATATTGAGCCACTGGTGAAGTGTATTAGAGATGACATTCAAATAGCGAGAGTAGAGGTAGGGGTTCAACTCAAAATATTTAATTGTACGCGGACGATGTCCCCCTGTATTTGTCTCACCCTGAGACCTCTATTCCCAGACTATGGTCACTGCTAGAGGAGTTTGGGCATCATGCTGGATATACACTCAATAAAACAAAGACGGAAGAGCTCTGCTTTTATTATAAGCCCTCATCTACTATAACACAACTAATAGTCTTTAAATTCAGTGCTCCACAGATTAAATACCTGGGAATGCAAATTCCTAAGAACCTAAGTAGACTTTTGGTACATAATTTTGAACCCATGACATAGCAAATACGTCAGGATGTAACCGGGTGAACTCTTATTAATTTTCCTATATATTCACGTATACAATCAGTCATTATGAATGTACTCCCCAGATTTCTTTATTTGTTTCAGTGTTTACCCATAAAAATTCCAAAAACACAATTTCAGACTGGCATCAACTACTTTATAAATACATATGGAATTCAAAACGACCTTGAATTAAATACTTAATAAGCAAACGGACAAAGCCTATGGGGGCAGAGCCCTCCCGGATTTAGAAGATCATTACTTAGCTGCACAACTGAAGTCGGCGCTACTATGGATCATACTGAAATATCATTCCAATTGGAAAATAATGGAAATGGGTGAGGAGGAGGAGGTAATACCACTAGGAATTCAGGTTATGGACCCTCAATTGCAGACACAAAATGGAGATCTAACCTTAATAACAGTCCACAATACTCTTAGGGCTGTATATAGAACATGGCAGAAATGTAATCTAGAGACATCACTATGGCCATTCCAGTGGTTTGCCTGGAGTGATTCCTTCTTGCCCTCCAGGGTAGATCACACTTTCAGGAGGTGGGCGCGTATGGGCCTGTGTTTTCCAACACAAATTATGAATAAAGGGATCCTTCTGGAATTCCAAACTATTAAACAGAATTTCAATTTGTTGAACTCAGATCATTTTAGATACCTGCAACTCAGGGCTTATATCACGACTCAACAGAGGACAGGAGGAAACCTTTTCTGCTTGACCCCTATTGTTGAGACCCTACAAGCTATACTAAATCAGACTATTTTAAAGGGGCAAATATCAGTTCTATATGAGGCTCTTTGGAACTTATATAAAAATTCTACCTTGCAGATTAAACAAAGGTGGGAACAAGAAAATTATGTCCAATTTGAGGAGGGAGACTGGGAGAAGATTTGCAGGTGTGCAAGTAAAACTGCTCATCTCCTCCCTCTGGCAAGAATTTGCTTGGAAGGTCAGGACACACTTCTTTTATGCTCCAATTATACAAAGCAAGTGGAATCCTGATCATTCATAGGTCTGTTGGAGGAACTGTGAAGAAACAAGGGCTCACCACTCGCATATTTTTTGGTTACGTCCAGTTATCCGGCCATATTGGCAACAGGTACTAACGGTGATCAGAGACCTTTTCAGTATAACTTCTCCACTGAATCTAACACATATGATCCTAGGTCTTCCCCTACCAGAGATTCGGGCGCAAGATCAAATTTATCTTTGGAATATCATTCCTTGCGGCAGCCCACAAGGTCATAACCTGTCAATGGCTAAAAGACGATGCCCCATTATTCTAACACTGGATAAATATAGTAAATGACATTCAGATCATGGGTGAACTAACACATAAAGTTAATTTACAACTCCCAACATTTACAAGAAGGTGGACGTGTTGGACACTTTGGGATGGAGGAACATTAGGGGCCCCTATCTAATAAGATTTACCCACTGAGATAACTCTTAGCACTGTTCTGGCCTTCCAAAGTGGGAATAGCAACTACAGTATAAACAATGTTAAGATCCTCCTAGCATTTAAGTCACACCTCTTCCTTCTCTTTCTCCTCCCTCTTTAAATCTCTACAGTCTTATCCCCCCTTTCTGTCTAGCCCCATAGCCTCCTTGCAGGGTCCCCCCACATCCTGAAGGGGTCTCTCTGGGACATTGCCTATCCCCTTCTCTCTGATCCCCCCTAGTCCCCTTGCAGGGTTCCTCACATCCTGAAGGGGTCTCCAGGGACACGACTCTTCCCCCTCCCCCCACCTCACCCTGTCCTCTCCTCTCCTTTTCACCCCTTTTCTTTCACATAAGCACTTGTTTACTTATTAACCCGGGTACTTATTATTGTCCACTCTTTCTACATATTATGCGCAACACTGTTTTACCACTGTTTGTAACACCTGCCTTACAACTATATGTTAATGTTGATCTTGTAACTTGAATGTAACTTGAACACGACTCTTCCCCCTCCCCCACCTCACCCCTCCTCTCCTTTCCCCCTTTTCTTTCACGTAAACACTTGTTTACTTTTTAACCTGGCACTTACTATTGTCCACTCTTTCTACCTATTATGCGCAACACTGTTGTAACACTGCTTGTAACACCTGCCTTACAACTGTATGGTAATGTTGATCTTGTAACTTGAATGTTTAATATCTCACTCCTATTGTACCCCTTCCCCAGAGGTTGCACCAGGAGACGAGCGACTTGTCAGTAGAAACAGCATATGCCTTACTCCATGAAATCATATTCAGCGCTCTTAACACCCATGCACCTCTAGTCAAGACCCGCATAAAGGCTAGAAAGTGCCGTTGGTTTACAGCAGAAATCAAGACAGCATTACAAAAAAGAGACAAGCTTTGGAAGCTAGCACGCAAATCCCACAAAGCCGAAGACTGGCACCTTTTCAGAACAGCCAGAAACCTCTGTACAAAGCTGATTCGGGATACTAAGGCCAACTTCTACCGCTCCGAACTCGACTCGGCCTCCAACTGCCCCACCAAGTTTTGGTCCACAATAAAAGAACTCTCTGGCAACACCACAGGAAACACTCTCCCCTCAAAAATTATCTCTGACAATGCAACCATCAGCAATAAAAAAGAGATACTACAAGCCTTCAACAATCACTTTGCTACTGCAGGGCTAGCTTTTGATAACTCACCTGCATGTAAACTAAGCCCCCAGCTTACCACGCACTCTGCAGAATCTAGTCCCACAGATGCAGTCTTTTCCTTCTCCCCTACTTCACTAAAAGAGGTCGAGGAACTACTTCTCTAGCTGGACTCCAAAAAAAGTGCTGCCGCTGACACTTTTGATCCATTCTATCTAAAGATTGCCTATCATGTCTTGGCCGTATCTACTACGCACCTATTTAACCTGTCCCTTTCTCAAGGGACCCTCCCCAAATTGTGGAAGACCTCTCATGTCATCCCACTGTTCAAATCCGGGGACCCCTGTGATCTAAATAATTACAGGCCCATCTCCCTTCTCCCAGTCTTATCAAAACTCCTGGAAAAAATCATAAATGCACAGCTGAAATCCTTCATACAGGATACCAACTTGCTAAACCCTATGCAATCTGACTTCAGATCTGAACATAGTATGATCACGGCCCTAGCTAAGGTGACAAATGACTGGCTGTGTGAGCTAGAGGACAAAAAAATATATCTGTGCCGTTTTTCTAGACCTAAGCAAGGCCTTCAACACCGTTTACCACAGCCTTCTCCTTTCCTCCTTAAAAGCTATTGGTCTAGATCCTACCTCCTTGCACTGGTTTCACGACTACTTTCAGACAGGCACCAACAGGTCAAGGCCGAAGGTGATCTTTCCCCTCCAAATCTGTTAAAAAGAGGTGTCCCATAGGGATCCATCTTGGGGCCACTCCTATTTGCTATCTACATCAACAGCATAGACACAGGCATCAAAGAGGCGAAAATCCATCTGTTTGCAGATGACACAGTGATCTACCTGAGCCGTACTACACCCCCGAAACTGCCTGTAGCGACCTGCAAGCTGAATTCAACATTCTTCAATACCAGCTCCTCAGCACAAAACTGCTACTTAACGCCAAAAAGACAAAAGTGATGCTATTCTCACCTATCAATCATGTAGCCTACTCTGCTGGCACTGGTACTCTCCCTCCCATCTCCGCCCTCTTAGGAGAATACCTGGAATTCGTGCCAAAATTCAAATACCTAGGGGTCTGGCTTAACCACAAACTGTCCTTTGCAGATCACCTGGAGGACTTGTTAAAAAAACTGAGGCAGAGGCTAGGTCTCTTTTTCAGGATAAACCGCCTATTAACTACAGAGTCCAAGAGACAGCTAGTTCAGTCTACATTCCTCTCACTAATTGACTACGCTGACTTTATATACAGCCAATGCGCTAATTCTTACTTCGGTAAATTGGATACACTTTACCACAGAGCCCTCACATTCATCACTGGTCTCCCCTTTCCACCCATCACTGCTCCTTATATGCGGCTGTAGGTTGGACATCCCTACAGTATAGACGTAATAAAAATGTGGCTGTCTGGACATACAGAGCTATTACTGGAAAACTCCCGCAGTACATTGTTGAATGTCTGCTTCTCAATGCATCTGGAACCTATGCCCTAAGAAGCCGCTCTCTGATATCTCTGAAAGTGCCTAAAGCCATTACACGCTTTGGGAGAGCTGCCATAGGTTTCACACTGCCGACGCTCTGGAATGCACTCCAGAAATTGTTGAAACTGAGGACTTCTGTTAGTCTTATGGTGTTTAAGACCTCATATACAAAATACATCACAGAAGCCTGTAATTGCTTCAAAAGATCCTATCTTAGTTACTCTACCCTCTGCCGCACCTCTCCAGCCCTTCCCCCCCTTATTCCTTGCACCTTGCAAATTCCATCCCTGAGTCGCCTATTAATTCACTGCCCTGGAATCCTCCCTTCCTCACAAACCAATCCTTGCTTACCCTCAGTCTCCCATCCCTTCACTTCTATTACTTTCCCAGTACCCGACCCCTACCCCCACTGTCTTCCCACTACCACCTGGCACGTCTCCTCCTTATGCATTTAGGTTTGTCTTTTTTTACCTTGACTATGTATTTCCATTCGCTGTTAACACCCAAGGCAGCTATTCCTTCGTGGGGAAAAATGCCTTTTCCTTAAAGGAATACTAAACCACTTTTTGTTTTGTAGAATCTAGTACCAATTTTTACTTACCTGCCACCGTATTGTTATACCATTACCGACTATCTAGTACCTGAACATATATGTACTCTTATTTGTCTGGTCTGCTGCAGGCCCGCCTGCACTGTTGTACACTTTTTTTTTACTGTTTATTTGCCTGTATATAAATGCACTGCCACTCGACTTGTACAATGCAGGTCCACCTTGTAAATGAGCTTGCTCAATGGTGATCACCTGGATAAATAAAGAATTTGATTGATTGATTGATTGATTGATAAGTGTAATGCCAGCTAAGAATTGTGTGTCACAGTACAGTTTCAAAACTGAATTGATATTGTTCACTGGACTGCTGTGTAATTTTAGTATGATTGTTAAAGTATTGCATATGAGCTGTACATATGCTTTTCAATAAACATGAATTAAAAAAAAAAAAGCCTAACGCTCACCCCATTCCATCTGTAAATATGATCCAGGAAGGACTGGCACTTTGACCTACCACAAATCACAGGACCACAGCAAAGTCTGCAGTTAAGCTTGGAATAAGGTTATTTACAGCCAGTGCAACACAGCACAAGCTGGGCTTCTCTAACCCCAGCACTTCAGCATAGAGCCTTAGTCAGGGTGTGTGGCTACAGTCTGATGCATGTCACTATATACGCCCCTTCATTCATCGTTACCAGGCACATTGCATCTAATATTCTGAATCAGTAACAAAAGATGAAAACAAACAGTGACATATCAAATTTGTTCTTTTTACAAATCTGTTTATAACACTCCTGGCTAGGCATTGATATGAATTAATTCATGTACACTCTCATGTGTAAATCACTTATTAAAGCTGCCTAAATAATCCAGAAAATAAAGTAAAATGGAACACAGCAGAAAACGTTTGAGCAGGAGGGAAGGCCGGATGAAGATTGCCAATACTACAAATCAATTATCAGGGATCCACCTTTTATAAATAAGGCAGGTAGATGAGGAACAGACTCCACTCAGTGATCTCCCATAGCTAACTTCACAGTGAATCTCATTTTCCATTTGATCCACATAAATTAAAGTTCCTGAGTGCCTGGGAAAGACAGAGCAAGAAAATAAAGTTAGTGAATCTTATTTCTTGTAGTCATAAATCTAAAGAAATATCAAAAACTCCTATTTTGAAACACAAACAGCCTTATGACCACTTCTCGCATTAGTTCTTTTTCAAAAAGGGTTTAAAATCCAATTTGTCATTCAAACCAACTGGTTTGAAACTCCTACGTTTGTAGATCCACATGCTCTCTCTTTGGAGGAGCATATTAACATTGTCTCCCCCAAATTTTAGTATAGGTACATTGTCAGTGCCCATGAAGCGCAAACAGTTGTGGGTCTGATCCATGTTTCTGTAAGAAATGTAACCCCACTGGTTTGTCAATGCGTTGGTTCATAGTGGACCTTATGTTCCTGGATTCTTGTTTTAAGAATCCTCACAGTGCATCCATTGTAAACCACATTACAAGAGCACCACAACACATAAATCACAGATGCAGTGTCACATATGATAAATTCATTAATGTTCACAATGAGTGTTTGGTCCGGCATCCCCTCACTTGGCTATTCGTGGTGGTCCTTTTTGAGACTGATATTACCATCTGTAAATAAGGTCAGATGTGTAGACTTTATGAGAATGAGGTGAGCGTTAGGCTTGAGAAGCCCAAGGCACACCACACACCTGCTCTCCTGCCTGGTTTGGGAGGGTGAGGTGGTAGGGAAACCCAAATGCCTCATTTCCCAACTTTTGTCGCTTTGACCCTAACTGGGTTAACAAAGTTTTTTGCAACTTATTTCCTACTTTTTGAGATTGTATAATAGTATACTTATTTTAGTATGGGAATCCATCCCTCTGTAGATGCATATAATATACATAGATAGATAGATAGATAGATAGATAGATAGATAGATAGATAGATAGACTGTATATGTATGGATTAAGATCAGATGCAAGTGAGTGTTGATCTTCAAATGAGTCTGGGCAGAAATGAGGGGGTAAGTCAGACAGAGATCTTTGAGTGAGCCACTTTTTTCTGTTGCCAATGTGTCTGATGCCCCCCCCCCCACACAGTTCCTTGTTTAATACTTAGCTGAGATTGGGTGGCCCAATCCTGTGTCGGCATGTAGACTCCCCAAGCAATGTGGGACACTGGGGAGCCCACTCCCAGTGTCCCAAAATATTTGTTTATTTAAATCCTGAAAAAAAAGCAGTCCTCCAACGTCTTTTAGTTTTTCACCTGAAAAAAAGAAACGGTCCTTCGCTGTCCCCACCATTCCCGACCCCCATCCTGACCCCCACTCAGCACCCACCATCCCACACCCCACCTTACCCTATACTTACCACTGGAGGTCATAGGCTGTCATCTTCTGTGGACCAGGGCACATCTGCATGCTTCACAGTTGAACTGTGAACTGAGGAATGAAGAGAAGTGCTGTATAATGTATTTCAGTGGTGGTTTGAACTTATGTTAATATCTTTGCCATTTTTTGGAATTTTTGCACTAAATTTTCAACACAGCCTTTTTGGGACCCCACCTCATGAACACTGCAACTGTCATTTCATTAATCAAGCCTGGAAGGTGATTTTTGCAATCACTGTACGAAATCACCTTGCCAAGAAAGAGGAGCGGTTGGACCACAGTGGGCTCAGGGAGGGTGAGGGTGGTGAAACAGAGGTGCATCCCTCCAGTTGTACCTCTCCACAATTCCTATGCCATTCTGGCAAAGTGTGGTTCCTCTATGGAGGCACCCACAGTGGAGACAAGGAGGATGCTGGGAACCTCCACAAAGGAGACCCACAGGAGGGTGGCAGGGATCCTGCAGGGGAAGGAAACAACTCCTGGTGGGGACTCCATTGTTAGGAAAGGTAGAACTGGGGAGGAAGGGAGAGGGAGGTAAGGTGCCTGCCTGGCGCCATGGCTTGGAGGGACAGGGAGCGAATCCTCAGGATTGCGGAGCAGCTGCACAGGGGAGGGAGCTGGATGTCATTGTCCACCTAGGGACAAATGACATGGCTAAGAAAGGGATTAGAGAAGTGCAGGAAGAGTTTGTGGAAATGGGGAGGGGCCTTAGTCAAGTAGCACGCACGGTAACCTTCTTGGAGGTGCTACCCATCTATGGCATAGGAGAGGCTAGGGTGTTCCGCACCATGGGATTCAATCAGTGGTTGAAAAACTGGTGTGGAGCTCAGGGATTTGGCTTCATTGGGGACTGGGGGTCCACCTGGAGTGATGCAAGCCTATACTGGCATGATGGGCTGCATCTGTCTGGGAGGGGAACCAGGATCCTAGGTGATAGGTTTAAATGCTTCATTGGCAAGCTTTTAAACTAGCCAAGGGGGGAGGCACTGGAAAGGAGCAGGAAAATCCTAGCCCCCCCCAAATAATCACGGTAGTAAGTGCCGCAAACACCAACATAGAGGTGTCGATAGGGAGAAGGGCAGGGGTAAATGGAGAAAGTGACAAAGGCAAGAAGGACAGGGATGGGGCAAAAGGGAGTAAGGCCATCAGGAAATGGAGGGTAATGAGTACCAATGCCCGTAGTCTGGGCAACAAGCTCCTGAGCTGATGGCCTTAATGGAAGAGGGCTGCCTGATATCGTAGCAGTCACAGAAACATGGTACACAGAGAACCATGACCGGATGTTAACATACCAGGGTACATAACCTACAGAAGAGACAGGCAGGGGAGAAGAGGGGGAGGAGTAGCCTCTATGTAAAGGAAGAGATAAAAGCAACTGAACAAAAGAGTAAACAGGGAGGAGAGGAGGCACTGTGGGTCACCTTGGAGACTGAAAGGGCACCACAATCTGCACAGGGTTGTGTACAGACCCCCATGTCAGGGGAAGGAATGGACAAGGATATGATAGAAGGCATTCTTAGAATGGCAGAGAAAGGGAGATACTGTTGATGGGAGACCTGAATATGCCAGATGTTAACTGAGCACATTTGCTGCAGCCACATCCAAGAGCAGGGCCATTCTTGATGCCCTACAGGTGGCAGGCATTAGACAGCTAGTTTGAACCCACTCATGAGGGAGCAATCTTAGACCTCGTGATCTCAAATGGGGGCAGTGAGAGGATCTCAGATCTAGAAGTGGGTTGCCATCTGGGGACAAGTGGCCATCAAACAGTGTGGTTCACGTTAAACTCAGCTACAGAGTCAAGCCACAAAAAGTGAGGGTACTGGACTTTAGGAGGGCTGACTTTGCAAGATGGGAGAGTGCCTCAGAAAAGCACTAGCAAACAGGCTAGAAGGAGGTATGCAGCAACAATGGGGAATTATCAAAACTGCCATCACAGAGGCAACAAGCCTTTGTGTGAAGCAAATAAACAAATCAAAACGAAAGAAAAAGCCACTATGGTTCTCAAAAGAGGTGGCTGTGAAATTCAGGAAGAAAAATATAGCATTCCGGAAGTATAAGGAAACACAGAAGGAGCAGGACAGAGAGCTGTACCAGTTAAGGCAGAAGGAAGCAGGAGGGAAGTCAGAATAGCAAAGGCTCAAACTGAGGAAAAGATAGCCAACTCAGTTAAGAAGGGGATAAAACCTTTATAGGTACATCGAGACATAGAAAGACAAAGGGAGGGATAGTGAGGCTGAATAGAATGAATGGTGGGTGGGCAGAGGGGGACAGTGAAAGCAGGAATACTGAATCTAATATTTCTGCTCAGTATTCACAAAAGAGGAGGGGGGAAGTGCCTAATCCAATTAACAGAAGCACTCTTGATAGGGGGGTCGATCCCAGTCCTTTCACAGAAGAAAGGGTTCTGCAAGAACTCCTAAAACTGAAGGTGGACAAAGCAATGGGTCCTAATGGAATTCACCCCAGAATTCTAAAAGAATTAAGGGAGGAACTAGTGAAACCACTGGGAGGATGGTGTGGTACCCGAGGACTGGAGGAAGGCGGATGTGATTCCCCTTCACAAAAGTGGGACCAAGACAGAGGCAGGAAACTACAGACCTGTCAGTCTGACCTCTGTGGTAGGGAAAGTGATGGAGTCACTTCTAAAGGAAAGAATAGTTGAGTACCTAGAGGCCAGTGGAGCACAGGACCCAAGGCAGCATGGGTTTACAGCGGGAAGGTCATGTCAGACGAATCTAATAGATTTCTTTGACTGGGTGACCAAAGTAGTAGACCAGGGAGGGCTGTGGACACGGCCTACCTAGACTTTAGCAAGGCGCTTGACACAGTCCCACACAAAAGATTAATAGTCAAAATTAACCAGCCTGGGAGTGGGACCCAGGGTGGTAGCCTGGGTAAAACATTGGCTGCACAACAGGACACAGAAGGTAATTGTAAATGGAGTCCACTCTGAAGAAAGGGGGTTACTAGTGGGTACCGTGAGGGTTCAGATTGGGTCCAGTCCTTTTAATGTCTTCATCAGTGACATTGCAGAGGGACTGGAAGGAAAAGTATGCCTTTTGCAGATGACACAAAGATCTGCAACAGGGTTGATACACAAGGAGGTGGAAAGGATGAAAAGGGACTTGGCAAGGTTGGAGGAATGGTCGGAAGTATGGCAGCTAGGATTCAATGCAAAGAAGTGCAAATAATGCACCTGGGAAACAAGAACCCAGGGAAGAATACAACAATGGGTGGGAGGTAACAACAACAAAAAGGAAAAGGACCTGGGGTAATCATATCAGATGACCTAAGGTTAGCAAGCAATGTGAGAAGGCAGTAGGGAGGGCTGGGGTATACTGGGATGTATAGGAGAGGCATCATCAGCAGAAAACAGGAAGTTGTTATCCCTCTGTACAGACAGTTGCTGAGACCCCATCTGGAGTACTGTGTCCAGTTCTGAGACCCCATCTCCGCAAGGACATAGACAGGATAGAGGCAGTCCAGAGGAGGACAACTAAATGGTGCAGGGTCTGCAAGAGAAGCAGATTAGGAAAGACTAAAGGAGCTTAATATGTATACCCTTGAGGAAAGAAGGAGAGGGGGTCATGATAGAAACTTTAAGTACCTCAGTGGAATCAACAAAGTCCAAGAGGGTAGCATCTTTCAGAAAAGAGACTTGCAAGAACAAGGGGACACAATTTAAAGATAGAAGGAGAGGGTTTCTAGGGCAATGAGGAAGTATTATTTCACAGAGAGGGTAGTGGATGCATGGAACAGCCTTCCCGAGGAGGTTGTGGGGTCTAAAACTGTGGGAGAATTCAAGAATGCATGGGACAGACATAAGGCAATTCTTGTTGGGGGTAGGAAGAAATAGGCTGTTGGTTAACTAGGATCTGCGGCCTATCCTGTAGGTAGGGAAATGGGCAGACTAGGTGGGCCAAGCGGTCCTTATCTGCCGTCAAAGTCTATGTTTCTATGTTTCTATGTTTCACCACCGGTATTCATGAGCAAGGCCACTGATTTACGGTGATTAAAACAATTAAATTCCGTTTTCAAGACTTAAGATTCCGGAATTTCACTGGTGATTGTTACTCTAATTTCTGGATTTTACCGGGATTCTTTTATCATTTTTTAGTATGTGCATAAATAATCAGAATTAAAGAAGGCTTAATATACAGAACATTAAATGAAGCAAACTGAAAATAGTACAGGAAGGAATTAAAAGAAAAACACACTTTTTTATAGATTTACTGATCTGATAGAAAATGCCAGATTCCATGAAATCTTCGTTTTTTACCGGTTTTCAGGCAGCCCTAATTCCGGAATTTTCCCGGAATTTCCGGTAAAAACCGAAAAACAGTGGCCTTGTTCATGAGGTGGGGTCCCAAAAAGGCCATGTTGAAAATGTGGTGCAAAAATTCCCAAAAATGGCTGAGTTACACATAAATTTTTCTATACATTCACATAACTTTGGTAATTTTAAATATTTTGAGTCAAAATTTTCAACATAGCCATTTTTTACACCACCTCATGAACAGTACAGCTGTCATTTTTCACATCCTGTCCGAAATGTGTTTTTGCACCTGTGGCATGGTTTTGAACATGTTCACCTATGTAGGAGCATAAAAAGACTGTTAAAAATGTGGAGTCAAAATATAAAAAATGCCAAAGTTATGACCATTCGTTGCAATTTTGTTATGCCTGCTCGTAACTTCGGAAATGTTAAATATTTTTACCCCAGATTTTCAACATAGCCTTCTTATTACCCCACCTCATGTATGTCACAGCTGTCATATTTCAAAGCATCGCCAAAATGTGTTTTTGCACCTGTGGAGAGGAATGGTGTTGTAGTTGCGCTGAATTACATTTTGGCAGGGATTCGAACATTTTCTGTATCAGGTATATGAGGCGGAGTAATAAGACGGCTATGGTGACAATTTTGTTACTGTTATCCTATAAAGAGACATGGAGGACCCTGTGCTTCCACAGCTATATACATATATGCATCCTCCGCTCCCACAGTAAAATAAGAATACTATTATACTATTTCAAAAAGTAAGAAATTAAGTTGCAAAAACTTCATCAATGCTCCAGTTTGGGTCAAAGTGACAAAAGTTGGTAAGTGAGGCATTTGGGTTTCCCTAACAGCCCACCCTCCCAAACCAGGCAAGAGCAGGTGTGGAATGTGCCTTGGGCTTCTCAAGCCTAACACTCACCCCATTCTCATGAAGTCTACACATCTGACCTTATTTACAGATGGAATAGGGTGAGTGTTAGGCTTGAGAAGCCCAAGACACACCCCACACCTGCTTTCCTGCCTGGTTTGGGAGGGTGGGGTGTTAGGGAAACCCTAATGCCTTGTTTCCCAACTTTTGTCGCCTTGACACTAACTGGAGCATTAACAACGTTTTTTGCAACTTACAGAGGTGCAGTAGCACCACTATAGTTAGGGTTGAGTAGCATGTTTAACATTAAACCTCAAATTTTGCACTTTAATAACTTTGCAACGATCAATGGATTTACTCAAAATTCAGTATGTGCTGTCCCGTGGGGTAGATCTCTTGATTTTGCAAGTTTCGTTATGGTTGGATGTGCAGATTTCTGAGATCTGGGCAGTCATCACTTTTTGAAGTTTTTCCTCATCGCCTTGCATCCAGATGGTGTGTAATTTTGGTGTGATTTTTATATGGTAGAAAAATCTTGGGTAACAGAACAGGCATGCATTTGTATGGTGACAAAATATGAATCTGTTGCAAAGTTATTAAGTTTTTCATTTCACATTGTTTTCAATGGGAAAATAACTTTTCAGGATAGAGGGAGAAAGTTCGACAAAGAATCTGATCTTGCAAAAAAGGATTCCGTCCTGTGAGACCCGTTCCTTTTTCGTAAGAATAAAATCTTTTTTCGTGAGAGAAAAATCCTTTTTCATGAGCCACCATTTTGTTTTGTTTTTTTCTTCCATCAACTAAAAAGCATGGAAAATACATAAAAATGTTGTCATTTTAAAAAACAAATATTAATTAGCCCCAGAAATACTTTTTCTGGACACCTGCAATCTCGGGTGCCCAGCTTAAAGAGAGGAGCCTTCTGCAGAAGAACAGCAGATTTTATTTACGTCTGTAGCCACAGCTGAACTCCTGCTGCTGGCTGCAGTGTGAGTTGTGAGCCCCATTTTCTCTGGCATTTAGTGGCACCCCTCACTCCCTGATCACTGTCCCCATTTATTCCCTGGTGTCTAGTGACACCCTCCACCCTCCGATAGCCGTCCCCTAGTCCCTTTGTTATTTATTCTGTTAATATTTTGGATTACTCTGCTCTCCTCCACAAGGAGTCTGTATAAACTAAAGGGATTTAGAGATATAGGTAGATACACCCAGGCTGCAACTGTTCAAGGGTCCTTGGTTCAACTATCTCCAGTAAATTCTCCCAAACTCCAGACCGCCACTGCTCTCAATTTTCAAAGTATATTGTGGTCACCTGGGGCAGGGGGGAGAAAATAAATATTTGCTGCAATGAGTGTAATAGGTTTTATACTTTAAATGTGAAACTGAATCCCCCTTGACCCTAGGCAACAATAGCATACCTTTTTAAAATGAAAGTCAAGCGTTTCAGCACATAAAGTGCACCCGTGAATCTCACCATCCTCTTCACCAATGAATTTCCTGGCTCCAGGTGAAAACGCAGGGAGAACATGGAACTACCTTGCTCAGTCACCAGTACTCCCACATAGACATCAAATCTATCCAAAAAAAACAGTTAGTCAACTCAAAGCTGCTCTTAAAATGAAAGTCGGTTTACAAAATCTCTTATATTAAAATAAAACTGCCGTCAGAGTGCCTCCCATACTAAAAGCAGCTCCATGTTAGTGGACTGCTGAAAGGTTCATCATTCAAACAGCATGAAGTCTTGCTATATTATGACATATGCAGTGAGTCCCAACCTTCGAACTGCTCCGGAGGTGAAAGAATTAACTTTCCATGCCAGGCATGGAACGCTGAGCTCGAGCTTGGTTGAAAACTCTGTCTGTTGTTCTTCAAACTCAAACTGTCAGATTCTTTACTCCGCGTCACTGAACAGTCGCTCCGGAGATTTTCTCCTTCTGCTTGGTTCATTTTGTCGGTTAAAGTATTATTTTCTCGGTTTTTTGACCGAATTTAAACCGCAACCGGTCGGTTCAAGCTATGTCTGTGGTATTGTAAGTACTAGATAGCATTTACATTTATTCCTTCTGTGTGGAACTTGTAAACAGTTATCGGTTCGGTTTGAACCGATCAGGTTGTTTTGGAATATATTAATCTGTCTTTTAGAGTGTGGTTCTTATCGGTTCTAAAAAAAACAGATTTTATTACGTTTTTTTCCACGACCCGTAACACGGTTGGGAACCGATAAGAGGGTCTTGCTTGGCGGATTGCCATAAACGGGCAAGTTTGGTTAGGACTGGCACTATGTCTGAGAAACCCAAAAGGAAAACCGGGCCCACTGGGTTTCAACACTGTAGTGTCTGTGGGGAAGCCTTTGCCAAGGCTGACTCCCACACCACCTGTGTTTATTGTCTGGGGTTTGACCACCTCAATTCAGACTGCCAGATTTGCAAAAATTTTCCTGCAGCTACCCTGGATAAGAGAGTTGGTAGGCTCAGGGAAAGGGAGGCCAAGAAGTCCGCTGACCCGGATGGCTAGCCCGGTTAGTTTCCAACCGAACCAGAGGGCGTGCCCTCTGACCAGGGCGAGACTTCCTCGGGCAAAAGGAGAGCCAACTCGGAGGAGTTGGTTCCAGCAAAAAGGACAAGGAAATCAGCTGGTGTGGAGCCAAAACTTTCCTCTCCAACCGCTGAAGAAATAGCCAAAGCGATTAAAATTGTCCAGTTGCTTTCCCCAGTTCCCACCGAACCGGCACCATCAGGTAAGTGTATGGTTCGGCCAGTTCCACCGGTTCAAGAGTATGATTTAGAGGAATTTTATGAACTGGAGGAGGGGGAAGAGGAGTATGAGGAGAGTGAATGTGGATTTGAAAGTCTGGATGTGCCCATTGAACCGGACATCTCCCCAGACAGACCTTCAGGAGTGTCTCCTCCTAGGCTTTCTGAGTCCCCTTCTGTTTTTATTTTTTATAAAAAAGTGACTGAAACCCTCCAGCTCCCTATGGAGGAAGCTGTGGATAATCAAGAGGAACCTGACTATGTGGAAATGATGGATATCCCATAGTCCAGGAGACTGTCTATTCCTTTGCATAAATCTTTTGAAAAACAGACAGTAAAAATTCTAAAAACTCCTCACACTATACCTCCTGTTGATAAGAGAATGGACAAGAGGTACACATTGTCAGGCTCTGATATGGAGTTCCTTACACAACAATGCAGCCATGTTGAGGTAGTGCAGGCTGCAGCCTGTGACAAGGCAAATATTCCCTTGGCCTCACACCCCCCTGACAAGGACTCCAGGAGGATTGATGCCATGGCAAAGAAACAGTACATGGCAGCATCCTTGGGACTCAGACAGGCAAATTATATGGCTTATGTTGCTAGATACCAGAAATCCAGATGGGATACTGTTATGGCTCTAGCAAAACAGGTCCCTGGCCAGCTTGCCAAGGAGCTGGAGCACGTGGCCGCTGATGGTATTGAGGCATCTAAGGTGCAATTCCATGCTGCAGTGGACTCTAATGATGTGTCATCAAGAGTCATGGCTACATCTGTGGCATACTGCAGAATGGCTTGGCTCAGATGTACTAGCCTGTCACAGGATACCCAGACTAAGGCCATGGATTTTCCTGTTGTAGGTAATTCTCTGTTTGGGGAGCAGACAGAGAATTGCATGAAGAAAATGGATGAGTATAGGACCACCTATAGGAGTGCACAGGCCAAGGAAGGCAGGCCACTCCCCAAAGGCAGCATCCCAGGGGCAGGGGCAGGCCTTTTCATAGGCCTTTTACCAAGCCCAGGCTTCCTCTTCAGCTACGCCCAGGGGGTTCTTCAGAGGAGAGGCAGACGGGTACAAGAGGCCTGCTTCAATTCTCAGCCTAAATCCCCTGCCAAGCAGGCACCCTGATGGGGTGGCCAGGCCGATTTCACTACTTGTAGGGGGCAGGCTGGCTTACTTTGTCCAGGACTGGAAGTCTCTACATCAGACAAGTGGGTCCTGGAAGTAGTAAGCCAGGGACTGGTTCTCAGCTTCAAAAATTTCCAAAGATGAGAACCAGATCCTTTCTACAAATCCATCCGAGCTCTTGCCCTAGAGGCAGAGTCTCTACCCTCCTGGCTCTCAGAGCCGTGGAAAGGTTCCACCTTACACCAGGGCAAAGGATTGTACCCAGGTACTTCCTTACCCCAAAAAGACAGGAGAATGGCGCCCATCCGGATCTCAGATACTTAAACAAGCACCTTTTAAAACCAAAATTCAAAATGGTGACTCTGGGAATTATTCTGCCCTCTCTAAGGCCAGGGACTGGCTAGCATCCCTGGACCTCAAGGATGCCTACTTCCATATTCTCATCAGAAGCTCCCATCGAAAGCACCTCAGGTTCGAGCTGCCCTCAGGCCACTACCAGTTCAGAGCGATGCCTTTTGGCCTCACCTCTGCACCAAGGGTATTCACAAAATGCCTGGCAGTAGCAGTTGCCCACCTAAGAAGGCAAAAAATTGCCATCTTCCCTTACCTGGACGACTGGCTCATAGTAGGCCAGTCTCCAGACCAAGTCAAGTTACATCTTCGGATAACTCAGCAACTGCTTACCTCTCTAGGTTTCCTTCTGAATCTTCCAAAGTCAGTTCTAGAGCCTGTCCAGCTCCTCACCTTCATAGGCAGAACTGAATACAGAGGAAGCCAGAGCCTTCCTGCCTTTGGACAGGGCAAGGACCCTGGTCTCTCTGGCCTCCTCATTCACCCTGCAGGTCTCTCGACCAGCAAGGCACTTTCTACAGCTCCTAGGGCACATGGCTGCTTCTACAGCAGTAGTGCAAGGAGCCAGATTTCAGATGAGGGACATCCAGTTCCATTTGAGAGCCATTTGGTCTCAAAGAAAGGACCCTCTAACCAAATTGATCCCAGTGACTCGAACCCTGATCCAAGCCCTACAATGGTGGCAGGATCAGAGCAATCTGAGACAGGGGGTTCCCTTTGTCACTCAGTCTCACTCTTTAATCCTTACTACAGATGCATCCTCTTGGGGTGGGAGCTCACATAGGCGACCTCACTACCTAGGGACTGTGGTCCCTCAGGAATCTGTGCTCCACATCAACCTGTTGGAGCTCAGAGCAGTTTTCTAGCACTTAAGCTTTTTCCAAATCTGTTCAGAACAAAGTTGTACAGGTCAGAACAGACAACACCACTACAATGTGGTACATCAACAGGCAAGGAGGCACTCCTGCGTCACGGCCTTGTGCACCGCAGCAATGCAGTTGTGGTCTCTGGCTTATTCCCTGAACACCTCCCTTATAGCAGTTCACCTCCCAGGCAAGGACAATGTCCTGGCAGATGCTCTCAGCAGGATTTCCCAGGGCCATCACGAATGGTCACTGGATCCCCTGGTCTTGGAGGTAATATCTGCCAGGTGGGGCACCCTGCAGATAGATCTTTTTGCAGCCCCAGACAATCACCAACTCCCCCTTTTTCGCTGCAGACCCCCAGTCTTAAGCTCAGTCCCTCTGGATGCCTTAGTTCTAAACTGGGAGGGAAAGTTTCTCTATGCTTTCCCCCCTTCCCTCTCCTGTTCAAAGTGTTAGTCAAAATCAGATCTCAATCCTGCAAAGTGATTCTGATTGCTCCAGATTGGGCCAGACAACCTGGTATCCACTCCTACTGTCCTTAGCAGTCCATCTTCCCCTGTGTCTTCCCAGGAATCACAATCTGTTAACCTGTGCTCAGGGAAGGGTTTGGTACCGAACCTCAAATCTCTCAATCTCAAGGCCTGGCTCTTGAGGAGTTAGAATTTGCTGACCTACACCTCTCCAGGGTGTAATGGATATATTGAAGGCTTCTAGGAAGCCTTCCACCAGGGTTACTACAATTCCAAATGGAAAAGGTTTTCCGTGATGGTGCTCTGGGAAGCATATTTCCCAGAATCTGCTGATTTACCCACAGTCCTGGATTATATGGTCCATTTGAACACTTTGGGGCTCAGACCAGCTACCCTAAAGGTGCATTTGGCAGCTGTGTCTGTCTTCATTTCGCAGGTAAACCCTCTCTCTTTCAGCTCATCCTGTATTCTCTAAGTTTTTAAGGATTGTTACACCAACCTCCATTCAGGGACCCTGCCCTGCCTGGGATCTTAATGTTTGCATTGCTCAGCTTATGCAACCTCCCTTTGAGCCCTTGTCTTGGCAGACCTCAAGTATTTGACTTGGAAGACTGTGTTTCTGGTAGCTATCACTTCTGCCAGACGCATAAGCGAATTACAAGCTTTGTCAGTGGAGCCTGATTTTATCTCCTTTCATAGAGATAAGGTGGTCCTCAGGACTAACAGGAAGTTCTTGCCTAAGGTGGTTTCAGATTTCCACCTTAATCAATCTGTTTCTCTTCCAGTGTACTTCACTGACCATTCCTCCTCTGGCGAGAGGAGGCTGCACAGCTTAGATGTGAAGAGAGCCCTTAGTTACTACATTAGAGCGTACCAAGGGTCACAGGTTTGACTCCCTCCAACTGTTCCTCACTTATGGTGAGGTTGGTAAAGGGAAACCTGCCACTAAAAGATCCATTGCCAGGTGGATTGTCTCTTGTATCCAATTCTGTTATGAAAAGCTGGGTAAGGTTCCTCCCTCAGGCCTGAGGGCTCACTCTACCAGAGGTACAGCTGCTTCCCTGGCTGCTGCCAGGACATCCCCATTCTAGAGATTTGTCAAGCAGCTACCTGGAAAACAGTTCACACTTTTACCAAGCATTACTCTCTGGACACTCAGGCTAGGAGTGATGCTCGGTTTGGCACAGCTGTGCTTCAGAGCCTATTTCCTAAGTAGGTTCTGTCCCTCCTCCATGGAGGTACTGCTGTGTAGTCTGCATATGTCATAATGTAGCAAGACTTCATGTTGTTTGAAGAAAAAATTACTCACCTTAGTAATGTTGTTTCTTCTAATGGAGTCTTGCTATGTTATGACCTCCCTGCCTGCCCCTCTCAGAACCTCTGCTTTTTGGGATGTGGTGGGCAGTGCAGTGTTGGCACTTAGTAGATGCCCACCTTGTTTTTTCACCCTCTCTTTTTCTGGGGTGATCTGGTTAGGTTTTCATTTTTGGGTCTCCTGACTTGAGTCTTTGTTTTGGGACCAAAAATGTGTTGTTATATTTAGTAGCCAGTTGGCTAGTGTAGGTTTACAGCTTCCACACAGGACCTTAGTGAGTTTTGCTCAGAAGATCTGACAGTTTGAGTTTGAAGAACAACAGACAGAGTTTTCAACCGAGCTTGAGCTCAGCGTTCCATGCCTGGCATGGAAAGTTAACTCTTTCACCTCCGGAGCAGTTCGAAGGTTGGGACTCACTGCATATGTCATAATATAGCAAGACTCCATTAGAAGAAACAACATTACTAAGGTGAGTAATTTTTTCTTGCGGTTCAAATGCTTCTGTAACAAAAAAATATTGCTTATCTTATTTAAAACTGCAAAGAAGTAGCAAAATGCAAGATGCAAGTTGGAGTGGCATGGAGTGGAGCTGGGCAGCACCACCCCCATAACCCCCCCAGTTCTGATCTGTTATTTATTTAATATAATCAGACACTGGGATGCCCACCACTGGTGTCAAATGCCCCCCCCCCAGCCTGTTGTTTTATTTCATTAGTCGACATCAGGGGCCTAATCCCCATGTCGACATTTGTACCCGCCCCCTGCAGTGTGGGACACTGGATAGCCCACCCCCAGTGTCCCAAAATATTTGTATACTTTAAACCAGTATAAAGAAAACAGTTCCCCAATGTCTTTTTATTTGTTTAACCAAAATAAGAAAATGGTACCTTGTCGTCCACGATGTGCCCCTCAACCATCCCGACCCTCCCACTGAGCACCCACCACCCCACACTCCCCCTTACCTTATATTTACCACTGGAGGTCTCAGGCTGTCATCCTCTGTGAACCGAGACACGTCTGCACTCTTCAAAGCTGAACTGCAAACTGAGGACGCAATGTAAGTGCTGTATAATGTATTTCATGGCGTTTTCTAACTTTGCCATTTGTGGAATTTTTTAACTATTTTAACATGTTGTAGAACCTCACCTCATGAACACTGCCACTGTCATTTTGTTATTCAGGCCCAGAAGGTGATTTTGCAGTTGCTGCATGAAATCATCTTTGACGAATAACAAAATTTCACCACCAATGTTCATGAAGTGGGGTCCCAAAAAGGCCATGTTGAAAATTTGGTGAAAAAATTCCTAAAAATGGCCAAGTTATGAAAGTTCATTTCAATTGTTCTATACACATGCATAACTCTGGTAATTTTCAATATTCTGAGTCCAAATTTTCAACAAAGCCATTTTTGCATGCCACCTCATAAACAGTACAGCTGTCATTTTTCACATCCTGTCTGAAATATGCTTTCCCACCTGTGACGCAGAATGGTGTTTTTTGTATGGATTTGAACATTTTCACCTATGGGGTTAATGAGGTAGGATCATAAGAAGACTATGTTGAAAATTTGGGGTCAAAATATAAAAAAAATGCTAAAGTTATGACCATTTGTTGCAATTTCGCTACGCATGCTCGTAACTTTGGAAATTTAACATATTTTTACTGCAGATTTTCAACATAGCCTTCTTATTACTCCACCTCACGTATGTCACAGCTGTCATTTTTCAGAGCCTGCCAAATGTGTTTTCATACCTGTGGCACAGAATGGTGTTGCAGTTGCACAGAAATACGTTTTGGTGGGCAGTCGAAAATTTTCTGTACCAGGTGGGGTAATAAGATGGCTATGCTGACAATTTGATCACTGTTGTTCTATAAATGGAAACGCAGGGCCTGGAGGGACCTGTGCTTCCACAGTTACATATACAGTATATTCGAATCTATATAGGGATGGGAGCACAGGGTTCAAAGGGCCCTGTGCTCCCACAGTAAAATAAGGATACTACTATACTAACTCAAAAAGTAAGGAAATAAGTCACAAGAAACTTCATTAATGCTCCAGTTAGGGTCAATGTGACGAAAGTAGGAAATGAGGTGTTAGGTTTTCCCCTAACACCCCACCCTCCCAAACCAGGCAGGAGAGCAGGTGTGGGGTGTGCCTTGGGCTTCTCAAGCCTAACACGTATCCCATTCCATCTGTAAATAAGGTCAGATGTGTAGACTTTATGCACATGGGGTGAGCGTTAGGCTTGATTCTGCCCTCCTGGGTCCCAATATCCTCGGCCTTCACCCCACCTGCAAGTGATTTGGATTCTAAAGAGCTCCAAAATAAGTGGATGGTGGCCCCACCCCAAAGGGTACAAGCTGGGGGGGTCTCCTGCAGGTAGGCAGCGAGGGGTCAGAGTTCTGGGGGGGATCCAGGTTGGGAGGTCTCAAGCTGGGTGGGAAAAGTTGGTAAGATGACATCTGAGGGAGTTGCCAGTGGTTGGTGACCAGAGTGAAAAAGAGTAGAAAAAAAAAAAAAGCACAAGGAGGTTAAATGACTTGCTGAGGGTCACATAGTATGCAAGTAGCGATTATGGGATTTAATTCTGAATCTGCTGGATCACAGCTCTGTGCTATAACCACTAGGCTGTAATGCCTGCCTGCATTAAGTTTGCCCTTCAACTCCTGAGAAACCATGGGGTAAAGCAATTACTTTAGTATTTTACTACTTATTAGTTCTGTTTTCCTGCAACACAGAGGAGAAATATTTGAGTCCTCCCAGTACCAAAGATAAAGACGTTTCTGGATTTGAAAGGAAAAATAAAATGTTGCAGCCATAAAAAGCTACTTTCTGCACTTCATTCCCAAACACAGTCTCCTTAATGTCTTTATGCTGCTTATCCACTGAGCCAAAGGCTCACTATACCTTGCAAATAACAAGTAGGACTTACTGTTTCTACCACTTACCCAGGACCACAGCTGTTGGGTGGCTTGTCCTGATGATTATACAATAGTCTGCGTTGGGTGCCGACATTAACTTCAGCAGATCAGAGATTTTCCCCTTCTGGGTTTCTTCCCCGTGGGTACTGGCATGCAATGATACACAAGCATGCATGCTCACAGCTGCCCCTCTTCCCTTGTGTCGATGCCCACTGAGCTGGCACCTGGCCTTAACCACGTGGCAGTCGATGAGTGGGATGCCATGTATCCCCTTCTCGAGGGAGCAGAGCTTCCTTGGGGTGCTCGGTCCTCTCTTCCCCAGCCAGCTCCAGGGCGACCTAAGCCCATTCCCAAACCCTGCCTGGCCAGCAAACTTTTTGATATTTTGTGGCATCAAATATTTCTTGGGAGTGGGGTAACAAGCTACTAAACTCTCATTCAGAAAGTTGAACACTCAAGGTATGTCCAAATGGGTCAAAAACTCAGTCTTTTCTTTGGTTTGGATGGTCGACTCCTATTACAGCTTGGTATGATACTAAAGAAAAGCCTTCATTACATGCCCTGTTTGACTAACTTTCTGTTTACTTTCTAGGTCAACTGTTCGAGTCTTAGAGGCTTTAGCCCCGGCTTCCGCAATCTATAGTCGAGCATTTTTGCTGCCCTTGCCCTTTCATCGTTATTTTTTTTTTGTTTTGTTTTGATTCAGGATAGTAAAGAAGTGACATACAAGAGAACCACATTTCATCACCAGAGCTTAAGAACACTGCATCTGATTATACAATGGGGTGTACACCCCGCACCCCTCTAGGATAGGCATGGAAACCAAAGGGATGGGTCTGACAGATCAGCCGTAATAACCTGCTCTTATAGATTTCTGTCTTGTAATAACAGCTGCTTATCCATGTGATGACTTAAGCACTGTTTCTGCTCCTTACAGGCTTTTTAAATCTCCGTTTCCCTGTTTTGGTTTCATTTCACCTTCTGCAGATGTCCTAAATTTCTGACCTGGCCTTGAACAGTACATGTGTGTATGCACTGAATGCTTTCCTTATCCGCCCCTGTTATGTTCATGCTGTGATGGGTGTAGAGAAAAATTGTGGTTAGCCACAAAGGAAACTTAGTAAGATCAGAACTTTGCTACCTGCAAAGCACGGAAATCATTTTCGACTGTTAGCAAGAAGTGTTTTTATGTGGGAGTGTGCATGAGAAATCAACACAATTAATGCAGGTTTTGGTTTGCTTCATCTTTCTGGACATGAAAGAGTGTCTTTCACACCTTATAAGGCCATTGCTACTTTTGTCACTTGCGTTTGTTTTTACAGCCCTACATTTTGATCTGCCATCGTTGGTTATTTCCACAAGAGGGTGCAAGAGATAGCAGATGGCTCCTTGTTTTTTTTCTTTAAAAAGCTAGTGAGCTGCCTGAAATGAATATTACCTTTCAAAAATAGTGAACTTCTTATATATGAAGTATATTTGCCTTTTCCTTTGTGCTAACTTTAATTAGAAGATTTTCTTCCTGTCAGTTCTTGGTGTGATGTGTGGAACAGTACGCTACCTGAAGGCTGACATGTTAGTTCTAGTCCTTCTCCTATATCATCAGTCCTGTGACCTGTCTGTGACATCATAGTGGACAAAGAAGAGCCAACTACCAGGTGCCAGACCAATCACTTGTGAAGTCACAGTAAGTCCATTCACAATGCTGAAGAGATATGAAGAGGAAAAGTAGGTATGTCAATCTCCAGGTTAAGTGCTGCTCCTTACATCACACCTTATACTATCAGGTAGAAAACCTTTTAATGACCAAATGAAGAAAGAAAATGACATCGAAAAGTAACAACTGACTACTTTTATTAATAACATTTCTGACAGCTGATTTCAGGTAGTACTAGTACTTTTAGTTTGGGGACATGATTAAATTCAAGATGTTTGAGGGCTGAGGCGCTGGACGCCTTATCTTACACTGTGCCGGCGACCCATGTTCGGGAATGAGCATTTGTTGCCGGGGTTGGTGGGGAGGAGAAGTATAGCGCATCCGTTGGACTGCTCTCCTTCTCCCGGGAAGGGGGGGGTTCACTTCCTGATGCCTGATTGCCCCCTGCCGGAGGCTGGGGGTCAGGGCATGGGGTGACAGTATCAGAAGGAGTCTGGGCAGATGCCTGGAGGAAAGGCGTGTGGATGCATGCACCTCTGCCTCCGCTGGTGTCATTGCACGCCCATGGCTCCAGCAGTGGGAGGGGAGGAGTGAACAAGGAAAAAGGTGGCACCTCTCACGTGGCTTGATGGCCGTCCACGAGTGTTCGTTGGGAGCTGGCACCTCAAATGGATCCATGAGGGTGGGGAGTTAGGCAGCTCCCTGCCGCCCCACTGTGGGGGGCAAGCAACAGGGGTTTCAGGGTGCCAGTGGTCTCGGTCGAGATGGACAGCGGCTGGATCCCCAGATGGGATGCAAGGAGTACCAGGGGCAGAGAGATGGCCCAGGAGGATAAATAAATACTTAAAAAAAAAAAAATTCAAGATGTTTGGTTGTGAGACATGGGAAGGGTCTTTCTTCTCCTTCATATATGATGAGTGGTCTCTAAAATTATTGAGTTGTAATAATATTGCCCATCACCATGGTGTGCAGCAGTACATTACTTTGCCACCTGGGAGACTGGCACTTGTGTGTGGCTCCCAGGTTCTTGTGGTGAGGCTCATGGGGAGCAGGGTGCTTCTTGGAAGGGGAGGACCTGGCTCGTGAGATGCTAGGGCATGGGGAGCACCTAGCATTCTGACTCTCTGGGTTGAAGTCACCAGGTATTCCGATTCTCAGGACACGGGTCACCTGGCATTCCTTTCCTCAGGGCATGAGTCACCTGGCATTCCTGCTGTCAGGGTTGAGGTCACCTGGCATTCACACTCTTGAGGCACTGGGTCACCTGGCATTCATTCTTTTAGGGCATGGGTCACTCAGCATTCGCACTCTCAGGGCACAGAGTCACCTGGCATTTGCGCTCTCAGGGCATGTTGTCACTGGGTATTTGTTCTCTCAAGGCACAGTTCACCCAGCATTTGCACTCTGAGGGCACAGGCTCACCTGGCATGCATGCTCTCAGGGCACAGGGACACCTGGCATCAGTGCTGTTTGAGCACAGGTCACCTGGCATTCACACTGTCAGGGAATGGGATCACCTAGCGTTTGCACTCTCAGGGTACAGGGTCACCCAACATTTGTGCTCTCACTGCTGTCAGTCATGAAGCAGCCTTGGCATTGTCCATAAAGGCAGCCGCCTTATCGCCCCCCCCATGCCTGGCAAGAAGAAGAAGGGTGCATCCAGGATGACCACAATCATCAGGAGTGGGAGATAGGAAATCCAGAGGACAAAATGGGAAAAAGAACAAAAACAGGGATTGAGAAGACCATTCTTAATTTTAGATGAAGCTTTAGTTTTCCATAACTTTATCAATCAAAAAAAATCAAGCAATCAATCAATTAGCTTTTATTTGTATAGCACCCTATCCCTGCTCTTCAAAAATCCTAAACGATGTATAGAACAAATAACACTTAGAAAAAAAAGCATAACGCACATTAGGGGGTGCACAGCTATCAACCAGCTTCCTAAAAGCCAGGGAAAATAAGTATGTTCTAAGGCCTTCTTGAAGGCCTCCACTGAGGAGCTCTGCAGGTGGTGGTAGAGCAGGGAGTTCCATAGCCAGTGAGTTGCGACAGCAAATGCTCTGTCCCCAGATGATTTCAAACATGCCTGTGGAACCACCAGATAATTCTCTGTAGCAGATCAGAGAGGGCAATCCTTAGTATAGTCTACTTTGGGGGGGGGGGTCTCACTCCCTTACTTTGTTTTTTGTTCCTAAGCTGTGACACAGAACATCAGTGTACAAGGCTCACATGTTACAGAGGACTCCATTTAACTCCCTCCCCCAGTTTCAGGGTTATGAAATCCTTGGTATGCCCTAGTTTTGGGCCCCTGTGGGATGATCCTAGGGCTCTTACTCAGAAGGCACCAATAGGAAGTGGGGCCTGAGGAAAGCGAGAGGGGAAAGTGAGTGTGCAGCCTGAGGGCAGGAGCAGCAGCTTGGTTCCAGCCTTCAGAGTCCCCTCCCCAGCCAAATGGAGGAGTCGAAAGCCATATACTTGAATGACCCATCTTGGAGGGCAGGAGTCCACTAGCAAGTAGAGGGGATGCAGCACTAGCAAGCAGAGGAGGTGCAACTGGAAGCTGTGTGTGAGCGAGAGAGAGAGTGACAGAGACAGAAATGCAGAACAGAAGGCTGGCTGACACAACCAGCTGCCATGAATCCAGAAAGCAAGTTAGAGTGGTGGGAGAAAGAGCATAGCCAACTAACAGATGGGGAAAAAGGCATTGCAATAGGGCATAGAACCACAGAGAGAGAGAGAGAGAGAGAGAGCGCGCGCGCAGGTGACCGAGCGAGTGCTAAAAACGTCAAAAAGTTCCAATGCACTGCACATCTACTGTGCAGACTTCCTGAAAACAAACTCAAATTACAACAAGCTCTGGCAGAGCCACTATGACTGTGAATGCATTAACTAAATGAGGGTGTTTCATGGGCTTAAACATAAACATTTATTTATTTAAAAAATATCAGCTTTGCAAACCTTTGTGTCAAAGACTCAGTTGCAAAGGCACCTTGTTGAAACTAATACAAAGACAGCACATTAACAAGTCAAAAAACAATGGCTCGGAGAGCAGACTGTTATAACAGTCATTCACTGGAGATGCATGGGTAGCAGTAGATAAACATATTACATAGTTTAGGCACACAGGCACCACATACCACAACAAGAAGACCAAAGCAGTTCAAACAATATACTATAGCTAAAGCAAATAGACATCAGGAGTCAAAGAGAAGCCCAGAGTGTTCACATGAAGGCTGTTGCATATATACTAACCGAATCAAAGTACAGTACAGTACAGTGAGAAAGGGCATATTTAAGCAATAAAGCTTGACATGGTGTGTATTATGTAATAATGTCACTCCTGGGGTGGGTTGAAGGATGAGGCAAAGCCAAGTGCTTCCACCACCCCAGGAGTGACAATATTACAAGATAACACACACCCTGGAGTGCCTTATTGCAATTATACAATGGCTTGTTGTTATATACAGAATAAAAAATACATTTTAAAGGATGTTTTTGTTAGTGTGGAAAAATATTTCTTAAGAGAAAATGCAAGGAATGATCCAAATCCAAAGCTACGGTGATGTTATAGTGTAGTAACATGACTGTTTAGAGTGGGTCAGCAGCCAGCTTCTTACATTTTTCCTTGCCATTGTATAATTAAAAAATAATGCCATCATCTGTATTACAGTTACCTATATGTTTTGCATTTTGTTCTATGCACTGTTATAGCAATCAACTCAACAGAACCAGGCCATTATATACATGAAGGTACTGTACTCTAACTGAAAACAGTGCTGAGACAACTGTATGTTGTGATAAGGTAGAAGATAAACATAATGTTGAGACAAGTTTTTGAAGACATTTGATGCGTTTCATTGTTGTTGTTTTTTTAGAAACCAATATATAGTTCATACACAAAATTCATATGATATAAAAGTGCTTATGCCCAAATGTCAATGTAAATTCGACACATTTCATTACAAGCTGTTCTATTGAAGGAAGATATTACTATACAAGGCCTAAAAATGGACATCGGGTAAATGTAAACTGGGGTAGGTGTGTTATTGAGGGCATTGCATAGTTTATCTTTTATTGCTGCTCCACTGGATCAGCAATATTTGTACTAGCTGTGCCCAATCCAGATTTTACAGCTCTGGCCTGGGTCTGGTGATGTGGGTTTTACCCATACCCCACTGCATGTGGCTTAGTGATATACTGTACAGATGGCTACAAAGTCTAAGCAATTGAAGGTTGAAGTTTCAGAAAACCATTATGCTAAAAATATCAAGACTCATTCCTTCCCTCACTCCCCAGTCACAATTGATCCCCTACCAAAGTCGTGCTTAAATACTGGTGCCTCTACATCCACGCCACTAAGCTTTTAATGCCAACATGCTTCTTCTGCTAATGTGACCAATTCAATGTGTGATCTGCTCAACCCTGGCTTTACAAATTTATTTAATTATTTTTAGAGGGACTCCTGGTTGTGACCAATATCAAACAAACAACTGAAGTCCAGTGTGCCTCCCCCCCCCCCGAACTGCCTGCCTGAGAATGAAGTTGGTATATTATTTGGAAAAATGAAAGGCTGGGTCTCTTATTATGCAGTGTCCAGCAAAGATGGTGTTGTCAAATGGCTTAATGAGGTGCTCTGAGGTGCCTATGGGAACTTGTCATGTAGAAAGTTCCAGGGACACAGTAGTAAAAACTGGAATTACAGGTTCCAAGGAGTAATTAACTTGGGAGGAATGTTAGAAAGTCAACTCCACTATAAACTGAGCTAGGAAAAAAGTAAATAGGACAAGAAAAAAAAACAGAATTTTGTTTCTAAAATGAGTTGCTAATTGCAACTGGTATTTTTAACATGTGCAAGTCAACTCCACTTCTCAAACTTAAAAAGAAAAATACACGTCATCACAGACTATATTTACCAAGTACTGTGCCCATTTTAGTATATAAATGTTTAAGAAATACATGAAAGCTGTCTAATCCATAGAAGGTGAATCCTTAGTAGTTTCAGACACTTAGTCTTTCCCTTTGAGACACCAGGTGACTCTGATAATCATTTGTTCCAAGGGTTTTTAAGTCAGTTTGAAGGCATTAAGTATTTTCTGTTCTCATACGCCTTAAAAAATGTAGGGATTCACCACAGACTTCTTGTGTTCCTAGGTCCAGCTCCCAAACTAGTGAATCTTGTTTCAACATCCACCTCATGTCCCTCCCACATGAATAAAAAAAGGTGGGCTGGATCTTTAGGAGCTTCTTGGGTGGAGGAAGGGGGTTGGATCTTACTTCCCCCCAAAAAACAATGTTGCCTCCCACTACTCAGGTTCCAGTTCTTGTACCACCCATTTAAGAAAGAAAGTAGTACCCTGCAACCATTGAGTAACATGAAAGCGTATTTATTTGAGGACGGAAAACATTTCTTGGAGGAGGATAAGGTGGAGGAGACTATTTACACCTTCTCTCAGTTCCACAGACAGAAAACATGACATCTCTCCTTTTGTACATGCAAAACTCCTGTAGGCTTTGCCCATAGTCGTAAAAAAGAAGTCTGCACGCAGGAGCTAGCCAAAATATACAATTTATTATATCAATACCATAAAAAACAAGTGCAGATGGTGCTGACTCTCCTACACCCGACTACCCCCGCATTTGGAGCTACTCGCTCCTTCCTCAGTGCCCAGGGGTGCAGTCTGTGAGTAAAACCAGGACATTTAAATGGGTCCTTGACCAATCACAGGAGGCAAATTTAAATATTCATTGTATATTTTGAATGGCCAATGGCATATTCAAAACCATGCTCTTTCTCCAGGAAGGGAACAGAGCTTATGATACTATGCAGCCCTCGAGATTGGTAGGGTATCCAAAGGGTCACGTGACAACAGTGCAAAACATTTAAATCCACATTAAAAAGCTGGGCACTATTTAAGATGAATTCACAAGAAGAGAAACAGATATTAACTAGATCACACATAAATAATATATGTAGTCTAAAAAAGGCATAACAAGAACAGCAAAGGAAAATCCTTTAAATATACATTCAGTAATTGAATTCATGGGCAAGCTGGAACTAGGAAGGAAGAGTAATGTCCCAACAGTGAAATGAAGATTGGAATAAAATGGCCAGTAGTTTCTGAAATGCCTCTCTTTTGAAAAGTGGAGGGGGGCATGGTTGTTAATATTTATAACCATACACAGATACTCAAGTTCATTTTGTCATTAACTAATGACTAAAGAATATTTTAAACCACACTACAAAAAGGGTTTTAGGTCCAAAACATCATCTAAACTCTCTGGGGACAAGCCTTTTAGGTAGAAAATCCATCAGGATTCTCTTCTTAATAGCTTTTGCAGCTTGTCCCCACCCCTTGTTGATCTGGTGCATATTCGAGTGCTGCCACTCTCAAGCTTGAAAGGTTTCGTTAATGGCACAGTTTAAAATGCACCCCTATTGCACTTTTGTCCAAACCATTTTTTATGGCCCCAGTATGCTTCAGCATTCTGACCTTAAGCTGCCTGGTGATCCTGCTGACATAAATTTGCAGCAGGAACACCAGACAGCATAAACAGCATACTCCGAATAACAGCTGGTGAACTGGTGAAATTTCTCTTGGCCTTTCCCTATTTCCCAGATGAATGCATCTGCCACTGACTGCAGATTAACAAACAGTGCATCTTTTAAACAGGGAAAAAACCAATAGGCTTACTGCTTAACCAATTCTCCATTCTTGGTTCAACATAATGGCATTTAGTGAGGATATCTCATAAGTTAGGGCTCTGTAGAATGTGACTCTTGATTTTTGTCCCATTGTGTTTGCCAGATTTGTATCTGAAAGCAAAACAGGCCAGTGTTTTCAAATAATTTCCTAGATTTTGATTGCTTTGATGTTAGTGACAAAAGTCATTTTGGGCCCCAGAACAAACAATGTTTTTTGGGACACATAAAGACTCCCTCGGTGTATCTTGGTTCTTTTTATATGCCCTATTGATCACTCTGCTGGTGTACCCTCTAGCCACAAAACTATTTTTAAGATCCAGACTGCTTTTCAAAGGTTTCTTCTGTAGAGCAGTTCCACTTGATCCTCAGGAACTGCCCCACAGGGATACTGTTCTCCAGACTGGGTGGGTGTCCACTTTCTGCCCGTAAAAGGGCATTACCAGCTGTAGATTTCCAAAATGTGTCACCCTGTATGGCACCATAACTGTCAACAGAGAAACAGACACCAAGAAATTCAATACTTGTAGAATTCACCGAATATGTGAAGTAAGCAATAACCTGAGTGCTCCACTGGGACACTAAATAGCCTAATTTTGTATGCTCGTCTGTATCTTGCCTATTTTTGCTGTCTGAAATGCCTTGCTCTGTATGCTCTTCTGTATCTCACCTGTATTGTTCTTCACTGTCTTGCTTCATAAATATGTTGTCTCCCCTCCCTGTGATGAGGTGCCTTTGTAAATGAGTCTTTGACTCAATGGTTTGTAAATCTGATTTTTGAAATAAATAAAATAAATAAGTCATGACAGGGTGTGCGTTAGACACTTTAACACACATGTAGGAGGCATAATGAGGCACAAGGCCACCGGCCAAATGCGTCCAGCCTTCTAGCCGTGTGTTAAAGTGTGTTAACCGCACCCAGAGAGGTCGCGGTTGTTCTGTTTTTTTTTAAATAGATGAACGAGCAGGCAGGTTGGAGAGACATCGTGGCTGTACTTTCCAAATAAAAATAAGAATTTCAACAGCAAGTGGGTGGGCTCGAAGAGAGATAGAGGAGCGGGCGGGCTGGTGTACAGATTGCTGCTGTTCTGTTCCCCCTCCCCCAAGGAACAAGCGTGTGTGCAGTTCATTTCATGCTATAGTCAAACACTGGGGCAATCTGAACAGGAGGTCAGAGGTATTTGTTTTATTTGTTACAGTTCAGCCTCCTAGCTGTGTGTTTAAGTGTCTAACGCACACCCTGGAGTGGCTTATTGTGCTTATGAAATGGCCATCTTTAGTGCAACTGCATTTGGTAGGTTAAATTTCCAATTTAAAGTAGGAAAAAACATGTATGTTTGTGTCTTTTTAATAAAATAGCTCCTCCACCTAAGTGTTCCTGTGTTTTTTTTTTTTTGCACTTAAGGAATTTTGTCCTAGAAAGGCTTCTGTACTTTAGGTCTGGTTTTCATGGCAGTATTCACCTTGCCTCTCCCATGCTGTGTGAAGATAAGTAAGAGAAAAAAGAGTAAATGCATCTTTTTTTTTCTTTTTTATAATTAAAAGTTCAAGCTTCGAGAGCGAGTGAGCAGACTGGTAGAGAGTGACAGACAGAGAGCGAGCAGGTGGGCAGGTACAGAGATAGAGTGAGTGGGTGGGCTGGTAGAGAGATCGCAGTTGTTCCATTTTTAAATAAAATAGATGACGAGCAGGCAGGTTGGGAGAGACATCGTGGCTGTACTTTCCAAATAAAAATAAGAATTTCAACAGCAAGCGGGCGGGCTCGAAGAGAGATAGAGGAGCGGGCTGACTGGTGTACAGATTGCGGCTGTTCCTTTTTTTCCCCCCGAGGAACAAGCGTGTGTGCAGTTTATTTCATGCTATATTCAAACACTGGGGAAATCTGAACAGGTGGTCAGAGGTATTTGTTTTATTTGTTACAGTTCGGATGGCACCACTTATAGCACAAACAAGATGGCTGCGTTTTGTTTTGTTAAGGTTCTGAGTGGGCAGCATCACCTATATCAATGCCCACTGCCCAGTGTTGGACCTTTTTTCTGTGCATCAGACTGAATATCACATCCCTAGCAGCCAATCAGAGATCCTATTTTGTGATGCCCATTTCATAACTGTAAATTAAAATTGTTTGGTTCCATGTCAATACAGTGAGGTAAAAAGGGCGACCGTCAAATGAGTGACTACAGATTAGCAACGCACATAATGGCGATGATGCAGCACAGCTACACCAAAAATAGCAATATTTTGCTCATAACTAGAGCTAAAAATTGTACACAAGCCCTTGAAGATAGTCATAGCGGCTCCTCACCTCAATTTCACCCACGATCTGTATCAAGTGCTTTGTAAGATCCCAATACTGGCGCCGCACCATAGGGGTCTCGGAAGCGGACAGTAACTGCTGTATCCATTTAATACTGCACCTCAACTGTTATCAATTAATTGTCCTGTATGTAACATGCAGGGGTCTGTGCCCCCCCCCATATTTCTAATATTCCCACTGCACGCCGCACTTTGATTGTGGGGGTATGTAGCATCACTGTGGGTGCCGTTAACACCGGATGGCCGTTGCGTGCTGGACACTATTATTGCAGTCGCCCATATGCAGTTGCCCAGATGTACTCACTATAAAAACTGTGTAGTTATTACGTAATACCAAATTGTTTACATGTAACCATGAAAGAAATCTCCCAGCTTCATCAAAAGATCCAGATCAGGTGGGAATAATATCATCTATAAAGCTATAACGTGATGCCATCTGACAACTCCTCCTCCCCAGTCAGGTGCAGGTTATACTCTGCATTGAAAACAACCTGTTCCTCCCACAAGACCAGGTATAAATTGGCATAGGAGGGGCCGTAGTGACCCCATGGCTGTACCTTGGTCCTGGAGGTAGAGCCGTCTGTCAAATGTGAAATAATTGTGATGTAGAATGTAGTCCACAGCCTGGAGGAGAAAGTCAGATGGCACCATCGGGAAATGTTCCTGTTATCTCCTAAGAAAATGTCCGATGGTTTCCAAGCCTAGGTGGTGAGGGATGGTGTTATAGAGCAAAGTGACATCAGTTGTCACAAAAATGTAAATTTCTCACCAGCCCAAATCCTGGAGCCTATTAACAATTTCCATAGTGTCTCTGACATAGGGCAGCATCCCAAATACCTTTTCTTTCAAGAAAAAAATTGACATTGTGTGAGAGATTCTCAGACACTGAATCTATCCCTGAGACAATAGTAGGTTGCCCATGTGGGCTGGTAAGAGACTTATGAATCTTTGAAAGAAGGTAAAACATGGAACAGACAGGATACTTTACCCTAATGAAGTTAGCCTCATGATAACTTAATTGGCCATTCAAGAGGGCCTCATTCACAATGTTGTCTAAGGTTTCCTTGAAAACAGATGTGGGGTCACTTTTAAGTAGCTTGTAGTTTTTACAGGCCCCTAGCTGTCTCATTGCTTCCTGTTTATATTACTCACTTGACGTGACCACTTAATAATAATTTCCTTATTAGATCTTAGTTCTTCAGTAGCCTGGCGTTCAAGGCAGATAAGGTTGTAGTACAAGTTTTGAGGTTCCCCTTTAAGAAATAAACTATTCGCATCATTACTGACTACGTTCTGGAATACCTCAAGGCTGGGTTCAAAGGATTTGGCGGTACAGAAGTAGATGTTGGTTTAAAATCAGTATGCTTATATTGTACAAATTCCATATGTAATGATTCATCATTTCCTACCTCACTTTGATTAGTGGGCATTTCATCATCTCCTACCTCACCCTGATTCATTAGCATTGCATTCTCATTCTCATTAACAAGCAGTGTAAGAGCAAAATTTAAACTGGATTACACATCACCATAATTTTCCAATGAACACCATGGCAGCATCCTCCCTCTGAACTGTTTCCTCAAGAAAAAAGCTGGATATAGTCTGTGCAATATTTTCACTGTCACTGAAGTGGATTCTTTAATTAATCTTTCTGTAATGCTTGAATAATTCTACAGTCACTTGAAAGTGATCAGGACCAGTCATTGGAATACAGTGTAGACTTTTTTATCATGGCATATTTTCTCCCCTGCCAGTAGGCCCCCATCCGACCAACACCCCCAGCCCCAGTCCCTGAATCACCAGCTGTTACGGCCTGGCCTGGGAGCAGTGCCTGTGGGGAGTCAGTCTTCACCCTACCGAACGGCATTTTCTCTGATTTTCTCCCGGAGACCCCAGGAGTCAGCGCACATGCACGTGGAGGCGCCCGTGCGCATGGAGGCAGCCCTGGTAACGGCCTCCTTCCCCCACCCCCGGCTCCGCCTAGGCCCCCTCTGGCCCAAGCTTTCTCCAGCCTCCGCTGGGGGTCGCCGATCAGCTGAGGGATGCTGCGCTTCCTCCCCGGAGAGGAGAGGAGAGCCTGCCTGTCAGCAGCTCCATCCAGCTCTGACCCCCCCCCATGCCAACCTCTGACTCCCCGGGCTCATTCCTGAACCCGGATCGCCGGCATGGGTCGAGGTAAGGCGTCAGCACCTTAGCCCTCTACGCCACCAGGCCGGCCAGTGTGGCCTTTTTGACAAAACTTTTGTCTGCAATGGTGTTAATTCAAAGTTGGAAATATGTATACCTTCCGTTGACTCAGGTTCTTCATCGATTTGCGGATTGGTTGTTGCAAATGTTTTTTTTTGGTTACTCTGCCTTGTTTTCTGCTGTCTCTCCCTTTGCCTTGGTTTACATTTTTGAGGAGGAGGGCAACTCAACTCTATGGGTGCCTCCCTTCCCCCATCTCTGAAAAATCAAAAAACACAAGACCACTCCCTGCTGATTTCAGGGGAAATAGAGGAGTCCATATTCGGGTTTGCATTTTTTCTATTACTCTTGCTTCTTGCCCCATTTCTTCCTCCTGCACTCCTAGTATGATGGCGCCCCCTGCTGACACTGCTTGATCTTTCCAAAGTGCAAACATGCCTGTTCTCCTAATCTGATACATCTCTTCAAATGAATTTTTCTTTCTCTTTATATGTTTGCTTGCACGCATGTGCAAGAAACATAGTGCCATCGTCCGAGTTTTCCAGAGGTGTGTCAGCCTCTTCCAATTCAGTCAGTGAGTTTGCAGGCACGGTCGCAGAGCGCCAATCACTGCTCCAGCTGTCTATGACAGCTGAAAATGCAGTGGCATACAGTTGAAAGGGAGAGCTCCGTTTGAGTGAGCAGAGCTCTCCCCACACACACACACGCTCGCGACGCCACACTGCATGCTCATGCACCTTCCCCTCCCCCACACTGTAACGGCCGACGGGGTGCCCAACTCACGGGCCCCACGCCCTCCCCCAGCATCCAGGGTGCCATGCTGGGTGCCCACCCCAGCGTGGCAAATAATGGCGGCCGACGGGGTGCCTAATCCCCGCCGGCTGCACGCCCTCCAAAGATCCAGGTGCCACGCTGGGAGCTCACCCAGTGTGGCAAAATTATGTTATGGCCGACGGGGTGACCAATCCCATCGGCTGCACGCCCCCAAGATCCAGGTGCTGTGCTGGGAGCCCACCCCAGCATGGCAAAATTATAGCGGCCGACGGGGTATCCAATCCTCCGCCAGCTCCTGCCCCCCACCAACACCCTTCCAGCTGCCATGCTGGGAGCCCACCCCAGCATGGCAAACGTCCCTCGTTGTCTTGTAAAATACAAGAAACCTGTAAATATAAAAACTGTCCCTCGGCGCTTCTCCCTGCCCCCCTCCCACAACCCGCACCCACCCACTGTGCACTCTACCTCCCCACACCCCCTCACCCCATACTTACCTCTGGAGCTCGGCGCGACGATCTTCGGTGGACCGGGAACACGTCTGCACTCTTCAAAGCCGACCGCGAACTGAGGAAATGCCGGTAAGCTGTATAATGGGATAGATAGGGTTTTTTCAACTTTTTTGCATATCTCAGGCATTTTTGAATTTTGCACCACATTTTCAACATGGGGTTTTGGGACCTTCTCATGAATGCTGTCACTGTCATAGCATTACTTGGCCTGAAGGGTGATTTTGCAGCCACTGTGCAAAATCACCTTTCCGGAATGAGTAACGAAACGACACTGCCAGTATTCATAAGGTGGGCTCTCAAAAAGCCTATTTTGAAAATTTGGTGGAAAAATTCCCAAAAATGACTGTTTTATGAGCGTGCATTGCGCAGTTCCTACGCACGCTCGTAAGTTCGCAAATTTTCAATATTTTCACTCCAGATTTTCAACATTGCCATTTTACTGCACCTTCTTATGAGCAGTACAGCTGTTATTTTTCACATCTCACCCAAAATGTGTTTCCGACCTTGTAGCACACAATGGCGCAGTCGGTGCGCAAAATCAATGTACGGGACATATTAAGAAAATCACAGTGACACTGTTCATGAGCAGAGGTCTTAAAATGGCTATGTTGAAAACTGGGTGAAAAAATTCCTTAAAATGACTGTTTTATGAGCGTGTGTTGCGCAGTTCCTACGCACGCTCGTAAGTTTGCGAAATTTCAATATTTTCACTCCAGATTTTCAACATTGCCATATTTTACCACACCTCCTTATGAGCAGCACAGCTGTCATTTTTCACATCTCCGCCCACGACGTGTTTCTGGCTCATGTAGCGCACAATGGCGCAGTCGGTGTGCTAAATCAATGTAGGGACACGTTAACAAAATCACAGTGACACTGGTCATGAACAGAGGTGTTAAAATGGTTATGTTGAAAATTTGGTGAAAAATTTCAAATGACTGTTTTATGAGCTGCTCATTGCGCAGTTCCACACGCTGGCAAGTTTATGACTTGTGATATTTGCACACCCAGATTTTCAACAGTGCCATTTTACCACACTTCCTTATGAGCAGTACAGCTACCATTTTTCACATTTCGCCATGTGTTTCCACGACATGTAGCGCATAATGGTGCAGTCGGTAAAGGAAACAATGTTTGGGACAGATTAAGAAAATCACAGTGACACTGGTCATGAGCAGAGGTCTTAAATGGCTATGTTGAAAATTTGGTGACAAACCTCCATAAAATGACTGTATTACGAGTGAGCATTGCGCAGTTTCCATGCACCCTTGTAAGTTCATGAATTTGTAATATTTTCAGTCCAGATTTTCACCAGTGGCATTTTTCCACACCTCCTTATGAACAGTACAGCTGTCATTTTCCACAACATGGCCGAAACGTGTTTTCACACTTTCAGCACAGAAATGCGTGGTCGCCATGGGGAAATCATTGTTCGGGACAGATAAAGAAAATCACACTGACACTGTTCATGATCGGAGGTCCCAAATGCCTTTGTTAACAATCTGCTGTAAAAATCCTCAAACTAGTTACATTACAGGTGTGCTGTACAGTTTCTATGCACGCCGTGACTTCACCAGTTTTTTTTAAGATTCAAGCAGATTTTCAACATTGCATTTTTACATCTCCCCATGAACAGTACCGCTGTCATTTTTCACATCCTGTTTGAATGTGTTTTACACCTGTGGTGCCAAATGCCATAGTCGCTGTGCAAAAGCAGTTTCGCTAACAAACTGATATTGCCACTGTTCATGAGGTGGGGTCAAAAAAACATGTTGAAAATTTGGAGTGAAAATACCAACGAATGCCTGAGGCATTAGGGTTTCCGACCATAATGCTCCAACCTATAGAGAATGACAGGCATCAGGGGTGTGACTTGGGATTCTTGCCTGTCATGTTCATACCATTCCACCCCCACCCACACCCTGCAGCCAGTGAGAGGCATCAAGGTGTGCCTTGGACTCTTCGGGCCCAAACTTCACCCCATTCTCCTATACCGCACCCATCTCATTGTATTTTCTGATGGAATCGGGTGCGCATAAGGGCCAAAGACCCCAAGGCACACCGCGACACTTGTCAGTATCTGCAGGGTAGGGTGTGGTGAAATGGAGTGGTCATTATGCCTGACGACCCAAAGGCACACCCCAATGCCTGTCACTCTCTGCAGGGTGGTGGTGGGGTTGGCTTCACTTCAGTACTTCGCTGCCATTCCTATTATGCAGCTCCGTAACTTCTACTCTACCAATGCCAATGCCAGCAAGCAAACATTCGGCATTGACAAATGCTTGTTTTATATTTGTTTATTGATGATAAATAACATTTTCATCACAGTCTAGTCTGTAGTCAATAATGTTTTGTTCTAAGATCCAGTATATAACTTTGTTAAGAACTGAAATAAGTTAACTCAGCAGCGTAAAAGTTAAAAATAATAACTAGCAAAACAGATTGTCAATGTAAACATGGCTGACAACATACACTTTGACTGAAGTACATCAGAATTTGTGGTAATTCATACTTAAAAATAAATTCAAGGGTTATAATATTATAAATTGATTCATTACTACAGTCCCCTAAAATGTGAGACACAAAGGTTGACCTATAAATGTTTGCTAATTTTAAAGATAATAGCACAATATGTAAGAGATTCCATACCTAAAGCAGAGTTCCAGTTTTAGCCTTTCCAAGAGTAATCACCCTGCTTCTTTTTGTAAACACAGGTCCTTGTTTTACCGTCCTGAAGTGAAAATACCACCCTGCATATAGGTTTCTATTTAATTATTTGGCCTTAATTTTGTACTGCTGATCTAGGTCCTCATAGAGTTCCCACCTTGTCCATCTGTTTTGGAAACTGTTCAGCCTCTGCTGTAGTTTGAAAGTTATCTCCTCTAGTTTGTGAATATGGTTAACTATTAATAGCCACTCTCTGAGGTCTAGAGCATCAATCTGGCACCATTTCTTTGTGATGGCTTTTAAGGCCACTGCTACTAGAATTTGTCAGAGGTACTTTGTCTCCTTCTCTTTGAGTTCTGGGGGTAGGTGTCCAAGTATAATATGATTTGGACCAAGCAGGGTGTGTATATTTAGGACTTGCTGAAGGTGGAATATTATATCAGACCAATATTGTTTCAGCTTCCCACAGCCCTGACTAAACCCATGCTGCTGGCAGCATAGGAGGTTGTATTTTGAGAGGTAGTCAGAGAGTTGATCTGATACTATCCTCTCCAGGGCTTTAGAGATAGGGGGTAGGATAAAGATCGGACGATAGTTATTGTGGGAGATTGTGTCACCACTCTTAAGGATAGGTGTATCCCCTAGGGCTTTCGAGATTCGAGGGAAGGATAGAGATTGGGCGATAGTTATTGTGGGAGGTTCTGTCACCACTCTTAAGAATAGGTGTAACCACCGTAGATTTCCATTGTGAAGGGAATTGGCCTAGTCAGAGAGAGATTTTGTATTGTGGTAAGGGAGGGGGATAGGACAGTGTCGAGGGCCAGTAGGAGGAGCTTCAAATCCAGAGAGTCACCACTATACCTAGATTTTTCTAAGACCTTGGTAAAGTAGTATTTAGCTTCATGCCAGGAGACAGCCCTGAAGCGGAACAGAGGGATACCTGAAGGTGGGAAGGCTGGGGGATAGCTGGGAGTGTTATCGAAGAAGTTGGTGGGGGAGCACCCTGCTAAGGTCAGTGAATGCTGTATTGAAAGTATTCGCAATAAGCTGCGGAACCTGAGTACTGACACCATTGATATTCAGCATGGAAGGGGGGATGGGTTGGATTTACCAGTCAGGTTCTTTAGGTTGCCCCAGAACTTCCGACCCTGGCCCCAGGTGGACAAGAGGCTGGCTTGAAAGTGAGCAGCCTTAGCCCGATGAATTTCCTAGGTGCAGGCATTTTGGGCAGCCCTATAGCATTGCCTATCCACAGGGAGACCAGTTACCAGGGCTTTCTGCCAAAGATTGTCGAGGGTGCGCATGTGATCCAGGAGAGCTGGAGTGATCCAAGGGGTATCTGGGCCTCTCACGGTACGCTTGGAGTAAGGGGCGAAGATATCGTAGGCAGAATTAAAGGTAGAAATGAAACATGCTACAGCACTGTCCACATCAGAGGCCGTGTACAAGGAGGTCCAATCACAGTTTTGAAGGTGAGCCTTGAAGTGCCCCAGTGAACCTTTTCTGAGGGAGCGCTGATGACAGATCCTGGTGGGGGGTGTTTAGGGGAATGGTTGGACCAACAGCAAAGAATAGGAGAGTGTCTCTCAGAGTGGTTGGTTAGGATGATGTCAGTCAAGGTACTGGTACCTGTCCTATAGTTGATAACCTTAGCCCCTGCAGTTGAACACCAGATCTGCTCATAGAGGGTAGACCCTGTTTGAAAGTTGGAATCTGGCTAGTGCGTTTATATAGTTGCATATTTGATAGTATCTCATTCTATCTGTAGGGTTCAGGTTAAAGTGTTTTTGGGCCACTTTGAACGAGAGTATTGTTGCACTCTGCATAAGCTGTCAGAGCACCTGTAGTCCTCTTTCAGCTTGTCTTTTGAACCATGGATCTAGCTGTGCTGGTTTAAAGGCGAGGTCTGTCGACCACCATCAGTATCTTCATAACTGTGTTTTATCCATTGTACTTGCAGTCCTCTTTCCAACCCTCCAACACAGCCCCCGTACCTGAAAAAGGGAATTTCCCTTGTATATTGGGCAGTCTCGGAAGAAAGAGCTGTGTCGGAGGGGGGGGGGATATCCCCACACTCAAATCAGTAATCTTCCAGAGAGCAGTATATGTAAGATGGCCCCAAAAGAGAGCCACTCACATCTGTGCGGCAATTCAGTACTCTGGTAAGTATGGTACCACTAATCCGCTTTAGTGTTTTGGCAGGTATAGGGTCTGTTTCTGTATTCTAGCTCTCTTTTTATTCCAGATGAATCTCATAAAGAGTGACTGCCAGGTTTCCAAATCCCTCTTTGGTACCATGCAGGGTACAAATTGAAAAAGGTAAAGTAACCTGGGGAGGGCGTTCATTTTTAGGCCCTGTACCCTTGCATGTAATGAAAGCAGAAGAAGAGCCCACCTCCTAATATCCATTTTTAATTGAACTGTAAGAGGGTTGTAATTTAGGCGGTATAACTGGGAGGAGGTGGTGCTTAGTTGCACCCCAAGATATTTCATTACAGATAGATCCCATTTCATCTGGTATTGTTGCCGAAGTTGAGTTGGGGCCAAATAATGAAAGCTAAGTATCTTAGTCTTCGTGTGTTAAGAGTGTAACCTGAATATGTTGAGAATTGTTGCAACTGAGCAAAGACTGCTGGAAGAAAGTGGTTTGGATCAGATAAGTATAGCAACATTTCATCAGCATATAGCGCCATCTTATGCTTTTGTCCCCCACCAACACCCCATGTATATCCTGGTTCTGTCTAATACTTTGGGCTAGGGGCTCTATATATTCTTTCTCTTTTTAATTTTGTTTTCAAATTTGTCTGTTTTTGTTTTGAGCTTCTTTTCCAATTCTAGAAATTCAGGACATTCATTATTATATTTTTTGAGCTCCTCTTTCAAAGAACTTATTTCTTCTTGAGTTTCTATCACATTTATATCATCCTTTGTGATTAACATCTTAATTATTATGAAGGAACAGTCACTCAAGTCATTTTCCCACTTTGTCTTTTGTTTACATATTTTTTTTTTGATTCAGTGAAGACACCTTAGACAGACGAGTTCACGTGGGATCCTCTTCACTTCTAAATACTCGGACAATGTGGAGCGGTTATATAATAGCCTAATTAAAGTATTCAGTAAGTCTTTTATTGTATTAAACAATTTCTTTACAGATATTTCACAGTCATTTTATGGCTCAGTACCTGTGCCAGGAGAACTGAAAAGCTGCTCTGCCCTTCATCTTTTATGTGCTCCTTCATTATTGTGTAGGGAAGTAGATGCAGATGTCACTGGCATTTCTGATATTTCCTGCCCTTGCTGTCGAGTATTCGTCTTGCAGGCTTGGAAAGAGGCTTCAGTGGTTCCCATATTTAAGAAGGGGAAAAAGGAAGACAGTGCTAGCTATACTTAGTTTAACCCCGGTCTTGTGTAAAGTTCTGGAGGGTTTGGTGAAGGAGTCTATAGAAGCCCTTATAAATATAACTAATAGTTGAGATGTATCACAACATGGTTTTAGATCAGGTAGGTCCTGCCAAACAAACTTGCTTCAGTTTTATGAAGAGGTGAGTAGAAACTTGGATAGCGGCCTCTCAGTCAATGTAGTATTTTAAGATCTGAGCAATGCAATTGACAAGGTTCCGCACTAGCAACTCATTGAGGAGTTAAATAAAATCAACCTAAACAGTAACATTGTCAAATGGATCCATTCATGGCTAATAGACAGAAGACAAAGGGTCAATATTAGGGGTACTACATCAGAAAGGGGAAAGGTCATCAGTGGGTGCCGCAAGGTTCCATTTAGGGCCCAATTTTATTTAATATCTATATTGCTTCCATGACCTGTGGCCAGCAAGTCTGGTTGTCTAAATCTGCAGACAACACTAAACTGGGTTGTACTGTACAGAATGAACCTGACTCCAGAAATCTGCAGAATGAGCTCGATAGACTTGATGCATGGGAACACAAGTTGGAGCTTAACTTGGACAAGTGTGCAGTTATGCACTTTGGTCAATCTAACATTATGATATTATACTTCTTGAGAGACCAAAAGCAAAGGCCCTTGAAGGAGGAAAAGGGCTTGGGAATTGTTATGACTAACAACCTTAAAAATAACAGGAACTGCCAGGTAAAGGCCAACAGGGCAAAGGGAATCTTGACCTGTATATCTAGACACATATCAAGCAGGGACAAAAGGTATATCCTTCTTTTATACAGCTCACTCGTAAGACCTCACCTGGAGTATTGTTCACAGTTTTCAGCGCCAATAAATAAAAAGGATATTAACTTAATGGAGAGTGTCCAAAGGAGAGCAACCAGAATGATTAGATTGGTTAAAGACCTGAATTACGATGAGAGAATTAGGGTTCTTGTTATGTACTCATTGGAGTATGGGTGGTTAAGGGGGGATATGTGCTTAGTGTTTAGTGCATTTACAAAAGATTATCTTTGGGAGAATACAGGATTAATGTGTAAGGATATTGGCCATGCAACAAGATCACATTGTCTACAGCTACAAGGGTATGTAAATAGAACTAAAAAAGGGCAGGATTCTTTCTCCAACAAGTGGTGGGAATGTGGAATAGAGTGCCACCAGAGGCTGTGGGTAACAAAAACATGAATACGTTTAAAATGCGCCTTGCTATACATTGCATGCTACATTCTATCAAGGGTTATTCCCTTTCAGTTAAGGATGAGCTGTATAAGGGCTTATGCCTGTCCTGGCTCGTAACAACTCTATGATCCCTATGACTCACAGAGACTCAAATCTACTCCAGCTATGTTTTTCTTCACTCACTCATTCACTGTGTATAAGTGAAACCTTAACCAAAGCTAGTGACTGCAAATTCGCCATGAGTTGCTTTTAGCAACAAGACCACACTGAAAATCACTCACTGTGCCATTGCATCAACCAGACAGTAAAACGGCTGTGGTAGGTGAGCCTAGGAGTCTTAGCACCATTTGCACTTGTTTTTTTATGGTATTTTTTTTTTTAACTCTATTTTTGCACCCCTGCCACTAACCTCTCTCCAATGTGGTCTCTCAGTGGCCGGCTCTGCCCATCCGCCTGAAGCTCTGACCATCCACTCCTGGTTGGGAGGGGGGCACCCTCCTCCAGTACAGCTCGCCCTAACCACTCGGCTCTGAGTCCCCCGAGGAAGGACCGCCCACTTCTACCGACACTCTATCTTATAGTACTGGCAGGCTCGCCACAGGAGGAGGAACCAGGGTGGACGTCTTGAGACCCGGCATTAGACGTGGGGCTGCAACCACTGGGCCTGCCTTCACCTATTAATGGAGGGAGGTTTTATCCTTAAATGTACCCTGGGAGCACAGACGTACAATGATGTCCAGAGCAATGCGGGCACACTCCTGCACCCACTTGCATGATATCCGCCATTGCTCCCATGCCCCAGATGCGAGCTCCTCAACATGCTGCAATCTTCCGGCCTTCGCCAGGAGCTGCCAAAGCAGCAAGGAGCACCAGCCACCCACCCCAGCAGAGGAGAGCAGTCCTCCAGATGCTCAATCCTCTCCTTCCCCTGCCGACCCCTGGTGCCTGAATCTGTATCCGAACCCTGGTCGCTGGTGTGGCGCGAGGTGTGGCATCCAGAGCCTCAACCCTTAGCGCCACCGGGTCGGCCCATTTTTTATGATATTGATAAAATAAATTGTATATTTTGGCTAGCTCCTGAGTGCAGACTTCTTTTTAGTAATTTGAGCAAGCAAATGCTGCAAGGGTCTAGCCTGCTACTGAACCCATGACAAAGGCACAGGGCCATGGAGCAATGGACTTCACGAAAGACTGAGACTGCAAGCTGCATAGGGTCTCCAGCAGTGGGTCCCAAGCACCAGATGTTGTTGTAGAAGTCACTAAGATTTGCAGTGGGCATTAGAGGTCATAGAAACATGGGGCCTGATTCCAAGTTGGCGTACGACAGCGTAAGCTGAGATACGCCAAACCCCTTGGCGTATCTGGTGACTTACACTGAGCGTTACACCAGCCCCAATTCCAGGAGGCAACCTGGGCCATGTCGGCTACAGGCTACACCAACCATGGGTTACGCCACCCACTACGCTGCAGCCTGCAATGACATAGTGCAAGTGTGTATTACGGCAGCAACAGCACCCAGTTCCAAGAGGACAACTGCTGTAACCTGCTGCTGCGATTCTAAGAGCCGAACTGGCAGAGCTAAGTTAGAGCAGCCTGGAGCTGCTCTAAGGGGCATCCGACGGTGCCATCCGTCGAATGGATGCCCGCTCTGCAGCAACTGTGCTGATGTGCTCCCCATGCCCCCACAAGCACATCCCTGCCCCCCAACCCCCCAAAAGTCAGGGACTCCCAGGGGTCTGATCTCCAGTGCGCCCCCTCGACTCCTGTGCCACCTGTCCTGCCCCCCCATGCCCCTGCTGTGTGCCGTGGCGTTCCGGGTGGGGGCTTCTGGGGAGGCTGCTGGTAGCGGGCCGTGACTTGCGACATGCGGGGCTTCTACGCCACAGCCTCTGCATGGCATAACCCGCATGTCACAAGTGCCGGGACCCTTCCGCTCTTGGAATGTGGCACAGGGTCCCTGGCGTAGCGGGGAATGTCTCAACTCGCAGACGCCGGCGAGTTACAACATTCAACTTGGATTCGGACCCATAGACTTTGTCAGCAGGAAATGACTACTTGGCCCACCAAGTCTGCCCAGATGGTCCCTGTCTAGTCTGTCTCTGCATACCCTATCCAGTCTCTGAGACCCTCCCTCCTAGTTACTCAAATTCCCTTATGTGTGTCCCACACATGCTTGAAGCCCCTTACTGTTTTCGCCTCCACCATTTCTGCCAGCAGTCTGTTCCAGGTGTCCACCACTCTTTCAATGAAGTAATACTTTCTCACATCCCTCTTAAACTTTCCCCTTCCAGCTTTATCACATGCCCTCTGGTCCTGGTGCTCTTTCTCATCTGAAAAAGACTCCCCCTCCCCCCCAGTACTGTGTTCACCCCCATGAGGTACCTGTAGGTCTCTATCATGTCTCATCTCCTTTCTCTCTCTCCTCCTCTAGGGTGTACATGTCAAGATCCCTCAGTCTCTCCTTGTAGGGCTTTTGATGCAACCCTTGCACTATTTTAGTTGCCTTCCTTTGGACTGTCTCCACCCTGTCTATATCCTTTCTGAGATGTAGCATCCAAAACTGAACACAATACTCCAGGTAGAGTCTCACCAGCAAGCAATACAATGGTAACACCACCCCCTCTTCCAGCTGGTGATAGCTCTCCCTGTGAATCCCAGCATCGACCTGGCCCTACCCACTGCTTTGCCACACTGCCTGCCACTTTGAGGTCATCAGATATGATAACCACAAGGTCCTTTTTGTGCTTAGTGATTATCAGTATCCCCTTCCTATACTCAGCTCCAGGGTTTCTATGCACTAGGTGCATGATTGTGTACTTTTTGGCACTTAAACCCAGCTGCCATGCCCCTGACAACTCCTCGAGTTCTCCAAGGCCCCCATTCATTCTTTCCACCCCTCCTGAGTATGCACACTCCACCACTTTCTGTCACCTATCCATTGACCAATTTGTAATGCAGTTCTACCACTCTGGATTCTACTACATGGCTGCTCAATTTCTTTGTCAGTCTCTTGAGCAGCACAGTGTGAAAGGACTTGCTCAAGTCCAAATAATTCACGTTGACTGCCTTCCCCTTATCTATTTCCCTGGTTACCCAGTCAAAGAAATCAATCAGATTTGTCTGGCTTGCGCCACCCCCATGAATCCATGCTGCCTTTGGTCTATAGTCCATTGAATTTAAGATACTCCACTAACCTTTCCTTTAACAGGGTTTGCATTAATTTCCCCACCACTGAGACTGACCAGTCTATAGTTGCTAGCTTCCTCCTTGCTGCCGCTCATATGGAGAAGAGAAGGACCACATCTGGTCTTCTCCAGTCCTCTGGAACCAAACCTGTTTCCAGTGAGCTGTTGCTTAAGGCCATCAATGGTGCAGCAAGCAACTCCCTGAGTTACCTCAGTACCCGCCTTGGGTGTATCCTGTCTGGTCCCATGTCCTTGTCCACTTTCAGACGTGCAAGTCCCTTCTGGACTCTTTCCACTGAAAATGGACTTGCCCCCCCCCCAATGCTTCTGCCATTCCACGGTGGTCTGTCTCCCCCTCCACTGTGAAGATTGAGTTGAAGTACTTGTTCAGAATGTCTGCTTTTTCTTGATCCTGTTCTGTTCAGTCTTTCTCTGTCTTCCTCCATATCTTCACTGTCCCTCCCCTTGCTCTCCTTTTCTCGCTTATGTATCTGAAACAATTCTTATCCCTTTTAGCTACCCCTTTGGCTATCCTTTTCTGCATCTCTGCCTTTGCTCGCCTCACCACCTTACCTGCTTCCCTCTGCTTTACTTGGTACACCGCTGTCTTCCTCCTCTGGTCTCCTAAAAGCCACTCTTTTTTTCCCTCACCACTATAACAGTCTTGTTTTCCTTTTGCTTTTGCTCACTTCCTTCATGCAGAGGCTGGTTGCCTTAATTATGCTCTTCTTTATTTTTCCCCACTGTTCCTTCCTCTGTTCCTGCCTGGCAATCCTCCCCTACTAGGCAGTTACTGAGGCAGTCTCCCTTTTGTTTAAAATCCACCCTCCTAAAGTCCAGGACCTGCATCCTCATGTGGTTTGTGTCTGTGCCCATCTCAATGTGGAACACACAGGTCCTGTAGGGGGATAACTCGTATCTGTGTGCCCTCCCACCTGTGGGGCAAGTCCACATCTGAGTTGGTCATCCAGGGTTGTTCTGTGAGGGGTGTCTGCATTCAATATAAGCCGGCTACAAAAGAGATACAAAAAAAAGTCAGCATCAGGTTTAAATACAGGAAGGCAAGTAAGTGATCGATATGAACAGAAATTTGAGGTATTTACTTCTTGATTTAGAATTTTTGAATCTGAGAGGTGCACTGAGCTGACCGCTCATTTCCAGGTGCGTCCAGTGGCAGAGGTATTTGAAAGTTTTTTTTCCAATATCATTTTTATTTAAAGTGGTTCGGTAAGTACAGAATCATAGTTTTCATATGCAGTATAGATAGTTGTCAAGGGCACCAGGCAACCTGACAGAGAAACAGACAAATAAATCATCAGATCAAGTGAATATTTCTCAGCAGTTTGGAATTGTGACCATCCCCCTATGGTACAGCACAGGGGGCTCCCAAAGAACATTATCAAACATTGTACTATGATCCAGTAGGTTTTATAGTAACTGTACTGGTACTGACTCCTGAGGGAGCTGCAGGTGGGGAGAAGGGAACATCCACCCTGGAAAATGTCATAATATACTGTATGCAGAGCTGCCCTCTGTGACTAGTGCTTCTAACACTTCTTGGTACAAAAAAAAAGGTGCGTATGGGGGGAAATCATAGACAAAAAAGGTGGGGGGTGGGGATCATAGGATAAAATCCCTGTCCTTGGTCATGACATGTACTATCCAACTGGTCCATCTGGTTGTGCAAAGTTCTGGATAATTATTTAACGAGCAGATAATTTTCTCTAGGGGGTAATGGTAACAGGGACCATGAACAATACTGCCTAGTGCAGGAGAGCAGCTGCAAAAGTGAACAAAATGCTGGGGGTGCATAGTGAGGGGATTTTCGTCCAGGTGAAGAGAGGTGGTCTTGCCTCTCTACAGGTTGCTGGTAAGGCTGCACTTTGAGTATTGTGTGCAGTTTTGGAGGCCATACCTGAAGCATGATATCAGGCTACTGGAGGGGTGCAGAGGAGGGCAACGAAGATGATATGTGGAATGGAGGGGAGAGACTATGAAAGCAGGCTGGGAGACCTGAATATGTACACCCTGGAGGATAGAAGGAACGGGGGAACATGACAGAGACATTCGAGTATCTGAGGGGAATCAATAAGGATGGGGCAGACAGGGTCTTTATCTAAGGAGGGGAGGGACACCAGGGGCACGGTCTAAGAATAGAGGGGGGAAGATTTAGGAGGGAAATGAAGAGACATTATTTCACGGAGAGGGCAGTAGCAAAATGGAATACACTACCAGAATGGGTGGTATCATGTAAATCTGTGAACAGCTTGAAAAGGGCATGGGACAGGGAGCAGGGGAGAGTGAGGTGGGGGAGGTGGAAGGTGGCAGTGGGATGACAAAGGGAAGGGGGTTGGGCAGCTGCAAACTAAGGGTGCTAGCTGCACACTTGAGCAGACGTAGATGGACCAGGTGGTCTGTTTCTGCTGGCACATTCATATGTTCATATGATTTGGTTAACCATCGCCCTTCAGGCACCAATTTCAGTGGGTTGAGGGGTAAGCAAGAGTCTAGTAGTCACTTTTTTATTTGTAGTTGACAAGATTCCCAGGAGAAACTTAATATGTTTCCTTGGAGAACTGGGGAATACTACAGAAGGAGAAGGAGTTTTAGGGTGAGTTTGAGTGGCTTTTGGAATCACTCTTCCAACTCTGTCTCTAGTGGTTGGAGGTAAGCACGAAGGACCAGGCACCCCCACATCATGTGTGCATGAGTCACAAAGGTTTTTCTGCACTGTCTCCAGCATGATGCGTCTCCACTAGGTAGGTAGTCAAAGGTAATGACAGAAGTTCTGAAGCAGCAGATTAGCTGTTTCCAGCTGTACTTCCACCATTGATGGGATGCCGTAATCCGAGATACAGTCTGACATGATGTTTCCCATTGCTGTTCTGTATAGGGGAGCCAATGTCCCCACTCCATTTTTGAGCCACATCGAGAGAGTTATTGCCTTGGGTGGTGCGCCAGTCTTGTGCCATACTAGAAATAAGGTAGGCCATAACTCTTGTTTTAAAGAAGATCACAAAGTGCTTCGTAGATTTGGAAAGGAGTCCGTCAGTTGAACAGCTCATGGGAGAGAGCACATATAATGGCATAGTTGTAAGAAAGAATAAAAGTCAGCTTGTTGCAGTACAGACTGAGCTTGCAGGACTTGGAAAGAGAGGAGCACATTCCCTGGGAAGACCTAGTAGATGTACTGCAGGGAGACTCTCTCCTATTGGTGAAATCTGGGGACACACTGCTGTGGTACAAAAATGTTCAGAACATGAGATGGGACAAAGTAGTGACCTGGCAGAAGCCAGTAACAGCTCCCATCGAAGGGCGTGCCAGGTTCTGTGTTGGTCCCTCAGCCAAAGACTGAGATCAGCTGGGAGATGACCATCCTCAATGACATGGAAAAGTGATGGGATGAGGGTGGTGCAGAGGGCTGAGATGCTGGACACCTTACCTCTTGCCACACTGGCGACCCGTGTTCGGGAACAAGCACGGTCCGTTGGAGGCTGGCATGGGGGGGAGGGTGTGGAGTAGGACTGAGCTGCCAACTGGCAGCTCTCCTCTCTGGGGAGGGATCTGAGCTTCCCTCAGCCCTTGACTGCCTCTTGGTGGAGGCTAGGAGGTGGTGCAGGCTGAGGGAGCCAGGGCGCTATGCCATTAGGGTGGGAGGCTGGGGCCTTCATCAGAGCAAGAGGGCGCATGCGCGGCTCCACGCACATGCGTCACTCTGTCTGGGGCCCTGGGTAATGGAGAGAAAATACTGGAAGAAAATAGCGGTGCTGCAGCAGGATGAAGCCTCTGGGCAGGCTACGGGGGTCTGACGGGGACACACATAGCGTCTGAAGTTCCCGGACGCCCCTGGAGACCGTCAGGTTGGCAGACAAAGTAGCCGCAGCTGCCATGGGAGAGATAAACACCTTGATGGAAAAAAGGTGATGGGATGAATGTCTGCATTGGGAGGGGATCTGCCAAGCCATAGTGAAACAAATTTCGCTGACCTCAACCACAGCGACAGATTATCACCGACATCCCCAACACCACCTGGTCCCGATCATGATCAAAAACACACTGACACCTGTTCAGTGTTAGTATGGGGGGAATGTGCCCCCCACACCCTTCATGCTGGGAACTCTGCTCCCCGGACCACACAGACATAAGGATTCTCAACTCGGGTGGGGGGGGGCAGAGGTCACGGTAGAGCGGCTTACACCAGGTGTTGGTGTGTCGGCACATTGATGCAACAACCCATTTGACACTGTGAATGTTGAACAGGTTGTTGTCGCTGTGCTGGTTTTGCTGGGGGGTTGTGGTAACAATGGTATACGACTGGGAAAAGATTTGGGAGTGCAAGGCCACCCCTTTCCATGAAGAGGAACAGGGTTTAAAGATGCAGTCAGGGGTGGGGCCCAGTGTGGGGTCCCAGCCCAGAGAAATCTGATTTGTTTATTCTGTTGTCACCAGCTAGACAGTGGGAGATATAGTGGAACATTTTGAAACATACAGCACATATGGTAATGTGATTAACCTTGTGGAGTCTACCTGGTGTGTGAGATTTAGTGGGAGAGTTCTCCAGTGGGAGAGATTGCAGGTGAGCTGTGCCATGCAGGGTTAATTAGTTTTGTTGGAACCTGTTTATTTACTTGTAATATTTGACTAGGAAAGGCAGGCTGAGTTGTGACAGATCATTTCCAGGTGTGTCCCGGGAGGGGGTTGTTACACGAACCTGTTTTATTTATTTATTTGTAATGTTTAACCAGGAAAGGCACACGGAGCTGTGATAGCTCATCTCCAGTTGTGTCCCTAGGGGGTGGGTAACATGGACTTATTTTATTTATTTTTAATGTTTGACAAGGAAAGGCACCCTGAGCTGAGATAGTTTGTTTTCAGGTGCATCCTGGGGGGTGGATTACATGGACTAATTTTATTTATTTTTAATGTTTGACAAGGAAAGGCACCTTGAGCTGTGATAGCTCGTCTCCAGTTGTGTCCCCGAGGGGAAGGGTGGGTAACATGGACCTATTTTATTTATTTTTAATGTTTGACAAGGAAAGGCACCCTGAGCTGAGATAGTTCATTTTCAGGTGCATCCTGGGAGTGGATTACATGGACTTATTTGATTTATTTTTAATGTTTGACAAGGGGAGGCACCCTGAGCTGAGATAGCTCGTCTCCAGTTGTGTCCCTGGGGGGTGGGATGGGTAACATGGACCTATTTTATTTATTTTTAATGTTTGACAAGGAAAGACACCCTGAGCTGAGATAGTTCATTTTCAGGTGCATCCTGGGGGGTGGATTACATGGACTTATTTGATTTATTTTTAATGTTTGACAAGGGAAGGCACCCTGAGCTGAGATAGCTTGTCTCCTGTTGTGTCCCCGGGGGTTGGGGGTGGATAACATGGACCTATTTTATTTATTTTTAATGTTTGACAAGAAAAGGCACCCTGAACTGAGATAGTTCATTTTCAGATGCATCCTGGGGGGTGGATTACATAGACCTATTTTACTGACGGGGGAATGTTGGTCATTACAGTGGGGAAACTCTGCTGTTCTTCTTCAATGTGTCAAGGGATCTTTTTTCTTAAACTTAAGGTTTATTACTATACTTTTTTCCTGCCACAGGATCTTTAACTTCCACTTGTACAATGAGTAAAGAGAGGCAGAAGGGACCTCAGTTTAGCATTTCATCTGAAGGACGGCAACCCAAAAATGCAGCACCCCCTCGTACTGCACTACACTGTCAATTCTGAGGATTAATCAAAGTATCTGGTGTTGGGCTAGAACCCACAAAACATTTTGATCTTCCAGCCCCAGATAATGTAAAGGGATCAAAATGAATTGTACATCGGGCTCCTCTCACCACGTTCTACCTCAGTTGTGACAGGCATTAATATGTGTACCACCTGTGGCTGCCTCGGGCTGCCCCCCAGTTAATAATGCTGCAGCACCAGGGGCTGAGTTACTGCTATGCTGCTGAATGAAGAAACTGCAGTGCTTGGTGCAGAAGTCAGTGTGGTATTTGACATGATTGAAAAAGTATCATATTTGTGAAAGACAGGAAAGATTTCATTGCTTCCCCCTAGTCCCCGAGTTCCCCATTCTGCTGAGAGAACCCTGGCTGGCCACTCTTGCTACCTGGAGGAATCCCTGGAGGTGCCTGGTTACATTAGTGATCAGCATTTCTCCTCTGCCTGGGCAATGTATCAAAGCAGAAATGTTGGCATCTCATTCTGGGACATTATTTAAACTAACAGACAAAGGCTCTTTTCAGGGCTTGAAAGGCCAGTGAGACAGGCAGGCGCTTACATCATCCTGTTTCCATAGCAGAAACTTGAGACAGCAAAACCCACTCCCTCGGGACAGGATGCCAGTCTGTCTCCTGGCTTAACTAGTACCATTCAGACTGCACAGTTAGTACTGCTGAGGAGTCAGAAGGAAGTGTACAGACAGGAGTACCCACTCCTACAGATGCAGCACCCCAGTCTGTCACAGGCCTCGAGCACTGTAATGTACCACGTGCTATTAATACTGTTGGGGAGTCAGAAGGAAGTCTAGAAACAGGAGTGCCCACTCCCCCAGGGACAGGACGCCAGTCTGTCGCAGGTCTCAAACACTGCAGTTTAGCTAGTGCTGTTGGTACTACCAAGGAATCAGAAGCAAGCCTAGAGACAGGAGTACCCACTCCCACAGGGACAGGAACCCAGTGTGTCGCATCTCAAATAGTGCAATTTACCCAGAGCTGTTAGTGCTGCCAAGGAGTCAGAAGGAAGCCTACTGACTGGAATTCCTACTCCCACAGGTACAGAACCCCAGTCTGTCACATGTCTCAAGCAGTGCAGTTTTATCCAGCACTGTTAGTATGGCCGAAGAGTCAGAAGAAAGACAATAGCTCCCTGTTTATACTGCTGCATGAACAGACACATCACAGTGGGGGGGGGGCTGAAAGAAAATGTTCCCTTACCTTATATTGAGTTTCCTGAAGTGCTGTTTTCACTGACTTCTACTGTGTGAGCTACAGACTTACTGTATCACCACATTCTGAACTTAAAGGGGACAGGAAATGTGTGCTAATTGGCAGCAGTTAGTAATGCTCCTGTTTACAGAAATGAAATTCACCCCCCCCCCAATGATCCATATGTAACTGCAGCTGAATGAGCACTGATGTGAAAAATTGTGTTTTCGATTGTTTCCTTTTTATGGACAGCATTCTGTTACAGTTCTCTATGAACTAGTAATTTGGAGTTTTACTATGTCATGGTTTGTGTACAGAATGCTATGTATGAACTATTGTCCTATCAGAACCATGTTCAGAGCTCTGAGCTCAAACCGTGGCATAGTTAAAATTCCAAATTACTGGTTCTGTGAAGAGAACTGTAACAGAATGCTGTCCTTAAAAACAAAACAATGAAAAATACAGTTTTCCACATCACTTTTTATATAGGTAAAATTACATATGGATCATTTAGGGGTATGAATATCATTTCTGAAACTAGGAACATTACAAACAGCTGCTAATTTATTTATTTAGTTTTTGTTGACCGGGTAAGTGCACTAGACAAATCCTGCCTATTTTCAGGCACAACCGGGGGAAGGGGATACAGATGAATGCCAACTGACCTTGAACCAGATTAAGCTGTTGGTGGTATTTTTATTGAATGAGGGAAATTTGGCAAGGACACCGGGGAAATACCCCTGCTCTTTTCAATAAGTGCCATGGGATCTTTAACATTCACCTGAACTACCACCAATCCAGGCAGATGGGACCTCGGTTTAACATCTCATCTGAAAGACAGCACCTCAGAAGTGCAGCACCCCTCTCATGCTGCACTACTACAGTGTCAGTACTGGCATATTAACCCAAGTGCCAGATGTGGGAACTGAACCCACAGCCCTTTGATCTCCTGGCCTCAGAGGCAAGTGTGCTACCTACTAAGCCACTGACAATTAGAAATCATTTCCTGTGCTCTTTAAATATATTATATAATGGCATGGGATTTTTCTGTCTTCTGATTGGTTAAAGAGAATTCCAAACAGTGACGTTATCACAGTGCAGAATCACACTTCGAAAAAGTCCCTTGTCCACCATAGGTAATGCATCACAGCTCGATTCGCATACTTGCAACATAGGAAAGCCTAAACATCATGAAATAATAGTTATTTGTGTGCATCTCTGTCACTACATATAGTAGTCTGTTGCACCCTCCAGTGCCATTGTGACCCTCACAACACCCTCCATAGCCATGCTGCACCCTGCTAAAACCTAAAACTCTAAAGCACCCTGCTGCATCCTCTAGTATCCTGTTGCCTGCACCCTACAGAAGTCTGCCTCACAGTGTTGCCCCTGAGCCTGGCTCACTACTCCATCCTTTCTCTGCTAGGACCCATCCAGCTTGAACTGAGTCAAACAAGGAGGCCGGTAACATAGATGGCAACAGCAAAAGGATTGACTGAGCTAGTGGTGCACTAGGTTGGTTGGTTACATATACACGGAGCAGCTAACCCCAAAATTGAAAAAAGGACCACAAAAATCTAAACAAAAAAAAAATATGCTGCCTGGGGGATATAGCCTAGTTTAGCATGCTACTTATAATTCCAACAGCAATACAGTAGTGCAATTTTATTTCAGAGCCCCCCCCACTCCAAAAAGGATCAAACAAATAATTAAAATTTCAACACCATTCGTATAGCAGCATTGCTATTGTTATACAGTATTATAAACTAACAAATCCTGTCTACTTGGTTCAATAAAAAAATATGTTTACAAAAATAAAATAAAATGGATACAGCAATACGAATATAGGAGCAGAGTTCATAATTTGATTATAATAACATAAGCCCACTTTAGGAATTAGCATGTCAAGGGTTTTGACAAAGTAAATTAACTTAATTAGCAGCAAAAAGCAGGCTACTACTTATACATGTAATGCTTTTCATTTAAAAGAAATTTGTGCTAGAACAGTTATTATACCACACTGTGTTTGGCAGATAGAGACACGGCTCAATTTTCAGAGAGACGCTAGACCGGCGCACATTGCACCGATCCCCGGTTGCAGCAAACTCTGGGTGCACCATGGATCCGGTGCCTGATTTTAGTACAGCAGGAGTCCTTGTGCCGAAGTCTCCAGAGTTGCCACAATCGGAGTGGTGCAGCAAAGATTTGGCACACTGGAGGGGTTTGACAGAGAGTCCTATCAAGCCCCCTCCCCCAACTCAGCACAACCCCAGCCCAGACCCATGATTTTGGGGGGGGGGGAGCTGCGAGGTCACGATACAGGGATGACAAACCTGGGGCGTGCTGTAGTGTATGGCATTGGCATGGCAGGATGTGGCATGGTACATCAGTGGCATCGGGGGCAGTCGTGCCCTGAACAGTTCCACAAACCTACAGATAGGGTAAGTCAGAGTATGCAGGAACTGATCATGTCACAGACTCCCTAATGCCATCAGCCCTGCCAGATGTCCCGCATCATGGAAACTCTCCAACATGCAGTGGAAGTCTGTGCCTGCACAGTATGAAGTGCTGTTGGTGGAAAGGGACATACCCTGGGCATTGCCACCTGCCCCTGATGCACATCTCCCTGTGTGTTGGCATACTGCTGTTACAGGTACCATACTAACTACAGTGGGTGGGTAGGGCACCCCAATTAGGCAGGTACCATAATGAGGTCTCGCCACATGGCATTTAAAGGAGCTGCTAACACAGATAACAGAGTGTGGATGCTCCAGCCCTGCCACCATACCCTACCTTGGTGGAACAGTGTAGTGAAATGTCGGGTGGGAGCATACTGTACAACACCCATGTTTCTGATGGTGACAGTCCCCAACTGTGTAGTAGACTGTTAGCATATGAATATATGAAGAAGCCAGCAGAAGAAGGCCATTTGGTCTATCAAGTCTGCTCGTATTGCAGGGTACACAGCTTGAGTTAATGTCTCTGCCCTCCCTCCTTACCCATGATCCTTACCCATGATCCTTACCTTCCCCCTATGCCTATCCCAGCCACTCTTAAAGCTGACCACTATCTTCAATGAGATGACCTCTTCTGGCAGCGCATTCCAAGTGTCCATCACCCTCTCTGTGATCAAGTGCTTCCTGACCTCCTTCCTAAACCTCCCATCCTCCAGCTTAAGACTGTGCCTCCTCGTGTTATGGTTGCCACTCAGCTTAAAGAGATTCTCCTTATCAACCTTATTTATCCCTTTCAAGTACTTGAACATCCCAATCATGTCCCCTCTCTCTCCCCTGTCTTCCAGGGATTACATGTTCAGTGCCCTCAACCTCTCCTTATATGCCTTGCCCTGCTGACCAGCTATCATCTTTTTAGCCCTCTTCTGGACCTTCTCCAGCAGGTTAATGTCCTTTTTGAGGTGTGGGCACCAGTACTGAACTCCATACTCTAGATGCAGCCTTATCAGTGATCTGTACAAGGGCAGTATAACCTCCTCTCTGCTACTACTGATCCCCCCTAGCTATGCATCCCAGCATCTTGTTTGCCTTTGCTACTGCTTTCTTGCACTGCGTGGAGTGCTTCAGGTCACTAGTGATCATCACTCCCAGATCCTTCTCCTCCTGCAATGCAAATAATCGGACTCCACCCAGGTAGTACTCTATCCTGGGATTCTTGGCTCCAATATGCCTAACTTTGCATTTTTTGGCATTGAAGCCAAGTTGCCAGATCCTTGTCCACTTCCTCAGCTTTTCCAGATCTTCCTCTTGGTCCTGTATCCCTTCAGCTGTGTCCACTCTCCCACAGAGCTTGGTGTCATCTGTGAATAGGCACATTTTGCCCTTAATGCCATCCCCAATGTCATTGATGAAGACATTGAACAACACCGGCCCCAGCACCAAGCTCTATGGGACCCCACTAGTTGCCTCTCTGGTGCCAGATAACTCTCCCCCCACAACCACCCTCTGGGTTCTGTCCCTCAGCCAGTTTTCCACCCATCTGGCCATCTTTCCCCAACTCCAAGATCCACCAACTTCCTGATCAACCTTTTGTGGGGTACAGAGTCAAAGGCCTTGCTGAAACCAAGATAGAGGATGTCTACCACTTGGCCCCTGTCTACTGTCTTAGTGACACAGTCAAAGAAGTCAATCAGATTTGTTTGACATGATCTCCCCCATGAACCCATGCTGCCTGTCATCCTGAAGACCATACTCCTCTAGGTATTCCACCAACCTTTCCTTTAGTATGGTCTCCATGAGCTTGCCCACAATGGAGGTCAGACTGACTGGTCTGTAATTCCCTGGATCATCCTTGGGACTGCTTTTGTGGAGGGGCACTACATGTGCTGTTCTCCAGTCCTGTGGTACTACGCCTGACTCTAGTGAGCTGTTAAATAGGTCTGCCAGTGGCCCTGCCAGCTCCTTAGCCAGTTCCTTTAGTACCCTTGGATGTACTCTGTCTGGGCCTGGTGATTTGTCAACCTTCAATGCCAGCAGACTCTCCCTCACTCTATCATCCTCTATCACTACATCTGTGTTCCCCTCCCCCCGCGCCTTTTCTCCCTCCTGAAGGAACTGGTCCATCCTTCTCCCTGGTGAAGACAGAACAGAAGTATTCATTTAGTATCTCTACTTTTCCTCCATTATCCTCCACCCACTCCACCCCTTTCTTAAGCCTAACAATCCCCTCCTTCTTGTCCCTTTTCTCACTTATATAGAGAAAGAAAGCCTTCTCCCCCTTCTTAATTCCTTCAGCTATCTGCAGCTCCTTCTGTGCCTTTGCTTGTCAGACTTCCTTACTTGCCTCACTAGCCAACCTTAGGTTATTTTCCCTATCCACCTCTCTCTTTGTCTTCCTGAATTTTCTATAGGCCAACCTCTTTTCCCTTACTGCCTTGGCAACCCCAGAACTGAACCAGCTGGGCACTTTGGCTCTTGTGCTCTTCTCCCTGAGCCTAATACACTCATCTGTGGCAACCAGTATTCCTTCTTAATGATGGACCACCTTTGGTCCACCCCCATATCTGTGGTGATGCCCACTAGATGGCTCCTTAGCACCTCGGCCATTTTCCTGAAGTCCACCTCCTGAAATACAACATTTTGGTCTTAGTCGGGATGCTTTCCCTGCCCATATCCAACTGGAACCACACTGTGCAATGGTCACTTCCACCCAGTGGCTCCCTGACCATTATTTCCTGTACATGCTCCCCATTTGTGAGTACCAGATCAAGAATTGCCTCAGCTCTTGTTGTTCATTGACACCCTGAGTCAGGAACCCACTCTGCAGTCCTTCCAGTATCACCTGACTCTTAGCACATGTTGTGGATGGTATGCTCCAGTCTACCTTGGGCAGGTTGAAGTCCCCCACAATTACCATCTCTCCTTTCCCCGCAACTTCCAATATTTGTGAGATTAGTTCCCTGCCCTCTCCTCATCTTGACTGGGTGGTCTGTAAACCACCCCCAACCTCACCTTTCTCCCTCTATTGGACCTTAACTGAACCCATAATGCCTACACCTCCCCTTCCTCCGACTCCTCCCTGGTGCAGGTTATTCATAGAAACATAGAAACATAGAAGTTGATGGCAGATAAGGACCGCAAGGCCCATCCAGTCTGCCCATTTCTTTTTCTACCTTATAAATGTGCCATCGGCTTTTGCTCTGTCAGTGGCCTATCTATTCATAGTCATTTGTATTGCTCCCTTATGCCTATCCCATGCCTGTTTGAAGCCCTGCACTGTATTCATAGCCACCACTTCTTGTGGTAAGCCATTCCATGCATCCACCACCCTTTCTGTGAAAAGAATTTCTCACATTCCCCTTAATTGGCCCCCTCTAATCTCATGCTGTGTCCTCTTGTCCTGCTATTTTCTTATATTTAAACATGTTAGACTCTTTCACTTGTTAATGCCCTTAAGGTGTTTGAATGCCTCAATCATATCACCTCTCCCTCCTTTGCTCAAGGGTATACATATTGAGCTCTGTTAATCTGTCCTCATATGTTTTCTGATGCAGTCCCTGCACCATTTTGGTTGCCTTTCTCTGGACTGCCTCAATTTGATTAATGTCCTTGTGAAGGTGTGGCCTCCAGTACTACACACAGTACTCCAGATGGGGCTTAACCAGTGACTTGTAAAGAGGGATTATTACCTCCCTCCTATGACTTGTGATACCCCTACTAATACACCCCATCATCCCCCTAGCCTTACCCACTGCTTTAGTTGTCTACTTGGATGATTTCAGGTCATCTGTGACAACGATGCCCAAGTCTCTTTCTTCCTTTGTGACTGCTAGCAGCTCCCCTCCCAACCAATAGATGGCTTCAGGGTTTCTCTTCCCTATGTGCATGATTTTGCACTTCTTTGCATTAAATCCCAGTTGCCGCTCTTCTGACCATTTTGCTAGTTTATCCAGATCTCTTCTCATTCTGCCCACCCCATCTGGAACATCTACTGTGTTGTAGATCTTGATGTCATCTGCAAACAGACAAACCTTACCCTCCAGTCCATCTGCAATGTCACTGATGAAGATATTGAAGAGGACTGGCCCCAGGACTGATTCCTGAGGTACCCCATTTGTGACTTGCATCTCTTCTGAATGTATACTGTTTACCACCACTCTCTCTGTTTTCTGCCCGTCAACCAGTTTGCCACCCAGTTGACCAAATTCTGACCCACCCTGAGCCTACCCAGTTTATTAATCAATCTTCTATGTGGAACAGTATCGAAAGCTTTGCTGAAGTCCAGGTAGGTGACATCAACTGCTCCCCCTTGGTCTGCCACTCTAGTTACCCGGTCAAAGAAATCTATGAGATTAGTTTGACAGGACCTTCCTGTTGTAAACCCATGCTGTCTTGGATCCTGTTCTCCTTATGGATTCCAGGTGTTGCACTGTCCTTTCCTTAAGGAGTGCCTCCATAATCTTGCCCACTAATGAGGTATTTAAAAAATAAATCTCTCAAGCTCTGACCACATCAGGGAACACCCAACATTTCACCCACGCTTGGGGCTTCATCAGGGAGGTATGGTCCACCTAATCAAAAATTGTAGAGAAATCATAAGTATAAAATTAATTCAGATATTTGTGCTGCCCACTGGGATACCAGTTGGCCTAGCACTTTTTTAAATAGCCAATATTCTTATTTAGTTTTTTTTTAAATTGTATAAATCTAGCTGATAGGAGCTAATGATTTTGGTCAGTTAGAAACATTGGTGCTTGCTTTATATTTCAGGACAGCTTCACATTTCTTTCATATTGTACTTGAAATCTTTCCACTATATAAGCAATGTAATACAATGTACAAGAACAGTATATGAGCTCAGAAACTCCTGTGATGTTATATATGATGGGTGCACCATCACCTCACCACCATATTATGGTATCTTGCTCATGCATAGGCATTACTGCACCTAATAAGCAACATTTTCTGTGTTTACACCCAAACAAACAAAAGTGCCATATTATTCAGCTAGAGTGAGCCAGACCTGCTTTGCCATTCTGTACATGCTTCACATCTGTGCATTAAATACAACCTTCCATGCACACTGCCTCCTTTTATACAATACCTTTTTTATATAAACATCACAAGATATTCACTGAACTGTGAAAATACATTAATTACTGTTCATATTTATTACATCATTTTTCAAGGGACTTAGGGAGTTCCTGCTAGGCATCTATCCTTATAGCCGTTCTGTTTCATGCCTAAAGCAAAGAATTAGAAGCCGGGAACAATACTTTAACTGAACTGTTTCAACAGTTAGATTTTTCTATTTAAATATGCATTTACTTAAATCATTTGACTTTACTGTTTATATGAACAAAAAATTATCTTAATAGTTCACATTTTTGTTTTGGCACTATTCATATTAGCAGTGTCTGCAAAAAAGCAGCCACTTTTCAGCTCTCATGTAGTGTCACGTGGTGTTTTTTTTTTTTTATTTATTCCATCTTGGATTACAATACTGTCATGCTGTGTGATTTTATAAGGGAGCTTTCATGTGCAGAAAAAGCAAAGCAGTTGTACTTAGAGCATGGTCCTATCAGGTTCCTCCAGATTTCACTAGCTCACTGAGTGCTTACTATCTGAGGTGTATATAGTCATGCTGGGAAGGGTGTGGAGTGTGTGATGCTGTGGGGTGGGACATCAGGATGACATCATGATGTCCATCCATACTCCTCTCCAGTTTCACACACCATTGCTAGACAGAGGCCTAGTGATGCCTGATAATTTCAATGGGCCCTATGCACTATTGGGCATAGGTTGTGCGCCCGGAGCACATAACCCACCAATGCAGCTCCACACCTGTGGACAGGTGCGCACCAGCTGGTATTCACTACTGGCCGTCACCTGTCCACGGCCCCACCCCCTCCAGTGTGTGTGGGTGCACGCAGGTTCACACAGGGCGGCCATGGGCAGAGCTGTGCCCCTGGGCTGGCATCCAATGAGATGCCTGTCCTAGATCCCTCAGTGGATCCCTTATATGGTGGGGTGCACTGGCTGCACTCCTCTCATGGATGTCCGCATGGCCAGCAGTCATGGAGGTGAGAGGTGGGATGTGCTGCTGGCTGCGCCATGTCTCCAAACTTACAGGGAGGTACGGGGTGGGGGGCGGTGCCCTGAGGGTGTGTGTGTGTGGGGGGGTTAACACAGCCCACCGCGTCATGCCCGGTGGGGCCAGGATTCGGAGTGAGGGGAGTCACAGAGGCAGGCAAGTGGTGCTGTATGGGAGGGTCTGTGGTCTGGGGTCGGTGTCCCCGTGTGTGTGTGGGGGGTTGGCATCCACAGGCGTGTTGGCATCATGCATAGGGCCCAATGTCCGGAGCACAGACAGAGAAATTACCTTGTAGGCTCAGTATTCTCCCTCACTGTCAGCATGTGTTTTGCTGTTTTGCTGCTTATTTCCAGTGAAGGGCTGGTTTGGAGTACAATGCAGAGGACCCCACAGAAAGACCATATTCATCATTCAGCAAACCACTGTTTGAGCATTTGTGCATACAGAGTGTTGTATTCATGACAAACAGTTGTACAGTGTGCTTCATTCAACAGTCTTTGTTTAAAATAACTGCAAAAGAGACATTATAAAATAATACCTGTCTCCTTCAGCATTACAAACCACCAAGTTCCATAAGTATGGTACCAAAGTAAAAAATGAATAATTTTGTGATGTGGGACGGGGCTGAACAGGTTGAGGGGGGAGACACATACACACACAAGGGTGTGTTATGATAGGAAGTGAAAAAAAATGATAGGAAGTGAAATTTGGCAGGAAGAATTGATTTCCCTGATGAGACCATATCCTGCGTTTCCAACAAACCTGCCAGTTTTCTTTATTCATTCTAATATTAGTGTTGAGAGCTTCAAGGGTGTATATCCAAACCACTTCCTTTCAGCTTAGCTCTCTTTCCCAGCCTCCTCCCCTTCTAGGTTTTGTAACAAGCTCCAATCCCCAGATCCTAAGGGAAACTGTATTATGTGCCTCTTTGTTAAAGTGCACAGTTACTGGTGACTTTCCATTGTTGTTTCAAATGTTACATTTATGTTCCCCTATATGCACTTTCAGGGGTGTGAGGTCTTACATATATCTTGCTAAATGGGCACGTGAACAAGTATGCAGTGTGGTCTGAGTTACATGTGGTCCCTTATCTTGTATTTTGGGTTGGTTCGTGGGGGTTCAGTATAGCTTTTCTTTCCTGTGTTGTTGCAGTGGCAGCACTGACTGCATGGTGTCATACCTGGTTTTAAAGGGAAACACTGGAAAAGGCACAGCTTTACCCAGGCACTACAAACATTCCTGATTAGTGCTTTCAGACAGTACTTTTTTTTTTTTTAATTTCTCTAATTGCTTTTGTAGTGATTTAAACAGTGGCCTTCAGCGTTCACTTTCTGTTGCTGGCAGACACCATTTCATGAGTAGCAGAGAGCTTCCTGAGCTCACCTTATGCTAAAATGACCTGCCAACCAATAGCAGCGGTCAAACAGGCATATTAGCATACAGTGAGCTCAGGAGGCTCACTGCTGCCAGTAACAGAAATTAGAAGTTGTTGGTAGCAGTTCTAAATAATTTAAAAAAAGTTGTTACTGTCTAAAAGCACTAGTTGAGAGTTTCTGTAGTGTCTGAGGAAAGCTGTGTCTTTTCCATTGTTTTCCTTTAAGGGGCCCAGCAGTAACTGTTGTCCTGTTTCTGTGTTCCTCAAATGATCAGTGTAATCAGTTCCTGATTGTTTCATTTTTTTTTCAACTAAAATAGGCTTCTCATTGAATTCTAGTATTCCCAGTCCCCTGAGTGGTACCCAGTTTCTATTCACTATTTGCTTTATTGCATTGCTCTTTGTGTAATATTCTAGAACCAACATCATCCAATTCCCAATCCTTGTGTCTGGTGGCATTGGGTCTTTCAGTAGTGTCTGTCTATCTCTCTTTTTTTTTTTAATTGATTCTCCTATTGTTGTGCTCCAATAACCTCTTTGAAGGAACCTGTTTCTCATGGCTTGTAGCTCCCTTTCTCTGTTAGCTTCTTCGCTACAATTTCTCATCACTCTGACCATTTGGAAATACGATGCATTTCTGAAGAGGTGTTGGGAGGTGGAAGCTAAAGGTGGCATGCAACAGGGTGTTGCAGCCCATTGGCTTGCTATATAGGCCACTTTCAATTCTGGTATTGTTTTTGTAAAGTATCAGGTTGAAAAAAGGTGCCTCTGTCCTACTGTATTCTAAGGTTAAATCTACCAGCTTTCCGAGGCTTAAAACTGGGATGACCCTTCCTAACCATGACCCCCCCACCACCATGTCACTCCCACAGTCACCGCCGCAGACAACGCTGCACACAATCAATTAAATTTTGCTGCTGGCTCTGGCCATGCCGCCCCACAGTAACACCAGTAGCAAACATCCAGCTTAAAACAATACATCATTCTGCTGCGGCAAGTTCCAAATCATGATGTACCGAAAGTTCATTAGAAGCAAAGCTGCTTTAAATCATGATCAGACATTCAAGCAAGCATGTATTGCTCCTCCTGACAGTCCAATCCAACCCGTTTACACTCACCTCATTTGCTGAGCAAACTTCACTTCAGTGACTCCCATCACCACACCAGATTGTTTTCACACACTTCCCTATAGCTGATCAGGTTCGGGTACCTTAGTTACCTGCTGCCAGTCTGTTCTCTGTCTGGAGTCTTTCTCAGCTGCTGGCAGGCATACGTCCATATGCGCTTGTTTGCACTACTACCCAGTCTAATCTAACAGGAAGGAGCATGCTTTACTGTGCTCCCACCGACATGCTTGTGGTGCAACACAGGTGCAGGGTTTGAAGTTGCAAACTTCTGTCCAGCCCTAGCAGCACCACAGTGGTGCTGAAATGACTGTCACTCATGGATTAGCAGTCAGCAAAAAAAAAAAGGGACAAAACTGGGACAAGTAAACAAAAACCAGGACAAAAGTGACATTTTGCAAAACTTGTGGGGACACTGAGACATGCTGCCTAAAATAGGGACTGTTGGTAGCTTTATCTAAGGTGAACTCTAAGTGTTCTATTGCTGCATTTAAATACATATGACATTCTTGTAGAGAATTCTCTGTGTCTTCCCAAATAAAGATCAAATCATCTATTGTACAGTTTATATAGACATATAGACCAAAAAAATGGGTTGTAGAGGGGGCTTAGTATAAACTGTTCTTCGAACAGTTCCATGTGGAGGTTTGCGAGTGTGAGGGCCATTGTGTTCCCCATGGCTGTTCCTCTTTTTTGAACATAAAACTGGTTCTCAAAGGAGAAATAGTTCTCATAGAGAACTAACTTTGCAAGCTCTCCCAGTATTTCTTGTGACTTTTGTACAGTCCCTCTCATCTTCTTAGGGCTGAAATTAGGCTGTCTATGCCATCCTCATGGGGGATGTAGGTATATAAGTGATACTTCTTTGACATCCACTGTCACCAGGAGGACATTTTCAAGATTTCCTTTTCCATTTTCTATTCTTGGCACTGTATTATGTCGCTTGTATCTCAAATGTATACTCATTGTTTCAACTATAGGTTGTGCATATAAATTCACAAAAGAGGAGAAGGGTTCCAATACTGAATCCAAACCTGAGACTATAGGTCCCCCCAGGCAGATTTTCTGTGGACTTAGGTACTTTTGCAAGTTCATAGAAGACAGGTGTTTTAGAATTTACTTTCCACTGTTCTAGTAGTCGTAAATCCATCACTTCAATAGGTACTTCTCCTATGCTCTCAGAAAATGTGTGTGTTGGGTCTGAGGGGAGGGGAGTGCAATTATTATTGCCAGATAATAGTTTCAAACACATTTCCCTGTATTTATCCTTTGACATTATTACAATCCCTCATTTTATCAGCTGGCTTGATTATTATTTCTTTATCATTCTCAAGTGTCCTGAGTGCTTGATTTTCTGCTTTTATGAGGTTATGTTGTATTTTGTTATATTGGTTTGTTTTAAGTTCTTGTCCCCCACCACCATATTTTGTGTCCTTTTCTATAAATGTCTCTATTTGGTGGTTCCTGCTATTCAGTGGTGTATATAGATTTGTGTTTAAGTGCCTCTCTGATTTGTCTAACATGGGGGACCCCTTCCGGTTGTATGCTAAATTGTTCCTTGAATCTTAACTGATCTGAAAAGCTTTGCAGATCCCACATTAGCTCAAAATTATTTGTTTGCTGTGGAGGGGCAGAAGAAAGCCCCTTGATTAGTACTTTCATTTCCAGTTCTGTGATGTCCCTATTGCTTAAACTGAAGACTGCTATAGACTTTGTTACTTGCCTCTGTAGTTTTCTCCTCTGCTTCCTCTTCCTTCTGTCTCTCCTCCTCCTCCTCCCGAACCTGTTCTCTGTTTCCCTTCTTTATAACTGTTAGGTTGATTTTATGTGTTTACCTGTGTTTGTGGCGGTATTGGTCCTTGGTGTGGTATGTTTAAGCAGTAAGGCACAACAGGGTGTGAGTTATTGGGGATTTACCCGTGCCTTGTGTGGTGTGTCATGAGGCACAGCTGAGTGACTTAACCACACAAGAAGTGGGTAAATCACCCAATAACTCACACCCTGGAGTGGCTTATTGCGATTATACAATGGACCCATGTGTAAAATAAATTTAAAATGTGTTTAATTATATTTTTTTAAAATGCCATTCCTCAGCCGTGGGTTATGCAGGATTTACCTACGTCATGTGACATGTTTTGACCAATGAGGTTACAGGATTTTCACACACCATTATATAATTCCCCTTGGAGTGCTGTTTGATATGTATCTCCTGTTTCTTAAGTCTGTTCTAGTCTTCTTTCTTGTCTTACAGGTTCCCTTTGACTGGGTTGTATTTAACTATCTGCATAGTCTGCATCTGTATAATCCTGTTGCCTTGACCTATGGGGGTGCTAACTTGCCAGTTGTTATAATAATAATAATAATAATAATAATACTTTATTTATTATGCACCTTTCAAATATCAAGGCACAATACAATAAGATAAAAATACAGAAATCAACATTATAAGACCAAACAAAAACAGATCAATGAACAGTAAAACCATAAGCTTTTTCCCACAGGAAGGATTTCAAAGCCTGTTTAAAACTCCCCACAGTCGTGCACTCCCTAATCCAACGGGGTAGAGAATTCCAAAGGGAAGGGGCCGCAAACATAAAAGCATGGGCCCAGCAGATTTTAAAATCACCCTTGGAATCTCTAGCCACCCTTTGTTGGCTGAGCAGAGCGATCTCACTGTTGTCCCTATAGTCATTGGTATCTCATGTAAACTTGGTTTTGTTTTTTTGATGTAATCCTCAGATTCATCTAGTTTTCTTTTATTTTAATTGATCCTGTACTTTTTGTATTTCCTCTGTTAGATTATTTCTCTTCTCAATAATCGCCTCTATCAGGGCCAGCATAAAATCATTACTGCACTTACTCCATATGTCTTCCCATCTATCAGACAATTTCTTGGAGTTAATACCCAGATTTGGTTCTGTTAGAACCCTCAAACCCCATGGTATCCTTTTATAATGTAAGTATTCCTAAAGAGTTAACTCTGCAAAAACTCTATATTGCAATCTTTATGCTGCAAATTTTCTAATTTATGAACCAGGTTTTTTTCAGTAGTACCCATGTCTATGTTTTTCTTTCCTGCAATTGCTGCAAGTAATAAGAACAAATTCGGATCAGATCCACTATGGTTGCATAATGAAGTTAGTAAAGTTGTGTGGAATTGTTAAGGAGGAATGGAGAAACAACACAATGATTTGCAAGTAGTAAGATTTGTTTTAGTTTCTGTTCTAAGGAAGGCATATGCATTATTAGGAAAATATATGGAGGTGTACATTTTAATGGAAGGAATAGGAAGCAATATAGGTTTACAAAAGAACCCCAGAGCAAATGCCACTGAGGTATGTGTTATCCTGGAAGATATTGGCCAGACAGCCGAATTTTAAAGAAAACACAATTGCACATACCTCAATAATGCAAAGCATCATGGGAAACATATGCAAATCACCATGACGGTACAGAAGGTGACAGTACTTCATTATAAAGACAAGTAAATGTTTTTAATACATTTACAGACAGTTAAATAAACTTAATTTCCATCGTAGAATAATTTAAATTTAGTAACAGTGGTAGCACAAAACAATTACTCAGACAACTTTAAAACTATAACTGTTTTATATTGTACATTGACACCCCATAAGGACCTCCTTGAAATTGAGATGCAAATGTCACACATTTATCAGTTTTCTAACAGGAATATTTTACTATCCTAAATACATTTCTTGCTGCAGTAACTGCTCAGCACATCTATTGCATGACCTACTTATTGACATTGTACACCTGCTGTGCAGTGTACTGCTGCTTACTACACCAACATCATGAACCTTACAACAGATGACTGCCATAACTAGGGAAGCAGTATAGCACAGTGGTTTAAGGATCTAAGCTGCAAATCTGGAGATCTGGGTTTGAATCCCACAGCCCCCACTTGCATACTGGGTGACCCTGAGCAAGTCACTTAACTTCCATGTGCTCCCAGGTTGCCCCTGTAAACAAGCTTTCAGCTTAGTGTGCCACTCCTGGTTAAACAATTGAAAGAAAAAAAACACAATATATTATTTTTCTTGCTTTATTTTGCTACTGCAAGCTCTGACTAATACATCCATCCTTAAATGTACTTTTTATAGCTTATTTGTCTGTGACCTAGGCAGAAGTACACTTAAAATCTTACACATAAATAAATAAATCATCAGAATAGCATTTATTTCAGTAGTATATCCTTCCTTTTCAGGTGCCCACGACACTATGTATATATATTTATATATTTTAACTTCAAAGCACTAAACCTATTCAAATGCACAAAACACAAGACTTTATTCTCTTCACACATTACTGTAAACTTCAGGTCCCAGAATGGCCAAGAAACAATTACTAGACTTCACTCTTGCATGCCACTGTCACACTCACTTCTCATGCAAACAACAATCAATTAGGAAAACCCTTTTGTTTCTGTGCTATGCACTCTTACATCAGAGAGACATAAATCTTGCAGAACTGCTAAAAAAACAAATTTATCAAGACTGGATTTCTGAATTAAAACCTGTCGTTCACAGTACCTACTTAAATAATAGTGTATTGGCTACAAACGATGCTACAGATATGACAATAACAATATTTCTGTTTTACATGGAAAACATCCAGCTTAATCTGGTTCAAGGTCAGTTGGCATTCATCTGTATCCCCCTCATCTGTATCCCCCTCCCCCGGGTCGTGCCGGAAAATAGGCAGGATTTGTCTAGTGCACTTACCCGGTCAACAAAAACTACATAAATAAATAATGAACTTGTCATACAGGATTTGTGACCTTATGTCTGCATGTAACTGACAAAGAAAAGGGCACCTGCTTGATCCTTTTTTTTTCTATTTTATTTTTATGCCCAACTTGCCCATACTGTTACAACCAAATACTGACATGCTTAGAGTTTAAAAAAAAAAAATCATGATGTCTATGTGTGTGTGTGGGGGGGGGGGGGTATGCCTAGATGCAGTTTCAGGCACTCCTTAATTAGTTCCCCAGGCAGCTCTGATAGTCAGTTGTTCCAAAATGATAGCGCCACCTCATGCCCCTCCCACATGAACCAAAAAAAGGTGGGGGTGGATCTTTAGAAGCTTCTTGGGTGGAGGTGGGGGTGGATCTTACTCCCCCCAAAAAAACTAATGCTGCCTCCCACTACTCAGGTTCCAGTTCTTGTACCTCCCATTTATGAAAGAAAATAGTGCCCTGCAGTGATTGACTAACATGAAAGCGTATTTATTTGAGGGCAGAAAACATTTCTTGGAGGAGAGTAAGGTGGAGTAGACTATTTACACCTTCAGTCAGTTCCACGGACAGAAAACTTGACATCAGCCCTTTTGTACATGCAAAACGTCTGCAGGCTCCGCCCACTCCAGCTGTAATAACAGGCACTAGTTATCTTCTTCGACAGATAAGGACACCCCTAAAAATTGCTACATTAATACAGTACACTAATTGAACATATCAAAACATAGAGGCATAGGTAACAATGTAATATGGTGTTCATTCATGACATTCACAAGTTTAGATATTTTCTTGACAGCATTTTGAAATTCATTCAATACATTTTTCACTTGGACATCAATTAGTAGTGAATTCCAGGACTTGGCTACACATGTCCTTAATGTTAAATTGCTATATCTGGTATTGATACCAGGATATAGCAAGATTTAGACTACTTGTCTAAAAGAGTAACAGTAAATGTTAGGGTGCTCTAGTACTAACAGCTTTTGTAACTAGTGTTCTGCTATAGATTCCAGCTGTTTAAAAATCCAGGATGACAAATTCACTTTTTTTTTCATTTTAGATTTCAACAAATTTAAATGAGAATACAAAGTGCAATGATGTGTATCAATTTACTTGACAAGGCATATCTTGCAAGTTTATTATACATGCAGTTTACTTTAGACAGAGCTTTTTTGGAGCCGAATTTCTAAACAGTAAATTCCCATGCTGCAAGACTGGGATTATTAGTTGCTTGACAAGTTTAATTTTAGATTCTTGTGTTAGGCATAAAGGAAATCTTCAAAGTGTTCCCAATTTTTGATCAGTATTCCGTACCAAAGATTTATATGCTCAACAAATGTCAATCTTTTAACAACAAGAACACCCAAGTATTTGTAACAACTTATGTTGGTTACCTTCTAGCTAGATCTAAAAACAATGTCTAAGCACTCATTATTTTTTTTTGTCTTGATTGATGGGAAAACTAAAGACACTTTTCATCTAATTTAACAGTAAAACTGACCCAGTGAACCCCTCTTCCATTGTTTTAAGATAATTTGAAGTTTAGATTCTAATTCTGCCTGTCAGCGAAGGTCACTAGCACAGTGTTGTCTGCATACAGTTGGACTTCACAATTGGGCAGCTTTCTTGGGATATTGTTCACATAAACATTAAAAGTAAAGGGCCTATGATTAAGCCCTGTGATACACCTCCATATATTTCTAATAAAGCAGATATTACAGCTCCCTGTGATACACAGTTTATGGTGTGTCAAGTATAAACCAAACCAATTTAACAGTTCTGGATGGAGTCCCAATTCCAGCAGCCTATTAACTAGGATAGAGTGGTTCACCAGGTCAAAGGCTTTACTAAGGTCCATGAACACCACCCCAGTATGTAAATCTGCATCCATATAAGTGGATGCCAACGCAATACCACTCACCATCATTATACTCTCAAGGTTCACAGTGCAAAAGCATCAGCCCTCATCATGATTGTACCCTCACAAGTTACACTGCCAACACACCAGCTTTCACCATCATTACACATTCAAGGTACATACTGTCAGCATACTGTACCAGCTCTCCTTATCATGCAGTTGAGGGTCACAGTGCCAGAACACTGGCTCTCACCATCATATACACTTAATGTGTATACTACTAACATACGAGCTTTTACCTATCATACCTTCAAGATGCCAACTACCAAGACACCAGCTCTAGCCATCATTACACCCTCAAGGTGCACATTGCTAACATACTAGCTCTCACTATCATACAACTGAGGGTCACAGTGCCAGCACACCAGCTCTCACCATCTCACACCCTTAATGTGTATAGTACTGACATACCAGCTTTCACCTGTCATACCCTCAAGGTGCACAGTTCCAGCATGCCAGGTTTCACTATCCTCACACACATAAGGTGCATGGTGCCAACATACCAGCTTCCACCATCATTATACCCCCAAGGTGCATACTGCCAATACACTACCTCGTACCATCATTATATCCTCAAGGTGCACAATGCCAACACACCAGCTCGCACCATTATTGTGCCCTCAATATGTATTGTACAAACATACCAGCTCTCACCATCATTTCACATACCCACAAGGTGCACAATGTTAACAAACTAGCTCTTGCCATCACTATACCCTTGCCGACACACATGCTGTCTCAGTCATACCATTGAGGGTCACAGTGCCAGCACACCAGCTTTCACCATCATCATACACTCAAGGTATACAGTACTAGGACACTAGCTCTCATCTATCATACCCTCAATGTGCTCAGGGCCAACACACCAGCTCTCACCATCATTACATCATCAGGGTGCACAGTGCCAGCACAACAGCTCTGACCATCATTACACACACAAGGTGTAGAGTGCCAACACTCCAGCTCCCACCACCATTACACATTCAAGGTGTATTGTGCCAACACACCAGCTCTCACCATCATTACAAGGTGCACAGTGCCAGCACACCAGTTCTCACCATCATTACACACTCAAGGTGCACAGTGTCAACACACCGGCTCTCATCATCATTACATACTCAGGGTGCCCAATGCCAACACACTGGCTCTCACCATTATTATGCCCTTGAGGTGTATCGTGCTAACGCACTAGCTCTCACTATCATTACACACTCAAAGCGTATAGTGCAAACACACCAGATCTCACCATCATTACAGCCTCAAGGTGCAGTGCCAACAAGCCAGCTCTTACCATCATTATACCCTCAAGGTGCACAGTGCTAATATACCAGCTCTCACCATCATACCATCAAGGGTCACAGTGCAAGCAAAGCAGCTCTCACCATTATTACATACTCAAGGTGCACTTTGCCAACATGCTAGCTCTCACCATCATTACACATAGGGTGCATAGTGCCAACATACCAGCTGTCATCATCACTGCACACAGGGTGCACAGTACCAGCACACCAGCTGTTACCACCATTACACATAGGGTGCATAGTGCCAACACTCCAGCTCTCACCATCATTACACATAGGGTTCACGGGGTCAACATACCAGCTCTCACCATCATTACACATAGCGTGCACAATGCTAGCACACTAACTGTCACCACCATTACACACTCAAGGTACACAGTGCTAACACACCAGCTATCACCATCATTATACACAGGGTACATAGTGCCAACACACCAGTTGTCACCATCATAACATACTCAAGGTGCACAGTGCCAACACACCAACTGTCACCATTATTACATTCAACGTGCACAGTATCAACACACCAGCCCTCACCATCATTACATACTCAAGGTACATAGCACCAACCCACCAGCTCGCACCATCATTATACACTCAATGTGTACAGTGCCAACACACCAGCTCTCACCATCATTATACACTCCATGTGCACTGTGCCAGCACCATGTTCTCATGGGACTGAATGCTGAGCTTGAGGTCATTAAGTGCCTTAGTTTGCACATTTCATACTTCATCAGCTGACGTGTTAAGTACAGTCATCATAGCCACTAGTCCTGGTGCACACAGTTAGTTTGGTTGGGAGATGACCATTGTCCAGTCATGTGTGAATGGTCCGTTAAATTTTTGAAAAATTCCCGTAAGTACATTGAATTCAGGAAGTTTTCTTCATTGTCCCCAGAAGGTATTGCAACAGCTAGTAAAGACATAAACAGGTCACAGCTTGACTCTATACATGACATTGATTTATTACCGGACACTTCCAGAACACTCTATACTTCTCTGTTAGATACATTGGCACCCCTGAAAAATATGAGAGTCAGATCTTCTAAGCAAGAATGGATTACTAAAGATTTGCTAGATTTAATGAAATTGGGAGATCGTAGCTGGAAACATTTCAGAGCTAGTAGAAATGATAGATCAATTTTGGCCTATAAAATGTTGAGAAATAAATGCAAATCAGAAAGGCAAAGGTAATTTTTTTTGTAATAGAACAAAAAAAAGCTTTTGGTAATTCCAGATACACCTGGAAGACATTAAATAAACTACTGGGAAGGGGTAAAAAAGGAAAATGAATTTCTCTCCAAAAAATGACCCTTTTCTGTAGCCCAGGATTGGTCTCTGAGTGCCTCAATAACTATTTCGGAGACTTGGAAGGTTTAAGGTTGCCCAATTCTAATGTTAACTTTGCCACTAATAATTTTCCCCTGTCTGATCCCGATTTCCATTCCAAATTTATATTTCATGAAGTGACTCCTGAAATTGTTAAAAATTATATACTTAGTAATGATCCCAAATCCCACTTGATATCTGATGGTATTGACTTTCGGATTTTGAAATGTTATTTATTTTTATTTATTTATTTAGGTCTAGGATTTCAATTACCTTTGAGCCGAGGCTCTTTTACAAAGGTTCCACGTCAGATTACAATACAATACAGTTAATAAGGAAACAAAAAAAATACACAGTACAAGAATAGTGTTCATATACAAAAAAGCAACAATCAGTTAATCGATATTGATTAGCACGTGATTCTGGGAAAACAAAAGACGGAGGACCTTAAATGAAGACGGTGAGGAAAGAGGACAGGGACAAAGGAGAGCTTGGAGCAGCCAGGGGCATTGTCGACATCAAAATAGAGATATGTGCTGGTGTATGGGGGGAGAGTGAGGGAAGGCAAGGTGGGTGGGGGGAAGGGGAAGATTGAGAAAAATAAGTGCTAGGAAGAGGGAGCAGATAGGACTAGGGTGGAGGTTTGTTGGGCTTATTAACTAAGGCAATCACAGGAACTGGAGGCAGTGAGGAGAAGGCGGAGCCTGGATTTAAACATGCCCAGTTTGGGAATGGAGATGTCACTGCTGAGACCATTTATCCAGTTTGGGGCCCTATAAGCAAAAGATCTTTGGCCCAGTGCAGTACAACAGCGGGGGACCTGTAGAAGCTGGGTTGCTGACCCCCTGGTGAGGTGAGGGTTATTGCTTGGGTGTAGTATAGACTGGACACCGGTGGGCACGAGGCCCATGGTGATTTTCTTTGCCATAATGCAGGTTAGATACTTTATGCTATGTGACAGTTGAAGCCATCCAGTTTGAGCATAAAGATCACAGATATGTGTAAGATGGTGTGATCCAGTGAGGAGCCAACAGGCTTTGTTGAGGCAAGTAGATATGCATTTGAGAGCAGTAGCTGAGGCAGAGTCATAAATGATCAGCCAATAGTCGATGATAACAACAGAGCTCTGGACAGCAATCATCAAGGCTTCAGAGGAGAGATGTTGCCTGTGCCTGTAAAGTAGGCCAAGACAAGTATTTTCTGTTTTGGCAACACTATCAATGTGAGTGCCATAGGATAGATTGGGGTCCAGTGTTATACTGAGGTATTTAAAGGATTGCACTTGCTCAAGGGTAGCTCCTAGGCAATTTGCGATGGATAGTAGAAGGAGCCTGCGCCGGTTTTGGGAGCTGCTGAAAAGCATTGAGTTTGTATTTTTGTAGTTGAAGACCAACTTGTGCTTACTAAACCAGTTTTCAACAGAGATGAAACCAAGCTGTAGTTTGTTTTGTAGGGGTAATGGGTCCTTATGGGAAGCGATAATTACGGCATCATCTGCATATAAAATTGGTATTGATACTTTCTGTTATCCCTTTACTATTCTCTTTAACTTTTCAATTCTCCATGGGAAGTTTCCGAAGCTTTGGAAGCACGCAGTTATTAGACCTATACACAAAACTGGTACTATAGCTCTTGTTTCTAATTATCGACCAATTTCCCCTTCTTCCACCATTGCCCAAGATTTTAGAAAGAATCATACTAGACCAGACCTCAGAGCACCTTCATAAACACAGTTTGTTAACCAGTTGTCAGCATGGTTTCAAAGCAGGGCACAACACCGAAACAGCCTTGGTGAGGTTCACTGGCAGCATTCAGAGTGCCCTTGACAAGGGGCACTCAGTTGCAGCCCTTTTCGTGGACCTCACCAAGGCCTTTGACCTTGTGGAGCATAATCTGCTCCCCTGTATCCTGGAAAAACTGCAATTTTCTTGTGAAGCCATTAAATGGCTTTCCCAGTACCTCACGAACAGGTCACATGTGACCAGCATTGATGGTCATTATTCTTCTTCTAAGTCAATCAAATGTGCTGTCCCCCAGGGATCCATCCTGGGGCCACTTATTTTTTCTCTCTTCATGAATGCCGCTCCTAGTTCATGTATTTCTAGTTCTGTTATAATGTACACAGATGATGCAGTCATTTACGAGATAGGCCAAACACCAAATGAGGCTCTTTGTAAAATTCAGGTTAATTTTGACTCTTTTCAGAATGGTTGTCTACTAATTCTCTTGTGCTTAAGTCAGTTAAAACTAAAATTATACTGTTCTTTAACAAAAAGAACAGCTTAGGTGACTTACTACCTCTTCGTGATGTAAAGGGATATACCATTGAATTGGTTGATATGTTTAAATACTTGGGGCTTGTATTTGACACCAATCTTACCTTTGAACATCATGTTACACACATCATCAAAAAAATCCATGAAAAACTTAGCTGTCTATACAGAGTTAAGTCTTTTTTAACAGTAGAATCTAGGAAGTTATTGGCACATGGTTTTCTCTTTAGTGTTCTGGACTATGGGTTGGCGGTCTATGCAGCAATGAACCGTAAATCCGTAGAAAAACTGAGTGTCACCTATAATTCCATTTTAACATTCATGCTCTGTGTCCCTGTCAGAACTCATCACTGCCATCTTTTCAAATCTTCCAACTGCCTTTCTCTCACAAATAGGATTCAGTTTAAGATGAGTAACTTCTTATTCAGAATCAAATCTGGCCTTTTACCTATTTCAGTAAGCATATACTTTTCTAGGTATGTAAATTCCAATTGTACTAGAACTCAGTCTAAATTTACATTTGACTTGACATTTTTTAAGAAAGCATTAGGTCAACATTCTTTGTTATATAGGGGTCCACATTTCTTCAACTCTCTTCCTCATGATGTGTTGAATTGTAATTCATTACTGTCTTTTAAGTCAAGGCTAAAAAGGCACTTACAACTTTCCCAGGAATGTACTTGTTGCTCCATAATTGTACTTTGTCATGTTTGTTCTGTACTTTGTTACTGTATTTATGTATTGCTTGTCGCCTGTGAAAATGGGCAGTTTGCTCATCAGACTTACAAAGATAAAAAATAAAATGAATTGAAATGAAAGGGTTAATTTTCAAATGCTCTATTTGTTTTTAATTCATTTGTTCCACTTTGGAAGCTCACTCACTTATGTGACTGTCAGCTGTGCAACATATGACTCGTGTCTAACATTCCTCCCTGATGAAGTCTTAGTGCTCCAGGCCTTGAATATGATATTTATAGCCCCAGAAGTGCCAGCGGAAGACTTGTCCAATCACAGGGTTTATACTACAATAAAAAAGAGAGGGACCACATGAATGAGACTGTTGTCTTTGAGGAAGATGATACGCTAATTTGCTTTATACAAGAGGAAGACATCACCTAAAGGACTTCTGTTGTTGTCACATGAGTATACACACACACACACACACACACACACACACACACACACACACACACACTTAGAAAAGTCTTTGTTTAGGAAAGTGGGGATTTGAATCTCTGTACAACACAGGTTACCTTTAGATGCATTTAAATAAATAAAAATAAGTGCCATTTCTGTTATATGATTATGGATACAGTAATGTGTGTTTGTGAGTGTTTCACAAGTGTCTCTCATTTTGGTGGGGTGGGAGGACTGCAAAGCAAAGCTGAATGGATCTGTCTTTCCAGCCACTATGAGAGACACTTGTGAAACAGCAAGAAACCCACAGTACTATATCCATAATAATATGGGAGTAGATTGCTATAATATGATTAGACGTTGTATTAAAACTTTTTTTATCAAGACTTTAAGTAGTTTAATTTCTGTGCTCCCCCACTGTGTTTCATTGGTTTTGGTGACTGTTGGCCATTGCGGACACACATGATCCTGTGGCATCTGTTACAGCTTGGCGCAGCGGTGTGGAGGCCATAGGATTATTGGTGTGGCACGGTAGATGGCCACAGGAAAGTTGCAGAAACATACTTGTTTTGGAGGTTTTGACTGGCGCTATGACTGCAGTCTGCTGAGTGGCAAGACAGTGGAAGAGAGTGTCTTTCTACTTTAGACCACAAAGCCGGGGATGGATGCATCAGATGTGCAGCACAAGGAGACGGTTATATGCATAATAAACAGTACAGGCGTCCTCCTTGCTGATTGGTCAGTGGTCATCCATTGCCATACAAAAACTGCAGTGTGGGTGCAGCTGACAAAGCATTCGAGGGGAAAGAGACTGCCATGCTGTCACCAGTGATAGTCACAGTATGTCTGTTTTTCACTTGATCTGCTATGAACCAGAGACTGCTGAAGTCCACCTTTGGTTTCTGTTTCCACTCACGTGGACCTATACAATAAAAGAGCAGTACAGCAATGAGGTGGTAAGCTTCTAGAAGTTGGTATCTGGATTGGAGAAGGACCCAAAGTGATGTAATTTAATTGGTAATATAACTGGGACTGGATTATTTTTATTGGGCCCTATGCATGAAGGGCGCACAGCACGCACGAACCCAGCAGGGGCGGAAACACACCCAGTACACGCACGCAACCAAGTCACGGAATGCACAACGTGGTCCCTGCACACCACATACAGTGGAAATGCACAGCCACGTGGATGGCCAATGCATCAGATATGCAGGGACTTGCCCACGTACTTGGCATGTAGGACTCCACTGAGCGCATGCACAACCATGAGCGGGGTGCGCATATGCATGCCGCATGGCACACACACATACGCGTTGTCAGGGGCAGCTGTAAAGTGCCACATAAGCCTACACCACTGGCAGTGGCAAGGAACGGCAAACAACTGTCGACAGGGCCACAACACAGGACACAGCAATGTGTCTACAGTATGCGTGTGGCAACGGACATCCAACCACACACACACGCCATGCCACCAACACCAGGGATAGAAGGGTATGCGTGGCAGCACGCCAACATACAGGGACCACAACCACATGAAAGAGGAGCCACAGGTGGCAGCCAACCTTCCGCGGCCGCTGGTGTGCAAGGGCACGGCTGCACACCACCGTGGCATGTGCAACACCAATGGCATGTGACACCGGTGCAGCAGACACACACAGACCAGCACACATGCAAGCATGGGCACAAGCAGCCACTGTCGATGAGGCGAGGACACAGCAGCAGACCAGCAGTGCCCCCAGATGGACCATGCCAGTGACTGGTAACTCTATGGCAATCCCCTGTGTTGTCCTGTGGACTACAATAACACCCATGATAGCAGAACTGTCCTGATGACCCCTGTATCCAATGCATTGCCATGGGAGCAGTCACCCTGTAAACATTCCCAGTGACCCGTAAAACACAGGAATCTCAGAAGATCTGTGAACCCTCCACAACCTGCCTGATGAATGCCAGTGGAGCGGGCCCCTCCCATGGGCAGTGGAACCGCACACAGTCCGTCGGCCAAAAGCCCCCAGAGGGTAGGCCCCCCCCCACCACAGGCAGACATGACTGTGGCCCGGACATGTGCATGCAGCCGTGGAACGATGCATGACATTGGGGAACCTCCTCCAACAGACAGACACACACACACACACGAACGAGGCAGTGACCAGACAGGGCATGGCAATGTGTAATTTATTGTCACAGTAATTACACAACACCCGCAGTGGGCTGACACAGCAGTGGCGAACCCCCACCCCACACATACAAGGAACCCCCATAACAGCTGGAGCAGCCCTCAACACAGCCCTCAGTGTCCCAAGGCAGACATTCCCGACAGTGGCACTCCGCTGGACAATGGGCACACATGGCAGGGTGGCAACGTTGTCCTTCCCCTCCTCATCATCATCGTCAGCAACATCATCCGGCCTCATGTGCAGTCCGCCGGCACCCGGCATGTCACTGGGCCACTCCACCCGCAGCAGGACCATCCTTCAGACAGGACCCCTGTAGCATTGTAGGGAGAGAGAAACAATCAGTACCATGTACTGGGCCATGCCCTCCTCTCCATGGACACACAGCAATGCATCCAAGCCCCCCCCCCTCGGCAATACAGACACCGCAGTGGCAGCACGGACACAGCCGCCACTGTGTACCACCGAGGACTGTGGGCACAATATACAGGCCAGATATGCACACAGGCCTGTGACAGTAATGCCACATGGTCACCATGCAGTCCAGCCACAAGGGTTGCATGCGTCTACACGACCCGGGCAGGATACGCGATATACAGCACAGCAACGGTGTGCCAGTGAAAACTTACCTGTGATGGTTTGACGACCCTCTACAGGGTCTGTGGGTCCACAGGCCCCAGCTCCCCATCGTAGTGCACCACACTGGCCATTTCCTGCCACCAGAGGTACAGAGGCATCACCCTTGCCCAGTGCATGAGGTACAGGTCTCATGGGGTCACGACCATGACTGCCGCACCTTCACCTTGCTCCTGCCGGCACAATTTGATGCTGGATGGCATGCCCATAGCATCCTGCATGGGGAGGGTGGGAGACAGAAGGAATGAACACATCAGTACACACTGACAGGCTGGAACTCGTACTCCCACCCCGCCCTCATTTCAACACACGTGTGGCCCATGATGTACCAACTGCCGATGCAGTTGTGGTCCAGAGCTGGCCATAGCCTCCGCTGTCAGAGAAGTCATTCTCCACCACCTGCCACAGTTGCTGGGGGAACATCTCCATCATCCCTGTGAGACGTGCCGTTGCCCGACTGTGCAGCTTATATAGCTGACCTGTGCAGGGCGTGCACATGCCATGTGTGCCTGCATGTGCCACATGTCCATGCATGCAGTAACTCATACACACCCCACAAGGATGACCCACACCAATCAACGGCAACGCTGCATGGCATATGGGGACAGTATGCCATGCACACATGTGCACAGGCCTGTGCCATACTGGCCGTTGGCTGCATACAGTCACACCACAGTCCACGGCCTGTACGTGTGCCACAGCATGGTGCCATACACAACAGTTGGGTACAGTAGCCACAATGGACCATGACTCGTCCGTAGTACACTGGGCATGGACACAGGAGTATGTATGTCAGCCAGGTGGCACTGTCCGGTTGAAGGACAGGACACCAAGGGGAACAGTGACAACGTGTAGGGTGCTGTACACATGCATGGTACAAGACTACGTGCAGCACCAACGGTCCCCTGTGTGAGTGTGCCTACAGTGGTGTACAACGGTACCCAGCTGCATGTGCATGCTACATGCAGACACCTGACACATGCCATGTGGACTGGACATCATACCCTGCCCGGAGCCATCATTCTGTGTGGCCGTGCATGTAGGCATCCGGGGAGGGGGCACAGCCCTGTACCATCAATGTCGACTGCAGCACCATCCATGTGGCCCCCGCCTGTGTAACTTGGTGATGGATAGGTGTATTCCACATGCTGTTGAATGCTGTACTGCGCATGTGGATCCATGTCCGCAATGCACACCGGACCTGTGATGCATAAAGCGAGCAACACAGTATTGAGGCACTGTTCCTTGTACATGCCACTAGCGGAGTAACAGCAGTATGTGCCTAGGACTGCTGATGAATGTTCACCTGCTAAATGCAGCACATGGCAGGGGGTGGATGCCCACGTCCACATGAACAAGTGTTCCATCCCCATATGGACGGCATTATGCTACAGGAGATGCACTGTACTGAACAGTTCCGACTGCCCTGGGCCATGGTGGTGCAACTGTGTGACCTCATCTGCGACCGTGTCACACCGCGGACATGCTGCTCCAAGGCCATGACCATTGAGACCAAGGTCATGGCCGCACTTGCCTACTACATGACTGGGGTCATTCCAGCATGTGGCAGGTGATGGCATCAATGTGAGCCAGTTGTTGGTGTCTAGGGCACTGGCCCAGGTCACGGATGCTCTGTTGGAACACACGCGGGAGCACATACGGATGCCTATGATGGACGGTGAGGTCCATACCATGAAGCAGGTGTTCTTCGCAATGCATGGCATGCCCAATGTGGCTGGTGCTGTGGATGGCATGCACGTTGCTATCCTGATACCATCGGTGTCTGAGGAGGTATACCAGAACTGTAGAGGCTTCCACAGCATCAACTGCCAGGTGGTGTGTGATGCCACATGCCTGTTCACAGATGTGTGTGCGAAGTTTCCTGGGTCGTGCTATGACTTGTACATACTGGACTCGTCAGGTCTCGGAGCTTGGCTCCATGCCGGACGCATTGACGGATGGCTTTTGGGTAGGTGTCAAGTGCCAGGGGGTGGGTGTGTGTGTGTGTGTGTGTGTGTGTGTGTGTAGCATCTGCCAGTCCACGCCATGACTCACTGATCTCCCTCTCCCACAGGTGACAGCGGCTATCCACTCAGACCATACCTGCTAACACCCATCCTGGTGCCGGAGGATGCTGCAGAGGTGGCATACAACACAGCATACTGGCGGACGAGGGCCATTGTGGAGAGGTGCATCAGTATGCTTAAGAGGCAATTCAGGTGCCTGGACCGCACAGGGGGCACCATTATGATGTCACTGCAATGTGCTTGCCGTGTCTTTGCTGTATGCATGATGCTGCACAACATGGTGGTGCACCATGGCATGCCACTGCCAGACCACCGATCTCCAGACATACTGCTGGAGCAGTTTCCCGATGGCCCTGTGCGTGGCCAGTAGACAGTCGCTGGACATGAGCAGTCATGAACGGGACATTCCGGCGCTAGCCACGGCATCCACGCTGCACTGGTGCCCCTGCTGTGCCTGCCTAACCCACAGCCACAGTGATGGCAGCCAGTACGGCATATGTCAGAGTGTGTCATGCCACATGCATGCATGCACCTGATGATGAGGCCCGGCTATGGGTGCATGCCACCGTCTGCATGCAGGTGCTGTCTGCATGTGGTGCTGTGTGTCATGGCTGGTGTTTGGTGACAGGGCTGTGGTGCTTCTGTGTTAAGCCCCTGTACCACAGCAAGGTAGATAGCTGTACATGGGTCCGCCCACCCACTCCTCAATGCATGTCTGCACCCATGTCGTGCCCTGTCCTGGCGCCGCAGAGCACACAGTGCCACATCTGGTACCAGCCCTGTGTGTGTGTGTGTGTGTGTGTGTGTGGTGTGCTCCATGGCAGGTCCCATGGCCACAGGTTCCATGCAGCTTCACAGGCCCATCTGTGCTCATGGACATGGCGAGGCATATGGCGCTGCCTGATCATGCACCGTAGACCGCGTTGACCTCCTGACTGCAGGTCCCAGTGCCCTTGTGCTCCTACCCCTGCACCGTGCAGCTTTCTGTGTCCCCGTGGCATTCTCGGGTGCATTGCCTGCTGCACTGTCAGGGTCCTGGTTCTCGCTCCACCCCATATCCACTTGGCTGTCCTCCGTGGCAGTGTCCTGCGTCTCACTGCCAGGTGTGTCCACGGTGCGGGGGCTCATGGTGTCCGCGACATGCCCATCATCGGCAGTGGAGGGGACCGGTGTGCTGCCTGTGCTGACATCCCCCTGATCCTGTGACACGCCTGGCATGCTGCCCTGTGCTGCCCCACGGGGGGGAGCTGTGCTATGGCCTGTGCTGTTGCACCATGGCGGTGTTCCCCATGCTGCGAGGATTTCCATGGTGCGGATCTGTGCCCTGGCCGTCTTTGTTATGTCACGCCCCATGGCATGTGCTACCAATGTCAGCTCCTTTATAGCCTGTGTGTTCTGCCACATGGCTTTGAGTTGGTCATACTCGAGCTGCTGCAGCTCAATGTATTGGCGGTCCTGCACTACTGTGGACTGGGTTACCTGCTGCGCCCTGCTGGATGGGTGGATGGTCCCTTATCACTGCTGCCTGCATTGCCTATGCCCACCGTGTGTGCAGCACCTCCATGTCGCTGGCCGGGTTGCACACAGGTACCATGGGTCACTGGTGCCCTATGTGCATTGCCATGCATCCCATGAGTGCTGCTGTGTATGGCGGGACAACGCTTCTCCCCTCCATCATTGGGGTCCTGCTCTGCTGGTATCTCTGCACGATCAATGTCACCTCTGGTGGTGGTGTAGTCCGCTGTGTCGGGGGGCACGGTTTTGTCTGCCCATCTTCACCCTAGGGGAGAACCAGAGGGTGTGATTACTGGTCTGCTGCTTGTCGCATGCCACTCTCCACGCCACTCTGCATGCCATACTCACCTGTGGGGTGCTTCTCCCTCGGCTGGCCTCATCTGCTGTCATTGGGTATGTTGTGCAGGCACAAGGCCCACGGAACACCACCACTGTGTCTGGCTGCATGGGCATGCCCTGTTGGTTGCGAATGGTTTCTATTCCACCACAGCTTGGGTGTGTCCATATGCCATGCTCATCTGCTAGTGTGTCCATGCCCTCTGCCTCCCCATCGATGCTCACAGCAGTTATGGTGTCCACCACCATCTGCTCTATGGGGGTGAGCTGGGTATCCGGTGTCGGTGACCCGCCACCGGTGCCATGCTGTTCCCGTGCCCCGGTGCCCAGGCATTTCTTGTTGGCCATCCTCAGGTCTTGCCACTTGTGTTTAATCGCCATCAGGGTACAGGTATCCGGCCCTGTGGCATTCATGGTGACCTGGATATCTAGCCACAGTCGCGCCTTCTCCTCCATGAGGGTTGACGGTTTGAGGGCACCATATAGCTGGGCATGGTGTGAGATGATCTCAGCCACCATCACAGTGACCTGGGGTCCGGTGCAGTTGGAGGACTGGGCTCGTCCAGTGCCCCTCCCGTGGCCTCCTATGGGTGCTGGCCCAGTCGTCTGCATTTCTGGTTTGCTCTTCATATTCCTGTGTGCACCTTGCTCTGCGGGGACACTGTTTTCCGCCATCTTCTGTCATCTCCAATGTGGTTGACATTCACTTCCGCATTCGCGCAGTGGGCAGCATGTTTGTCCATATATGGCGGGGTCATGGGGTGTGGTCACATTGCTGGGCTGGCCTCTAATGTCGCATTCCGCTAGGTGTCTGCCCAGCTGCCTACTACTCTTCTTGTGAGACCATGTGTCTGTTTGTGCATGCAGTATTCCAGTGGTCTTGCATGCCATGCAGTTGCGTGCTGCGTGTATGTCACGTTTCCACACATTTCCTGTGCATTCATGCATAGGGCCCATTATGTGTATCCTCCTAACCATGCAGATGTTCCAGTTTTTCAAGCCATTTCCCATGGGTGCCTCTTGCTGCCCACCAGACTCTCAACTCGCTCTCTCAGAGCCACCTACAGCCTACCCCATGTCCCCACCAGTCCACTGTAATTTCCAACTTTTCCCTGCCAGGAGGCTCCCTGGTGTTGCTGTTAGGGAGAGACCAAAATGTTCATTGGTGCTGAGTGGCTGGGGGAAGTGACTCCGATGCACTGCAGCGTGGTAGCATAGGATGGGTCTTGTTAGGGACTTCATCCATAGCATCAAGGGATGACAAGTTTTCCTTGTGCATGCTACCTCCCAACTCTCTAACTGAGCATGCACACATTATGGCATCCTAGGATGAGACATCTGGCAGTGCTTGGTCATGCACGCCGCCAAGGAGATGATCCATTATGTTCGCTTCTATGAGCCAGTGTTTCAGCTGTGGACTGCTATCCACCCATCTGGGAAATGATCATTCCTAGGATTCCCTGCAGTATTTTTGCCAATCTCTGCTACTGGTGTCCTGGGCTCAGAATGCGAACCTGTGCTGCCAGCTTGCCAGAGCGATCCCTCATTGCTCTGCACCATGAAGCCAGCCCTGGACCTGATTTTTTTTTTATATTAATGTTTTCATGGCATGGCATCTGTTCTTTTCCCTCTTTTTGTGAATAACCTCTAAAGAATAGTAGCTCTTACTAAAAAATATAGCACTCACATTGCTTTGTAGTTAATTAGGACCTGAGTTTCATCGTTGCACCATCATCTAACAGAGTTGATAATGGTCATTGATGCAGTATGTCTGACTTCCCAGCTGACTAAGCATCACAGATAACCTCACTTTCTCTCTTTCCTTCAGACTGCAAGTTCGCATGTCACTATCGATGCCGCAGCCAGATAAAGCTAGACTGTAGAGGACAGAGGAACCAAACCATCGAGCAAGGGGATCTGAATGAACTGACCGTCGAGAAAGACACTAATGTGGTGAGCTGATTTGGAGGGCTATGAGGGTGCCTTGTATACCATGAGTTCATCACCTGAAGACACTAACAGCTCCCTGGGTGATGTAGTGCATCATGGGAAATGTAATGTTATTCCAAATTGAACCATGAAACATAATGTTCAAAAACTACAGCTTCCTGAATTCATCTTTTCTGGGAAAGTGGCACCTAGAACTGTAGTACCCATGCAGGAAAAGCAGCAAGATAATTTAAAAATTGGAATATTATGGTGGTGACAAAATAAAGCCATCTAAAATCCATATACTGGTGAATCAGAAATCAGAATTCTTTTTGAGGTGGTGATTTTTATTTTACAATTTTTGGCCAGGAAAGACACACTGATACAAAGCTAGTTTCTAGATGCATCCCAGGAGTACAGGTTACGTGACTTACTCAGGGTCACAAAACATGCAAGTAGAAGTTGTGGGAATCACATCCAGGGCTGCTGGGTTATTTATTTATTTGCAAGTTGGTAACTGGGAAAGGCACACTGAGCTGAGGCTTGTTTCCAAGTGCAACCCGGGGGAGGTGGAGAGCAGATAAAATACAATGTGACGAAGCACAGTGTTAAAATGTAAAGTGCAGACGGCGCAGGAGTACAGGATAAAATTAAAATAATAGATGTACAATAAAGTGCAGGCAGTGAAAAAAATAACACTAGTTTGTGTAAAATAAACACAAATTAGCAAACAGCAGGGGTAACCAAAATATGAGAACTATCGGATCATCGGGCAGGAGAGGGAGAAAGGGAGACAGCAGAGGTCAGGTAGGGGCGGGAAAGGAGCAGGACAGGCAGAGAGAAGTTTGAGATGGTGTTTGAGGGAGAAAAGGGAGGGAGATGAATAGAGAGTGGAGGGGAAATTGGAAGGAAGACAGTAGGTGAAAGCAGATTGCCCAGCAGCAGAGTGAGGGAGAGGAAGGGAGAAGGTGTGCAAATCTCTACAGCGTAGAGCATATGAGGCAGAGGAATAAGGGAGAGGAGGGAGGAGAGGTAGTGAGGAAGAAAAAATAAATAAAAAAGGTAAAATATTATGGTGATAAGGGGAAGTGTTGGAGGGTGTACGAGTAAATAATGGTACTAGGCACCATAGACAAAGAACAAGGCTGAAGGTCGAGATCACTATCTATAGAGCCCACTGCCACCATTCCTGAGGATAATATGCGATACATGAGAAGTCAGTACTGGAAACTGTGTGCTGTTCATCAGTAATCTTGAGCTTGTCAGTTTCTGATAGCATGACAACCCACGCAGCTGAAGTCATTTCTTTTTACCATTGAGTTTGACAGAACGTTCATAAGGTGAACATTGGGTCAGAACATCCTCTGAATATTCAAAGTGCCTGTGAAATAATACTCATTATCATTTTGTTTCTTCTTAAGGGATCCCTCACCATGTTTGCACTTTAGCAGCAGTCATCTCAACTGAGAGTGATGCCCCAGAGATTAGAACCTATGCAAATTTTAAAATTTGGAATTTAGGTTCAAACTCTGCATCTGTGCTTCACTCCGGCCATTGCTCAGATCTGTTTTCAGGCGAGAGTGGAGCAGTGGCTAGTGAAACTAGCTAAAAATGCTACCAAGAGAGTTTTAGGAAAAAATGTTCATACAATTTTAAAAACATCAAACAAATTGAAAGCAGCCTTGTGAACATTTATCATATAACAATAACAACAAACTACAATTGTAGAGACTGCAACAGTAATACTCAAGCAACCGCAGTGAAAAGGAACTGATTCTTGTGTGACCCAGTTCCATGTTCTGGAAGGGGAGGCAGGGTATGGAGTGTAAAAATAGTGTGTGATCCCTTTAGAAGAAACAACATTACTACAGTGAGCAATTTTTTTCTTCTAACTCCAGGAATCCCTTACTCAATGTTTAGTAGCAGAATTCACAGCAGTACCTTGGGTGGATGAGTCCAGAGCCTAGTTAGGAAAAAGGTTCTGCAAGACAGCAGTTCCAAAGCTGGTATCCCTTCTGGACCGTATCTCCAAACAGTAGTGCTTTGTGAAGGTGTGTACTGTTTTCCAGGTAGCTGCTTTACAAATGTATAACAATGAGATTCCCCTTGAGGATGCCACAGAGGCAGAGGTACCCCTTGTGGAATGTGCCCCTGAGCCTCTTGGTGGCATTTATCTAGCTTTTTCATAGCAGACATAAATGCAAGAGATTATCCAGTGAGTGATGCATCTCTTTGTAGCTGGTTTGCCTTTACCAGCTTCACCATAGCTAACAAAAAGCTGGATACTATGGGGCATGACATCTTTTGTCCAGTCTCTGTAAATAATCAGGACTAATTTTAGGTCCAGACTATGCAACTTGCCCTCACCTGAACAGGAATGCTCTGGATAGAGTACAGAGAGGGTCACTGATTCATGTGGAATTCTGATACCACCTTAAGCAGGAATTTTCTGGTGGTTCTAATAACTACTTTATCCCTGTGGGGAATTATGTAATTTGGCTCTGTGCAGAGGGCTTGCAGTTCCCTTACCCTCCTAGCAGAGGTCATTGCAGCCAGGAACATGGTTTTCCATGTGAGAGACTGCAGGTTGTCAGCTTCATAGGCTCAAAAGGAGCCTCTATAAGCTGGGCAATATATTTATTGAGATCCCAAGGTGAGGCAGGGTGCCTCACTGGTGGTTACAGGTGGCTGAGACCTTTAAAAAACATTTGAAAAGGGCTGTGAGGCCAAAGATCTTCCCTTGCTGTATGTTGATACTGCTAAGTGCACCTTTAAATTTGCAGGCCATAGGCCTAACAACTGTAGGTGTACTAGTTATTCCAGAATTATAGGCAAACCTGCCTCTATTGGGCTTAATTTTCTGAGGGCACACCAGTAAGAAAACCGTCTCTGCTTAGAGAAATATGCTTTTTTAGTAGCAGGTTTCCTTGAAACCCTAATCACCTTCAGGATTTCCTGAGAGATCCAATCCAGAAAATTCTAATTCCTCAAGAACCATGCCCTCAGGCAAAGGGTCCTGGGGTTGGGGAATGTTATTGTGCCGTGGGACAAAGTCAGCAAATTGTGACTGAGTGGCAGGCTGATTGGATTCTTGCTGGACAGGACCAGGAGCATTGGGTACCAGGCCGGTCTGGCCCAGCCTGGAACTATCAGGATCATAGTTGCAGGTTCCCTCCTAAGTTTCAGGAGTACTTTCTGAATGAGAGAAAATGGTGGGAAGGCATATAGAAATGTCCCTGTCCAGGTCAGTACCAGGGCATCCTCTAGGACTGTCCCATTAGCTGATGATCTGCAACAAAACTGCAGTACCTAATAGTTCTCCCAAGATGCAAACAGGTCTATACTGGGAGTGCCCCTGAACACTGTGGTCAGAACCTGCTGGTTTAAGGCCCATTCTTGATTTCGCTGGCTGATTCTGCTTAGGGAATCTGCCAGGACATTGTCTTTGCCTGGCAGATGCACTGCAATTGTTTGTTTCTAAGAAATTTGCCATGTCCCTGATCCTCATGGCCTCTATACACAGTTTTGAAGATCTTGTTCCTTCCTTTTTGTTTATGTAGTGCATTGTCGTTGTATTGTCTGTCCTGATTTGGACAGACTGACCTTGTCGCTGGGAGCGCAAAGGTTGCATTGCTAGTAGTACTGCTCTGAGTTCTGGGAGGTTGATGTGTTCTAGTGTCTCCTGTGGGCTCCATGTGCCACTCACCGTGAGGTCCTGCAGGTGGGCACCCCACTCCAGGAGTGAGGCATCCATAGTAAGAATACTCGGTGATTGCTGAAGGAAGGGAATGCCCTCTCTGAGGTTGCTTTCTTCCTTCCACCACTCTGATGATTCCACTAGTACTTTTGTCACTGGCACTGGCTTTGAAAGCAGATTCCATCTTTGAGGCCAGTTGTCTCTTAAGTGGTATTGGATAGTTCTCATTTGGAACCTTGCCCATGGAACTACAGCTGTGAATGCTGCCATGTGCCCTAGTAATTGCAGGAAATCCCTTGCAAGTCTTGGCTGGCCTGCTGTGAATGACTCCACTGTTACTATCAAAACTGTAACTCTGGCCTGTGGGAGGAAAGAGTTTCACTGCAGGGTGTTTAGCTCTGCTATGAAGTCCAGTACTTGAACAAGCTCTAGCTGGGACTTGTGTAGGTTCATCAAGAATCCCAATTTATTCAAGGTGCTTTTTATCTACTGAACTGAGTACCTTGCCTCTTGTTTGGTTTTCCTGAGACTAGCCAGTTGTCCAGGTAGGTGTGCTGCCACCACAGCCAACCACTTTGTGAAAACCCTGGTGCTGAGGTGAGACCAAATAGGACATCTGTGAATGGGTATTGGCAGCTTCTCAGCTTGAATTTGAGATACTTTCTGTGGGATGGCCTGACCGTAATAAGAAAACAGGCATATTTCAGATCCAGGGATCCCAGCCAATGGCCAGCTTGCAAAGATGATATTACTGTCCTTAGTGGGACTATCTTGAATTTCTTTTTTCAAATGTTCCTCAGAAACCCGAGCTCTAAAATGGGTCACCACTCCCCATTTTTCTTGTGAGTCAGGAAGTATCTGGACAATAGGCCTCTGCTCCACTGGGAGGCAAGGACTTTTTCTATAGCTTTTGATATTGGCAGTTGTTTACTTCCAGTTCCAGCAAACTTTTTTCTGTGGGAAAGTGAGCTGGAAAACATTTGTGTTTCTCCAGGTTTGAAAAGTGTTTAAGCTGCAAGCATAACCCAGTACCCACTACTTTCAGTACCCACTTGTCTGTGGTAATGTTTACCTATTCCTGGAAGTAGTGTGCCAGTCTTCCTCCCATTGGCAACCTGGGCAAAATTGTCCGGGGGGGTTTGTTTTAGCTGGGACTTAGGCACTGGAGCTGCAGCATTATACCTGGAAGCCCTTTTTCCCTCTTCCCCTATAGGACCCTCTTTGTGATTGGTACTCCTAGGGCACATAAGGGACATGGGCTCTTGAGAAGTATCCCGTGCCTCTGTTTCCCTTTCTGTAGGACCGTTAGGAGACAGAGTCCTCTTCCTGCTCATTGTTACTTTTGAAAGTGGTTTTGTATTTATCTGCTTTTTTCATGTAGGCCAATGTTGTGTCACTCAATAATGAATTTCCATCATAGGAGAAATCCATGGCCTTGTTTTGAGTATCCTGACACAGGATGGTAATCCTCAGTCAGAAAAACCTTCTTGGTTGCCAGGTGACAGCATGACTCAGTTGTTAGCACATCTACCTCTGGGCCAGAACGTTGTGGGTTTTAGTCACACACTGGGATTGGGCTCATACTTTAAATGCTGGCACCCAAGTTCAGTACTGGGGGGGGGAGGATTGCTGTACTGTTGGGATGTATCATCCTTTAGATAAGATGTTAAACTGAGGTCCCTTCTATCAGTCTCTGGTGCTGTCCTGGTGGGTGTCCACGTGGAAGTAAAAGGACCCAATGCACTTTTTACAAAAGTAAGGGATTTTCTCTGGTGTCCTGGATAACATTCCCCTTCCCATAAAACTGGCTTATGCAATTATTCAAGGCTGTGTGGGGGTGTTGATGTCTTCTTCTTCTCCTTCCTCTCCTTCTCCTTCTTCTTCTTCATGTTGCATGAGCCAAAACTGTACCAACAGTGTCTTTAGTGTCTACCAGAGTGTGGAAATGATATTTTGTGGCATCCAGGGCTGATCTTGCTGTGACAATCAGGTCCTGTGCCAATTCCCCATCCACTTTTTCTGCCAGTGCCGGACTTGTGTTCCAAAGTGATTTCTAGTACTGTGCTCTACGTGCTGCGTAAGCTGGCTGCCTTATAAGCAGGGAGGCTGTTGTATAAGCCTTTTTGCAATAGTATTCAATTTTTTAGAATCCATTTCAGAGGGCTGCACAGATAGAAAGGTTTTTGCTGTCTCACAAGCAGCAGCCTGGACTACTCCGTGATGATCAGGATGGGCATACAGGTACTCCACTCCCTGCTTGTCCACCTGATATTTTCTTTTGATTTTCTTATCTATAGCTACAGCTGAGGTGGGTGCAGACATGATTTTTGTTATGGCCTTCTTTTATGTATTAGAAGTAGCATTCTTCTTGGTGGAGCTACTCCAAATATGTCCATGAAATCAGCATCCTCTTTAGTCTCCTCTGTCTCTAGTGGGGGGATGTTGAGGGTATCGACCATTTGTCTGACAGATGAGAAAAAGATGAGTAATCCTCCTTATGCACTGGAGGAGGTTCAAAATCTTGCTCAGGTGCACCTTCTGATTCTATGGGGTCATCTCCCTCCATTTGCACACTTCCTCCTCCTCCACCATAAGCAGATAGGTTGGAGCGTGTGCGGGGCGGGGGGCAGGTATCTTATTAACATTTCCTATAGCCTGGGTCACCTGCAAAAATTGCCACATTTTTGATATGTCCTCTGATGAGGGCATTTTATGTGTGCCATCTGCCTGCTCCTTTCTCCGTTCAAGGGAAGTGGCGGAGACATTCTTTTCTTTAAATTTCTTTTAGGCAGACATTGTTTCCAGTATCTGCTGTGAGGCTCTTTTATTTATATTTTTGCCATCACTGGATTCAGGGTTCCCTCTTTCAGACACCCTGATATTGGAACCCTCTTTAGCAAGCCTTTCTGATGGCTGTGCCGCTTTATCTTTTTTCTTGTCACCTTTCACATTATTTGCTGCTGAACATGAGGAGATGGATCCTTCAGAGGCGTGCTTTCCACCATTGTTGGGAACTCCCTCAGACCATTTTTTTATTAATTTTAGGTTTCACAGAGGCAGACTGAGAAGGCATGTTATTTAAAAAAAAAAAATGTTTTTTGTTATAAGTTTATTGAGACAACAGACTTACACAGGACAACACAGCAATAGCATTCCATCTGATATTACAGCTCACAATTTAGAGGATGGTACATATTATATGTTGTCCAAATCACAATTGGCTGACACAGTATAACACCCAGATCTGTACATCTGTAGAAAATATTCCCGTGGGTTGTCCCCAGAATCCACCTGGAATTTAATTGGGATATAATGCCATTCCAGAAACACAAAACAGGGCAGAAAGTACCAGTAGTGCAAGGTTATCCTTACGATACAAAGGAGCTGTTGACTATCATGGAATATTGAATCTGTGCTTGCTGTCTTACCTGTTGATGCTCCTGGTGGCCATGTAAAGCTGCTGTGAGACATTCCATACGATAAATTTCTAAAATAATGGATCTCAAGAAGTTCATTGTGGGGGGGGGGTGCTGCCTGCATCTATAAGTGAGTTATTGCCTTCTCGACTGCTAGACTATACAAATAAGTAGGTGAGTGCCTATTAATATGGCTATCAGGGGGTGGGATTGAGAGACATACCATGGTAGGGCAGACCAGAGCCTGTGAAAGGGAAATTTCTTGGAACTGCATAGCGATTTAATGCCAACATGCCGCAAAAGCTGGATGAGACAAACATAGACTTTGATGGCAGATAAGGACTGCTTGGCCCACCTAGTCTGCCCATTTCCCTACCCACTGGATAACCTGCAGATCCTAGTTAACCAACAGCCCACTTCCTGCCCCCCACCAGAATTGCCTTATGTCTGTCCCATGCATTCTTGAATTCCCCCCGCTGTTTTAACCCCACAACCTCCTCAGGAAGCCCGTTTCATGCGTCCACCACCCTCTCTGTGAAAAAATACTTCCTCACATTTCCTCTGAGTCGTCCCCCCTCTATCTTCAGATTGTGCCCCCTTGTTCTTGCACGTTTCTTTTTCTGAAAGAGGCTCCCGACTTGGACTTTGTTTATTCCCCTGACGTACTTGAAAGTTGCTATCATGTCCCCCCTTCCCCTCCTTTCCTCAAGGGTATACATATTAAGCTCCTTATTCTCCCTTTGTATGGCTTCTGTTGCAGACCCTGCACTATTTTAGTTGACCTTCTCTGGAATGTCGCCATCCTGTCTATGTCGTTGCGGAGATGGGGTCTCTAGAACTGCATGCAGTACTCCAGATAGGGTCTCACCAACTGTCTGTGTAGAGGGATAACAACTTCCTGTTTTCTACTGGTGATGCCTCTCCCTATACATCCCAGTATCCTCCCAGCCCTCCTTACTGCCTTCTCACATTGCTTGCTTACCTTTAGGTCATCTGATATGACTACCCCCAGGTCCCTTTCCATTTTTGTTGTTGTTAATATCTCCCCCCATTGTGTACTTGTCCCCTGGGTTTTTGTTTCCCAGGTGCATTACTTTGCACTTCTTTGCATTGAATCTAAGCTGCCATACTTTTGACCAGTCCTCCAACCTTGCCAAGTCCCTTCTCATCCTTTCCAACCCTCCTTGTGTATCAACCCTGTTGCAGATCTTTGTGTCATCTGCAAAGAGGCATACTTTTCTTTCCAGTCCCGTCGCAAGGTCACTTATAAAGACATTAAAAAGGACTAGACCTAGTGCTGAACCTCATGTAACCCGCCAGTAATCCCCCTTCTTTGGAGGATTCCGCTACTAATATCCTTCTGTGTCCTGTTGTGCAGCCAGTTATTTACCCAGGCTACCACCCTGGGACCCACTCCCAGGCTGGCTAGTTTGTTTATTAATCTTTTATGTGGGACTGTGTTAAATGCTTTGCTAAAGTCTAGGTAGGCCAACAAATATGGGTGTGTGTAGCATTTTTATGACCATAGTTGTACCAGCAGACTCCATATTCGGGCGGTAAGTACTGTGTCAATAACAAACATCTGTATTGACGTTTCCAAGTGAACTCTCTCCACTTATTAGAGGCTATAATTTTTAAAGCTGGTAAAGCATCACAAAGCCACAGCTCATAAGTCATCGGTATGCCTAGTTTCTTGTTCCACATTTATTTAGGATCGACCTGGTGGAATATCCCAGAAGGTCCTGGAGTCCCCTATAAAAATGACCAATTAAATGGCCCCGGTCAATTACACTAATTGACCCCTTCAACAGGGTGAGGAGGAGCAGCTCCGTGTCCAGAAACACAGAAACATAGAATTTGCTGGCAGATAAGGGCCACTTGGCCCCCCTAGTCTGCCCATTTTTCCCTGCCTATGGTAACACTGCAGATCCTGCTTGATCCCTAGACCATTCACCCCTACTTCCCTTTCCCTAAGATTCCTTTATGCCTGTCCCATGCATTCTTGAACCCCACCACTGTTTTTGCCCCTCCAGCTCCGCTGGAAGACTGTTCCAGGAAACCACTACTCTTTTTGTGAAGTACTTCCTTACACCTCTCCTGAATCTACTCCCTCCAGCTACTTTTCATGCCCCCTTGTCCCTGAGCACCTTTTTTTCTGAAAGATATATCTTCTTTGAGGCAGCAGGTCACACCTTAGGAACCACAGCCATCAGGCACCAGGACCACACAGAAACATTTTTTGCTAGCTGTCTATCTGGGGTCACCCACGGCAATGTCACCACATCGGCATCGCCCTATATAGCCATGGGGTGGCCCCATGCCCTCCTCAGTTCTTTTCCCGCCATCGACCATCGCACTTCGGACTCCATGGAGCACCATCGCTTCAGTTGACTGCCATTTTTTTCTCAAACTTTCCACTTTTTATTTCTCAGTCTAGTTCTTCAAATACTTTATTCCCAAAAGTGATTCCCCCTTTTTCTTTTCATTTACAACTGGCTCTGATAATCTTTTCCATCACTGCAGCTGTGGACAGAAGATCTATGACAAAGATTTCCATGAGGCCTGTGTCCACTGCCTTTGCACTGACCATGACGTCCATGCCTGCAAGATCTGCTGCACTTCAATTCAAGCTACCTGGCGGCGTCACCAAAAGGAGCTAAAATCTTTCCTCATGGAACAGAAGATCGACGCCTTGGAGAAGGAACTTCAGGCTAGGAGCTCTTCTACTTTCTTGGCCCCATCCTTGGGCTGTCATTCTGCCCAGACCAGGGACAAGTTGTTGGGAAAGCATCACCACCAGGAGAAAGACCGGTCCTCCTGGAAGTGTTCTTGGTCACCATGCCCAGCGCTGGCCATGTTGGGGTCCTTGACCAGACTGGCTGCAACCACTGCTGCTCCCCACACCCTCTAACCTACAGGGTTGGCCTTGGCAGCTCTCTCCACTGGAGCGCCTTAGCCAGGTGGTAGTTCTTTGACGGGCCTCTCCCTTCTCCCGTTGATGATTCCCACTGCCTCCCTCAGCCTATGTGCTACAGGAGGGACTTTGGCAGTGTGTCCCGTCGGTTCTGCCAATGCTGACTTTTCATCGCTGGGGTTTCCTTCTTTACCCTGCTGAAGTGTCCACCCCTGTTGAACACCTCCCCCCACTTCCTTAAGGACTAGTCAGGGAGCGATGCTGGTCTACTTGTGGCTGGTGACGGTCATACGTTGTTGGGCGTCAGGCTTCTTCCGTCGATGTCTTTGACCATCCCTTTGACATTGAGGATGCAGGTCACTTAGTTGGACCCTCAACCTGCCCCCCATCTCATCGTTGCTTCAGCACTCCCTCCTGACACCAGGGCCTCAATACCCCCATTGCTGCTGCAGGGCATTCTACCAATGCCAGTGACCATCGAGGTCCAGGCTCTGTTCTCCTCCATCGTGGACCTTGTATAGAAGTTTGTTCCACCTCAGGCCCTGTCACCAGCGAGGCCTTCTTGGACGGCTTTGGCACCATCACATCAGGCATTGCTGAGACCAACCCCCTCTCGCTCATCACTATCCTTGTTTCCACCTTTCTGAGCCAGGGGAGGAGGATGATTATTGCCCTGACGTTCTCCTCTTGGATGAGGAGGATGAGGAAGATGAAGATGCCAGGGCCAGGACTCCCTCTAATACTTCAGTGGTCTCTTCGATGGGGGGGAAGGGACTCCTCCAAATACACCCTGCAATCTCCCACAGATGACCCATCCTTCATTGCTGTGATGCAGCAACTGCAGGCCGCCATGGGGTTCGATGCCGCTGAGCAGGACATTTCCAGGCAAAACCTGGCTCACTAACTAGATCTGCCAGATTCCCCCCATCTTATCATCCCTCCTATGATTGATGCATATCAGGATGGCACTATGGCCGCTTGGTACAGGCCTAACCTGATCCCCTATGCCTAGAAAAGTGGACAAGTGGTACCAGGCCCCCCTCTGGAAAGCCCTTTTTCACAGGTGGATTCTGTGGTTATCAACATGGCCCATGATCATTCCAAGAGACCCCGACACCTCAGCTCTCTCCCTCCGGATAAGGAGTCTAGGAAGCTGGACCTTATGGGCAAGATGGTATTTGCCTCTTCCACTCTGGCTATAAGCATTCTTAATTACGTGGGTTATTTGCTCAAGTACCAGAATGACGTCTGGGAAATGGCCAGGTCTGCCACTCAGTCCCTCCCTGAGGGTCCACAGAAGCAGAAGATGCTCCAGGCCCTCCAGTCTGGTGCTGAAGTGGGCAAGCATCTCTTGAGGGCTGCCTATGATGCCTTAGATGCCTCAGCCAGGGCCTCCGCAGTGGGCATTTGCCTGTAGAGGTACTCCTGGCTCAGGGTGTCAGGCTTCGCTTCTTCTTCTTCTTTTTTTTTTTTTAACTTACTCTTTATCCTCGTACACTTCACAGTGACTCCTTCCTTCAGGGTCCCTAATGAGCCCCACAGCTAGCACTGGAGGGGGCTGAGTGGCACCGCCTTCCTAATCAGTGCCCCTGTTCTCCAATGTTTCTCGAGCCTCCGATTTGCCCCCCGGTGGAGTGGAGGAGTCCCCTCTTCCCCTCCATCCTTCAGGAGAGAGCGTGCACCAGGAGCCGTGGCCACCTCAAACCTTCTAGCCAGTGCAGGGACCCATCTACAGGCACCACCATGGGGATTTTTTTTCCACTTTTCTGGTCACTGCCCCCCCACAGACGTTGGAACTCGAGGAGGGCTAATGAGATGAAGGCATGCAGAGATGTGCATTCACTCAGGCTGTTGTCCGATGTCCAACCCTCCCGAACTGCTCCCTCATCTGCATCACCACCTGTGGTCACCCAGGTGGTGGTGTAGCAGCGAAGTCTGCAACCCTCCCCTCCTGGAAAAGGAGAGCAGCCTGACAGGTGCTCAATCCTTCTCCTCCCCTGCTGACCCCTGGCGGCCCATGCTCATTCCCGAACATGGGTCGCCAGCATAGCATGAGGTAAGGCGTCCAGTGCCTCAGCCCTCAGCACCAACGGACCAGCCCTAGGCTTCACTTCTGATGTCCAACAGTCCATCCCAAATGCTCTCTTAAGGGAGATGTGCAGGACATTTTTAATGACCTTCAAACCTCAGAGAGAGCTTGCCGTTCTGTTCACTCCCTCCACCACACTCACCAGAAGAGCAGACAGAGGATGCCATTTTGACATGCCACCCATCAATCTAGGTCTGGCAACAAGCAGCCCAGCAAGCACAAAGCTGTCTCAGCCCTGCCTACCTCCTCCTCCACCACTGGAAAGTCCTCAAGAGGTGGCATAGTGGACCTAGTTGTGGGCTCAGCCTCAGCCTGACTCCTTGCCTGACCCCCTCCATCTGGGTCCCCAAGATGTGATGGTAGGGGGTCGCTTCTCCCTCCATCTGGATGGGTGGCAGGAGATCACAACAGATGCCTGGGTGCTGCAGCTCACAGAACAAGGACACACTCTAGAGCAGTGGTGGCTCATATGTGGATCTAGATCCACTGGTGGATCTCAAGAGATTTTTGGTTGATCTTGGGTCAAAGCTAAACAAAGATTGCATTTTCGAATCAATGAAGATCCTTACAGCTGATAAATGTAATTATTTTACTTTTTGTTCGCTTTATTGTTGGTGAATCTTGGATCTTCTTGAGATCCACCAAAATGGATCCAAATACAAGGTGTATTACCCACCACTGCTCTAAAGTGTGTAGAGATGCCTCCAGATCTTCCCCCAAGGCCTTTAGCTTACCCTCGAGGCCAGACAGATAGATAGATAGAAACTTTATTTATATAGCGCCCCTTCCCGGAGGCTCGGAGCGCCTGACAGTATTTAGAACAATCCATACAAAATCAAAGACACACTTCAAAGCATAATGCAGAGATCAATATACAATTCTATTTATCATTTACTAAAACATTCCATAATAAAACAGCAGTCAGTTCATTTATCAATCTTCAGCTTAAAAAAAATGCTTTCAGGGTCAGCCCGGTGGCGCAGTAGGTTGAGGTGCTGGTCACTGCACTTCGCGCCATGCCGGTGACCTGGGTTCGGGAATGAGCTCTGACCGCGGTGGGGTCAGCAGGAGGAGAGAGGATCGAGCATCCGGAGGACTGCTCTCCTGTCTTGGGGGGAGGGAGACTTGTCGTCTCACTCATTGACGGCCCTCTGATGGTGGCTGGAGGGCAGTACAGGTCGGGAGGCTTAATCCAACTTTCCTAATGTTGGTTGGGGAGGGAGGATGGGGAAAAATGGAGGAAAATGAGCCTGGCAGGCTCGATGATGGTCCACCACTGCCAAGGGCCATCCCTGGATTCTGGATTGGGTCTCCGGGAGAGAGGAGAAACTGGCAACCTCCTTCCTGGCCCTGCTGCAGGGGGCAATCCGCAAGGGAACTCCCGGGGATTGGCAAATGCAGGAGCAGCGAGACCGGAGAGGGAGAGTCCCTCTGTTGGGAGGGCTGAAGTCACCTGCCAGGGCTCTGGAGGATAAAAACTTCTATGGAAAAAAAGAAAAAAAATGCTTTATTGAACAGGAACATTTTTAAGCCTCTTTTTTTTTTTTTTAAAGGTTTCCACTGAGGGTGCCTCCCTTAGATATCTCGGCAAGGAATTCCACAGAGTCGGTGCGGCAACTGAGAAAGTATGGTCCCCTGAATGCCGCAGCCTGGTTCTGAGTACCACAAGGAGGCAACCCTCTGAGGAATGGAGAGCCTGAGACATACCCTTGTTGCTGGAGGAGGAGGTCCATATGCTGCTGCAAAAAAGGGCTATAGAACCTGTCCCCGAGAGTTAATGGAACCTAAGTTTCTACTCCCACTTCTTCCTCATCCTCAAGTCCACTGGAGACTTGAGGCCCATCCTGGACTTACAAAACCTGAACTACTACATCCAGTACAAAAACTTCAGTATGGTTGCCCTCCTGGGCCTGTTTCCTGTGCTCCAGAAGGGAGACTGTATCTGTTCCCTGGATATACAGGACACATGCCCGCACATCAGAGTCTGCCTTCCCCACAGGAAGTACTTCAGATTCCTGTTTGGTGGGGGTACTACCAGTTCAGGGCCCTTCCCTCTGGCTTGTCTTCAGCACACAGGTCTTCACCAAATGCCTAGTGGTGGTGGCAGCGGCCCTCAGGTGGGAAGGTCTTTACGTCTTCCCCTGCCTGAACGATTGGTTTCTCAAAGCTCAGTTCCAGAAGCAGCTGTCTTTGACTCTGGTGCATGTCCTGCAATTGTTAAACAATTTGGGGATCACAGCCAACCTCTCCAAGCTGGTGTTGACTCTCAGCCAACGTCTCCAGTACATAGGAGGTATACTGGACACGGCCCAGGGCTTCACCTTCCTGTCCCCAGGCAGGTCGGAGCACCTGATAGTGTAGGCCCAGGAACTCTACAACAGCTGCTATGTCACAGTCAGGACATATTTCCGATTGCAGGGCCTGATGGGAGCAGCCATTGTCACGGTTCCTCTGGCGTGGTGGCACATGTGCATCCCTCAGTGGACTCCAAGGGTGCAGTGGGATCAGTGAACTGAAAATTTGGAGCAGAAGGTTCTGGTCTCATTGCTGGTAAAGAAGGTTCTCCTGTGGTGGATGGAACCCAGCCATTTGCTCAAGGAGGTTCCTTTCCTCAGTCCCTCCCCTCACCAGATCCTCACATTGGATGCCTTGGAGACAGGCTGGGGCATGCATCTGGGTCCTTACCAGACTCAAGGGATATGGGCTCCATTTGAGACCTGCCTTCATATCAATATCCTTGAAATGAGAGCTGTCCTTCCAGGGCCACCTGTCCCCAAGCCATCTGTTAGTGCAGATGGATGACATCAGTGTGATGAACTACATCAGCAAGCAGAGGGGCACCCACTTTTACCCCCTGCGCAATGAAGCAATGAGGGTTTGGTATTGGACGCTGGACTGTGGCCTAGAGCTGTCAGTCATCTATGTTCCAGGTGTCCAAAATGCCTTAGCAGACAGACTCAGCAGGTTGCAGTCCTGGATGCATGAATGGGAACTGCAGCCCTCTGTCGTAGAAGACCTGTTCGACAGGTGGGGGTGTCCAGAGTTGGACCTTTTTGCTTCCCCACACAATGCAAAGCTACCACTTTTCTGCTCGCTCGATCCAGGGCCTGGAGTTTTCTGGTGAGATGCATTGTCCCTCTCTTGGAATGGGAGGTTCCTCTATGCCTCCCCCCCCCGATTCAAAGAGTGCTAATCAAGCTCCAGATGGAGGATGCCACTCTGATTCTGGTGGCTTTCCTTTGGCCTCATTAGATTTGGTTTCCACTATTGCAGCAGATAGCAGTGGAGCCTCCAGTGTCCCTTCCCCTCTGTCTGGGCTTGCTGTCACAGGACCAGGGAACCCTCATCCATCCGAACCTTTGGTCCCTTCACCTGCATACCTGGCTCCTAAAGACATAGTCATTGCCAGGTTTGGTGTCTCCCCTAAAGTTGGTGACGTCCTGGGAGCCACCAGAAAACCCTCCACCAGGGTAACTTATTCCAATGAAGTGGATGCATTTTGCTTTGTGGGCAGCTTCCCATCACCTGAAACTCTTCACTTGCCTGGTGAACCAGATTCTAGAGAACTTACTGTCCTTGTTTGATGCAGGACTGAAATACTCTTCTCTAATGGTGCACTTGTCTGCCATATCTGCCTTCCATGTGCCCACTGAGGGCCGTACGGTAGTCCAGTTGGACATGGCCCGTACATTTCTGAGAGGCATCTTGCACTAGAAGCCTCCCACCTGTAACCCTATCCTGGCATGGGACTTGAATTTTGTTTTAGAAAAGCTTACTTTTTTTTTTTCTTTTTAAGCCGGCTGCGACTTATGAACTATGCTTTCTGTCGCAGAAAGCGTTATGTTTAGTTGATATCACTTCTGCTTGAAGGATTTCCAAGCTACAGGCGCTCATGTGTGAGCAACCTTATTTGATTTTTCACAAAGACAGGGGGCAGGATTTTCAAAGTGTGGCGCAGGGCTTGCAACAAGTCCTGCCCCATGGCACTTAGGATCTGGCATGCACCAAACCCTTTCGCTTCAACTGCGCCAGATTTTACAATCACGGGTGCAGTTGCAACAGTTCCTACGATTTATGCAGCTTGCGCCCACATATCGGGCACAAACTGTGTAAAAAGTCCTTGATTGTCGTAAGCCAGACCACAAAAAAGTTGGTCTAGCTTTTCAGTACTGCCGCAGGGATAAAAAATCCCAACTGCCGGCAGGTGAATGCCGCAAGTTCCATGCACCATATATATGGCACACCCAGGGCTTGTGGCATTCACAAGTGTTGGAAAATCCTGCCCAGGGTGTCTTTGCGCACTAACCCTAAGTTCTGATTGAAGGGGGTGTCTGAGTTTACCCTGAATCAAGCCACCTACCTGCCTGTCCATTACATTAAGCATGCCAATCCAGGAGAAGCATTGCTCCATACTTTGGATGTACACAGAATTCTTAGATATTATGTTCACCGCATGAGGGACTGCAGGATGTCCTTACAGCTGTTTATTTCATCCTCCCCTGGGAAAGAGGGTGTGCCAGTTTCTAAACAGTGTTTTCTGTTACAGGACGTATGGTAAGGAACTTCCTGAGGCTGTTAAGGGCCACTTGATCAGAGGTGTGGCCACTTTTGTTGCCAGTTTCAGAGGGGTTTCTGCAGCTGAGATCTGTGCTGCTGCCACCTGGAGTACTGTCCACACTTTCACTAGGCACTATAGTCTGGACGTCACCTCTAGAAGGCGGGAAAATTTCGGCCTAGCTGTTTTACAGGGCCTCCATTCATAGGTCTGCTTTCCAGCTGCCCAATATGATCTCCTCTGCAGTACTGCCTGGGACTCATTCCTAAGGTGTGACCTGCTGCAAGAGATATCCTCGAAGAAGATAGAATAGTTATGTAAGAACTTACCGTAACAGCAGATCTTCAAGAGAATCTCTTGCAGTAGATCATGCATGCCATCCCTCTCACCTTCCCCCTTCATTCAGAGTTCTCCTTTTTTCCTGTTCTCCCTTCTCCAGGATGGTCAACCTTCTGTTTCCCATGCTCCTTCTGGTGGGTATTTCTGGCCATCCCTTGGTTCCCTCTGGAGTGTGTCCTTGCTGGATGGTCTCCAGCAGGGAACTGAGGGGGGGCGTGGGGCCGCCCAAGGCTATATCGGGGGTACTGATGTGGTGATGTTGCCATGGGCAGCCCTAGATAGACTGCTAGCAAAAAATGTTTCCATGTGGTCCTGGTGCCTGATGGTTGTAGTTCCTGAGGCATGACCTGCTGCATGAGATTCCCTTGAAGATCTACTGTTATGGTAAGTTTTTATGTAACTGTTCTTTCTCTCTTGTAAGCTGTTTACCCCCATGAGGTATTTAAAGGTTTCAATTGTATCCCTGCCCCCTTCCAGGGTGTACATATTTAGGTCCTTTAATCTCTCTCTTGTAGGGCTTCTGACACAAACCCTGCACCATTTTAATTGCCCTCCTTTGAACTGCCTGCCTTCACTCTGTCTATGTTTTTTCTGAGATGTGGTCTTCAGAACCGGACACAATACTCTAGGTGAGGTCTTACTGTGATCTACACAGAGGCAACACCACCTCCCTCTTTCTGTTATTGATACCCCTCCCTATGCACCGCAACATCCCATTTACTCTTCTGATTATCTTTGCAATGCCTGGCCACCTTTAAGTTATCTAATATGATCATCCCCCCCCCCGGACTCTTTCCTGCTTGGTGGTCATCATTAGCACCCCCCCCATTTTTATACTTTACCCCTGGGTTTGTGCCCCAAGTGCATTATTTTGCACTTTTTCACATTGAACACAGATGCCATACCCTTGACCACTTCTCAAGTTTTCTCAGGTCGCTGCTCATCCTTTCCACACCCCTTGGAGAGTCCACTCTACCTCAGAGTTTGGTGTCATCCACAAAGAAGCAGACCTTCCCTTCCAGCTTCTTTGCAGTGTCACTTATAAAGACATTAAAGAGGATCGGTGCTAGCACTGATCCCTGAGGCACCTCGCTGGTCACCCTCCATTCCTCTGAGTGAATTCCGTTTACCGCTGTCCCCTGCCACCTATTCCTTAATCAATTGTTTACCACATTTGGACCCACCCCAAGCTACCCAATTTCCTTACTAGTCTCCCACGTAGAATGGTGCCGAATGCCTTACTGAAATCTAGGTAGGCTATGTCCACTGCACCACCCTGATCTAGTTCCTTGGTCACACTATCAAAGAATTCTTTCAGATTTGTTTGAAATGACCCTCCCTATGAATCCATGCTGACTCAGGTCTTGTAACCCACTGGATTCAAGATATTCCACAATCCTTTCTTTCAGCAGAGATTCCATTAACTTTCCCACCACCGAAGTCAGGCTGACTGGCCTATAATTGCCAGACTCTTCCCAGCTACCACTTTTGTGAAGTGGGACTACATCTGTCCTCCTTCAGTCCCCTGGGACCACTCCTGTTTCCAATGAGCTGTTAAATCAGAGGTGCAGCCAGTACCTCTCTGAGCTCCCTCAATACCCTTGGGTGAACCCCATCTGGGCCCATAGCTTTGCTCATTTTCAGATTTGTAAGTCCCTTCAAGACTGTCTCCTCTGATAATGGACTAGTGTTCACCTCCCTCCCTCCAATGCTCCTGTTACACTTTTGTGGTCACTCCGCATCTCTTTCCTCTGTGAACACTGAACAAAAGTATTTGTTCAGGATGTCTGTTTTTTCCTGTTCCTTCTTTGCACAGTCTCCCCTTTCTTTCCTAATCTTACAATCCCACCCCTGGTCTTCCTTTTTATTTTTTTTGTTACATACTTAAAAAATGTATTTTCCCCTTTTGTTACTGCCTTGGCAATTCTCTTATTAGTTTGCACCTTTGCACTCCTTACTGCTCTCCTGGCTTCCCTTTGTTTAACCTGATACACCTCCCTATCCTCCTCCCTCTGTGTCTCCTTATACCTTCAGAATGCTGCCCTCTTAGCTTTTACCTTTTCTGCCACCTCTTTTGAGAACCACAGAGGTCTCTTTTTCCTCTTGCTTTTGTTCACTTGCTTGATGCAGAGGTTTGTTGCCTTCGTTAGGGCCCTTTTTAGTTTCTCCTACTGTTCCTCGATCCTCTCCCAGTTCATCCCCCACCGCCAGGTCATCCCTTGAGGCATTCACCCATCTTTTTAAAATCTGCCCTCCTGAAGTCCAGGACCCTCGCCTTGATGTGATTTGATTCCGCAGCTGTCCTTATGTTGAGCCACAATGTACAGTGAATGCTGGTCCCCAGGTGGCCCCAACTTTTTTTTTTTGTGGTCCGATCCCCCTCTTGTCATCGGATCCTGTCCACCCACCGCCCCCATGCCCAGGCTTACTCCCCCCCCCGGGCGGGGCCGCTGAGGGGACGTCCCATGCCCAGTGAACATTGTGGGCAAGCTCCGGATTACCCTCTGCAACACTGTTCCTGTTGGTGACTACCAGGTCCAGTACTGCCCCATCACAAGTGAGTTCACTGCTTAGGTGCCTGAGGAATGCCCCCTGCAAGAAGACCAAGGAGTTAGATAAGCTACTGATGATGATCTGGCAAACCATAATGCTGACCAGTGGGGGTGACCTGCAGCTCCTACCATCCTCTTCTGCGTTATTCTGCTTAGTCAGCCCTACTCCTCTTCCCCCCAGCTCACCTGTTTTCAAAGGTACAAAGAATATTTGTGAAAGTCCCACCATCAAGTAGAAGAAGGCTCTGTGCAAGGTCTTCAGGTGCTTTAGTATCTCAGCCATCATTGATTCAGCTTGCAAATGCCTCTGTTTCACAGCCTAAGCCATCTGCCAGCATGGTAGAAGGGGGGAAGGAATGTGGTGCTTGCCTGGGAGCCTTGTCAGCTGAAAGAATGCCCCGGGAGAGAAGATCCTCTTGTGCCTTAGTTGCTGATTGGTAGCTGTGCTGGCCATCAGAAAACTGGATCACCAGTTTGGGAGGATAAGGAGTCCTAAATTTTAATTGCCGCTTCCTGAGGACCAGGAATAAAGGAAGGTAATCACTCCGGGCCTTCATTGTTGTGGGGGCATAGTCATCAAAATAAACTTTTGCCTGTCCATAAAACATGGCCTTTTTCTGCCACACCCTCTGCAAGACACTTGTCTTTCATAGAATAATTCAGGAAACTGATGATCACCAAACGAGGGCAGCATTTGAGGAAGTGGGTTTCGAACCCAAAGCACGGTGTGTGCACATGATATCAAACTGGAAACAATGATTCAGTTCCAGGGCTGTTTGCAAAAAACTGTCTAACGAGTCACCCAGATTAGTGCCCTCTTTGTTTTTGGACGGATCTTATTCTTCAAGTGAAACTACCTCTGTCTGGAAGCTGCAATACTGAACATAGGATTTGCAAGAAAGCGAGTTGTGCTCACAACAGAGGGAGGTGAACCTTACAATTGTCTTTGGTTTGTAGCAGATATTCTGCAGGTGGAGGCTACTTCTAACTGAAAGGTGAAATAAGGAACTTAGAATTATCAGGAAAAGACAGTCTTTCAAGCAACAGAGGGAGGTGAATCTAGCTTTACTTTTGTTCCAATTCTTAAGATTTTCAGTGCAGGAAGAGTTTAAAGCACAGCTGACTTATTTTGGGGCTGACTGCTTTCAGAGCACAAACCACCAGGCTGTTTTGGGGCTGGGGAGGTTTACCTGTGTCTGACTTGGATGTCTGGATTTTTCTCTGTTTGATTAGCAGGGTATCTTCTCTGTCAAATTGTTGTGTAGGGCATCTTGCTGTCAGGAAGGCACTAATCGCAGCGGTGGGTCAGAACTTTTAGCTGATTGTTTTGTGAGGGCACAGCTTAGGCACAACCCCTTCCCACCCCTCACTTCACCCACCCCTGGAAATAGTTCCTTTATACCTGGGGTTCTGACATCATTTCCTCAAGAGTGCAAGGTGCATATCACTGTCATATCCTCTCTAGCACACTGCACTAACAATATAAGCATACACATTGTATAATATATATATTTCTATATAACAAACCAATCACACACACACACAAAAAAGTAGATAAACATGTGGGGAGTAGTGCAATGTAATGGCTGTGGGGCAGCAGTTTTCCGAGAGTCTTTCTGGAGGCTGAGATGCTGCCCTATTTGCAGACAAACTCTCTGCCCTGAGGGAGGAAGTTGCCCATCTTCAGGCCACACTGGACAGTATAGGGACCCTTCCCCCAGGCCACACTGGACAGTAGGAAGGGAACCTCCCCCATCCAGGGAGCACCAGAGCCACCACCACTACCTCAGAGGTTGCAAAGAAAGCACAGCAGTTGGACTACAGTGGGCTCAGGAAGGGTGAGGATGGTGGAACAGAGGCACACCCAGTCAGCTGTTCCACTCCATAATCCATACACCATTCTGGGGGAGCATAGCTCCCCATGGATGCACCCGCAAAGGAGACTAAGGAGGCTGAGGACAACTGTCACAAGGGAGGCCCACAGGAAGGAGGCAGAGGACACCACAAGGAAAGGAAGCAGCTCCTGGTGGGGGACTCGGTTATTAGGGGGATAGAACTGGGGGGAGCAGGGAAAACTGAAGTAAGGTGCCTGCCTGGTGCCATGGCTTGGAGGGACAGGAAGCGCATCCTCAGGATCACGAAAACAGCTGCACGGGAGTTGAGCTGGACGCCATTGTCCACCTAGGGACAAATGACTTGGCTCATCATGAGATTAGAGCAGTGCAGAAGGACTTAGAATCGGGAGGCCTAAGACAAATAGCACGACAGTATCTTTCTCAGAGGTGCTGCCTGTCAGTGGCATGAGTGAGGCGAGGGTACTTTGCACCACATGCAGTTTAATGAATGGTTGAAAAATGGTGTGGAGCACAGGGTTTGCCTTCATTGGGGACTGGGGTTCCACCTGGAGGGACACCAGCCTATACTAGCAGGATGGTCTGCATCTGTCCAGTAAGGGAACAAGTCTTTTGAGCAATCGGTTTAAATGCTTCATTGGCAAGCTTTTAAACTAGTCAAGGGGGGAGGCACTGATAAGCAGCAGGAGAATCCCAGCCTCTCCCTACAAAACAGGGTACTAAATGAGAAAAAGACCAAGGTAGAAAGGTCAGTGGGGGATGCTGCAACAGAAGGTAAAACCATCAAAAAATGGAGAGCAATGAGTACCAATGCCCGTAGTCTGAGTAACAAGCTTCCTGAATTAGTGGCCTTGATGGAGGAGGAACATCTGGATATCGTGGCAGTCACAGAAACATGGTACACACAAAACCATGACTGGGACATAAGCATACCAGGATACACTATCTACAGGAGGAAGAGGGAGGTAAAGAGGAGGAGGAGTAGCTCTCACATAAGGGAAGGAATCAAAGCAACAGAACAAAAGGGTAAACAGGGAGGAGAAGAAGCACTGTGGGTAAATTTGGAGACCAGCAATGGCACCCACAATCCGCACAGGGTTAGAGCATAGACTCCTCTCAGGGGAGGAAATGGACAAGGAAATGTTAGAAAGTATACTTAGAATGGCAGAAAAGGGAGATATTGCTGATGGGTGATCTGAATATGCCAGATGTTAACTGGAGTGCAGTTGCAGCAGCCACTTAAGAGTGGGCTATTCTAGACGCCCTACAGGGCATGCCTTAGACAACTAGTATTGGAGCCCACCTGAGGAGCAATCTTAGACCTGGTTCTCTCAAATGGAGATGAAGAGAGATCACAGATGTAAGTGGGTAGCCATCTGGGAACGAGCGACCATCGAACAGTATGGTTCACAATAAACACAGCACAGAGTCAAGCTACACAAAGGCAAAAGTACTGGACTTTAGGAGGGCTGACTTTGCTAAAATAGGTGAGTGCCTAAGGAATGCACTAGCAAATGGGCAGGAAGGAGGGTGGAAGAACAATGGGAATAATAAAACTGCTATCACAGAGGTAACAAGCCTTATGTGAAGCAAATAAACAAAATGAAACAATGTAAGAAATCACTATGGTTCTCAAAGGAAGTGGCAGTGCAGGTTCAAGAGAAAAAGAAAGCATTCAGGAAGTACAAGGAATCACAGAAGGAGCAGGACAGAGAACTGTATCAGTTAAAGCACAAGGAAGCTGGGAAGGCAGTCAGAACAGCAAAGGCCCAAACCGAGGAAAAGATAGCCAACTCAGTTAAGAAGGGGGATAAAACCTTTTATAGGTACATCAGGGAGCGGAGGAAGACCAAGGGAGGATAGTGAGGCTTAATAAAGGGGGAGGGAGGGTGGGCAGAGGGTGACTGTGAAAAGGCAGAGATACTAAACAAATATTTTTGCTCAGTATTTACAAAGGAAGAGGGGGAGGTACCTCAAACAAACAGTAGAAACACTCTGGATACAGAAGTTGATACTAGCCCATTTACAGAAGAAAGGGTTCTGAAAGAACTCTTAAAACTGAAGGTGGACAAAGCAATGGGGCCTGATGGGATTCATCCCAGAATTCTAAAAAAACTAAGGGTAGAACTAGTGACACCACTGACAAATGACTTTGACACACTGACTTAACAAATCATGGGAGGATGGGGTGGTACCCGAGGACTGGAGCAGGGCAGATGTGATTCCCCTTCACAAAAGTGGGAGCAAGGCAGAAGCAGGAAACTACAGACCTGTCAGTTTAACCTCAGTGGTAAGGAAAATGATGGAATCACTTCTGAAGGAAAGAACTGTCGAGTATCTAGAGGCCAGAGGGGCACAGGACCCAAGGCAGCATGGCTTCACAGTGGGAAGGTCATTCCAGACAAATCTGATAGATTTCTTTGACTGGGTGACCAAAGTAGTAGATCAGGGAGTGGTTGTGGACATGGCCTACCTAGACTTTAGCAAGGCATTTGACACAGTCCCACACAAAATATTAATATACAAGTTAGCCAGCCTGGGAGTGGGTCCCAAGATGATAGCCTGGGTAAAGAACTGGCTGAAGAATAGGACACAGAGAGTAATAGTAAATGGAGTCCACTCTGAAGAAAGGGGGTTACTAGTGGGGTACATGGGGGTTCAATTATTAGACCGGTCCTCTTCAATGTCTTTATAAGTGACATTGCAGAGGGACTGGAAGGAAAAGTATGTCTCTTTGCAGATGACACAAAGATATGCAACAGAGTTGACGCACAATGTGGGGTGGAAAGGATGAGAAGGGACTTGGCAAGGTTAGAGGAATGGTCAAATGTATGGCAGCTTAGATTCAATACTAAGAAGTGCAAGGTAATGCACCTGGGAAACAAAAACCCAGGGGAAGAGTACACAATGGGGGTGAGATAATAACAACAACAAAATGGAAAGGGACCTGGGGCTAGTCATATCAGATGACCTAAAGGTGGGCAAGCAATGTGAGAGGGTAGCAAGGAGGCTGGGGGATACTGGGATGCATAGGAGTGGCATCACCAGTAGAAAACAGGAAGTTATTATCCCTCTGTACAGACAGCTGGTGAGACCCCATCTGGAGTACTGCGTGCAGTTCTGGAGACCCAGTCTCCAAAGACATAGACAGGATGGAAGCTGTCCAGAGGAGGGCAACTAAAATGGTGCAGGGTCTGCACCGGAAGACATATGAAGAGAGACTTAAGGAGCTGAATATGTTTAGCCTCGAGGAAAGGAGGAAGAGGGGGACATGATAGAAACTTTCAAGTACCTCAAGGAATCAACAAAGTCCAAGAGGTAGCATCTTTCAAAAAGAGGCGGCAAGAACAAGGCAGGCTAAATTTGAAGATGGGGGCTCAGAGGTAATTTAAGGAAGTATTTTTTCACAGAGAGGGTTGTGGATGCCTGGAACGGCCTTCCGGAGGAGGCTGTGGAGTCAAAAACAGTGGTGGAATTCAAGCATGCATGGGACAGTCATAAGGCAATTCTAGGGGGTGGGGGTAGGAAGAAGTAGGCTGCTGGTTAACTAGGATCTGCAGCTTATCCATTAGGTAGGGAAATGGGCAGACTGGGTGGGCCAAGCGGTCCTTATCTGCCATCAAATTCTATGTTTCTATGTTATATTATAGCCTTATATTCTTTCTGCAGGCCCTGTTCTCAGAATCCTTCTGCTGTGACATAATCAATGCTTGAGTCTCCAAAAAATCCTTAAGCTGGCCCTTAGGCGTGTCTACCTTCATGTCTGTCACTGTCACCTGCAATTTCACCAGGCTGGTACAGTGCTCAAGAGAAGTGACATCCTTTTTCGCTTTTTTAAGTGTGTCCTTAAATTTGGCTGTAAAGTCCTGGATCACCTTGTTAATCATGCCCAATTTTACCTTTTTGTCAGAGCCCCGTTTTGATCACGCTGGGGAACGCTTGTAAGCCCCTGCCATGCTGGAGGCCTGGGAGAGCTCTGAGTCTGAGAGCCCCAGGTGGGATCCGGCTACATCCTCGACCAAATCAATTGTTTTCTGTTTGCTGGGCTTTATGGTGCTGCTGCAGCCTCTCCGCTCAGGTATTTCTACATTTATTGTTAAAAAAGGCTTGCTTTAAACAGGGTTTCCAAGTACTGGGAAGGAGAGCTTGAGCGCTATGTGGCCATCTTACTCATTACCCTTTTTAAAATGTTTACCTTTTTTAATGAGGTTTTTGGGCAAAAAATATGACAGTACTGTACAAAGTCATGTAGTGGACCTAGACACTAAACAAAGCTTGTGGCGATATGCCCTTGCTAGGAGCTGGAAAGAATTTTTACAATTCTTTGAAGGTCCTCAAGGTCTCTCTAATATACCAATATGAGAGAACCTTAAAAACAATAATAAATGATTCCCAAAAACACTGCATTACACGAGCCAAATGGTAAGAATAGCTGTTGTACTAAGGAAATCTGTGCCAAAGGTCAAACTGCGATGCCTGTAAAAGGAATCAAAAAATTAAGATGAGACGGCACAGACAGAGACAGAAAGTTAAAGTGCGCCATTTCTGTGAATTATATGAGCACAAAAAAAGGTAAACCACTGCTAATTTTGGTAGAAAGTAGTTTAAATTAGGAAATTAGTCAAAAGGAAAAAAAAGCGGTAGCTAGCTAGGTTAGTCTCTGGTTCCTGGGAATCGATTGGGAACCAGAGGTACCATAAATTAATAATCCATAGCTAGTGCAGAGTAATCGAGTAGCTAACTATATCAGCAAGAAATTACACTTAAATAAAATAATAAACCGACTGGCGAAGCAGCTGTTCCCGGGAGTTCACTACGGGGTGACTGCTCTCTTCAGGTGGAGAAACAGATCTAAGCAGTGGCTGCAGTGGAGCGCAGATACAGAGTTTGAACCTGCATTCCAAATTCTAAAATTTGCATAGGTTCTAATTTCCATGGCATCACTTCAGCCGAGACGACTGCTGCTAAAGTGTAAACACTAAGTGAGGGATTCCTGGCATTAGAAGTGCACATATTTACATATTCAGAGTGTCTTTTTTGCTAATTCACACATTCCGTGTACCTTTTAGAAGTCCTTTTGCATGCTCAGAGTACCTTTTTGTTTCTTTTGCTTATCTGCCGCCACACAGTGCCCTGTATATAAGCACTGTGATTTGCCCCACGGACATCACCGATATAATGATTTGTAACTGTACAGGTTATGTGTGGGTTGATTTAAAGCAGACTGAGGAAGAGATGGGTTACACAGCTGGGCCCAGCAGCTGCTCCTGGAAATAAGGACACAAGAGGAGGGAGAATATAAAATGAGGTTTCAAAAGGAGATGGAATAGGCACATGGAAATACTGCATAAGAGGGCAGATGGGGGGGGGGAGTAGGGACAACTGAGAGGGGCACAGTCTAAATATTAGACAGGATAGGCTGCTAGACCTTAGTCTGTCATCATTTTCTGTGTTTCAGAGGCCTTATGACTGGGCACCTAAATGACACCTAAACCCCAAATCCGACAGATCAGGTTTTGAAAAAATGACTCCAACATTTTTTTTAATGGTGATTCTGTGGTTTACATTAATGCCGAAACTCCATTTATTTAATTTGGATAAATACAGTTTTTGTAGCATTTGTCAAAACCATAAATGGCTGCTAGTGTGCAATGTGGTAAAGTCAACAAGGTGATAGCTCACAGCTCAGCAGCCCTTAGTTACTGCAGCGCACTACTATAAATTCATATTTCATGGTAATTTTAATAAAAAACATTAGTTGCTTAACATGTGTATTATTTAGACTAATACACAAGTTATATGATGATTTGTAACGTGTTAAAAAGAACCGTACAAAAATGAAATGTGCAGCAGTAATGCTGTAAATAGTGAGTACTGCCCGCTCTCCTTCATAGGCTACCCGGTGGTCCAGTGGATGTAGAAGTCTGTCCCTCCAAGATCCCCATCCACATAGGTCCTATCTTGCAGAGTTGAGTCCACTAAAGAAAAGCTGTCCTCCTGTCTGAATGGCAAAAGATAACTGACTTGTATCTAGTTTACCCTTGTAATGTAGGCTGAGGGAGAGGTGAATTTGGAGGCCATTATTTCACCATATGGGTATGGATTGGAGACAAGAAAAATTAAGTAGCTGGATTATCACAGTCTCTTGATTTGTTTTTTGGGGCCAGATAAGAGCAAGCATCAGAAATTTGTTTTCCCTCAATGGGTGGTGAGCCTATAAGAACAGGCTGTCGCAGCAAGCTGTAGAATCAAGTAGGGAAGGGGAAATTGTTTAACCAGGAAAGGCACACTAAGCTGAAGCTTGCTTCCAGGTGTGACCAGGGAGCACAGGGAAGCTAAGTGACTTGCTCAGGGTCACACAGTATGCAAGTGGGGTCTGTGGTATTCAAACCCAGTTCTCCAGCTCAGTGCCCTAAACCACAGTGCTACTGTGCGTAGGTAGTGTGGATAAATTTAAAAATAGACTAGCTGTATTTCTTTGGAGCAGAATATAATTTTAGAAACAGGCTAGCTGTATTTCTTTGGAGCAGAATATTACTGGAAATAATATTTGAACATCAAGGGGAGGGATCACTTCTCAGTCGATTTTGCAGCTGCCTTGAAGGCAGAGGAAGAACTGGATAAACCATTGGTTAGACTTCATTGTGCAGTCCTGTGTCCCCTTGCATTATTTCCCAGCCTCTGGGAACATAAAGGGCATTGCAGCGCCCATCTTCATCTGCAAGGGGCTCAGACTGTGGTCTCTATTGATACCAAGCCAAATGCTATTCATGAGTTTTTGGCAGGGAGACTGACTATTGATGTCCACTGAAAACAGTATCGCACAGAGCAGGGAGAGGCAACCTTCAGAATATCTAGGCATACTAGGTAGAGGGACTGGAATCTCCTGCTTTTCTGTCTCTCCTCACAATATTGTGCATTATGTAAAAGAACTTCATTTTTTAATTTGCTGCATGGAGAGTCAGGCAGTTAGTGTTTAGCCAGTTAATTCTGGTGTCTGTTAAGGTCATTTGATCTGAGCCACTAAGTATACCCCATCTGGGGTCTGACTGATTGAATTTTCTTAGGGGAGTGTATGGGGGGTCAGTGCATCATCTGCAAAGTCTGAAGATCCTATTACCTTTCTATTTACAGGAAACCAGACCCAAACCATGCCAAATAGCCCCTCTAGCTGCATCACCTAGCAACAGGAAGCCGTTTCCTAGCAACAAGAGACAAGCAAGTTAGCAATTTGTCAGACTGTATTAAAGACACATTGGGGCTGTCTCTCCCTTGTTCAGTGGGATGCTCGTATATTGCAGTAGTACTGAAAGTATCCTTTGTCCCACATGAACAGGGAACTGTTCCATATTACACAGTTGGTTTCTTACCTATGAAATATTCTACACTGCATGGGGCATCTCTCCCTCACCCCCTGCCCCCAAGTCCATATGGAGTGGACGCTGCCTTCAGCAATCTGTAATGCTAGGTTAGCAGCAGGCCTCAGGAAGATCAGCCCATGGAGTCCTACATTTCTGTCTCCATTCCTGATCAACACATGGTACATCTTCCCACATGTAAAGCCTCTCTATGCCACAGTTGGGACTAGCAAGGTTGAGAGCAGTGTGCTTCGCTAGTATCATGTACGGGGAGCCTTACAACATGGAGTCCTGCAGTGACAGCTACCAATATTCATTTTACAGATCAAGGGAGTGCTCACAACCTGCTGAAGAGCTCCTTTCCTCTGCAAGTGAGACGCATTTATTCTGTAAAGAGTGTCTCATGCACAGGTGTCCTGGAAACAGGCTTGCTCAAAGGAGGCTTTTTTGTCTCTTCTGTTTATGCTGCTTTGCAGCTGGCCTGGAAGAGGATGCCTCACAGTGTCAAAGGTACCTCCACCAGGAACCACTGCAGGATCAGTGTGATGAGACCCCCAAAGGAGGAGAGCATTCTATGGACATTCTGAGATCTCCCTGTTGAATCTGCTCCTGACATCCTGGGCTCAGAGCATGAACCCGGGTTGCCAGCATGCCACAACGATGGAAGTTTTTAACATTTTTAAATATATCATTGGTCATTGATTACCCTTCTCCACTCATAGTGGCCATCAGCCACAACCCTCTTCTTTCTGCACCAAGCCAGTTAGCAATCCACCTTGTGTATGACATGTCTATATTGCACTGGTGTACTGTCATTAGAAGCTTATCATGCGCCACTTGAAATTATTCTTCTAGTGGTATTCATTTATAGCCACACACTTGCAGATACCAGGCTCTTGAAGTCTACGCCCACCACTGTCCCAACAGGATATGAACAGTACTGCATATACCAGTCTCATGCCTTATGCTTGGCTCCTTCCAATTGTCATTTTTTTTTTCCACTGAGTCTGTCAAGCCTCACCCAGGAAACAAACTGTGCACTGCTCAAACGTATGCTAAATGTGGCCATGCAAACAGCAGACACAACAACAGCATTGCAAAAAAAAAAAAAAAGCAGAATGCAAACAGGGTTTAGAAAAGTGCGTAATTATTTATTCCACATATAGTGACCAATGGACAGACGCTCTTGTGCTTTGAGGCACTCTGCCTGTTCTTTAGGGAGCTGTTGCTTTTAGCCTTTTTTTTGTAATCTTTCTGTCAAGCCTCAGCTAGGCTCATTTCAAAGACTGCAATGCTGGAACGTGCTGGGCCTCACGGTAATTTTCCAGTTCCTCTTGTAACCCTCCTACAAATGGAGGTTCCCGAAAAGTCTCCCTTGAACTTGTCTAAATGCTCACTGCCAGGCTGATGTACTGCGTTTTTGCAGTTTAAATGTGACTGCCAGAGAGTGCCTATATAGCTTCTGTGTACTGTCTCTTTAAGAGCTGCCTGGATTGCAGTCATAATTAATCTAAAAGGGAGCTCTGTTAGAAGATGTGCTTGTTTGCTGATCATTTGTTAGAGTAGTAATAATACTGCAGTTTGTTTTAACCTGCCGCCTTTGCAGCATGGACAGTTCTGTTTGTTTCTATTATCTTGGTCCTGGACTGCTGAAATGGGCCAATCAGTACATTTGGGACTCTAAAATGGACAAAGAACCTCTGTGCGCAAGCACTGAGGCAAGGGTTACCCCAAAGGGCATTTGGCTGGGAAGCCAAGTTTCAAAGAAATACAAAGTCACACATGCCCCCACAATGCAAAGCATCATGGGCTGCATATGCAAATCACCACAGGATATTATGCTGGTTCAACTTTAAGCAGAAATGCATGGAGCCTGCCTACAGGGGCTGGGTGGGGTCAAAACTTGTAGGAATTGTAGTTTTGGGCTTTTTGCGCCTAAAATAACCTGGAGGGGGGGCCCTTGTTGTGATTGACAGACATATCAGCCAACCGAACCTTTTGGATTTTGGGAAAGTCCCAAACTGCTTGCAGTTTCAGTTAGATCTGAGTTGGGAAGTGAAGACGTAACAGCTCGAGGTAGTTCGAGCAGCAATCCATAGTGGATTTGCATTGGAGAACTGTGGAAAGGCTTGAGTTTTGGCCTGCATGCCTGCCTGCTGTCCCTGAGAGGGAAGTTATACCTTTTTCGGACTGAATCTGGACTTGGAGAGTGAAGTAAGCTACTGAATTGTGACCAGACTCCTACCTGAAGAAGACCAAAGATTTGCTGAATGCGATCAGCCTGTCTGGACTTCCAGTCACCTCTGAACTCCCAGATTGTGCAGAGACTCTGTAATTGCGACCGGAGAGCCTTTCACCTGGTACAGTGGAATTTCCTTACATGTGAATGTGTTGTCTGCTTATAGTAGGTAGTGATTTGGTTCCCCACTGTGGTTTGAATAGTATTCTGCTTGCTGGAAGCTGCATTAGAATTTCCTTACATGTAAATGTGCTGTGTGCTGCTAGTGGGTCTTGATTTCATTCCCTACTGTGGTTTGAACTGTATTCTGCTTACTGGAAGCCGCATCCAGCCCCATGGACTGAATCCAAAATCATCTCCATTGAGCCTGGGCCTTGCCACACTGGCCCAGCCCGACTACCCGCTGCACAGAGAACACCATCGATGAGAGACCTGCCTGGGGATCAGCCCCCTGCTCAACACTTGAACAGGAACGACACCTCAGTGATTTGTGTGGGCCCCGCTTCTCCGGGCACTCCAGCTCAACAACCTGCAGTCTCGATTTCATCCTGCCTGTGTCCAGTATTGGGTATCGTGAGTAAGCGTCAAGGTAGCTCCCTGCAACAACAGCTAAATCTAAAGTGTTGTCATCTGATTTTCTTGTTGCTTTTTCTTTCACGAACTGAGCCCCACCCCCACCCCCTGGCTCCAGATTACAGGTAGTGTGTGTTGTGCATGTTGCTTTCTTCCATCACAGGGCCCCAATTAGCTGCAACGTTCCTGGCTAGCCCACCATTTTCCTACCTGGGTACCCAGAGTGTGTGAGATTAATATAGCCTTTAAGCCACTCAAACTGATTATGCCCTTTCCTTGTTCAAGTCCCCTGAATAAATCAGATCTGACTTTTTTTTGCTGCATTTAACCTGACTGTGGTTCCAGTTTGTGCCAAGAGTACTGTACTGTTGCTATTTACGGCGCATAACCTTGTTTTACAGGGGGTCCCCAGGGTCGAGCCAGAGGAACCAGCCCTGGTAGTAAGAGCAAACAGTGTGGGTACTGGTATGGTGTACAAGAGGTACTGTGAAAGTGATTATCGTATACTGCTCAGGCCACTAGAAGGGAAAGAGGGGGTTACAGTGTCCCGGAGGGCTGTGCTCAGGTTAGTTTGACCACTACCAACCCTGACCTCTGGGTGGAGGCACCCATTTCAGAACTCAGGCCCCTTAACCTGCTACTAGCCGCACAGGCAGGGGTAGTAGCCCTTGGGATAGCGCCACCTTCGCAAGGCTTCACAGGCAGACACCTGGTGGATGCTCAGTAGTAACTACTCAGAAGCATCACAAGCACTGGATCACCTCATATGTGTGACAGTTGGTCTGTTGTTACTGTGGCAAAGGGCTCCACCCACTACTACCAACAACAACTCCTGCTTCAATCAAGGAACCATTTCTGCTATGGGGAAAAGGAGAGAGATGCCGACTTAACCAGCTGGCCCAAACACAGTGAGTGACCCCAAAGGCACAGCTGGGTTTCCAACTTACTTTCCCTAATGGTTGGTCACAGATCACTCTATGCTGCTGCATTTTCCCTTGTCCCTGGCTTTTCACAACTGCCCACCAACTGCCACTGAACATCTGGGCTGCCAAAAGGTTTCTTCCAACAGTCTGCACAATCTGGACACTCTATTTGAAAAATAAAATGATTTGTTACACTCTGTGGTACTCTTTTAGAATCCCCTGAGTGTGACACAAAGCTGAAAAATGTGTTCTGAGCAGGAGTGGTTAAACAGGCTGGCTAATAATAAAAAAGAAACAGACAATACCTTTTTTTACCTAAGGACACTTAGGGCACCAGGAATAACACATCCGTGCTCTTTCGGGGGGCATCAATATTGCTGTCTGTGTTTCATCTGAGCTTTCTGGTCTGCCTTTAGCAGACTGAAAGCCTGGAGGGTCATGTGAATCCCCCTTCACTCCAGGACACAAGCAGAGAGGATTCCCTTTTGGACCATGTCCTATGCACCACCTCGTGACCATGATGGGCACTCCATCCTGTCAGCGAGGTATCCAGTCAGGTGGTGGCTAGATAAAGGAGCAGGAAAGGTCACCCCTGCTCTGAAGTTCTGCTCAACCTGCTACCAAGGTAGTGCATCCAACAGTTGTGGGGTCACTACTATCATGTGCTCCATGAAGTCCCTTCTGTGAGATCACTGTTCTTTAAAGGTGATAGGAAGTGATTTTTACATAGGTAATTACCATCCGATTTTCCTTTCTAGTCCATGTCAGTTGTGCTATTCTGATGTGCTTTGACCAATTTTTGATAAAGAGTCAAGCTTTGCATGATCCCAGATCTACACAGAATTTCACTTTCCTCAGCAGCTGCTCTTTCTGTTCATATTTATAAGACACTCCATGACATCAGTTACACCATTCCATGTTGTTCATCTGAATGGTCTGGAATGGTGTTACTGATGTCATAGATCGTTCAGGCAGTGTGAAAAGAGACAGCATAAACTGCCAAACTGAGAAAGATGCTGGGTAGCTACAAAAATAAAAACAGAGAGTATTACTTAAGGTCAAAACATAACAAATATTAGATAGGCACTAAAAGGAAAACTGGAGGACATCAAGAGGTGTAAAAGAAACCGTTTCCTATTACCTTTAAGGTACCTCTCAAATGGCCTCATGTGAAGCGGAACCCAAGAGACCACATTGTCAAAGCCATCAGATGCAGAAAATGAAATAACTCCCTAGATATATGCATATATCCCACATGAAAGGATCCAGCAGATACAATCAGGTCTGAGGTTTGGTCTCAATGCAGAATTATCTTTGTTTGCACTGAATCTAATTTTGCTCTAATTAATAGAAAGTTTGGTGCTGGTAGGTAAAACTAGACTTGTCTAGATTCAGAAGAAACCTCAATTTCTGAAACAAATCCACTGCAATGTCTCATTCCTCACAACACTCTCAGGTGAGCTAGCTTTTATCTGCTAGTTGTCTAGTTATAGATACACTGACACCACCTGCCTATGAAGGTAGGCGGCAACCACCGACAGGCATCTGATGAAAAACTTGGGAGCAGAGTAGCATTTAAATGGTAAGACTCTGTACTGGCATGCCTGCTGGCCTATGTCGAATCTCAGGTCTGACTGGGATGTGGAAGTATGTGTCCTTTAAATCCAGGAAGCAGAAATAATCTCGATCTAGAAGGATGGGATTATATGCATCAAAGAAAACATTTTACATTTTTTATATCTAAGAAATTTGTTCAGGCCTCTGAGATCCTAGATGGGACTCCACCCTCCTGACTTTGTGGGACCCGGAAATACTGAAAAGAAAACCTTTTTTCATTTTGGTCTCTGGATTCTCCTCCATTACACCTTCTAGCAGGAGGCTCTGAATCTCCTTCCTCAAGCATTACTGCTCGAGGCTGGAGAATACCCTGCATGTTGGGAATGATCAAGTGAAGGAGATAGAAATTTTAGAGACCTACCTTCCCTGACAATTTCCAACTCCCACCCATGTTTGGGGATAGGAAGCCAGCTGGGGAGGAAGTGAGATTTTGCTTTCCACTGGAAGGTCTAGAGAAACCTGGAAGAAGGTGAGCAGAAAGTCACTTCTGTTAAACTCTGACCAGATGCAGCCACAGTAGAAGTTGGGTGACCTTGCCACATCCCTTGCCTTCACTGTGGGTGCCAGGGGAAGGTGTTATGTGAGAATGCCTCAGTCCCAGTGGCAGGGGTAGGAATGAAAGGAAGGCTGTCCTCTTCCACCTTGGAAGGCAGACTTTTTGGAGGTATCTGTCATCTGTTTAACAGTTGCTCTGATCTCCTTTGCCTTCTGTAAGATAAACTTGACCTGGAATTCAGCTAAGGAAGAACCTTTGCATGAAAGCCCAACACTTTCTGCTTCAGCTCGAATCTGGCTGGCGCATGTAAGCCATGCCAGTTTTCTTGGAACCATGTGAGTAGCCACGCAGCTGTGCTGCTGGCATTCACTGCCCGGCGCCATCTGCAGCTGTTGCTTGGAGGCATCCATTCCATGCTGGACAGTATGAGTAGAGATCTCTCTGTACTATGAAGACTTTGTCCACAAGAAGCAGAAGAGATACCCATAGGGAGTGCTGGTATTTGGTGAGTACTCTAAATAGGTAACCTGCCGAAATGCTAGATGAATACACCCAGGAAATCCATCTTGCTGCTCCTAATGTCAGAAGGATTGACTGAGGTGCTGAGTCGAGATTTCTCACCAGTAGTTGCTGGCACTAGGCCCTCAAAATTAGGCTTTGTCAGGAAGAATTAATGGCCTGTTTTGGAATCATTTAGAGGTTGTCTGCCCTTTTGTCCTAGGTGGGAGCCTGTGAGGGTTCTTTCCAGATCTCTGCCAGGACTAGGAATGCCTCTGTCACTGACAGATGGATCTCTCTGTGGAGGTCTTGCCTAAAATATCCATAAACTGTAAATTGCCTTTAGACTGAGAGTCTTAAGAGAGTGATGTCCACTTTCTTGGCCATCCTCAGCCGCACAAAGATATGATCAGAGGGCGTATCCTCAGGCGGAGAAAGAAATACCCACAATATTGTCACTCCAGAAGCACTGGGTGTAGTGTCCTGAGGACCAGCATCTGAGCAGACATCTGTCTCAAACTGAATCAGCAGGGTCACCAGGAGCTCTGGGGTCTATGTCTGGGCCAAACTGGGATATGGAGGACCCTCGCTGGGGTACTATTGCTGGACCTGCTATATGTTCCTATATCCCTAGTGGGGGAGGGAGGCCCAAAGGGAACAGGACTACTGTAAGGGTTTGGTTTTACTGCCTGCCCCTAGAAAGCCACATTAGTTGGGCCAGATTTAGCCTAATACCAGTGGAAGACCTTGAAGTGGATCTGGGAGGGGTTGAAAGAAGCTGCTGCCCCCGGCCCCCATTATTGCTTATTTGCTTGTTGCTGCTGTATTTCACTTTGTTGAAATCTGATTTATTGATTGTAAGGCAATATCAATTCAAAACTATAGATTACATTTGTATTTTCTGTCAAAAATGTAATGAAAACTGTAATAGCAGACAATATAAAAAATTAAACAAATAAATAAAAAAAACTTGCTAATCAAGTATGCACGCTACCCCAGCATTCCCATTATAAAATCCTGGACCCGACACCGTGCATCGTTGCAGAAACCAAACACATGAACAGGAATGCCATGTTGACTTTTTGAGGGACCTAGTACTAGCATCTAGAGGGGAGAACTGCCCCTTTTTGTGTGTTTCAGGAGAGCTGGGAGGTCTTTTGAAACCTATGTCAGCTGCACTACAGTGGGCTGTGGGGATTTTGGGAACTGAGGAACAGATGTCATTCTGACTCAGTGGACCATTTGGTGTTGTCTGCCACTGACAACTGGAACAGTGTATAGTGCCTGAACTGGAGCAGTCTCTGCCTGGTTTCATACCGGAGTCTTGGTGCTTTCAACCCAACCAGGAGGAGACTATGGTGGTGGGGTTGGTCCTTTCTAGGGAACTGGTTGTGGCCATTCTCTGACAGACCTGGAGAACCACATCATCCATCCATGGTCTTGGAGCCAGAAGACTGGACACTGTAGGGTTTTAAATAATTGATTAGCAGTTTTTTTCTTGGGACATTGCTAACTGTACAGAAAGTATTTATATAGGTTTTCTAGAAGTGTTATGTTTGTTAAACACAGTGAAGCAAGTGCTATGCATTTTCACAATGTTTTAGCACTTTTATGAGCAAAACGCTAATCAATTTTTGGAGTTAAATAAATCGCTGCACTGGAACCAGGGAGGGTAGACTTACCTGATGGGGACTCCAACTTCCACATCCTTATGCCAGCCTGAGACTTCCTACCCATGGCAAGGCAAAAAGGACAAGCTTTCAGCAGCTGCTTACAGGAAGAACTCTCCAAGTCCATCAGCCTTGGGCATGGGCTCCTGGCCATGTCCAGTTTAGCCGAAGCAAAAAAAAAAAAAAAACTACAAAGCAATTTAGGAATAGTAATGAGTCTGCCTGAAATTACGTTCCCATTTCCCAAGCAATATAAAGGTCATTTTAGGATAAAATTGTATCTGGACATTTGCCAGATTATTTTTAATGACATTTTAAGACGTCTGAATACGAAATCAAACAGCGAATACTGATCCAATCTGCTTTTATGTTTGATTGCGTGAGTTCCTTTCAACAACCACCTCAACCTGGCTGCATTCATCCCATATTAATTAAGAACAAAACTAGTCTTTCTTTTCTAGCTCTATGAGTTTAAGTGCCTCCGCCCAGCCGAGTTGCTCCGAAGAACCTGGGAGCGGCGGGGACAGGAAGGGGGCGGGGCCTCGAATGATCTCATTGTTCGGCTGGAATTTCCCTTCCACGGCCAATCGGCGTTGCTGTGTATATTCTAAGTACAACGGCCGGCACACTGACCAAACAGGCAGAACGGTTAGACACGCGCTAGACTGGGTGAAAATTATGCTCGAGAGTCCCGTGATAGATAACGACCAGGTTCGAGCGAGAAATACATAGAGTTGGGCTAGAGGTAACGGATAGGCACGAGATCGCGTTAACAGACCGAAGGAAGGGAACCGGGCGGGAGAACTGCGGTCTTACTCCCCGCGCGTCGCGTAACACTGTCGGTGTAATTCCGTGTTAGCCACGTTTACAGATTCCGCTTTGGGTGGGGGGACCGAGTTGGACGCCGAGGGGCAGTTTGAGAGTGCGGTTCATCGCTCTGTGTAACCCGAGGAGGATAAGGTCGGGTGGGGGTAGGAAGCTAGTTCGCGGCGGTGTGAGAGGGGAGCGCTGGGTGCAGGCTCGGAGCAGTACGGGCAGCATGTGCGAGGTGGAAGCGACAGGGACCCCGGCCTTCGAGATGACGTGGAACAGCACGACGAGCAGTGGCTACTGCAGCCAAGAGGACTCTGACTCGGAGCTCGAGCAGTTCTTCACAGCGCGCACCTCCTTCATCCGCAAGCCTCGCAAGGACAAGGTGAGCTCGTTGGGGTGACCGGACTGGGTGTGTTGGTGGAAGGACGGGTTTTGAGTGGAAGTGGCAGGGCGGTAAGGACAAGGTGATTGGGGTAGTGGGACGGAGTTGGTGGCAGGGATTGATTGTTTCGGGGACAGCGGGTGTGGCAGGGCCAGCGTTGGGATGGTAAACTGACATGTGAATGCCGTGGGTGGCTAGGACAACTTGAGCGGATTAGTGGTGGCAGGGGCATGATGTATTCGGGTCAAGAGCATGGTGTGGCGATCTGGACAGTGTGAGCGGGAGGGGTGGCTGGGCAGGGTGAGCAGGAGGGGGTAACAGAGCAGGAGGGGGTGGTGGGGATTGTTTGAGCAAGGGGAAGGAGTGGCAGGGACATGGTGAGAAGGGGAGGGGTGGCAGGGGCGTGGTGAGTGGAATGGGGGTGGTGGGGGCAGGAAGAATAAGGATATGGTGAAGGTAGTGGTGGAGATAGGGACCAGGTGAGTGTGGTGGTGGCAGGTACAGAATTAAGGGTCTGTGGGTCTGGCAGAGACGGTAGGAGTCTACATGAACTTTTGCAGCTAGTAGGGCTAGTGGCTAAGAGAATCCACTGCCACATGCTTTCTGCTGGCCCAACTGGTGTGCTTAATTTCTCCAGTACACGGTGCAAAAAATCTCACCGTTAGGCCAGTGGGACACTGTAAATTTCAGATCCTGTGAGTATGGGGAAAGCTTAATAAGGTTTTTTTTTTTTTTTTAAACCAGTGTCGATACAAAATTTTTCAAGTCAGGCCAGCCTATATCAAATTGTACAGCAACTGGAAAAAAAAACTTGTTACATTTCAAAACATAGGATTAACAGAGTGAGGTAGAGGAGTGTAAGGACCCTTGCATTAATTGTATACGAATGAGGAGGAACTAAGGACCCTCGTATAAATAAGGGAGGGGGGGGGTGACATGGAGCCGTTCAACATGAATAAATTATAGAAAAAAATTTTACTAATTTTTCCTGTACCACTCGTTTGCTACTGTAACTGTAGGCCAGCAACTCCTGCACAAAAGAATCTGACGGTCCTTGGTTTTCCTTTTCCATCCAGAGTGGTCAGCATGACTGCAACTGGTGATGACAGTAGAAAGATGAATGTCAGTCTGGACTCTGGATGTAGTAGGGTGCTCCCTTAAAAGTCTCCAAAATGTGTTTTGGTTAGTAGTTACTGTGATTGTCAAATACTGGGGCAGAATCGCCTGTTTGGGAGCTCACCAGTCAACATGTGGAGCAGACTAGTGGTACAGAGATGTTCATGATTCCTATCAGTCTGTCCCTGTTTATCTCTTTCCCATATTCTGTGTGGTGCCAGTGCCTTGTCGGCCCATCTGACCGCTTCTATGGGGTCGAAGAATACGTAGCCTTTGCTGCCCATGAATGGCTAATTTCACTCTCTGAAGCAGTAGCTGAACCCTTTTTATGCTGATGCATAACATTTGTCTAGGGAGAGGGAGAAAAAAGTTGGTTGCCTGTCATGTGAAAGTGGTCCTTTCCTCTCTCTGCAGCATTTAATCCCAGTTGCCCATGGTGTCTGCCACAACCAACAGCATGTGTTTGTGGTAGATTGCCATCAAGTGGCCTGTAACATGTGATGTGGTGATTCTGGAGACCACACCTGTGCAAGGATGTTGACTGGAGGCGGTCCAGAGCAGGGCGAGCAGGATGGTACATGGCTTACACCACAAAACATGTGAGGAGAGACTGAAGGACCTCAGTATGTACTCACTGGAGGGCGAGGGGGCACATGATAGAAATATTAAAGTACCTGTAGGGCATGAACAAGGTGAAGGGGAGGAGGCCTATTCCACTGTAGTAGTACAAGACCGAGGGGGTTAGCTTAAGAGGAAATGTTAGGAAATGTTTCTTCGTAGAAAGTGTGGTGGACGCAAGGAATGGTCTGCCACAAGAGGTGGTGGGAGCGAGCACAGTGAGGGGTTTAAACATACCTGGGACAGGCACAAGGGAGCCTTGAGGTGGGAAAGACCACTGACTGATGGGGTCAGAGGCCACATACAAGTATAGAACTTACGGCAGACTGGATGGGCCTAGCGGTCCTTATCTGCCAACGATTTCTGTGTTGTGGGGGTGCCTTTTGCTTGGGCAAGGTAGGGATCTCTGCGTCTGCCAGATGGTTCTTCACGACACTGGCTAGTTGTGTAGAAAGAGCAAGGAGTGGATCCCCACTCTACTCTCGCCGCGATCACCAGGAAACATACATTGGCCGCCCAGGCTTAATTTTCTGGCATCTGTAATGTAGAACATACTGAAAGGCCAGCAGAATAGGCCTAACGGTCTTTTGAGTCTGCTTGATTTTTAGCACCTGCACTGAGTACAGATTTTGGTGTGCCCCCCCCCCGGGTTATACTGTCTCCAGTCCCAGATGTTCCACCTCTATTGTGCCTGGTCAGATTTACCCTTCCCCTGTACCTGTCCCATCCCTTCTTAAACCCGTCCACAGTCTCCGCCTCTACCAGCTCCCTGGGCAGCGCATTTCATGGCTCCACCAACCTTTCAGTGAAATAACACTTTTTCCTCTCCCCTTTGAACCTGCCCCTTCCAGCTTACACCCGTGACCTCTCGTTGCCTCCCCCCTTCCTTTGGAGCACCCTGACTGGGCCTCCCTTATTGATCCCTTTTCACGTACTTAAAGACCTCTATCATGTCTCTCTTCTCTTCCCATCTCTCCTCCAGGGTGTAGATGTCGAGCTCCTTGAGCTCTCTCCTCATAGGTCCCCCGGCCCCAGATCATTGTGGTTGCCGCCTTGACCTTTCTAGGAGTGTAACGTCCTCTTAATGTGGTCTCCAAAACTGCACACAGTACTGTAGGTGTGGCCTAACCAAGCAGTTGTACAGGGGAAGGATCACTTCCCCCTTTCTGGAGGTAATCCCCCTGGCGTTCCATCCCAGCATCCTATTTGCCTTTGCCACAGCCCTCCTACAGGTCTCAGAGTTGTTAATTATGACATCTACCACTACCTCCAGGTCCCTCTCACCCTCTGTGACTTGAGTCGTGTTTCTTCCCAGGCCATACCCCTGGCCTGGATTTCTGACTCCCAGGTGCAGAACCTTGCACTTCCACCTCCCTCCTCCTCGTCCACCACTGCATCCAGCTTTGAGTCATCTGCAAAGAGACTCTCTTCAGTCATGATCCCCTTCCTTATGTCTGAGACATAGGTGTTGAACAGGAGTGGCCCCAGCACTGACCCTTGGGGCACCCCACTAGTAACCCACCTTGGGGATGAGGCTAGCCCTCCAACCACCACCTTCTGAGTATGCTCAGAGAGCCAATTTCCTATCCATCTTGATCAGTCTCCCTACCACCATATCCTTCTGCTTAGCCAGCAGACCACTGTGGGGTACCGAATCAAATGCCTTGCTGAAATCCAGAAAGAGAACAAAGATACATTTATAGATAGTAAAGGACTAAAAAAACTGCATGTGCATGGAGTAGTTTTTTTTTTTTTCAAAGTTGAAGGCGGCTTTCTCTCTCCACCATACCAGTAGCATGAATGGCAGTGTGTGTTTGCACTACCAAGTGTCTGTTGATGCCATCTGGTTTGTTGGGCCAGTGCCCTGGACACCGACTGGCTCACGCCGATGCCATCAAATTGTTTAGGTACCGGATTGTGACTTCCATTGACTGTAGGGCTGGTTTCACCCAAAGTCGGCTCATCTGGTTCACCCTGGGCCGAGGCAGAGTTGTTCTTTTGAGTGGTCCTTCGGATAGGACGTTAAACCAAGATCCCTTCTGCCCATCTGTGGTCACTGTCCAAGTGGAAGTACAGTAAAATATCCCATGGCACTTATCGAAGAGCAGGGGAATTTTATTGAAAACCAGGTGACTATAGAAAGTGGAAATATACAGATCTCAAGGTGAAACAGTAAAAAGAGGAGTTTAAATCAGATATGTACAAGAAGTTGAATTAAATGAATATATATATATATATATATATACACAGATTCCACTATTAAAAAAAACAAAAAAAAAACGAATATAGGAATATTAAGGAACCCATGTGCAAGGATACCAAAAAAGAGGAGGTACAGGAAAACCTAAGGCAATGAGCAGTATTGTTTATTTATTTATTTGTTTATTTGGAAACAATCAGAATTACAACCCTTTGAGTCACAGACTCTTTTGCAAAGGCTCCACGTCGGTTACAAGGGTGGAGGGTAGACAAATACAGTAGAGAACATACATGTAACAGGCAGAATATACATTAAAAAAAAAAAATCAAAGGAGCAGTCCAGTCAAACTTAGTGACTGTTGAGGAAGTTAGGCAGCAATCTTGGGATACCCAGGCGGGGATTATTGGTGAGATACGTGGGGCCTTGTGTGGCCCTGAGTCGAGAGTGGGGGGAGATTAACCGGGTGAGCAGAGTTAGCTGCAGCCACATATGGCTCTCTCAAGGAGGTGAGCTTTGAGGCCTGTTTTAAGTTGAAAGATGCTGTGGGTCTGTGAGAGGGAGCGGTAACGATTGAGCCAGAGAGGGGCCCGTATCTGAAGGATCTTTGTCCAAGGGAAGTTCTATATTGAGGTACAAGGAAGGGGAGCTGCGGTAAGTCTTGTATTGCACGGTGGGTGCAGGAACTGATTAGGGGAAAAGTCCGGGGCTAGTGAAGGTGTATTTTTTGGCAAGGATGCAGGTGTGGAACTGTAATCGTTGTTGGAAGTTTAACCAACCAGATAACGTAGAGATCACAGGTGTGGGTTAGCCGATCACAACCAGTGACTAGGCGGCAGGCTTTGTTCAGAGAATGTTTATCCTGTTCAGGGAGGTGGTTCAGCAGAGCCGTATATAGTGATCCCGTAGTCCACCAGGGAGAGGATGGAGGAGGTGACTGCTAGTCGCATTGCTCATGGGGTAGGCAGTGCTTAAGCCGACAGGATGCCTACCCTTGAGCAGATAGGAGGTGGAGAGAATTTGGGTGTGCCTCTGGTACGAGAGGGAGGTGTCTAGGTGACACCTAGGTATTTGAAATTGGATACTTGTTCGAGAGGGCACCTTGAGCGTTTTGATGAGGAGAGCAGATTGACTATTAGGATTTTAGGTGGGCAAAATCATGGATTTAGTTTTATTATAGTTGATGATTAGGCGGTGTTCAGAGAACCAGGTCTCAAGTTCCCGGAAGTGCCTTTGAAGGGCCTGCTGGAGGGCGGTAGGGTGGGAGTGTTTCCAGAACAGAACCGCATCATCAGCATAGAGGAGCAGCTGACCACTGCAAGCCTTGGGGAGGGAGTTTAGGAAGAGGGTGAACAGCAGTGGGCCTAGGATTGACCCCCTGAGGGACCGCTGAGGCAACTGTTTTAGGGGTGGAGAGGGTGGAGCATATCCTGACTTAAAATTGGGTTTTGGGTGGTGTTTCTTTAGGGTTGGTGCACATATACAGACCTATTCTTGCCCCAGGAGTCCTTTAGCATCAGTAACTTTTTTGTGCTTATCTGGCTAGGTGCAGCTGCCCTGGAGGTGTGCCGTTGAGATATTTAAATGAGCTTAGGGCCAAGCCAATCGGAAGTCGGGAAAGGGAGTGAGCTGAGTGAGAGCTGTTGAAAGCTTCAGAATTTCTTCTCCGCTGGACTGGGTAACATTGCCCCAAGGTGTTTCTCAGCTTTCCTTGTTAACTGCCTCCAAGTGCTTATCTGGGTAAAGTTTTCCTCATATATTTTATTTCTTTTAGTGTGCTGAGTGAAAGTTTTACTTTTTTCATTAGCGCCCCGCAGAATTTTTAGTCTTGGCGCGACCACACTAGTTTGACTTTATTTTTACCGCGACTATTCATTTTAGACCCCAGTTTTATCACAAGTGCTTATTTTCGATGGTTCCCTTCATTTTTGGGCAAATTCTTGTGGGAACCATCAAATTGGAGACAGTTGCCTTGTTTTTTTACCTCAGACCTCGTGGGGTTTACTGCGAGGCATCTACACTAGATTTCAAATCTAATCAGTGTCTGGGGTTTCTCTCTAGATTGGCAATTATGAGGAATTTTTTTTTTTTTTTGCATTGGCATTTTACCTTCCGCCTTCGCGCCCGCTGTCAACCTCTCCTTTGGGTGGCCAAGTCCTGCTGTTTCCCCCGTCCATCCAGCTGCTCAATCTCCCCGCTGCCCCGGTTGTATCCCTTCACCGGGGGTGGGGGGGGCCTTACCTGCGGGGGCTTAGGGAGGGGAGACCGGAGTGCATGTAGCACTCCCTTGCTTCATTGTGGGGAGTGGAAATGCAGCCTGGAGGCATTGCAGCTGGGAGGTGGGCTGCCGTCATTCGGACAGCATGCATGCAGTTTCACGCTTTTCTCATTCACCCTGTCTGTGCCGCTCTTGTAGTGCCTCCGGTCTCCAGCGGGGGCCTCTAGAGAGTGAAGCTACCTGCCCAAGGAGAGCAGTCCTCCAGATACTCAATCCTGTCCTTCCCCTGCCAGCCCCCGGTGCCCCGAGTCCGTTCCCGAAACCGGGTCGCCGGCGTGGTTCAACGTAATGCATCCAGCGCCACTGGGCCGGCTGAACCTTTTTTTGTTATATTAGTGGACCTTGGTATCATCTGTCACAGGACTGTCTGTAAGGGCCCAGCAGCCACCTGTGTGCAGTTGACCAGTACTGCTGGGCTTCTATTAAGATTGGCACTGGTATAGATCTCAGTTCGACAACCCAAATTTAAAAAAGGCACTAGTAATAGACAGAGTTAATTAACTGGGGCAGCACTGGCCAGTGGTTTTTTCACAGAACCCTTGCACTCAGTTTGTAGGTCCAGGACTGGTTTGCTTTGCTTAAATTGGCAAAACATAGCAGACAAACCTTTATTATGGCTGAGGACAAATCAAAGGCTTCCAACGAGAGGACATCCAAAAGTACTAAACAGAGGTGCTGGGGAACCCTCCAGATCCCAGCCAAAAAATAAAGTTTCCAGAGATGACGTTCTTCACAAAATAAAGAATAGAAATGCCAAGGGGGGGGGGGGGGCAGCTTGATCAAGCCTGTGAAGTGGCTAACAAGAAACTCTGTCAAGACACAAATGCTCCCGGGAAAACCAGTAGTGAGACAACAGGTAGCTTGAAGCATACAGAAAAAACAAAACACTTACAAAACAAGTCTGCGCTGTTTCAGACCCTTCAAAAGATGGGGTCCCCTGTTTACTGGGGCTAGCAAGCACTGTTCTACAGTTCTCTCTTCTGTAGACTGTGAGGGTGATGCAGATGATGAACAATTTTATGATGCCCCTGACCTGGATTTTGAGGGCTTTGAGCCCCAGGAGTCCCCTGACCCTCATCTTGGGGATCCCCCGGGTGACCAGGAGAATCTCTCCTCTGTTTACTTTTATACAAAATATGCTGGACACCCTGGACCTCCCTTCACAGGAGTCCAACCAGAATGTCAATGAAGTTTATAGGGAGATGAGAAGTCTTTCAACCCCAAAGACCCTGGTTGTCCCTATCTGTAATGCATTTAGAAAAAATGCTATGAAGCTGCTTCAACACCCCACTTCAGTACTGGGATTTGATAAGCGGCTTGAGAGCAAATATAAATTGTATAAAAATGGTACAGAGTTCCTGTCTGCACACCCTAGCCAAGAGTGTAGTGCAGCAGGCAGCTTGTGAGAAAGCTAGAGTCTCCTTGCCCCCCCCCCATCCCCCGGGAAAGGATTCCAAGAGAATTGACTTCATAACAAAGAAAATATGTCACAGATTCCCTGCTCCTCAGATTTTCTTTGTACATGGTGTTTACAGCCAAATGTTAGAAAGCCCTTTGGAAATCTGTCCTGGCGATTGCCTACAATGGATCAGATTCTGTGGTGCAGGAGCTGGTGGGTACTTCAAAAACTGCTCTGGAAGCTATATCCGAATTCCACATGGCAGATGACAACAGTGATGCAGCCTCTAGGGTGATGGCCCATACATTCAACGCTAAAAAGTGCAAAGTAATGCACATGGGAAACAAAAACCCAAGGGAAGAGTACACAATGCGGGGGTGAGATACTGACAACAGAAATGGAAAGGGACCTGGGGGTAGTCCTATCAGATGACCTAAAGGTGGGCCAGCAATGTGAGAAGGCAGTAAGGCTGACTGGAAGGATACTGGGATGCATAGAGAGAGGCATCGGCGGTAGAAAACGGGAAGTTGTTGGCCCTTTGTACAGACAGTTGCTAAGACTGCATCTGGAGTACTGTGTACAGTTCTGGAGACCCCATCTCCGCAAAGCAATAGGGTGGAGGCTGTCCAGAGGAGGGCAACCAAAATGGTGCAGGGTCTGTGCTAGAAGACATATGAAGAAAGGTTAAAGGAGCTTAGGATGTATAGCCTCGAGGAAAGGAGGGAGAGGGGGACATGATGGAAATTTTCAAATACCTCATGGGAATTAATGTCCAAGAGGGTAGCATCTTTCAGAAAAAGAGATGTGCAAGAAGGGGGCACAATTTGAAGATAGAGGGGTGATGGCTCAGAGGTAATGTGAGGAAGTATTTCTTCATAGAGAGGGTTGTAGATGAATAGAACGGCCTTCCTGAGGAGGTCGTAGAGACAAAAACAGTGGGGGAATTCAAAAATGCATGGGACAGACATAAGGCAATTCTAGTGGGGGGGTAGGAGGAAGTAGGCTGTTGGTTAACTAGGATCTGCAGCTTATCCGTTAGGTAGGGAAATGGGCAGACTAGGTGGGCCAAGCAGTCCTTATCAGCCATCAAATTCTATGTTTTATGTATGTTTCTATCTCTCCGGGACGCTTTGCCTAACTTAGAACGACCAGTTTAACCACAGACACTCAGAACATAGCCATGGATTTTCCCTGTGATCAAAATATGTTGTTTGATTACAGAACCACTGACTACATGAAAAAAGTAGATGAGTACAAGGCCTCCTGGTAGAGCCACTTGTCTAAACCTAAGCCCACCACCCCTCTGAGATCCCATCCCAGGGTGGTAGGGGCAGAAGTTTTGTTCCCATGTCTTACAGTCCCTATCCCCAGTCTGACTTTGGTCAGTACAGGGGCTCTTTCAGAGGCAGGGGCAGAAGGGGCCAAAGAGCAGCCACCTCTACCCAGCCATTTGCCTGTGTCTAAGTCCTGATGTGAGTGTCCAGGTCGCCTCCCCGCTTCCGGTTGGAGGAAGACACTCCCACTATCTTCAGCACTGGTCCCTCATCACGTTGGGCAAGTGGGTGCTGGAGATAGTGAAGAAGGGTTTGCCACTACAGTTCAGGCAGATGCCCGCCAGACCTCAAGCTTACCCAGGTGTCAAGACCTCTGTCCCCAACACAGATCCCGCTGTTAGAATCAGAGGTACAAAACCTTCTGGCTCTATGAGCAGTGGAGAGGGTCCCCACCCACGAGAAGGGCAAAGGCCTCTACTCCAGGTATTTTCTGACACAAGAGAAAATTGGGGAGTGGCGCCCTATCTTAGAGCTCAGATATTTAGACAAATATCTAGGAAAAAAAAAAACAATTCAAAATCGTCACACTATCACTGGTCATACAGTTCTTACAGCAGGGAGATTGGCTAACCTCCCTAGACTTAAAGGGTGCCTACTTCCACATACCTAGAAAGAGATCTCACAGGAAGTTTCTCAGGTTCAGACTTCCTTCGGGTCACTATCAGTTCGATGCAGTGCCCTTCGATCTGTCCTCTGCCCCAAGACTCTTTATCAAGTGTCTTGCAGTGATAGCAGCACATCTCAGGAGACCAGGAGTCGCTCTCTGCCCCTATCTAGACGAGTGGCTCATAGTAGCAAAGTCTCCTTGCCAGGTCAAGGAATTTCTTTGCCTCACAGAATGCACTCTGGAGTCTCTAGGTTTCCTGGTAAATCTAAAGAAATCTCACCTGGAACCCACTCAGCTGTTCACCTTCATGCTTTCCTCCCGCAGGAAAGAATTCAGAATTTTCTGTCAGTGGTAGATTCTTTCGTCTGGGGACAGCCAAGACCAGCCAGACATTTCCTCAAACTTCTGGGACATATAGCTTCTATGACTGTAGTAATTCCCAGTGGTCAGGTGCAGGATGCATCTCCTGCAAGCCTTCCTCTGAGCTCACTGGTCTCAAAGAAGCAACAAATTTTCAAAGTTGATACCTGTGTCGGAGCAGTTCCTCCAAAACCTGCTGTGGTGGAAGAACCCTGCGAATCTGCAGGCAGGGGTTCCTTTTCAAGCTCCTCTTCCCACAAGGGTGATTACCACGGTTTCCTCCCTTCTGGGCTGGGGAGCGCATCTGGACAGTGCCTCAGTAAGCAGTAACTGGACTCCTGAAGAGTCAGTTACACACATCTTTTGGAACTCGGAGCAGTCTTCCTAGCTCTCAACGCTTTTGCTAGTAGCATAGAAGGGCAGATGGTTCAAATCTGAATGGACAACACCACTGCAATGTTTTACATAAACAAGCATGGTGGTACCAGATCAGGAATACTCTGTTCTGAAGCTCTGGTCTCTAGCATTCTCCCTGGGAGTCGGCCTCTCGGCTATTCACCTCCTAGGCAAACTCAATACTCTGGTGGATGCTCTGAGCCGCATCAGTCAAGGCCAGAGCAAATGGACACTGAACAAGCAAGTACTAGCCACAGTGTTCAGGCGATGGGGCACACCCGACATGAATCTGTTTGCCTATCTCCTCAATTTTCAGCTTCCTCAGTACTGTTGCAGGCTCCCAGTCCCGGGAATACTTCTGTGGATGTCCTGGACTGGTCAGGGAGGTTTCTTTATGCATTTCCTCCCTTTCCCCTGATAATTCAGGGTTTTGCTGAAACTCAGCAGCCTGCATCGATGAGCCTAGTGGCTCCAGACTGGCCCATTCGAGCCTGGTACCCTCTCCTCCTCTGTGTCCTGGAGCAGGCTCATTTACCTGCCTCCAACTCGCGCTCCCTGCTGACCCTTCCTCAGACGGGAGTGCAGTACCCAGACATACTCTCCCTTCACCTCAAGGCCTGGTTCTTGAGGAGTTAGTTCCATCCTCTCAGTCTCACTCTGAACAGGTCCTTAAGATACTGAGGATGGCTAAAAAAACAAACACTAAGAAAACTTAAGCAGCCAACTGGAGAAGGTTTTCTTTTTGGTGCAAGAGTGAAAAGGTTGAATCCCTATCAGCTTCAGACCCTCAGCTGTTAGACTACCTGGTAACACTTAGAGGTGTCAGGCTTGAAACCTTCCTCCCTTAAACTACACCTGGCGGCAATTTCGGCCTGTCTTTTGGTGGAAAGAAAAATCTCTCTCCCCATGACATTTTTAAACAGTTTTCAAAGGCCTCTTGCATCTCCAGCCTCCAATCGGGGAGCCCGTTTCTCCTTGGAGCCTGAACCTTTGCATAGACGGGCTTATGAATCCACCCTTTAAGCCTATGTCCACGGCCCATATTAAGTTTGTAACTTGGAAGACTGTCTTCTTGGTAGCTGTTATGTCTGCCAGGAGGATTTCAGAGCTACAGGCCCTGTGCACTGAGCCTAATTACATCATCTCCCAACAAAGAAGTTGAGCTCAGGACAAATAGGAAATTTCTGCCAAAGGTGTTTTCAGAGTTTCACTTGAACCAGTCCATTACTCTCTTCTTTACTGGGCAGTCCACTCCTGATGAGCAGAAGCTCCACAGCTTGGATGTCCGAAGAGCCATCTTTCACTGCCTAAAGCATACTAGACAGTCCGGAGGCTGTTCCACTTAGTTGTTCTTCACCTGTGGGGATGTGGGCAGAGGAAGACCAGCTACTAAGGGAACTGTTTCTCATTGGTTGGTCTCTTGTATTAGATTCTGCTATGTGAAAGCTGGTCACCAACCTCCAGTGGGGCTCAGGGTCCACTCCACCAGGAGCACTGCAGCCTGGCTTGCAGTAGCAAGGGACATTCCCCTACTGGACGTCTGCAAAGCAGCTGCCTGGAAATGTGTGTACACCTTTGTGAAACGCTACAGTTTGGATTTGCAGACCATATCTGATGCCAAATTTGGCAGGGCGGTTCTGCAGAGCCTCTTTCCTAAGTAGGTTCCCACCTCCCCTTGGTACTGCTCGATAGTCTGCAAAAAAGTTAATAATGCTAAGGAACTCCTGGGGTAAGAAAAAAAATTACTCACCGCAGTAATCTTCTTTCTTCCAAGGGATCCTTTAGCATCAGTAAGCTCCCACCCTTTCTCACCGGTTCACCTCTCGGAGAAGGGCTCTTTAATTCACCTTTTACCACATTTGGAGTTTGTTATTGATGAGTTTTTCGCTCGTGTTGCTATTTCCGTTTCCACGTTTTGTGAGCATGGGCATGTTTTGAATCCTGTTGTTTCTTTTTCAGGGCAATTGCCCCTGTTTTTCCTCAGAAATTCTGAAGCCTTCAACAGCTCTCACTCGGCTCTCCCCCTTTCCTGACTTCTGATTTGGCTTGGTCCTAAGCTCATTTAAATAACTCTTAAAGGCAGTCCTCTGGGGCAGTTGCACCTAGCCAGCTAAGTGCAAAAAAGTTACTGATGCTAAAGGACCCCTTGGAAGGAAGAAAGAAGATTACGACGGTGAGTAATTTTTTCTTATGTGTGACACAGGGCTTGCGTTAACCCTTTATGGAGCTCCCCAAAAAGGATTTTTGAGTACTTTGAACCTAAAAAATAAAAACAGTGCTTCCGCTTTGACCCTGTGTGTTGAAAGGTTTGAACTTGTGTCATTAACCCAAAAAGGTGCTGGGTAATGTAGTGAAAAGGGCACTCCAGCAGTTTTGTGACCCCAGTATTGTCTGGACTAACTTGCAAAATTTGAAGCAGAGAGCCAAACTGACCCCCACTTTGTTAGTGCTAATGCAAGCCTTGATGTGTGTAAGATAATTGTTGCTTGTACAGTGCTCAGAGTTCTGGATGGGTGCCTAACAAATATATTTTCTTTGCCATATAATATGTTTATATGTACAGTTTCCAGCATTTCTTGTGGATGTAAGTGCATTCTAAAATCCTTTGTGTGCCAGAACTGCTCAGCTTCACAGTTTTTGCACCCAAATAACTCAAGAAGGCACAATTTCAACCATAAGAGATGGAGCTGTACTTCTGTATAGAATAAATGTGTATGGAGAAAAAGACCATTGAGAGGGTCTGAGGTTATAATTTTATATAATAGCACTTACCCTCCAGGCTTGTGGTATTACAACCTCACTGGGTCCAGTCGATGGTCTGTTTCTCCATACACCACACTTGACTATCATTTATTCTGTACATAAATGGTTTATTGTAGGCAGTGAGGAGTTACATTTTGGGAACACCGTTACCTGCACAATGCTTGAAGTGGCCTCTGCTATACTCAAAACAAGAGTCAAACTAATTAGTTAAATATTCTTAAAAGGAAGTTCAGAACCTTAGTCTTGAAGACACTGTGTGTAACTTGGACACAATGTCAGCAGAGGAGAGAGCTAGTAATGGCACAGGAGTGCGAATGAGGTTGCCACCTATTGGTCGGAAATGGAGTATGTGTGTGGAGGAGACTCCTGACTGACGTGTAGGTCGCCAGGAGATGGGCAGTAAAGAAAATAGATGTGGCAGCTGAAAGTGTGCAGTTTGGAGCAGAGGATGGGACCCAACACAAAGAGCAATAGTGGCAGCACAATCTGATAGCAGAAGTGCAGGATCTTAAACTACGGGGTTGAGAAAAAGAGCAAAAGTGGTCTGGTGTTGGACTAGTGCCACCTGTTGGTCTGAAAGAACAGCGGAGCTGTAAACACTCCGGGTACAGAAGCGCTGTTAGTGTTTCGGGACAGCAAACTATGCAGCCAACACATAGTTCCCGGAACGCGCCAGGGTAGCAGTATCAGTGGAAAACAAAGTATATGAGTAGAACAGCCGATCGGAACTGTGAAGTTTGTAATTAACAAAATGTTATATGTATCTTGCAAAGTTAATAAAAGTCATAATGTGTTAGAAGTTGGTACACACTATGGAAGTGAATGTCGGCAATGCAGCGTGCACGCGCATTTTGGCACTTACAGAGAGGGTTACAAAGAACGAGATGTAAAGCATAAATGACTAAGTGAAATAATTACTAGCAGTGATGACTGTGTTATAACAAGGAAAACAATAGCCACATAACAGTAGCATAGCACAAGCCATGTTACAAGCGCATTAATCCCCTCTGAGGGTGGCATCTAATGGGGAGTTAATGCATGGTTGGTCAGTTGTGGCACGAGGCTGGAGGCAGAGTGCGTACAACGGTCCCAACCATGCATTAACTCCCTATTAGATGCCACTTTCATTGGTGATTAATGCTTACATAAGGCATGACCAAGGGTTATGTTAATCACCTTCTAGGGGTGTACTGTGGCACGAGGTGTAGCCGAGTGCCGCATGCCCCTAGAGGGTGATTCACTGATCATTAACATAATCCCTGGGAGTGCCTTATTGCAATTATAATAAAAAATGTTTTTAAACAGTGTTAAACCTTGTTCAGCATATGGTTAAGCTCTACGTGTATGTTAATGAAATATACATAAGGTTGTTAGAATGTTTGCAGCCAATCAGAGAGCTCCATTTCTCAGTCCCTTTTTATAATGGTGGTTAATAGACACTTACCATACATTATACTATTCTTAACTAGCCAGTTCAGAGAACTGAGTGTTTTCACTTCTGTTTCTGTCTATGCCCTTTTAATCAGTTCCTGTTATAGGAGCTGCAATTTGATCTTTGGCACAGTTTCTTTAATATAAGAGCTATGTTTTTTCTATTGGGCTTTGTACTGCATCATTTTTTGGGAATCTTATTATTTCAAGTTCTCTCAAATTGGTATGTTGTAGAGACCTTGCAAACCATCAAAAAAATTGTGCAACTTGTTTCTAGCTCCTGGCAAGAGTAAACTGTCACAAGCTTTTTTTTTTTTTTTTTTTTTAAGTGTTTAGGTCCACAACACAGTTTTATACGTTTTCAATTCCTGTTATATTTTTTTGCCCCCAAAAAAACTCTCTTTAAAGGGTATACATTTTAGAAAGCAGCATGCGATCTCAGTCTGCCTCTGTCACCTAATAATGGTTAAAAAAACAAAACCAAAAAAATACTCGGGGTTATTCCCAGTGATGGTGGAAAGCATGCATCAAGAGTCCATCTCCTCGTGTACTGTAGTAAATGATCTAAAACGTGACAAGAAAAAAGATAAAACTGCACAGCCATCCGAAAGGCTTGGCAAAGATGGTTCAGATATCTGGGCGTCTGAAAGAGGGAACTCTGAATCCAGTGATGGCAAAAATAAAAATAAAAGCACCTTAGAGCAGGCACTAGAAATGGTGTCTGCAAAAAGAAATTGAAAGAAAATAACGTCACTATCTCTCCTCCAGCATGGAGAAAGGGGCAGGCATAATGGCACAGATGAAATTCCCTCATCGGAGGACATATCAAAAATTTGAATTTTTCTGGGCGATCCAGGCCATGGGAAATTTTTAAGATACTTGCAGACCTCTTTCAAAATCTTTTTGATACAAAGTACTGCATGGTGTGGTGCCTGACTACCTGAAAGAACTCTTAGCCTGATATGCTGCTGAGCGACCATTCTGTTTCACCAAGGGCATGTTCTTAGTGGTCCCTAGGGCATGTTTGATAACTTTCTGGGAGAGGGCTTTTCCTGTAGCTGCCCTGCTTTAATGGAACTCTCTGTCCATCAGCTGAGGAGTGCCATATCCATGGAGGGGTTTAAAAAAGGGCTGAAAACATATCTGTTTGCCCTAGCCTATAATTAGGATTTTTAGATGCGTCATTGTTTGTTTGTGTTTTGAATAAGTCTGTTTATTGTAATTATCGTGTAGGATAGTGTATGGTTACCCATACACAACAACGCTATTCTTATATAGCAAGGTGGTTATTATGACGTCAAGGACCTCGAGAGCAAAGCTCGAGAGGTCCCTCTGACTGCACGGTAACTACAAGGTTTAAGAATAGTGATGGGTATTTGGGCTACCATACACTATCCTGTATAGTGTATGGTCCCAAAAAACACAATCGCTTGCTACTTTTTCCTCTGTAGGCGGCCAGTCTCTGTCTGGGACCACATCTCTGGGCTATCCACCCACTGGCCAGCTCACACACCCGACTCAACTTCCTCCTGTCCTACGAGTTATGCTGATGGGGGCAGTTGCATTATGACGTAGCTACTAAAGCAAAACGACTTTTTGCAGTGCATGGCTTTCCATACACAACCGCATTCTGCCATACACTATATTTTAACCTATGTATTTAAAGGGACATTGTTAGCTTTTGCTGATTATTTTTTTTTATTTTTTAATTTTTGTAAGTATTGTAACCTTGTTCCCCATGCCATCTGTTGTATGCACACTGATGGCATGTCAGGCACCAGAATTACCAAAACATCTTTTTGTAATTTTATTTTTATTAAAATCATAATGTTGCCATCCCAACCTTAATTCAAGCAGACCATTGATTACTGTGCGCTTCCAACTCCGTATGGCGCCCAGTGAACTCGTTCATGAGTGAGTTTCTGTGAGCTGCACAAAGTAACAGTCTTTGTAAAATGATTTGTACGTTATGTGGAAATTTTGGCTTTGAAAAGTGAAGCCATGACACAGGGGATGCACATGCCCGGAGTCATGGCTTTACTTTTCAAAACCAAATTTCCACATAATATACCGATTTGTTTTAAAAAGATGGTTTCTTTGTGCAGCTCACAAACAAAAAATAGGACATTAATTTTCTGCAGCTATCTGATAACTGATGAAAAAACTGAACTTGCTCATGAATGAGTTCGCTGGGTGCCATATGCATTTGGGGGCACACTGGAGTAGCAGTCTGCGTGAATTAAGGTCAAGATGGCATTGTTATGATTTTAATAAATAAAAATATACAAAACTTATTTTTCTGTAACTACGGTGCCAGCTACGCCATCACCGTGCATACAGATGGCATGGGGCATCAGGTTACAGTACTTACAAAAATAGTCTGCAAAAGCTGACAGTGCCCCCCTTTAAATGCTGTTATTTACTGTAGCGCTCTTATTTATAATTGATTTGCGAAACGCTCCAAACCTTTTGGATGGAGCACTATAAATAAATGCTTTGCAGTAAACATATCTATACAATTAAAATAATTCTGTCTGAAGACCAGTTATTCTACGCTGCAACATTCTGGTTGTTTACAAGACATCTGGACAGGAAAGGGCTGATTGGAATGGGAGAATGATAAAGGTCACTTGCCAGGGGGTGGTGACCTTTAAGAGCAGCTTTCCTTTGGAAAAAAGTTACTTCCCCTTATCCAAACTCAGTGTCTATTCTCTCTTCAGTGGGAAATCTCTATTCTGCTTTTAGATAAATCACTGACATGTAGGATGTTTTCTGTAAAGGTAAAGCTTTCTTTACGCATACAGATTAGGCAGACCTTTTAAATGGAGAGTTACAAAGCCTTAAACTGCAAAGTATCGTAAATCACTAGGGAGTGATTCTGATATGTTCGAGGATTCTTTCCTTTAAGAATAGCCATAGTGGCCAACAGCTAATGAAAATCAGATGTGGCTAATGAAAAACACTGTTTTACTGTGCCCCTACCATATACTGCAATCAGCAGTATGTGGCTAAACCTTATTTACCCCTCACGCTTACCCAGATTAGTGCCCCTTTAAGTGTTTGTATTTGCAGTTACTCAGCCTCGCAGCAGTTACCATATAGAGAGTCAATAACATTGTTCTGTTCATTTTGTTTACCCCATCACCGGTGCTGCCCTTATGTGCACTGATGTCTTTCACCAGTGTCCGCTTCACTTCTTTGGCATTTTCTTCCCCATTCCTGGAAGTCATGACAGTGGTCTGCTTGGGTCCATCTGGTGTCTGGGAAGTGGAATGGCCACACCTGTCAGGGACCCGAGAACGTCTGTGTCATGCTGTGTATTCTGGCGCTTTCCTCCTTAATTTAGTCTCTTTCTCCCCACCACCACCACCACAGGATGCAATGGCAGGGTCATCATGGAGTGCATGAGGGGCGTGCAGCGCTTATGTTCAGACGTTGGTCAGTGTCCGTCCTTCTGCAAGGAGCACTAGCTGCACTGCAACCTTTGTAATGTGGTGGGGGCAGGCAAACCACCTTCTATACAGAGAACAAGGTTCGAGGAGGTTGGCTGCCTAAAAATTTAATTTGTAACTTTTGTAGGGTAGTCTGTGTGACTAATATAATATGCCTTGTATCTGCACTTACCTACTGTCTATGAGGTGAAGATACGAGTGACGTTCCACTTTGGGATTGCAGGTCTGCTGCATTATGTTTGTGTGGCTGTACGGAATTGCTTGGGGGACAGCATTATCAAGAATTTAGCTGTGACTAAGCAGGAAGAAGTTGCCCCCTCCTAGTTCAGTTTTTTTGAAATCCCAAGTGCCGAATCTGTGTGTCATCGTGGTCTGCACTGATTGCTTGCTGCACTGGCAGTATTTTAGCAATGACTAAACAGGCAAGTAACAGTTGTCTGAAATCCTAACTGCTGAATCTCAGTGGATGCAGAAGATGAAAAGTGCATTAAAAATGTTTTTCTGCAGACTGTAATCTACTTTTTCAGTTGAAAATCATGGTCTTCCCAGAGATTTTAACAAAGGATGAGGTCAGTTCTTGAGTCCTTCCGTGACTTTCCTGGAGGAAGGGCTGAGTTAGAAGGAAGGCACATTGCCAACTTTATACTCCCAGTATCCCACAATCTAAAGGCTAAAAACAGCAGATTGTCACGGAACCAGAGTCTGTGAAACACAGAACTTAATTCAGTTTGTTTATATAAAAAAAAAAGGCAGTTTTTTTATTTTTTGGCAGAATTGCTTATTAATAGGCATGCCAAGTTCTTCAGGCTCTATAGAAGAAACCACTTTTATGTTGGCGAAGCCAAATGTTTGGCAAAGTCTGAAATGTTTCTGTGAAGGAAACTTAAAGCATCACTAAAAACTGTAAATGCTTAGGCAGAGTAAGCTACATATTGGTGCATGTCCGTCAGCAACCCTCTTTACAATTTCCTTCAAAACCCAAGTTCTACAACAGTAACTTAGAACAGCTACTCCAGCTCTTGCATCATCTTCACCTGTGGAATGGTGCCCCATAACTTAATGATTTTAAATGAAAAGGTTCTCTGTGCCGATCTCACGCTGGCGGCCTTCAGGGGTCAGAATTAAGTTTTGCAGCCACTAGCCTATAGGGCTGGTCACTGGGAAGATCCACTAGCCCCACTGACTTTTTTCCCAGTGGGCCAGCTGGTGTACCTAGTATTGCTGTCTCCACAACAAGCCCCCAGGGCTAGCTAAAGGAAGATCTTATGAGCCTGATAGAAAATATACCACTGTTTGCCTAGTGGGCCGGTGCCAGTTTTCAACCCCCTGGCCTTTCCTAGCAGGTCTTTAGATCTTACTTCGAAGAAGGCTCTTGCTGCAGGCCACAATGGTAGGACTATGCCACCAGGCACTAGGACCACATGGAAAACTTCTAGCTAGCATTCTACCACGAGGGACCCCCCCCCCCGCCTGCGTCAGTCATCTGACGTCCGTACAGGATATATAGGGGGGCAGTCCCCCACAACTACCTCTGTTTTCCTGCAGTCGACCTGTGCACGTCAGACCTACGTGAACGTCACAGCTGCAGTCGACTGCCATTTCCCATGTCAACTGTGCTTTATTTTCTATTCGTCTTTAGTTTAACATCAAATTTTTGGGGTCTTTTTCAGACGAGTCTGTCTTCTGTACCAGTTTCATCTTCCAACCGCTTCACGAAGTGTACCTGTGGCAAACAAACATTCCTGAAAAGGATGGTCACTCTTCATGCCTGATCTGCCTAGGTCCTAGCCATGACACCAAAGCCTGCCAGTTCTGCCAGAAATTCAGCCAGGCCACTGGGAGAAATCTATTTGAAAACGCTGGAGAACCATCTTCTAAAACTGAATGGAAAAAGAGCTGCAGGCCAGGAGCTCTTCGGCCTCACCGGCGCAGTCCTCTGGCACCTCCTCTTCCTCCCACAGGGAGAAATCGTGGAAAGCACAAACAGAATTTGACAGCAGATAAGGACCGCTTGGCCCACCCAGTCTGCCCGTCTCCCTACCTGATGGATAAGTTGCAGATCCTAGTTAACCAGCAGCCTACTTCTTCCTACCCCCAACCCCTAGAATTGCCTTATGACTGTCCCATGCATGCTTGAATTCCACCACTGTTTTTGACTCCACAACCTCCTCTGGAAGGCCGCTCCATACATCCACAACCCTCTCTGTAAAAATACTTCCTTAAATTACCTCTGAGCCGCCTCTTCTATCTTCAAATTGTGCCCCTTGTTCTTGCACACCTCTTTTTGAAAGATGCTACCCTCTTGGACTTTGTTGATTCCTTGAGGTACTTGAAGTTTCAATCATGTCTCCCCCCCCCTCCTTTCCTCGAGGCTACATATTAAGCTCCTTAAGTCTCTCTTCATATGTCTTCCGGTGCAGACCCTGCACCATTTTAGTTGCCCTCTGGACAGCTTCCATCCTGTGTGTGTGTTTGCGGAGATTGGGTCTCCAGAACTGCACGCAGTACTCCAGATGGGGTCTCACCAGCTGTCTGTACAGAGGGATAATAACTTCTTGTTTTCTACCACCAGGAGAAACACTGAGAATTGGCCCGGTCACTACCACGACAAAACTTTCCTCCCGTGGGGGGTCTGCACCTTCAACACCACCAGCCATTTCTTCCTCTAGGCTCACGGTGGCTCCTCTGCCAGCCCTCATCTCTATTGTGGGCAGCAACTCTTCGGGGCAGAGGATGTCCTCTCCTGCCCCCCAGCCCCTGATGCTCAGGCTCATCTTCTCTACGGGCTCTCAGCCAGGTGGCTTGGGTGGCGGCTCTGCCTTTGTCTGCTCCCACCTCTGAGACTGATGCCAGTTCTTGTAGGCAGTGCCCACAGCAGTCCGCTGTCATCTCCTCCCTGGTGTCGTCTTTGCCCAGGGGATCCCTGTGTCCTCAGGCGCTGGCTTCCCCTGTGGACCCAGCGTCGACGGCCCCTTCGCCTGGGTGCTCTAAACTGTCACCTACAAGGCCATCACTGGACCTACCCAACCAGGTTACCTGGTGCCAGCTCTGCAGCCGTCGTTCCCTAACCCGGTGCTGGGGTTACCCTTCTTGCCTGTGTACAGTATTGCTCCACAGGTGGATTACAACACCTTTTTCTTGGTGTGGTGGGCTTTCATGCAGAGATAGATCCTTGCCCATCGGAGTCCACCTCCGACTTCTCCCTCCACCCCCCCCCCCAGTAGCCCGGGATCCATAACCCAGGGACATGGGCAGGGTTGGACTTGCTGACCCCCATACATTGGGATTCTCCAGAACCAAGCCTGATGTTGGTACAGGCCTTGGGCAGGATGAGCACTGGCCTCTAATGCCAGTACCAGACAGCAAATTCTCTGAGGATGGCTCTGAATCCTTGGGGTCTTGTTCCCCAAGGGAGTCTTTGAGTGGTGAGGATATGCCCAAGTCCCCACTTGATCTGTCCTTCATGGACATAATGCACCACATTCAGTCAATTATGGGTTGGGAGATGTGAGGAGCAAGACCCAGAAAGACGCAGCCTAGTCCTTTTTCTTCGACAAAAGGATGCCTTGCCTGTAGTGGTGCCACCCTTGATGGAGTCGTATGAGGGTGTCACCAAAGCAGCTTGGGCTTACTCCTCCACTATTCCTCTCTTCCACAATAAGGTGTATCTGCTTTATCATGTGCTGGCTGGCAAGTCCTTTCTGTGGAGTCATCCTAAGGCGATTCTGTGGTCATTAACACAGCCCATGACCACTCCAAGAAGCCCAAGCACCTTAGTGCTCTTCTCCCCCCACCCAGACCGTGAATCCCAGCAGCTGGACCAGATCAGCAAACAGGTCCTCGCTTCGGCTACTCAGGCCATCAGTTATTTGATCCATATGGTACAATAGCAAAATGCCATGTGGTACCAGGCCAGGGACCTTGTCCAGACTCTGCCTGAACATCCCAACTAAAACTCAGCTTGCCCAACTCATGAAATCTGGCTCGTATGTTGGCAGCCATGTGCTCTGGGCATCTTACAATGCCGTAGACGTCTCTGAAAGAGGGGCTGCAGCTGGCGTTTGCCTTCGGCGCTATTCCTGGCTCCGGGTTTCTGGTTTTGTCCCAGATGTTCAGGCCAGCATTTTGGATGCTCCCTTCAGGGGCTCAGTCTCTTTTGGGTTAATGTCCAAGACCTTATCTCTAATTTGCAGGAGTCTGGCAAAGACCTCAGATTGGTCCTTTCGCTCTAACATACCCAGCCTAGAGCAAAGCAGTGCCAGCCCTTTCATCGGTCCTCCCCACAAGTCTGCTTAAGGCCAACCTCCTAAGGGCCAGCACTACCCGATTTCCTGCCCCCGGGGTCCTGCGGTTCCCCTGCCTGCTCCCGCCACCACCTCCTGGCTCCTTTATCGACACCCCCTTCCCAACTGAGGGTCCAAGGGAGGTGGTCAGGGGTCTGTTCTCTCTTCACTTGGAGTATCAAGCAGTAACCACAAATAATTGGGTGCCCCAGCTCGGGGTCACACTCGAGCTGGTGAAGTGGCCACCTGAGACCCCTGCCACCCACTCTCCCTACCCTCTCACATATCTGCCTCTGGTTTCGGAGGAAATTAAGGTGCTTCTGCAAAAAAGAGCCATAGAGCCCATACCTGGGGGCCTTCGTCGCATCTTAGACTTAAGCACTCAGGATCTCTACATAGAGTACAAACACTTCAGGATGGTAATCCTCCAGGGATTGCTACACCAGGGAGACTGACTCTGCTCTCTGGATATGCAGGATGCTTACGTGCACGTCCAGGTTTTTCCAGCTCACCGCCATTTCCTCCGCTTCTATTTTCAGGGTGTCCACTTCCAATTCAGGGCCCCTCCCCTTTGGCCTTTCCTCAGCCCCCCAGGTATTTACTGAATGCCTGGATGTAGTGGCAGAGGCAAGGCTTCCATGTCTTTCCCTACCTAGACGACTGGTTGCTAGCAGCCCCTACTAGGGAGTGCTTGGTTCAGACCCTAGAATGCACTTATGTTTGTTCCAGGATCTGGGAGTCGCAGTGAATCTCCCGAAGTACTCTCTGCCCTTGCCAGCACCTCCATTGCATAGGGGCAGTTCTGGATACCTGCCAGGGCAATGCCTTTCTGCCAGAGGACAGGGTGGCTTGTTTGGGCTGGCCAGACTAGTTTCCACGAGCCGTCTGGTTCCTGCCAGAGTCTTTCTGCACCTCCTGGGTCATATGGTAACGTCATTTGCCACAGTGTTGGACCCTACTGGTCTAATGGAATCAACACACTGACCTCGAACAGTTTGTCCTACTCTCTGTCCCAGTCTGGTGGGTTCTGGCCTGTTGGTTGGACTCCGCCAATCTGTTCGGGGGGGGGGGGTCCTTTTCCGGATCTCGACTCCCTGGCAAGTTCTGACCATCGATGTCTCCTGCATGGGATGGGTGCCCATTTGGCAGACCATCAGACTCTGGTTACCTAGTTGGACATAGAGCAACCTCTTCATATCAATGTCCTGGAGATGTGGGCAGCTCTATATACCCTGCAGGCCTTCCAGTCCTATCTCCTTCTGGGCTCTCTGCTGGTTCAGACAGACAACACGTGTGTCATCTACTACATCAACAAGCAGGAGGGAACGCCCTCTTACCCCCTGTGTCGGGAGGTGATGACAGTCTGGTATTGGGCCATCGAGCACAATCTGGAGCTCTCGGCCGTTCATGTTACTTGCGTCCAGAACGTGTTGGCCAACAGTCTCGGCTGCTCCAGCTTTTGGGCTCACAAGTGGGAACTTCTCACCTCAGTGGTCAAAGATCTCTTCGACAGGTGGGGTCGCCCAGAGTTGGACCTCCTTGCATCCCCACTCAACGCAATACTGGCGCTTTTTTGCTCGCTCGATCCTGGGCCTGGAGTTTTCAGGTGAGGTGCATTGTCCCTCTCTTGGAAGGGGAGGTTTCTGTACACATTCCCTCCCGTTACCCTCTCTGAGGGTTCTGCTCAAGCTTCAGTTGGAGGGAGCGGAGTTGATCCTCATAGCTCCCTTCTGTCTGTGCCAAAGTTGGTTTCCTTTGCTGCAGCAGTTGGCTGTGGCACCTCCAGTGCCTGCCTCTCTATGCAAAGACTTGTTCTCCCAGGACCAAGGCAGTCTGGTCCATCTGGATCTCAAGTCCTTGCCATCTACATGTGTGGCTCCTGAGGCCTAGCTATTTCCCACTTTGGGATTTCCTCCCTGGTCGCTGATGTCCTGATGACAGCCAGGAAGCCCTTCACTGGGGCCACTTGTGCTATAAAATGGAAGCGCTTTTCCATTTGGGCTGCTGCTCACCTTTTGGGTCAGTTCACCTGCCCATTTAGTCAGGTGTTGGAATACCTCCTTTCCTTTTTGGATTCAAGCCTGGGGTACTAGTCTCTTAAGAGACACCTTTCCTCCACCCCTGTGTATCATGCACCTGTTGAGGAGAAAGCTGTTTCCCAAGTTGAGGTATTCCTACGGGGCATTCTGCATCTGAAACCACCAATTTGGACCTAGCCCCCCTGACTTCAATTTTGTTGGAGAAACTCACTTACCTCCCTGTGAACCAGTTGACAGTCATGCTTTCTGCCATGGAAAGTGCTCTTTATTTATTTATTGATTGAATTTTGATGACCAGTAGGCCTACTGGGCCCGGGAGGTCCTTTTCAGGGGCGACTCCAGGTGAATCAACAACACACACAGGTAACGGATCAGCACAGTCATGTGATTGTAAAGTATAACAGTAAGAAATACATAGGTATACAGGCGGCAGGTAGTGTACAACATGCAGGCAGTAAGGACATAGAGGTTACACATAATGAGACGTTATTCATCCCAGGTTAGTGAATTAGGTTGAAGTGCTCTAGTGAGCGAGCAGAGCTAAAGACCTGGGGTTAGCTTCGTTGTGGGCATATTGGAAGGGGGATGAGAGGGACAAAATGCACCCCGTCTTAGGGGGAGGTCCGTTATGCTTCCAGTAGGCTATGCAAGGTCGGGTCTGATGAGCTACCCGGATGGCTGTACGTGGTCAAGTCCTGTAACAAAGACATGTGCTCCTGATGAGCAAGTGATCCTTGAGCTTTGTCCGGAAGCTGGTGACGGACCCAGCCTCCCGTACCTCCAAGTAGTTGCTGTTACTTCTGCTCGAAGGATTTCCAAGCTCCAGGCTTTGATGTGTAAAGAGCCTTATTTGTTTGTTTTTTTTTTTGTTTAACCAGGAGTAGCACACTAGGCTGAAAGCTTTTTTACAGGTGCGACCTGGGAGCACAGAGAAGTTAAGTTGCAGCTCAGAGCCTTAAACCACTGCGCTATACTACCTCTCCCATCTCCCAAAGACAAGATGTCTTCGCATACCAGTCCTATGTTTTTGCCTAAGGTGGTGTCTGAGTTTACTTTGAATCAATCCATCCACCTTCCAGTTTATTTTCCTGAGTATTCCAGTCGGGGGAGGCCTTGCTCTATGCTTTGGATGTTCACAGAATGTTGCAGTTATTAGATGAACTGCACCAAGGCTGTGAGGAAAACTTATCAGTTGTTTTGTTTGCCCCCAAGAGAGAGGGCACTCATGTTTCCAAACAGTGTTTGTCTAAGTGGTTAGTTAATTGCGTTGACGAAGCCCCTTCCGGGGTAGTCAGGCGCCATTCCACCAGGGATATGGCTGCCTCCACAGCTTGCTTCAGAAATGTCTACTGCTGACATCTGTGCAGCTGCCACCTGAAGTTCTGTCCACACTTTCACCAAGCATTACAGTGTAGACATCTCTTCTAGGTGTAGATCCAACTTCGGCCTGGCAGTTCTTCTGGGCCTTCTGTCATGAGCTATTGACTGCTGACTTGTCGTCCTCCCGATGGTGGTGTCCTGGTGATGACTGATACTGCTTGGAACTCAGTCCTACTGGTGTGGCCTGCTGCAAGAGACTGTACATTTACGCAAGAACTTACCGTAACAGTAGATCTTCAAGAGGGCTCTGAGCTGCAAACCTGGAGACCTGGGTTTGAATCTGCTGCATGTAACTTTTGTTGTCACATGCACCTTGGTGCAAGTACCGCAAAAAGTTAATTTCTATCCCTGGTTGTAAGTGTTGGCCATTTCTTGTCTGAACGCTTTCTATCTCTTGCTACAGTTGTGCGATGTTATCAGGTTTGGTTAAGTTGAATAAGGGAGTGTCCTTCCTTTCTCAGTACAGCAAGAAGTCTGTTTTTTTTTTCCTCATAGATTGTCTTTTTGTTGTTTCCTTCCGTTACTCTTTTCAACCTCTGTCAGTATCTGCACTTGAGAGCTAGAAGCACATAGTGCACAGGATGCAAGCACTCCCGTGGGCCATGGGGCAAGGACAACTTCTGTGCATTTCCTGCACAGTGATTTCCTCTGGAAAGTGCGCATTTCCTGGTTGTGGAGTTTGGTTTCTGTAAATGCAGGAGAGCGTGGACAGGGATCAGCTGATAGATTTTCTAGCACCAAATTCACAGCAATTATCAGCAGCTCTCTGTTACCCAAAATTACCCAAATGTGAAGTTCAGGACTTTCTGTGGTGTATTTTTGTTTTCATTGGCTGTACTGTGTAATAGAGTTAAACTAATCTATAGGCAGGCACACTGTAATATAGACATTACAAGACATTACAAAACATTACAAAAAGAGTGAATACATCATTGTTACAGTTAGGATTTAATGTGCCCGTATACATTGGTATAACACAAGGGGGTTTGGAAAGTATTTGTAACTGAATTCCCAGCGGCTGAGTTACAAAACGAGCACTTCTGCAATGAGCTGGGATTAGACATGCATAATAGTATGGAATTGTGCACCCTACAATATAGGTAAATATCCCCCACCCCAGTACAGGAAATTGGCATAATTGAGAATGCAGTACCCTGTGGATGCTAATTAACCAGGCAACTTATTACTGAAGACCCTTTCATTATAACGGATGCTTTCTCCTCTAACTTTGTGTTCACTTTGCTTTTTCTGCCATGAAGCCACAATCCTTTGCTTATCATCACATCACAGCTTCCTGCCATGGACATGATTCTGATGTCGCAAGCAGAGCAGTGGATTTCGGGGCAGGAAAAGCAGCAGGAACAGTCGGTTTGAGGATCATTGAACGTGGTTGTATATGAATGTCTTTAGTATTAAATAATGAAATGTTATCAGTTAAGCTTTTTGTAGAATATTGTGAAACTTGAATCCTCCAGCTGTAATTGTTTTGCCACAAAATAACAGAATCTGGGCACCTTGCAAAGGCATGTTATCATACTTTGGGCCCCGCTATTTAAACGTTCGCACTGGTGCCAATGTGTGTTGTGCTGGTGCTGCCTGGGTTTGTGGCTTGCACTCTAGGAAGGGCCATATTCAGAGGCCTTGTTAGCGTGCCGTAAACCTGGCCACACCCAGGCACTAAAATGCCACTTTTATTTATTTAGTTTTTGTTGACCGGGTAAGTGCACTAGACAAATTCTGGCTATTTTCAGGCGACCGAAGGAGGATACAGATGAATGCCAACTGATTTTTTGAACTAGATTAATCTGATTGGTGGTATTATTAGTGAATGGGGAAATTTGGCTAGGCACCGGGGAAATTCCCCTATTCTTTTCGAGAAGTGCCATGGGATCTTTAACATCCACCAGAACAAGCAGATGGGACCTCTGTTTAACATCTCATCTGAAAGACCGCCTCTCAGGAGTGCAGCACCCCCCTCATGCTGCACTCAGTATTGGGATATTAACCCAAGTGCCTGGTGTGGGGCTAGAACCCACAGCCTTCTGATCTCCCGGCCTCAGAGGCGGGTGTGCTACCTGCTGAGCCACTGACAGACTTTATCTGTGAAAATGAGGGGGTCCCCTTTTCAAAGGCTTTCAACAGGAGTAAACAGCCCTCAAAATAGTGCTGTTTACCACCGCTGATGGCCACTACTTAAATGGGCGCTAAGCCCACGCCCCCACTCCACTGAAAGTAGGACAGCTGCACTGCAACTGCCTGCCCCTGATCACCTCTCATAGCATCAGACATGCAGTCCCTGGTGGGTCTAGTGGCACCCCCACGCCATGTACAGCAATACATAACTCCCTAGTGTCCTGTGGTCTCCCCAAATGCTTGCTGCCATAAAAGCATTGGTAGTCCAGTGTCCCTCCAACCACTTGCACTATACGGCTCATCCCTCAGACCCCCCTTTTTTTTTTTTTTTTTAAACCAGGGTGTCAGATGATGTACAGGGAATTCTGGTATGGTCACTGGCACAGCCCTCCTCTTACCTCTTCAGCCAGCCTCCATATGGGGAAATCATGGAGGACAGAGTTTGGGAGGGTTTGAAGACACTTAGGGTGGACTAGGCGCCAGACCCAGATGGCATCCACCCCAAGGCACTGAAGGAGCTGACAGAGGTCCTTGTGGACCTTTGGCAGACCTATTTAATGCCTCACTACACTCGGGTGTGTACCTCAGGACTGGAGGATGGCTCATGTGGTGCCCCTCCACAAGAATGGCCCCAAGGATGAACCGGGGAACTACAGACCAGTGAGCCTCACATCCATTGTGGGTAAGCTGATGGAGACGCTGGTGGCCCTCGTAGAGGCCAAAGGACTACTGGACAGCAGACAGCAGCATGGCTTCTTATGTGGCAGATCCTGCCAAACCAGCCTGGTGGAGTTCTATGACTGGGTGACTAGGCAACTGGACAAGGGCTATGCAGTGGATGTCCTGTATCTGGACTTCAGTAAGGCATTCGACTCTGTGCCGCATGGAAGGCTGGGAAGTAAGTTAGAAGGCACAGGGGTGGGTGCAAAGCTGGTGAGATGGGTAGGGAACTGGCTTCAGGGAAGGCAACAGAGGGTGGTGGTGGGTGGGGAGCTCACACCCAAGGGTAATGATGATCGGTGTTGGGACCAGTATTGTTTGGGATATTCATTGCAGACATATCATTGGACATCAAGAGCAAGATCAGTCTGTCTGCTGATGATACCAAGGTAGGAGCGGTGGTGGATGCCCTAGGGGGATGGCAGGGGTTGCAGGATGATCTGGCAAAGCTTGAAACCTGGTCAGACACCTGGCAACTGGGGTTTAATGCTTGTTGCTGCATTTTGGAATGACTAACCCAAGGAGGAGTTGCCAGCTGGGGGGAGTGCAGCTAGCCCAGACAGAGAAGGATCTAGGGGTGCTCATTACAGGGTCAGTGAAAAACTTGGCACAATTTAGGAAGGCAGCTGCAAAGGCCAACAAAATGCTGGGTTGCATTGCAAGAGGTATATCCTTGAGGAGGGAGGAGGTGATTCTGCCACTGTATAGGTCATTAGTTAGACCACACCTGGAGTACTGCATGCAGTACTGGTTCCCGTATCTGGAGGGGGTGCAGCGGAGGGTGACAAAGATGATCAGAGGGCTGGGGGACTTATACGAGAGGAGGCTGAGGGAGTTGAACATGTACTCGCTGGAGGAGAGGAGGGACAGGTAAGTACATGAAAGGAATAAACAAGGCTGGTACAGAGGGGCTGTTCAAAGTAAAGGAAGGGGAGGGACACCGGGGCCATGATGAGACTGGAGGGAGGAAGGTTTAGGAGGGAGATGAGGAGACGCTTTTTTATTTATTATTTTTATTTTTTTTTACGGAGAGGGTGGTAGCTGGGTGGAATGCGTTACTTGCAGAAGTGGTATCCAGTAGAACAGTGGACTGCTTCAAAAGGGGATGGGACAGGACAAGGGGGAAGGTCAATGGAGGGGAAGGGTGGAAGAGAGGGGCAGCTGCAGAATAAGGGATGCTATCTGTACATTCGAGCAGACTTGATAGACCTCTAGGCCTTTATCTGCTGGCAAATTTCGTATGTGTGTATGAGCTGTGAGCAGCACATGTACAGTCTGCATCTGCTTTTGAGCTGCTCTTCTTCTCTTGGACAGCATTGTTCCTCGTGGTTTAACATCTGCTAGACTTATTTCTGAATTGCAGCTCTGGTGACAGAGTCTCCTGTTCTTGTTTTCACAAGGATAGGGTTGCTTTGCATACCAGTCCTAGTTTTCTGCTGAAGGTTGTTTCTGAGCAAACTTTGAATCGGACTTTTGACCTTCAGGCTTACTTTTCGACTCCCACTCGTAGTGGGGAGTGTTGCCTGGACACACTTGATGTCTAGATGCTGCGTTGGTACCTGATCATACTAAGGTTATAGAAAATCCTCATTTGTGACTTTCACCCCTAGGATGGGGGGGGCTCACCTTTTTCTAAGCAGGGCTTTTCCAAATGGTTGGGCTGCTGCATTCATTTCTGTTACCAGACGTGGAATGGCTGCTTCTGTGGCTTCTTTTCATAGCCTGTCTGCAGCTGACATCTAAGCAGCACTTGGAGTACTGTTCATACTTTAACTAAACATTACGGTCTGCACTTCACCTCGGAGATGTGCTTGATTTGGCCTTACTGTCCTGCAAGGCCTCCTTATTCAGGGTATTTAGATCCTCCTTCCTTCCTCCCTCAGTGCTTTGGTACTGTTTAGAAATTGTTCTGTGATGTGGCTTTGTGGAGGGAGATATCCTCAAAGAAGATGGCATAGTTACTTACTGTAACGGAATCGGCCACAGGTCTTTCTTCCTTCTTCCCCCTTTTTCGCGTGGCGGGTGATTATTCTGTCTGCTCTCGCAAGCTGGTGCTCCTCTTATGCACAATTTTGGCATTATATTACTCAGGTTTCCATTGGATTACTCTGGTTTCCATATCCTCTCCTGTGTACCTTGGTTGCTTTGGTACTTGCCAGTCCATTGATCTTTAAAGTTCATCTCCGGTGGGGAAACTGAGGCATAATGTGGCCCCCCCTTAGCCAAGCCGGCAACCCGGGTTTGGGGTCGGGGTGGGAGAAATTGAGTGTCGAGGACAGCTCTCCTCTCCCGGGAACACGTGCCTGACTGTCCTGCGAGCTGGAGGCATAGCAGGCACGGAGGTACAGAGGGGTTGGGAAGTGGCAGACGCTAAGGAGATGCCTTGACGCCGGGCATAGCCATTCCCCAAGAACATCTGAAAAAACACCCACGGCACTCCCGGGTAGATGGAGTGCCAGGCCCTGATCCTCAACACCCCTCCCTACCTGCCCCGGTGACCAGCATCCTGACAAGACTCGGGAATTCAGTGTGCTTGCCCTCCCACCTCGTCCCTGCCTGGGGGGTATGCCAAGGTTATGTGGAGGACAGATCACCACGGGATAAAGGTAGGAGATGGGGACTAGAATGGCCATAGGCATCTCCCGAAGGGAGTGGAGTGCCATGGGAGGGGAGCACTATAAATGGAAAGTGGGGGGAGGGGGAGTGGCCACCCATGTTATATAGGTAACAATGCACATAGATGTTGGCGGCCCCAGCTCCCTGTTTCCGGTTTGTCTTGGTGCCGATGGCTTATAGTTACATCCGTGATATGGCTCACTGGAGGAGATTCTTTTGCAGTCTTTGGGTCTGAAACTTTCAACCTTGAAAGTATACCTGAAAGCTGTATCTGTCTAAACATCAGCAGGCAAAGATGGGACCGTGGCCTTACAACCTGTTCTTGGATTTTTTTCTTTTTTTTTTTTAGGGCCTTGTCCATCTGTATAGAAACACAGAATTGCTGGCAGATATGGACAGCTTGGTCCACCTAGTCTGACCATTTTTCCCTGCCCATAGTATAACCACAGAACCTACTTGATTTCCAGCCCATTCAGCACCCCACACACACACTTTCCCTAAGATTCCTTTTGTGCCTAGCCCCTGCATTCTTGAACCCCACCACTGTCCCGTCCCCCACCACCACCTCTGCAGGAAGACTGTTCCAAGGATCAGCCCCACTTTCTGTGAAGTAGTTCCTTAGATCTCTCCTGAATCTACCCCCTTCCTGCTTCTTATTGTGCCCCCTTGTCCTTGAGCACCTTTTTTCCGGAAAGTTACTTCAAACACCATGAAGTCTTGCTATATTATAACAATAGCAGTCAGCCACTGCAGCTGAACTGCCCCGGAGAGGAAGGAGTTAACTCCAGAAGATCTGGAGTTCTACAGCGCGAGGGCGCTGTGCCCAAAGCTCTGTCTGGCAGTTTCAAATGAAACTGTCAGATTCTTTACTCCGCTTCACTGAACAGTCGCTCCGGAGATCAGCTCCTTCAGCTCGGTTCAAGCGAGTATTTTTCGGTTCATTTGAACCGGCACAAGTTATTATTTTTACCGCATTTCGGTTTTAAAGCTCTATCTGGTAACCGTAAGTACTAAAACTTAAGTCTGTGTGGAAAATTAATTATCGGTTCGGTTTTGAACCGATCGGTTAATTTTTCTGCATTTTAAAAGAGTGTACAGTGGGTTTTAGAGTGCGGTTCCCGGTTCTTATCGGTTCTAAAAAAACCGGAATTATAACGTTTTTTCAAATACCCGTGACACGGTTAGGAACCGATAAGGGTGTCTTGCCTGGCACTGCCATCAAAAGGGCAAGTTTTGGTTAGGCTGGCATTATGTCTGAGAAACCCAAAAGAAAAACCGGGCCCACTGGGTTTCAACACTGTGATGTCTGTGGGGACGCCTTTGCCAAGGCTGACCCACACACCACTTGTGTTTATTGTCTGGGGGCTGACCACCTCCTGTCAGACTGCCAGGTGTGTAAAAATTTCCCTGCAGCCACCCTGGAGAAGAGATTGGGCCGGCTCAGGGAACGAGAGGCCAAAAAGTCCGCTGACCCGGATGGCCAGCCCGGTCCAGTACCCTCTGACCAGGGCGAGACTTCCTCGGGCCAAAGGAAGGCTGGTTCAGAGGAACCAGTCCCAAGTAAAAAGACAAGGAAATCAGTAGGTCTGGAGTCCAAAATTGTGTCTCCAACTGCTGCAGAGATGGCTAAAGCCATTCAGATTGTCCAGTCACTGTCTCAGGGATCTGTAGAACCACCAACAGCTGGTAAAAGGTTGGTTCGTCTCAGTCCCAGTGGTTCAGGATTTTGAAGTTGAGGATTTTTATGAACCACAGGAGGGGAGGAGGAATTTGATCAATATATGTGTGGCTGGGGGTCTGGACGTGCCCATTGAACCGACATCTCTCCGACAGACCTTTAGAATCTCCTCCTATTCTGTCTGAGTCCCTTCTTTCTTTATTTTTACAAAAGGTTGCAGAAACCCTCCAGCTTCCTTTAGAGGAGGCTGTGGATGAGCAAGAGGAGCCTGATTATGTGGAAATGATGGATATTCCAGAGTCTAGGAGGTTGTCTATTCCTTTGCATAAGTCATTTAGGAAGCAAACAACAAAGATTTTAAAAATCCTCATTCTGTCCCTCCTGTAGATAAAAAAAAAAAAAAAAAAAAAAAAAAAAAATGGACAGAAGGTATACTTTGTCAGGCTCGGATACAGACTTCCTTACTGAGCAGTGTAGTCATGTAGGTGTGGTACAAGCTGCAGCCTGTGACAAGGCTAATATTCCTCTGGCCTCACATCCTCCTGATAAGGATTCCAGGAAGATTGATGCCATGGCGAAGAAACAGTATATGGCAGCTTCTTTGGGACTCAGGCAGGCAAATTATATGGCTTATGTAGCTAGATTTCAAAAATCTAGGTGGGACACAGTATTGCAGTTAGCCAAGCAGGCCCATGGCCAGCTGGCTAGTGAGTTGGAACAGGTGGCTGCTGATGGCATTGAAGCCTCTAAAGTTCAATTTCATACTGCTGTTGGTGTTAATGATGTTTCTTCTAGGGTCATGGCCACTTCTGTAGCTTCCCGTAGGCTGGCATGGCTCAGATGCACTAATCTGTCCCAAGATACCCAGTCAAAGGCTATGGATTTTCCTGTAGTGGGAAATTCTCTTTTTGGGGAGCAAACGGAAAACTATATGAAAAAGATGGATGAATACAGAACTACCTACAAAAGTGCCCAGGCTAAGGAGAAGCATGCCATGCCACAAAGGCATGCTCCCAGAGGTAGGGGCAGGCCCTTTTACCAATTTCAAGCCTCCTCTGCTGTCTCGCAGAGGGGTTTCTTCAGAGGCAGGGGTAGACGTGGCACAAGTAGACCGTCCCCCTCCCCTCAGCCTAAGGCTGCTGCTAAGCAGGCACCCTGATGGGGTGTCCAGGGCTGATTTTCCTGTACCGGGTGGGGGCAGGTTGGCCTATTTCAGCGAACTGGCTGTCCCTAACTCGGACAGATGGGTTCTGAGGTAATAGGCCAGGGTCTGGTTCTCAGCTTCAAACACTTTCAAAGATGAGAGCCAGGCATTTTCCACCTGCAAATCCTTCAGAAGCCCTTGCTTTGGAAGCAGAGGTTTCTGCTCTGCTGGACTGCAAAGCAGTGGAAAGGGTTCCTCCTTGCCATCAGGGCAAGGGGCTTTATTCAAGATACTTTCTTACCCCAAAAGACAGGAGAATGGCGGCCCATTCTAGATTTAAGATACTTGAACAAGCATCTGTTGAAACCAAAGTTCAAATGTTGACTCTGGCAATGATATTGCCTTCCTAAAGCCAGGGGACTGGCTAGCCCTGGACCTCAAGGATGCCTATTTTCATGTTCCGATCAGGCTTCCCACCGAAAGTACCTCAGGTTCGAACTGCCCTCAGGCCACTACCAGTTCAGGGCAATGCCCTTGACCTTACCTCTGCGCCAAGGGTATTCACAAAATGTCTCGCTGTAGTAGTGGCTCATTTAAGAAGGCAAGGTTTGCTGTGTTTCCCCCTGGACGACTGGCTCATTGTGGGTCAGTCTCAGGTCAGGTAATCCCACTTGCAAGTCCCAGCAGCTTCTCACTTCCTGGGATTCCTGCTAAACTTACCAAAGTCAGTTCTGGAACCAGTTCAGGTCCTAACTTTCATAGGCGCAGAATTGAACACAAGGTTAGCCAGGGCTTTTCTTCCCTCGGAAAGGGTGGACAGACTCATCGCCCTGGCATCCTCCTTTACCCTGCGGGTCTCTCGACCAGCAAGGCATTTTCTGCAACTCCTCGGGCACATGGCTGCTTCCACAGCTGTCGTACAGGGAGCAAGATTCCAGATGAGGGACATTCAGTTCGATTTGAGGGCCTATTGGTCTCAAAGGAAGGACCCCTTACCAAGTTGGTCCCAGTTACTCAAACTCTGATCCTAGCCCTCCACTGGTGGCAGGTCCAGAGCAATTTAAGACAGGGGTTCCCTTCATTCCCTTTCTCACTCCCTCACCCTCACCACGGATGCCTCCCTGTTAGGTGGGGCTCACCTGGGCGACCTTGCCACCAGGGGTATGGTCTCCCCAGAGTCTCTGCTCCACATCAATCTTTTGGAACTCAGAGCTGTCTTTTAGCTCTTGTTGTTTTCAGATTCTGTCCAGAACAAAGTGGTTCAAGTCAGGACAGACAATACCACCACAATGTGGTACATCAACAAGCAAGGGGCACTCTGTCTTCAGCCTGTGCACCGAAGCAATAAAGTTGTGGTCTCTGGCTTACTCCCTGAACACCTCCCTGATAGCGGTTCATCTCCCAGGGAAGGACAATGTCCTGGCGGACGCCCTCAGCAGAATTTCTCAGGGCCATCACGAATGGGCTCTGAATCCACAAGTGCTGGGGTCTGTCTTTGCCAGATGGGGCACTCCTCAGATAGATCTTTTCGCAGCCCCAGACAACCACCAACTTCCTCTTTTCTGTTGCAGGCCTCCAGTTCTGGGCTCAGTCCCTCTGGATGCCTTTCTGTTGGACTGGAAAGGGAAGTTCCTGTATGCCTTTCCCCCCTTTCCTCTCCTTTTCAGGGTACTAGTAAAAATCAGATCTCAACCTTGCAGAGTGATTCTGATTGCCCCAGATTGGGCCAGACAGCCCTGGTACCTCTGCTCCTGTCCTTGGCAGTTCACCTGCCCTGAGCCTGCCCAGAGTCCACGACTTACTGGCCTGTGCACAGGGAGAGTGTGGTATCCGGACCTCAAGTCCCTCCACCTCAAGGCTTGGCTCTTGAGGAGCTAGAATTTGCTGACTTACACCTTTCTCAAGGTGTCATGGATATTTTAAAGGCTTCAAGGAAGCCTTCCACTAGGGCCACTTATAATTCTAAGTGGAAGAGGTTTTCCATCTGGTGCTCTGAGAGGCAGATTATCCCAGAATCTGCTGATCTTCCCATTCTACTGGACTATTTGGTCCATCTGAATTCCCTAGGCCTTAGACCAGCTACCCTGAAGGTTCATCTGGCAGCTGTCTCTGCTTTTGTGTCAGCAGGAAGCCTGCCTCCTTTCTTCTCACGGTGTTCTCAAGTTTTTAAAGGGTTACTTCATACTAGCCCTCTTTAGGAACCAGCTCCGCCTGGGACCTGAATATTTGCATTGCTCAGTTAATGCAACCCCTTTGAGCCTCTGTCTTCTGCAGAGCTCAAGTATTTAACTTGGAAAACCGTTTTCCTAGTAGCTATCACCTCTGCCAGACGCATAAGTGAGCTACAGGCCCTGTCAGTGGAAGAAGATTTTATCTCTTTCCACAGAGATAAGGTAGTCCTTAGGACTAATAGAAAGTTTTTGCCTAAGATGGTTTCTGATTTCCACCTGAATCAATCTATCTCTCTCCCAGTATTTTTCACTGAGCATTCTTCCTCAGGTGAGAGGAGACTGCACAGCTTGGATGTCAAAAGAGCCTTAAGCTACTATTTAGAGCGCACCAGAGGTCATAGGTTCGAATCCCTCCAACTCTTTCTTACCTATGGCGAGGTTGGCAAAGGGAAACCTGCCACTAAGAGAACAATTGCAAGGTGGATTGTTTCTTGTATCCAATTCTGTTATCAGAAACTGGGTAGAGTACCCCCCTCAGGATTGAGGGCCCACTCCACCAGGGGTACAGCTGCGTCTCTAGCGGCTGCTAGAGACATCCCCATTCTGGAGATTTGTCAAGCTGCTACCTGGAAGACAGTTCACACCTTTACCAAGCTTATTCCTGGATGTCCAGTCCAGGAGAGATGCTCGGTTTGGCACAGCTGTGCTTCAGAGCCTATTTCCTAAGTAGGTTCTGACCCTCCTCCATGGAGGTACTGCTGTGTAATCTGCTATTGTTATAATATAGCAAGACTTCATGGTGTTTGAAGAAAAATTACTCACCTTAGTAATTGCTTTTTTCTCATGGAGTCTTGCTATATTCTTCACCCTCCTCTACCCTCTCAGAACTTCTACTTGGGTAGAGGTGGCGAATTAGTGCAACACTGTGTCGTGCCATTGTAGTTTTCACTTACCCTCTTTTCCTTTGGGTTAGGGATCTAGATTGTTTAATTTAGGTTATTTATATTGCCCCTTCCTGGACTTGAGTCTTTGGGGAAGGGGGTTCATATGTGCTTGTCAGGGTGAGAAAGCTAACCATAATACCATCAATTTTTGTTATTATGGCTCTGAGTGTTTCTTTGTTCTTTATATTGTTGTTATTACTACTAGTAGGTAGCCATGGGCTAGTGTAGTTTTTTCCACACAGACTTTCCGTCCTTTGATGTTAGCTTCGTAAAGATCTGACAGTTTCATTTGAAACTGCCAGATAGAGCTTTGGGCACAGCGCCCTCGCGCTGTAGAACTCCAGATCTTCTGGAGTTAACTCCTTCCTCTCCGGGGCAGTTCAGCTGCAGTGGCTGACTGCTATTGTTATAATATAGCAAGACTCCATGAGAAGAAAAGCAATTACTAAGGTGAGTAATTTTTTCTTCCCTGCTGTACCGTATTTCAAACAACATGAAGTCTTGCTGTATTCAGACATAATGCAGTTAGCCCCAGCACTCGAACTGCCCCGGAGAGGAAAGAGTTAACTCCATGCAGAAGCATGGAACGTTGAGCTCAGGTTTCAAACCTCTGTCTGTGGTACTTCCCAGTGTAACAGTCATTCTTTACTCCGCCTAACAGTGAAATCGCTCTAGTTTTCCTCTGCTCGGTTTGGTATACTAAAGCGTTCGGCTTAAAAACCACTTCTTTATTGTGCGTTTTTTCGGATTTCCAGCCTCCATCTATGGTACAGGTAGTGTTGTAGATAGGTAGTGACTGTGTTTTTAATTTTAACTGTGGAAATCGTTTGTCTCTTCATATGTGTTTTTTTTTTTTTGTTTTTCAGTCCGGTTAGCAACCGACCTTGTGAATTCTCTGATTTTTAAATATCATCTTTCTGGGATTAGTGTGGTGTTCCAGTACCGATTGGTTTCAAAAGAAGCAGGCTTTTTCTGTGTTCTTTTCCAAACCCGTGACACGGTTGTTACCGATCGGTTGGTATTACCTGGCTTGAAAACTTCTATAGGGTAATTTTGGTAGGTTGGCCATGTCTGAGAAACCCAAAAAGAAAACCGGTCCCACTGGGTTTCAACACTGTACTGAGTCTGGAGAGGCCTTTGCCAAGGCTGACCCCCACCTCATCTGTGTTTGTCTGGGGTTTCACCACCTCCAGTCAGACTGCCAAATTTGCAAAAACTTTCCCAAAACCACTCTAGGAAGAAGACTGAGTAGGTTGAGGGAAAGGGAGGCCGAGAAGTCTGTGGATCTGGATGGCCAGCCCGGTTCGGTTGCAGCCGAACCCGAGGAGGTGCCTACTGACCGGGCGATACCTCCTCGGGCAAAAGGAGAGCAGACTCTGAGGGGTCGGTTCCGTCAAAAAAGAAATGGGTCCGCCGGTTCGGATCCAGTATCGCACTCTCAACCGCGGATGAGATAGCCAAAGCGATTTAATATTGTCCAGTCGCTTTGCCTGGTTCCGTCCGAACCGGCACCACCGGTTAGGTCGGAACCGGCTCCTTCGGATTATGATCCTGATGCTTTCTATGAGGAGTGGGAGGGAGACTAAGATTATCCTGATGATGACGACCAGGGGGGTCTGATGTGCCCATTGAACCGGACAGGCCCTCTGATATCTCTCCTTCCAGGCTCTCTGAGTCCCCTTCACACTTCTTGTTTTACGAGAAGGTGGCCCAAACCCTCCAACTCCTTATGGTTGAAGCTGATGAGGAGGAAGAAGAGCCTGATTTTTGTGGAGATGATGGACATCCCAGAGTCTAAAAGGTCATCTCTCCACCTTCATAAATAAATACCTGCTTAAAGTGCTCCAAAGATGTTTCTTTGGCAGAGTCTAGATGGAAGTGTTTTGAAGGAAAAGAGACCTGTATATATTTGTCAGTTGAGGTAGCTAGTCTAGAGTGTATAATCTGAAATGTGCTTACTATTGTATGTTTCCCCTAGTGTCAAATTATGTATTTCCCATGTTTTACTGTGACAAAAAACTGTACTCTCTCTGCCATGTCTCCTTGACTGTTGTTCCTCATGTTGTACTCTCCCAGGTCGTTCCTGAAAATAGGCATAATACTTGTCTAGTGTACTTGCCCGGTAAACAAAAGCTAAATAAATAAATAAGTCATTGGGGAAACGGGCACAAAAGATTCTACAGACTCCTAACTCTTTACCTCCTGTAAGATGAAAGAATGCACAGGAGGTATATGTTATCGGGCTCAGCTGCGGAGTTTCTTTATTCACATTGCAGCCATGTTGAGGTAGTGCAGGCTGCAGCCTGTGACAGGGCAAACATTCCTTTGGCTTCACACCCCCCAGACAAGGACTCCAGGAAAGTTGATGCCATGGCCAAAAAACTATACTTGGTATCCTCTTTGGGGCTCTGGCAGGCAAATTTATATGGCCTATACAGCCAGGCACCAGAAGTTCAGGTGGATATGGTTCTGAAACTGGCTCAACAGGCCTCTCCCGCCTCCAGCTAGCCAAAGAGCTGGAGGAGGTGGCTGGATGGAGTTGAGGCATCCAAAGTACAATTTCACGCCGCTGTGGACTTCAGCGATGTGGCATCCAGAGTCATGGCTACATCTGTGTCTCTCAGGAGGCATGCTTGGCTCAGATGTACTAGCCTATCACAGGACACCCAGTCTAAGGCTATGGATTTTCCTGAAGTTGGTAACTCTCTGGGGAGCAGACAGATGCTTACATGAAGAAAATGGACGAATACAGGTCAACTTACAGGAGTGCACAGACCAAGGAAAGGCAAGCCACTCCTCAAAAGCAGCAGTCCAGGGGCAAGCCTTTTCACAGGCCTTTTTACCAAGCCCAGGCCTCCTCTTACCCACAAAGGGTTTTTTCTGAGGGAGGGGCAGGAGGGGGATGAGCAGGGCTGCTTCCTCCTCCCAATCTAAGGCTCCTGCCAAGCAGACACTCTGATGTGTCAGCCCGGGTCGACTCCCTAATCCCATAGGAGGCAGGCTGGCTTACTACTCTCAGGCCTGGAAGTCTGTTACCTCAGACAAGTGGATCCTGGAATTAGTAAGCCAGGGACTGGCCCTCAGTTTCAAAAGGTACCCAAAAAGGAGGGCCAAGTCTTTTCCACCTGCATCACTCTCAGAAACCCTTGCCCTGGAGGCAGAGGTTTCCTCTCTCCTAGCTCTCGGAGCCATAGAGAAGGTTCCTACTCAACACAGGGGAAAACGCCTGTACTCTAGGTACTTCCTTACCCCAAAGAAAATGGGGGAGTGACGACCCATCCTGGATCTAAGGTACTTGAACAAATGCATATCAAAACCCAAATTCAAAATGGAAACTGGGGGAATAATCCTTCCCTCTTTAAGGCCAGGAGATTGGCTAGCATCACTGGACCTCAAGGATGCCTACTTCCATATCCTTATAAGGTGCTCCCACAGAAAATACCTCGGGTTCGAGTTGCCTTCAGGCCACTATCAGTTTAAGGCCATGCCTTTTGGCCTAACATCTCCAGGGGTGTTCACAAAGTGCCTTGCAGTAGTGGTGGCTTACCTCAGAAGACAGGGTATCACCATTTTTCCATATCTGGATGACTGGCTGCTGGTAGGGCAGTCATCAGATCAGGTCAGGGCAGCTCTGCAAACCACCCAGGACTTGTTCAGTTCTCTGGGGGTTCTTCTAAATCTGACAAAATCAGTCCTTGAACCAGTACAGCTTCTCACCTTCATAGGGGTGGAATTGGATACTGTCCAAGCAAAAGCCTTACTTCCTCTGACAAGGGTAAAGGCCTTAGTAAACCTCACTTCCTCCTTTCGGCCTCAGGTTTCTCTTCCAGCGAGACAGTTCCTCTGACTGTTGGGCCACATGGCAGCCTCCACTGCAGTGGTTCAGGGAGCCAGATTTCGGATGCGGGCCATTCAGTTCCATCTAAGGTCCTTTTGGTCACAGAGAAGGGACGCTCTTTTTCCAAACTGATTCCAATGACCAGAACTCTGTTACAAGCTCTCCAGTGGTGGCTGGACCAGGACAACCTCAGACAAGGGGTTTCATTTCTCCCTCAAGTTCCATCAGTAGTACTGACTTGGATGCTTCTCTCCTAGGCTGGGGGCCACGGGAGCCCCTAACAGCTCAGGGAATCTGGTTCCTGAAGTCTCTCCTTCATATCAATCACCTGGAACTCGGGGCAGTTTTTTCTTAGGCCTTTAGACCTTCTCAGATTCGGTCAAGGGCAAGGTGGTCCAAATCAGGACGGACAACACTACCACAATGTGGTACATCAACAAGCAGGGAGGCACTTGGTCCACGGTCTTGTGCACGGAGGCCATGAAGATTTGGTCTCTGGCCTATTCCCTTCAGACTTCCCTGGTAGCGGTTCATCTTCCAGGGAAAGACAATCTGTTAGCAGATGCCTTGAGCAGGATTTCACAGGGACATCACGAATGGTCCCTGAATCCTTACATTCTGAGGATCATTTTCTTCAGGTGGGGCATCCCAGAGATGGGTCTATTTGCAGCACCAGACAATCAACTTCCTCTGTTTTGTTGCAGACCTGCAGTCCTGGGGACAGTTCCACAGGATGCCCTCATTCTGGACTGGAAGGGCAGGTTTCTCTATGCATTCCCTCTTTTTCCCTCTCCTGTTCAGAGTTCTGATCAAGATAAGAACTCAACCCTGCACAGTGATTTTGGTGGCTCCAGATTGGGCCAGACAGCCCTGGTATCCTCTTCTGTTGTCCTTGGCTGTGTCACGTCCCCTGTGTCTTCCCAGGAGAAACGGTCTTCTCTCCTCCTCCTAGGGGCGGATCTGGTTCCCCAATCTCCAGTCCCTCAACAAGGCCTGGCTCTTGAAGAGTTAGAATATGCAGCACTTCATCTTTCTCTCTCGGGGAGTTCTGGATATTCTAAAGGTCTCCAGGAAACCTTCCACTAGAAAAACTTACAATTCCAAATGGAAGAGGTTCAGTATTTGGTGCCCTCGGAAAGGCATCCTGCCTGATTCTGCAGACATTTCCACAACCTTGACTATCTAGTTCAGCTGAATGGTCTAGGCCCTAGGCCTGCCACTCTGAAGGTTCATCTAGCAGCTGTCTCTGCATTCCTTTCACCAGGGAAGGGCTCTTCTCTGGCATCTCATCCTGTTTTCAGAAAGTTTTTCAAAGGTCTGCTCCACATTAACCCTCCCTTTAGGGAGCCTACTCCGTCTTGGTATCTTAATGTCTGCATTGCTCAGCTGATGCAGCCACCCTTTGAGCCTATGGCTTTGGCTGAATTGAAGTACTTGACCTGGAAAACTGTTTCTGGTAGCTATTATTTCTGCCAGGCGGATTAGTGAATTACAGGCCCTGTCAGTTGAACCTGACTTAATATCCTTCCATAGGGATAAAGTGGTCCTAAGAACTAGTAGGAAGTTCTTGCCTAAAGTGGTATCGGATTTCCACCTAAACCAGTCCATATCGCTCCCTGTGTTTTTTCACTGACCATTCTTCTTCAGGGGAAAGACGATTACACCGTTTGGATGTTAAAAGGGCTCTTGGCTTCTACATGGAGCATACTAAGGCACACAGAAATCACTGTCTTCAGTTGTTTCTCACTTATGGTGAAGTGGGGAAAGGTAAGCCTGCCACTAAAAGATCTATTGCTACGTGGATTGTTTCTTGTATACAATTCTGCTATGACAAATTGGGTAGAACACCTCCCTCAGGCCTGAGGGCTCACTTCACTAGGGGTACAGCTGCCTCTCAAGCTTCGGCCAGAGATATTCCCTTGTTAGAGATCTGTAAAGCAGCCACTTGGAAAACGGTACATACATTCACCAAGCATTACTCCCTGGACATCCAGGCTAGGAGTGATGCTAGGTTTGTCACAGCAGTACTGCAGAGCCTGTTCCCAAGTAGGTTCTGCATTCCCTCCTCCATAGGGAACTGCTTGGTAGTCTGCATTATGTCTGAATACAGCAAGACTTCATGTTGTTTGAAGAGAAAAATTACTATAGTAATGTTGTTTCTTCTAATGGAGTCTTGCTGTATTCAGACCCCCCGCCTCCCCTCTCAGAACCTGTTTTTGGGAAGTGGTCTGGCAGGTACAGTGTTGCACCTCAGGGGTGTACCTTGTATGCTCCCTCTTGGTGAGGTAGCTGTTATGTTTATTATTATGTTCATAGCCTAAATTGTCACTACCTTGTTACTTCTTGGTTTCTCGACTTGAGTCTTTTTGGACCCCAAAACTATTTTTTGCCTTTCGGCTGTTATGTTTCAAACAATTTCCATATTTTAGTGCCTAGTTAGTTAGTTGCTCGTAAGAATCTGACAGTTACACTGGGAAGTACCACAGACAGATGTTTGAAAACCGAGCTTGAGCTCAACGTTCCATGTTTCTGCATGGAGTTAACTCTTTCCTCTCCGGGGCAGTTCAAGTGCTGAGGCTAACTGCATTATGTCTGAATACAGCAAGACTCCATTAGAAGAAACATTTCTATGGCGAGTAACTTTTTTCTTACCTTGTGAGGTATTTAAAGGTCTCCATCATATCCACCTCCCTCCTCTCTTCCAGGGTGTACAGATATGTAAGCATTAATGTCCGAAGGAGGCTTCTACTGGGGAATTAATGTATGTTTGGGGGGGGGTTGTGGCATGAGGCATTGGCAGAGTACCTACAACCACCCCCAACCATGCATTAATTCCCCAGTAGAAGCAGACTCCGGAGGGCATTAATGCGTTTGTAACACCGCAATACTTGCGTCGTCATTGTGTCCGTTCTTACAGTTCTGTTTGGCTTTGTGTCGGCGCGGTGAGATGTTCCGTAGTCGCCGCGATGTGTGTTCTGGTTGCTGCTGTGACAGCTAGTGGTGCTGGAGCTTGACCTGGTGACCCCGTCAACAATAGTTGGAGCGGCCCTTACTGGGGAATTAATCACTGCTCCAACTTTGGTCACGTGTTGTATTTGGTCCAATGAAATTGCTTTATTTGCCATTTCTGTTTGATGCCATGTTACAAAGGTATTTAAGTCTCTTCTTGTAGGGCTTCAGATGCAAGTCCTGCACCATTTTAGTTGCCCTTCTCTGAACTGCCTCCACTATGTCTGTGTCCTTCCAGAAATATGATCTCCAAAACTGGACATAGTACTCTAGGTGGAGTTTTACTAGCAGTCTATACAGAGGCAATATCACCTGCCTTTTTCTACTGGTGATGCCCTTCCCTATGCACCAGTATGATCACCCCCAGGCCTCTTTCCTGCTTGATGGTTGTTAGTACCATACCTCTCATTTTGTACTCTGCCTCTGCATTTGTGTGCAAGTGCATCATTTGCACATTTTCACGCTGAAACCCAGCTGCCATACGTTTGACCACCCACTGAGTTTTCTCGGGTTGCTGCTCATCCTTTTCATCTCTTCCCAGTGTCCACCCCATTGCAGATTTTGGTGTCATTAACAAAGAGGCAGCAGACCTTTTCTTCCACCTCCTTGGTAGAGTCCCTTATAAAGACATTAAAAAGGACCAGTCCCATCACTGATCCCCGAGACACCCCGCTGGTCACCCTCCCCTCCTCAGACTGAACTCTGTTTACTACCACCCACTGCTGCCTATCCCCTAACCAATTTCTTACCCAGTTAACCACCTTTGGACCCACTTCTAAGTTACCTAGCTTGCTTACTCTGGCCTCCTGTGTGTGACTGTGTTGAAAGCCTTGTAAGGAACCAGTCTCTTCATGGGACCTTAACAGTCATCTTGCCCAGCTGATGGAGGCTTCTTTTGAGCCCATGGCTGCAGTGGACTTTTAAGCATATCATAACAGTTTATCCTGATAGCCATGATGTTTGCCACCAGGGTAAGCAACTACAAGCCCTTTTTACAGATCCAAATGACATAATCTTCCACTTGGACAAGGTAGTCCTTGGGACCTCCGTGCTGGCCTCCGCTTTTGATGTCTCTTGAGTGCGACCCTGGGTCGCCTGAGTGTCACAATGATTTCTCTATTGCTTGGCAACACAGAGCCAGCAACTTGTTTATTTTTTAATTATATATGTTGCACCATTTTTTGGCATGAATCAAAGCCACTCCTCAACTAACCAGGCTTTTGTTAGTTGAGTGGTGGGCTGGCAGCCTTGATTTTATACCATGAGTGGTGACTTTGCTTTATACCAAAAGACTGTGTAACATATACAGTAAATTAAATTAAAACCAACCCCATAGGCTTACTATTCTGTCTCTGGTACGACCTCCCAAAAGGTGAGTGGTGGGGTGAGGCAGGGAAGGTACACCGAGATGTGGAGGTGGTTGACTGGTTACCACCGCTGGGCCCTCCCAAAAGGCAGTACAGTACTTGAAAAAGTCAGATTATATATTTAATGTACTCCGGCTTGGGTAAGGGTAGTTCAATAATTGTCAGAGTAAGCACAACAATTGATCTTAAACATTTCCTTTAACCCGCCGTCTGAGCCAGTTAATTCCTGGGGATCCCCCATTTGGGGAGTGGGGGAGCAAGTTTTGGGTGACTTTGAGGATGTCTGCAACAGGCAGTCCAGGGATGGGGGTGTCTAGGGAGTAGTTAGTATGTTTTTAACATAGACACGCATGCATACACTGAGATTAGTCTGTTTTTTTTTGTTTTTTTTTTTTCCAAAAAGGTAGGGGAGGTTGTGGTAATCTGAAGTTGTGTAGTAGTGAGGGGTTTCTGAATTTAAGTAAAATGGGTGATTGTAAACTTGCTTAATGAAGCAGTTTCATACTAGTTTATGCAATGCTTTTCTTACAGTTGTGCATTGAACGGTACTGATGTGTGTGACATGCAGGCCAAGTCTGGGAACTGTAGGTGTTATCTGATCTCTAATTTCTGATCGGATAGCGGTGACGTAATTTGAGGTTTTTTTTTTTTTTTTTTTTGGGTGCTGATGCGCAGCCACAGGAAATGAATGATGCAACAGGAAGTGAGACGCACATGAGTTGAAAATGATGACTTTTTTTTTTTCTCTCTTGTTACTAATACAGCTTAAAGTATTAGTGCATGTTGCAATGAAAATTTTGGAGTATACTTTTTTATTCTGTTTTAGATTACTCCATATCTCCTCAGGGGCTGAAATTGGCACCAGCCCACTAGCCAAATGCTTGTAGATTTTGTACCGGGCTAGCAACATCCATTACCTAACCGTGTGGGCTTGTCCTGGACAAGAGTAATGTTTCAGTAAGTATCCAGCTGGGCTAGTGAAAGTGTCTGGGGCTAGTGAATTTTCCCAGTTACTAGTCCTGCTAGCTAATGGATGAAAGATTAAACGTCAACCCGTCTCCTGTCTTGCATGGTGTCCTTATCTATTTCCATTTTGAGTCTGCATAAGCATTTATTTTTTTTTTTACATTTGAAATAAAGGCACGTTCTTTTTTTTTATATATATGGCAAATACCAAGTTTATATCTGTATTCTCAGCAGTTTTTGTATACCTACTGTGCCATAAAGGTTACAGAGCAGTGTCTGCTGCACGCTTATTCATTTTAGTTATAAGAAAACTGATTAACTTTGGTGTTCAAACACCGATGATAACCTGGACCGAGCCACATTAAAAGGAGTACAAATTTTAAGAGAGGGCTAAAGCAAACTCAACATAGAATCTGATGGCAGATAAGGACTTGTCTCATTCAGTCTGCCCATTCTTCCCTACCTGCACTGTAACGACAACCGTATTTACAGCTTCTCTCCCCCCCTTTTCCTTTACACTCTTGAGTCCCTTTGGGGGGGGGGGGACCTTGCAAATGAGAGAGATGGGGCATTCTAAAATGGAACAAGTATAGATCAGCATTTTTTGCTGCTAATATGCAGTGCTGCTTAAGTTCTACCCTAATCAAAAATATTTACAAAAATGTTTTGTTCTAGGGACGTGAATATGATGTTCTATCCACACTTTCTGGCAATGCCTTTCCCTTTAAGACTTGTCCGGAAATGTCCTCAAGCTGTATACTCCCACCCTCCCGTGTGGTAACTCCCTCGGCTCCGCCCCCTGACGCCAGATCTTCAGTGCTTAGGGTTTTAAATAGCCGGTATGACATCACTGTAAATCGTATATACATGTATCGGCTGTTATCTTTCGGACAGTAAGCAGAGCAGAGCAGGCCATGTAAATGTGGAAGAGGCAGATGTTTGCCGGGGGCATGCAGATGTAGAAGAGTCTGATGTTATCCAGAATATGCCATGAAAACCTGAAAAAGACTGGTGTTGTATGTTAATACTGCTGAGACCAGTCTTAAAGAGCTAGTGTATTGCCTAAAACTAATATTAGTTTTTTGAAAGCAGTCAACCATTACATTTTATATCCGAGATACTTTTTCTTTAACCTTTTGGTAATTAGAAGATTGTTTACCTGATGTTAGTAAGTGCGATGTATGAAATGGCACTCTACCTGGTAGCTGACATATCTAGTTCAGTTCCCCACAGCACATCATCAACCCTGTGACCTCACTGATGACTGATCTGGCAGCTACTGAGAGGCTATTCCTGAGCACCTGTGATGTCTCAGTGAGTGCGCTCACAATGCATATGGTGTAGTATGGTAGAATAGAGACATAGAGGATAATGTATGGTCATCGATGGTTAACCGGTTTCACCATTGAGAGGTTACCAGGGCGACCATGTAAACCTCGAGAGCGAAGCTCGAGAAGTTTACATCGCCATGGCAACCTCGAGATTGATTAACAAAACTGTTAACCATCGATTGTACCATACATTAGCTTTTATAGTGTATGGTACCAGTTCGTTTTTTTAGAAAAGAAAGCAGTTCCTTACTGCTGTATTTTCATGTCCCCACTGCTCTGCCCTCATCGCCACGGCCGTTACAAGGCCGTCCGATCCAGCTGCGCGCATGCCATGACTGTTCCCGGTTGTTAACCCATCGATGTGACGTACCATCGAGGGGTTAGCATTGTGATGTCACTTCGATGGTAAAATGTTTTTATAAAAAGATAGATTTCTACTGTGTGTGTGTGTGTGTGTGTGTGTGTGTGTGTGTGTGTGTGTGTGTGTGTATATATGTGTGTGTGTGTATATATGTGTGTGTGTATATATATGTGTGTGTGTGTGTGTGTGTGTGTGTGTGTGTGTGTGTGTGTGTGTGTGTGTATATATATATATATATATACACACACTTTTTTTTACTTTAAAATTTTTATTTGGTGTATGTAAAAACAAAATCTATCAAGTAGGAATATACAGAGAAAAGAGCAGATTGTAATAATGAAAATCATGCTTATGCAATAACTGAAATTATCAGATTTCATATAAGGAATTACATACAGTTAAACATAAATATTTACAGGTTCGTTATACTGTAGAATCCATGTTAATAATAAAAAAAAAAAAAAAGATTTTGACATTGGAAGCTGGAACAGGACTGAAAAGAATAATTGTCAACTGCCAAACTGAGAGCTGTTCCACGCATCCACCAGTATAGTATGTAGAAAACTTTCTAATGATCAAAAGGAAAAAATACCTGAGAAATTAAAAGTTACAACTGTCTACTTCTTAAAATCTGCATTATTTTTCTGTCTGGTTCCATTAGCTCTTTAATAGTTTGTAAGTGTGATCTCAGTGCATTCTTTGGGTATGAGAACTGCCAACCGAAGGTGAGCAGTTCTGATACCCTAAGATTGTGAGACCGTGCGCTTGCAGCCGTAACAGTGATCTCTGCAGTGGTATTAATATATTATTGATCGGCTTTGGTCAATAATACATGGATTATTTTATTTTTTTTTTTTTTTTTTTTTTTTTTAAACCATACCCGAATGTGTGTGTCCAGAGCAGCTGCACATGACACTCTTCACAGAATAAAAGTCTCATGCACAGGAAACGAGTGCTCTGATTGGTCAGGAGCACTCCCTCAATCTATAATACACAAAGCAGATTATGCAACTTTGCTCCTGTTAATGGTCTATAGTATCGGGGGCAGGAAGGGTGGAGTCTAAGGAACTAATCTAAAGTTTTTTTGTTCTTCCAGGATGAGCGTACGGAGTGGCAAAAGCAAGTTTTGTCCCCCCGTGAGGTGGAGCAGAAGATAAAGGAGTACAATGCCCAAATCAACAGTAACCTCTTTATGACCCTGGTGAGTAGCCTGGCATGAACTTGAACTATAGTGTGGAGGATGTTAACCATTTTAGAACAACCACTGTTTTTTAGGGATATTTTAGGTTAGTGTGGGTGCCTGTATGAATAAGAGACTATTAAAAGCCCAGTGGCACAGGCAGCTAGTGCACTACACTTTGATGTGGGAGATCTGAGATAGAGTAATAATCTTGACACTACCCCACAAACGCACACATACTCTTCAGGCTGGTGGGACCATTGGCCTGGGGGAGAGGGAGCAGCTATGTCCATTTGCACAGCTCTTCCTGTGGTTGGGTGGCATTGATGTTCATATGACATTGAACACCATTTAACCTATTTATTGGATGACATTGTGGACAGGCCTAAACAGGATTTTGCGGGTGGGGGGAAGAAATTGCCTTCCCGATGTGCACGGTTTCAGTTGCCACCCACCCAACTACCACTTGGCCACTGTTTGACCAGAGCCTCTCATCTCTGCCTTCCCCAGAACTAAAATGGGTTTCCTTTGTTTGGCGCAGAGGTGCATGCTAGTTGACTTCCCAGTTTATTTACTGAGGAAATGCTTGTGATGGTACGTAGAAAGATTATGGGTATATAAGCAGCAGGAAGGGAACAAAGGTGTTCCTTTTATGCAAAAAGCAGTAAGGAACAAATATACAGACTGGCTATGGCTGGATTGATACGGGCTGTAGGTAGATGTATAAAAACTAATTATGTAAGTGGGCAGACATACTGTAGATGGACAGACAGATGTTGTAAACATAGAGACATAGAAGTTGACATCTGAAGGAGACAGCTAGGTCCATCTAGTCTGCCCATTTGTTTTAGACCTATTTTGACACTCTAGTTGCCCTTTGTAGTCGGGGGCTCCCTTCAAACAACATGAAGTCTTGCTGTATTCTGACATATGTAGTTAGGTCCTGCCTTTCAACTGCCCCGGAGAGCAGAGTTAATCTTTCCATGGCCAGCATGGAATGTTCACCACGAGCTCTGTTGAAGCCCCTGTCTGCTGCTGTTTAATCTGCAACCGTCAGAGTCTTTACTCCGCCTCACTGAACAGTCGCTCGAGATTTCTCCTGTTGCTCGGTTCAAAAAGTAGGTTGAAGAGTTGTTTTTTTTTTTTTTTTTTTTGGTCTGTGTTTCTACGGTGCTGTTGCTTAGTCGATTTCAAGTGTCTTGTCTGTGGTACCGTGAGTACCAGATAGGTTTTGTTTGTTTCTATGTGGAACTTGAAAATTGTGGATCGGTTCGGCTGAACCGATCAGTTTGAGTAAAAAGTTTGTGCTTGATATAGAGTGTGGTAACCAGTCCGTATCGGTTCTTAAAAAAAAAAAAAAACCAAAAATAAACCTTAGTTTATTACGATTTTTTTTTTTTTTCCCAAGACCCGTGACACGGTCAGGAACTGATAGGGGAGTCTTGCCAGGCGGATTTCCGAAAAAAGAGTATGTTTTGGACAGGATTGGCCATGTCTGAGAAACCCAAGAAAAAAAACGGGCCCACTGGGTTTCAACACTGCAGTGTATGGGGGGGAAGTCTTTGCCAAGGCTGATCCCCACACCACCTGTGTTTATTGTCTGGGGTTTGACCACCTCGATTCATACTGCCAAATTTGCAAGAATTTTCCCAAATCTACCCTGGAAAAGAGATTGGGTAAACTGAGGGAAAGGGAGGCCGAGAAGTCCGCTGACCCGGATGGCCAGCCTGGTTCGGTTCTGACCAAACCAGAAGGAGTGCCCTCTGACCAGGGTGATCTTCGGGCAAAAGGAGAGCCAATTCTGAGGAGTCGATTCCGGTAAAAAGAGAGAGAAAAGATAAATCGTCCGGTTTGGACCCAGAAATTCATACTCCAACCGCCGACGAGATAGCCAAGGCGATAAGGATAGTGCAGTCGCTTAGTTCAGTTCCGACTGAACCGGTACCATCTGGCAGGGGTTTGGTTCGGTCGGCTCCCCCGTTCCGGATTATACTTTGGAAGAATTTTTATGAACCGGATGAGGAGGAAGGGGAGTATGAGGATGATTATGGTGATTATGAAAGTCTGGATGTGCCTATTGACCCAGACCTCTCCCCAGACAGACCTTCAGGTGTTTCTCCTCCTAGGCCTCCTGAGTCCCCTTCTCACTATATGTTTTACAAAAAAGTGGCGGAGACCCTCCAGCTTCCTATGGAGGAAGCAGTAGAGGATCAGGAGGAGCCTGATTATGTTGAGATGATGGACATCCCAGAGTCCAGGAGACTGTCTGTTCCCCTCCACAAATCCTTTGGGAAACAGACACAGAAAATTCTTAAGTCTCCTAATTCTATACCTCCTGTGGACAGATGAATGGACAAGAGGTACACTCTCCCAGGCTCAGACACGGAGTTCCTTTTCCAGCAATGCAGCCATGTTTGGGTAGTGCAGGCTGCTGCCTGTGATAAGGCAAATATCCCCTTGGCATCACACCGCCCAGACAAGGACTCCAGGAAGATTGATGCCATGGCAAAGAAACAATACATGGCAGCATCTTTGGGACTCAGGCAAGCTAACTATATGGCCTATACAGCTAGATACCAGAAGTCCAGGTGGGACACTGTGCTGGCTCTGGCTAAACAGGCCCCTGACCAGCTTGCCAAAGAGCTGGAGCAGGTGGCTGCAGATGGGATTGAGGCATCTAAAGTACAGTTTCATGCTGCAGTGGACTCCAGTGATGTTTCATCAAGAGTCATGGCAACATCTGTGGCTCTTCGGAGGATGGCTTGGCTCAGATGTACTAGCCTCTCACAGGATACCCAGGCTAAGGCCATGGATTTTCCTGTAATTGGTAATTCTCTGTTTGGGGAGCAGACAGAGAACTACATGAAAAAGATAGATGAGTACAGGGCCACTTACAGGAGTGCTCAGGCCAAAGAAAGGCAAGCAACTCCTCAAAGGCAGCAGTTCAGTGGCAGGGGCAAGCCTTTCCAAAGGCCTTTTTACCAAGCTCAAGCCGCCTCCTCTTTTTCACAGAGGGGCTTCTTTAGAGGGAGAGGCAGACGGGGGATGAGCAGGCCTGCATCCACCCCTCAGCCTAAAGCCCCTGCCAAGCAGACACCCTGATGGGTCTGCCTGGGCCAATTCTCCCATACCAGTAAGGGGGCAGGTTGGCTTACTTTGTCCAGGACTGGAAGTCTCTAACATCAGACAAGTGGGTCCTGGAAGTAGTAAGCCAGGGACTGGTTCCCAGCTTCAAAAAAATTTCCCAAGATGAGAATCGGATCCTTTTCACCTGCAAATCTGAGACCCTTGCCCTAGAGGCAAAGGTTTCTTCTCTCCTAGCTCTCAGAGCTATAGAGAAGGTTCCCATCCTACACAAGGGCAAAGGATTGTACACCAGGTACTTCCTAACCTCCAAAAAGACATGAGAATGGCAGCCCATCCTGGACCTAAGATATCTGGACAAACACCTTTTAAAGCCAAAGTTCAAAATGGTGACACTGGGAATTATCCTTCCTCTCTAAGGCCAGGGGACTGGCTAACCTCCCTGGACCTCAAAGATGCCTACTTTCACTTTCCCATCAGATGCTCCCCCAGAAAGTACCTCGGGTTCGAAATTACTCTCAGGCCACTATCAATTCAGAGCAATGCCCTTTGGCCTAACGTCAGCCCCAAGGGTTTTCACAAAGTGCCTGGCAGTAGTTGTTGCTTTTCCTAAGGAGAAAAAAGATCTCCATCTTTCTATACTTGGACGACTGGCTCATAGTAGGTCAGTCTCCAGACCAAGTAAAGTCACATTTGCAAGTGACCAGCAAGTGCTCACTTTCTTAGGATTCCTTTTCAACCTTCCAAAGTCAGTTCTGGAGCCAGTACAGCTCCTCACCTTCATAGGTGCAGAACTGGATACAGTAAGGGCAAGAGCCTTCCTGGAAAGGGCAAGGACCCTCATGAAACTGGCCTCTTCATTCACCCTTCAGGTGTCTTGACCAGCAAGACATTTCCTTCAGCTACTGGGGTACCTGGCAGCTTCCACAGCAGTGGTCCAAGGGGCTGGATTCCAGATGAGGGACATTCAGTTCCACTTAAGAGCCTTCTGGTCCCAAAGAAAGGATTCCCTTACCAAACTAGTCCCAGTGACTCGAACCCTAATCCAAGCCTTGCAATGGTGGCAGGATCAGGACAATTTGAGACAAGGGGTTCCTTTTTGTCACTCAGTCTCATTCAGTCATACTCACCACAGATGCTTCCCTGCTGGGCTGGGGAGCCCATTTGGGGGATCTTTCCACCCAAGGACTGTGGTCACCTCAGGAATCTCTGCTTCACATCAATCTCTTGGAACTCAGAGTAGTGTTTCTGCTTTACTCTTCGATTTTTTGAAGCACTCTCCTTGGTTCACAGGTAGACTTGGTCTGTATAGAGTGAATTTGGTAAGTTTTCTCAGTTCCTTATCGGTTCGTTTAACCGACAAGGAACCGATAGTTTTTCCATTTACATTTAAAATCTGAAGTAAATCTCAGATCTTATTTCGAGATACAGCTCTTACAGCAGGTTACACCATAAGGACTGAAGCCGGTAGGCAGCAGGGCCCCACGGAAAACGTCTAGCTAGCTATACCCAGCGGGGGACCGCTCCCGACATTGGAGTGCCCCAGACGTCCAATACATCATAAAAAGGGCGGTCCCACAGCATACCTCAGTTCTTTTCCGGCAATCGATGCGTGTGCATCTGCTCCACGGACGCCTTCAGCAGACGGACGATGCCAGAAAGAATTTTCTTCGGTTTTCCATCGTTTTTCGCAGCAAAACCAACAAGTGCATGTCTGCTTCCCTGACTTCTTCTACAGAAAGGCACCTCTCTAAGTGCGCTTGTGGCAAGCAGATCCCCTTTCTAGGCCCGGACCATGATACCCAGGCCTGCCCCATCTGCCAGCAGTTCAACAGCAGAACCAGGATCCGCCACCAGAAAGCACTCCAGAGTTTTCTCTAGAAGAGAAACTTAAGACCATGGAGAAAGACCCATCCTCTCGATGGGAACTTTCACATAAATCGGGAAAGCACAAGGATAAGCACTAGGACAAGAATAGGGATAGATCCCCTAATTGGGCTTCAGACTCCTGGGCCAGCTCCAGCTCCGCCCGGTCAGACCGATCTCCATCCCGGGCTAAGTCTCAGCCCCCCTGTTAAGATTAGGACCTCAGGGGGCTCAAGTTCTGTTTCTCTGCAACCGCTGAGAACCAAGTCTAAGGACAGACATCCATCCGGGTCGGCCACCAGGTCAGAGCTTCCAACCACTACAAGCACAAGTCAATGACTAGCCCTGAGAGCAGACAGCAAGGACTGATGCGGGACACGAATGTTCGGTCTCCCAACCTCTGAAGATCTTGGGAAAAACTTTAAGCGCTACGTCGCCAAGAGAGGCGCGGATCCATCGTCTGCTAAACGCCCCAGAAACCTGACACCACCTCCACCACCGGTCACCGGGGGAACGCCTGAGGAGAGCGTCTGAGCTCACGCCACCAACAACCACACATCGGGAGACACAGAATGTCTGCCTGCCTGATGTTGGTCTAGCAAGCAATCAGACACCAGACCCGACGATGCCTCAACTGCCGGTGCCCGCCTCTATCGACGGGCAATCACTGATGCCAGGCCCTTCATGCAGCTTAAATTTACAGGAGGTTAAGGACCTGTGCACCTTTTGGTAGAACGCCATCAAAAAAGTTGTATCCACCAAGCCTTCCGGAGGGATCCCATCCCCCGGAGCACCTCCCAGAGTAGTAACGTCTGAGCCTAAGGACTCTGCATCCCCACCCAGGGGTTGGGTCCAGTGACAAACGCATATGCCAAGAGACTTCCACGCTCCAGGGCCCGTTCAAGGTCTCTTAGCGATCATGGACGCAAGAGGCCCTGACGAAGATCCCGCCCTTCATCGGACGACACGTCCTGACACCTCCAGATCTCTCTCCCCTCTGGGTACCCCTTCGCCAGAGCCTCACGACCTTCCTAGGTCACCACCTGATGACCTGTCGTTCTCCAACATGATGAGGCACATTCAGGAGAACATGGGATGGGAGACAGAGGATTTGGATCCTGAACGGCAACGCCTAGCACGTTACTTGAAGCAGAAAGACCCCCAAGCCTGTGGTGGTTCCACCCCTGGTGGATACCTTTTGGACGCTACCAAGGCTGCATGGAGGCACCCACATTCGACCCCAGTGGTCCTCAAGAAGGCTGACAGACTTTACCGAGCCCCGCTCGATGCTCCTTATTTAGCTCAGCAACCTGTGGCAGACTGTGTCGACATTACAGCTTCGCACGACCGCTCACAAATGTCCCAACACCCAGCCACCGGACCAGGAGTCCAAACAGCTGGATTCGCTGGACCACCGCATGTACATGGCTTCCATGTGTTCTCTTGTGTCCCTCAATTATTTGACGCACATGGTGCAGTTTCAGAATGCACCGTGGGACCAGGGTCAAGACCTACTAAAGGACATTCCGGATGGCGAGAAGGAGTAGGAGATACTTAATCTCCTCCGTACGGGCTCGGACATTGGGACCCAAATCCTCTGAGCTGCTTACAACTCGGCAGTAAGAGGTGCCTCAGCAGGCGTTTGCCTCTGAAGAACCTCCTGGTTGAGGGTCTCCGGAATTACTTCAGATGTCCAGAAAGGCATCCTTGACTTCCCCTACAACGGCTCTGTGTTATTTGGTGAAGACTCCAAGAAGGTCATCATCAGACTCCCAAGATGCTGGGAAGGCAGTCAGAACGGTTCAGGCCATGTATAAATCAAGGCCTGGTTCCTTTTGCTGACCACAGAACCATTTTCATGGCCAACAGAGCAAACAACAACCTCAGTCAGGCCAGCAACAGCACGGGGGCAATTTCAGCCGTAAAACCAGCAGAGATTCTCAGGAGGTCAGGGTCGGAGACGCACCAAACCTACCCAGCTTGCCAGAGCCAGTATTACTACAGCATGACTCCTTCCCAGCCCTCTCCCCTCCCCCACCTCTGGATCAAAGGGAAGAAAGGTTTGGGGGTCAACTCGCTTACCACCTGTCAGGGTGGCAGAGGATCACCTCCGACCGGTGGGTTCTTCAGTTTATGAATCAAGGACACTCTATAGAGTTCCTCGACCACTCACCATCAAGATCTCCTTTGCATTCCCGTTACTCGGGACAGCATGCCTTGCTCATCCAGCGGGAAATCTTTGCACTTCTCTCAAAGAATGCCATCGAGGTCATACCAAGGTGCCAGAGAGAAGGAGGATACTATTCCCACTTCTTCCTGATTCCAAAGAAAACTGGGGACTTAAGCCCAATCCTAGACCTCAGTGACCTAAACATCTTTGTGATATACAAGTGCTTCCGCGTGGTTACCCTTCTGGGTCTTATTCCCATGCTCAAGCAAAGCACACGACTAGCGTCCCTGCACATGCAGGACGTGTATCTTCATCTTCCCATCACCCGATTGCACAGACAATTTCTGCGTTTCGAGTTTCTGGAATGCCATTACCAGTTGCGAGCACTCCTGTTCGGCTTGTCCTTGGCGCTATGCGTCTTTACCAAGTGAAGTCTTCTCCCATTCCCTCGCAAAGACTACGATTCATTGGCGCGGTTCTGGATACCTGTCAAGGGAGAGCCTTCCTGCCCGGGGACAGGGCGGAACGCATCAGGTCACTGATGAGGACTATCCCGGCACAAAATCTGGTGTCCGCTTGGACCATACTTTACCTGCTCGGACATATGGCAGCTGCCATCACCATGGTCTCCCACACTCGCCTCCACATGAGTTACTCAATGGATGCTGAGAACCCAGTGGGACCAGAGGCAGGATCACTTAGACCAGCCAGTCAGATTCACAAGGCTAGCCATTCAAGACTTGCAGTGGTAGATGGTCCCAGAACATCCTTCCGTGGGAGTCCCCTTCATGGTGCCAGTACTGTCTCTGACCCTCACCACCGATGCTTTGGGGTCCAGCTGGGGAGATCATCTGAGACACCAGGACCCCAGGGTACCTGGTCGTCCCTTGAGAGACTGCTCCATATCAATGTCCTGGAGATGAGGGCAGTCCTGTATGCCTTACAGTCAGAGATTCCACCGGGTCATGTGTTGGTCCAATTGGACAACACCTCGGTGATGTATTACTACATCAACGAACAAGGAGGCATTCACTCCTACCCCCTTTGTAGAGAGGCAAAGCGGGTGTGAGAATGGGCACTACAGCATGGCACCATGCTTACCGCAGTGCACGTTCCAGGTGTGGACAACACTGTTGCAGACATCCTGAGCCAGTCGAAGGCCAGAGCTCACGAATGGGAATTGCTACAAGAGGTCGCCGAGGACCTGTTCCGGCGATGGGGGACACCAGACGTCGACTTACTCACGTCCTCGTAACATGCAAAACTGCCCAATTTCTGCTTGCTACATCCAGGGCCTAGTGTCTTCTGGCGAGACGTGTTGTCCCCCTCTTGGGTGGGCAGGTTCCTCTATGCTTTCCCGCCCTTCCCTTTGATCCAGAGGGTTCTTCTCAAGCTCTGATCAGAACGGGCTTCAGAGATCTTGGTAGCGCCCTTTTGGCCCAGACAGATCTGGTTTCTGCTGCTTCACCAGCTGACTCAGGAACCTCCCTTACCATTACCGGTCAGCTCTCATTTGCCGTCCCCGGAGGCCAGCTCAGTAGTCCGTCCAAATCTCAAATCCCTGAACCTGCATGCCTGGCTCCTAAAGACGTAGCCATTCTTGGGCACAGTGTCTCTCAAGGGGTTGCAGATATTCTGGTGGAAGCCAGGAAACCTTCGACTCATGCCATGTATGCTCTGAAATGGCGCAAATTTTGTCTGTGTGCTCAGGCCCGTGGCCTCGATCCTCTTCGATGCCCAGAGAAGTCTACTTTAGACTACCTCTTGTCTCTTTTCCAGTTGGGATTAGTGTATTCATCCCTGAAGTTACACCTCTGTACCATTTTGATGTACCACACACCGGTTGGTCAGCGTTTTAGCCCAATTAGAGGCTTCCCAAGCTTTACTGCGCGGTGTCATGCATCTCGGACACCTGATCAAGGATCAGATTCCTCCTCTGGACCTTCTTTTTGGTTTAGAGCACTGCCTCCTTTTGAACCAGCCACGGATTGCGAGCTTCGCCTTCTTTCCTGGAAGGCGTTATTTTTAGTTGCCATTACTTCAGCACGGAGAATTTCTGAGCTTCAGGCTCTCGTGTAAAGAGCCTTCCTTGATTTTCCATAAGGACAGGATGTCGTCAAGGACCAATCCTAAGTTCCTTCCCAAGGTGGTTTCAGCCTTAACCTTAAACCAAGACGACCTTCCAGTGTATTGCCCCAACTATACGAATAGAGAGGAGGCCCTCTTGCACACTGTAGATGTGCATAGGATTTTGAGATTCTACTTGGCCAGAACCCAGTCACGCAGACAATCTGCCCAACTGTTCTTATTCTTCATCAAACAATCATGGGTGCACCCTTATCAAAACAAACTCTCTCCAAGTGGCTTGTTAACTGCTTTGCTTTCTGTTGCCAGAAATGCAACAAACCCTTACCGGGATCAGTAAAGGGCCATTTTACAAGGGGGTGGCTACCTCCTTTGCTGCCTTGAAAAATGTAGCAACGTCCGCCATCTGTGCAGCAGCTACATGGAGTTCGATGCACACTTTCGTGAGACACTACAGTTTGGACATCGCCTCCAGGTGTAGAGCGGGCTTTGGCCTGGCAGTCCTCCAAGGACTTCTGTCTTGAGAGGTCCCTTTTTTGCCCCTCTCTCTCTCTCCTATCCTCCTCCCAACTTGGTTAGCATTACACCCTACTGCTTGGGAATCTGTCCTTATGGTGTAACCTACTGCAAGAGCTGTATCTCGAAGTAAGGTAGTATAGTTACGTAAGAACTTACCGTAAAGTAGATGTTTGAGAACAGCTTTTGCAGCAGGTAGTTTCCTGCCCACCTTCCTCTCAGTTTTGGTTCTACTTCATAGCTTCTCGGATGCATCAGAATTTAGTCTTCCTCTGGAAGCGGATCCTCGGTCTCCCCTTCTGAATCACATAGTTATGCTGGGAGTCTCCAGCGGGAGAACTGAGGTATACTGGGGGACTGCCCCTTTTATGGTGTATCTGATGTCTGGGGCGGTCCCCTGCTGAGTATAGCTAGCTAGAAGTTTTCCGTGGGGTCCTGCTGCCTGCCTGCTTAGGTCCTTATGGTGTAACCTGCTGCAAGAGCTGATCTTCCCTTGTCAATCTTCACCATTCATTACTGCTTGGATTAGTACCGGAGGCAAGCACCCGCTACGGGAAAGTTTAGTTATTTATTTATTTTTTGTGTGTGGAGCCTGCTCCAACAGCGCCGCCCCCGAGAGTGACACGTTGCATCATGCACGAGGGGCGGCCGTTGGGTGCCACAGACTCCTCCTTCATCTCAGTTCTGTTTCTCCTGATGGGGCTACACCTGCGCGCGGTCAGATACAGTTAGGCATTCTGCGTCATCGAATTCCAGACTCCTCCTCCTGCTTTTTCTTGATGCCGTCACTGGTAAGACCGTTCTTTTTATAACTTTCTTCGATGCCGAGAGCTTTTGCTGTTTTAGTCTCAATATTTTCGCATCATGTCAGGTACGGGGGCAAAATGTAAGTCGAAGACGGGCCATGCCCCCTATGCATCGATGCTCCCGTGGCCGGCATTTTTCCGACAAGGACCGGCATGATGTTTGTCTTCTTTGCCTGGGACCCAACCACGACATGGATGCGTGCGACGCCTGTTTCTCGATGGACCGTCGCGTCCTAGAAGTCCGCATGTTTAAGATCAGCAAGGCCCCACTGACTTTCGGAGGACAGTGCCGCTCCAGGGATTCCCAGGTAAGGTCTGTAGGCCCTTTCTCCAGGTCCCCTCTCAGGCCTTTACGGTCTGTAGAGGAGGAGACTTCCTCATCTTCTCTTGCCGAGGAAGAAGCTTCATTTGCGGTGTCGGAGGAACACCAGGGTCCCCCCGGCGCCTCGGCGGGGACACTGCCTCGGCAGTCACCACCTCGGAGGTGCAAGCTCCTCCCAGTGTCGAGGCCCACGTCTGCTGGGCCTGGCACCGGTGGACTCTTCGCCGCCTTCCGGTGCAGTTTCGAATCCCGGTGATAGACGGCGCCGTTGGCTCAGTTGGCTCTTCTGGTGGTGCCGAGTGGGGTCCCGGCGCCGAGGGTGGTGCAGTGGGTTTGGCCGTCGCCGTTAGGGAGTCTGGGCCGGGTCTAGGTGTTGCGGGGGGTCCGGGGTCAACCGGCGCCATTTCACTGGAGACCCCTGGGGTTGCAAGTATTGTGGTCCAGCTGATCTCTTCCTTGGAGGAGAATGACTCTGATGTGGACCCGTCCTGGCACCCTGACTCTTCAGAGTCTGGGTCTCCGGTGGCACGAGGTGCTAGGCGGCCCAACGCACCTATTCCTCTGTCCCTGCTGCTGTCCTCCCCTGAGGCCCCCCAGGCTGGGGGTGTTCTGGGGTCCCTAGGGGGTGATGGAGTGGAGGTGGAGGGAAGGGCTCTCCCTCATGAGGGGGTCGTGGCAGCTGCTGACCCTGGTGCTGCTGCACCCCCTCTGGGTGGGGGGTTGCTGGGGTCGAGGAGGAGGGCGTTCTCTGAGTCTGAGGGGTCGAGGGACAGGGTTCAGGAGTCTCTGTCTCTACCTACCACCCCTCGGGGTGCGGGTAGGAGCCGTAGCGCTGGGCCCTGTCTTTTCCTCTTGGACCCCAGGGACCCCTCTGGTGGCGTTGCTGTGGGCTGCCCTTCTGGATCCATGCAGTCCCAGGGGAGGATCCCCTTCTAGGCTCTTCCAGGCTTCGCATCCCCAGGGTTCCATTTTGCAACCTGGTCTGTTGTCCGGGATCCCACCAGCTCAGGCTCCGTTCCCCGGATTCCAGAGCCTCAGCAGAGGACAGTTGCCTCACCGTAGGTGCCCTTTTCCAGTTCCTCTGCAGCCCCCGCTCTCCCAGACCATGTCGGTCCCACGGGCCCGTTATCCTGGGGAGGCGTTCAGAAAATTCTGCGGCGGCCTTCCCCTCATATAGTTGGGTACATGAATGAGTGGGTTTTAAGCTTATCCCCACATGCACGCGGAGTCCTCCGGACACTCACGCTCTCCATCATTCTCGTCTCCCTCCTCTGAGGGAGAGGAACCCACTGCTCATCTCTCCTCCAATGCTGATTTCAGTGAATATCAGCGATTCCTTTCGAGGATGGTGAGGGATCTTCAGATTTCCTATATTAGGCGAGAGACGCAGGAATTCCTCGGCGAATTCAGTGCCCAGCATTTGGTGGTACTATCCTGGCCTGTTCCCTTACAGGAGGCGTCTATCCGTTCCTGGCAGTCGCCAACCACCCTTTCTTCAGCCCCGACAGACTGCCAACGTAGGTGTTGTGCCCCATGGGAATCTCTAGGTGCTCTCCCCAACCCACCATCGGGATTGGCATACCTAGAGACTGCCTCCGGGCTCTGCCGCCTGGCACATGACCGTCCACCAGACTCAGATTCTCTACAGTTTGACCGGTGGGGGCGAAGAGCGTTTTCTTCCTCTCATGCGATGTCATGCATTGCATCTCATCAGGCCCACCATGCTGCCTACGGTAGGCATTTGTGGTCGATGCTTTCCCAAATCTTAGCATCAGTGCCTGATATGGAGCAAACCAGACAAGCAATTGCCTTCTCTGCTATAGGCCTAGAGCTGGCAAGACACCAAGCAAGGGCATCTTGTGACGCCAGTGAGGTGGCTTCCAGGCTTGCAGGGACAGCGATCTGTATTAGACAGACGGCATGGCTTAGTCTATCAAGGTTGTCACCCCTGGCCTGGCATAGGGTGATTCGCTCCGCTTTCCGGGGGACCCGTCTCTTTTCCTCCAGAGCTAGGAGACTTCTGCAGGGGCTTCCTCCGTCTCCCCGTCCTCGGGGGACACCTCCTAGCCCTTCTCCCCCATAGGCTTCTCTCTTGATTAGCCCAGGGTCTTCCCCTTCTGTTTCTCACCAACAGGAGGCTGGGGGTCTTGCTCCCTCAGGGTTTCTTATCCCCCCCTTTTGGGGGGGGAGCTTGGTACTCACCCAAGCAGTAATGAATGGTGAAGATTGACAAGGGAAGATATGAAAATTACGTAGCTACCGTAATTCTTGATCTTCTCTTGTATCTTCACCATTCATTACTGATGCACACCCACCTTCCCCTCAGTGGCCTCCTACTGTGGCGTTTCCCTCTCCCGTCTCGTTCTTCTCCCTTCCTTTGGCCTTTATGCAAAAAAAAAAATCATTCCATTTTCCGTTCTTCTTGAATGGATCTTTTTTTCCTCAAGGTAATGAGGAACCAGTATGATCTTTTTCTCATATTCTGAGGGTACTCTTTCTGACTGTCCCTAGGGGGTGACCTCTGGGCCCCTTAACCACGTTGCTCAGTTCACAGCTCAAGAGACTGTCCCTTTGGCTTGGCCTCAAAAATTTTAGATTCCCCCTGGCAGGTGGTGGTGTTAGCTCATTCTGGCTGGTGCTTCTGGCACTTCTTTAGCCTTGAGCAGTTGTTCTTGCCTTGCCTTCAGGGAGTCTGAGTTCCCACTCTATCCTTTCATACAGAGCTGCCTTCTGTAGGGCTTAACCCCTCCCCATACACTTCTGTGTTAGCACTTAACAGGGTGCTAAGGGGCTTAATCCCCTTCCTAGTTGGGCACTCTCTTTCCGGAACAGATTTTCTGCCTGGGCAGTCTGTGAGCTCTCGGCTAGAGTGTAGGGGGTTGGCATGATGGGAGGTTAGAGAATCTGCTCTTTATGTCCAATCTGTACAGGTGGTTCAGTTGAACCTGCTCTCAGTCCTATCAAGAGGGATTCTTGCTCCCTTGTTTTTGGTTCCGAGTTTATAAGCCTCTCAACCAGTGCATCTATGGGCAGTGTTCTCCCCTCTCAGGATGCCTTGTTTTCTTCCTCCTTCTCCTCCCCCTCCTCCCTCCTTCCTCCTTTTCTCTTTCTCCCTTGGAGCCACTCCAGAAGGGAGGCCCTGCAGTCCCTTAGGGTAGGAATTCTCTCTCCCCTGTCCTCTACCAGCTTATTCCTTTTTCAGTTTATATCTTTTCCTTTTTCTGTCCCTCGACTCTTGCCTTGCTCTCCTTTTTCCTTACCCTTTGTTTTCGCCTCTCCGGCTACCAGAACTGAGGTGGAGTTGTTGTCTGCGGCACCTAACTGCCACCCTCGCGCATGATGCAGCGCGTCGCTCTTGGGGGCGGCACGGTTGGAGCAAACTCCAAAAAAAATAAAAAATTAAAAAATCTCCCGTAGCGGGTGCGCGCCTCCGGCACTAGCCCAAGCAGTAATGAATAGTGAAGATACAAGAGAAGATCAAGAATTATGGTAGGTACGTCATTTTAATTTCTCGAAGATCTACTGTTATAGTAAGTTCTTTCGTAACTGTACTGACTGCCTGTACTCTGTCGATACAAAATTTAAAACTTTCACTGAGTTAATTCTCGGGTTTCATCGGTTTTAACCGACTGAATGTCACAGATTAAGAGAAAAATGGGCCCCCACAGGTTTCCAACATTGTACAGAGTGTGGGGAGCAGTTCACTAAAGCAGATCCTCATTTAATCTTTTTTTTTTTTTTTTTTGTTTGGGGTTTGAATGCCTCAGAGAGGACTGTGAAATTTGTAGAAACTTCCCTCAGTGGATGCTTGACAGGTGACTTGTATGGCTGCAGGAGAAGATGTCTGAGAAGGCTGCTGACCCAGTTAGACAAATCAGCTACCAGCCAAAAAGAATCCGAGGAACAGCCCTCTATCCAGGGTGATGGTTCCTTATCTAAAGACGCATGGCACCAAGGACAAGCCGAACAGGAGTGCTCGGAACTGGTAATGGCGTTCCAGAAACTCGAAACGCAGAAATTGTCTGTGCAGTCGGGTGACCTGTGGATATTGCCGCTGACCCAGCAACATCAGGAAAACGAAAAAAGAAAGAAAAACTCCGGTTCTGACCACTGAGGAAATAGCGAATGCTATTAGAATTATTCGGGCACTCCAACCGAGTACTCTGGTTCCGGTTGAGAAGCAGCCACATACACAGTCCTCGAGTTCTACCCTGGTTCCTTGGAATACGGAGTAGATCTCTTTGGGGAGGATGAAGGCGAAGATGAGGAGGATGATTTCAGAGAACCGATTGAACTGGACATTTTTCCTGATCCCCACCATCCCGATTCCCCTGACAAAGGGACCAAGGACTATACTTCTCACTTTGCTTTTATTGAGCAAGTGGCCCCAGCACTGGACCGCCCCACTCAGGAATCCACTGAGGAGGTGGAGCAAGATTACAGGGAGATGATGGATGTCCCAGTCTCCAAGAGACTACTGGTGCCTGTCCATAAATCTCTGGGGGGAAAAAAAAAACAGGTCAGTAAGGTCCTGCAGAGACCCCCACTTCTGTACCACCAGTGGACGGAAAGGTGAATAAGAAATACTGGGTTGCCAAGGGTGGAGCAGAGTTCCTTTTGGTCACCGTAGCCATGAGGGAGTAGTACAGGCCGCAGCCTGTGATCAGGCTGGCATACCCTTGGCATTTCACCCTCCAGACAAAGATTCCAGGAAGATGGAGTCTGTTGCCAAGAAGGTCTGCCTGGGGGTCATCTCATTATCAGGCAGGCCTCCTATATGGCTTATATCGTCAGATACCAGATAACTTTATAGAACACTGTTAGAGAAATTTCAAAGTCTGTTCCAGCCCCTATGGCAGCTGACTTGGAAGAAGCAGCAAAAATGGGCATAGAGGTGTCGAAGGCCCAGTTCAGGATGGCAGTAGATAATAATGACACTGCTGCCAGACTGATAGTTTCCTCTGTGTCTCTCAGAAGGTTTGCTTGAGCCGGCCATCTGGCGCAGGGGCAAGTTGTCTACCTGCGATGGTGGTGACCCAGGTTCTGGGACAGACCTGGGACGTCAGAGGGCTGGCCCGGGGAGGAGGATAGTGTCCGACTGCTGTTTCTGGGGGGAGAGGGTAGAGTGTTCGGTGTAACGTGGACACCTAGCGGTGGCTGGGTGCATAGAGCATGCCAATGCCAATTCGCTCAGGGAGGCGGAGCCGGCATTGATCGTCCTTGCTTCTCTACATCGGGGGGAAAAACACTGCCGGCCACCCTTGATGGAGCCTGCCCTTGGCCTCACTTAGCTCTCAGGACAGCTCCCTGGCCTGTCCCATTGGTTGTGGCACTGTAAGGCTGGTGCCGCAACCCCACCCTGGGGGATAAGCCGGGGGTATCGGGGGAGCTGCGGCCAATGTGAGAGTGGAAGCAGATGGTCCATGATCGGGCCGAAGTACCGGCAGCAGAAGAAGCATAGTTAACTGGTTTCTTTTCTAACCACTGACCCGGTTCTGAGTTTAAATATTCATCAGTTCTTTTGGGGCCTAATCGGTTCCTGAACTGACCGAAACGGAATTCTTTTTTTGCGGTTAAGGTTTTTCTCCTGGAAATGGAGCATACTGAAAAACCTAAGAAAAAGACTGGTCACCCAGGTTTTAAAAACTGTCAAGTGTGGGGAAGTGTTCGCCAAAGCAGACAAGCATGACAGCTGTGTTCTGCCTGGGAACTGAACATTTAAATACTGACTGAAATTTGCAAATAATTTTCACAGAAAACGGTGGAAAAAAGAATGGAGAGGTTGAACAAAAAGTTGGGAGGTCCTTCAGGCTCTAACCAGCCAACACCTTCAGAATCAGTGGGTGAAACTGCAGCTTTTTACCACCCCGATGAGGATGAATCAACCGCCTGAAAAAGGCTAAGTTGGCAGGCTGACGCTCCGGTGCCCTCCAAAAAGGCAAAGAAGACCAAGCACGTTGAACCCCAGGCAAAACCAACGGGATTCTTCTGTGCCTCACATTCTGCCTACTGCTGAGGAAATTGCCAGGGCTATTAAAGTCATCGAGGCAATACAGGCGTTCATACCTTCTCCAACTTCTCCTCCTCCAAGGGTTCAGGAGATTACTCCCTCCTCGGATCCCCAGTCTCAAGAGGTAGATACTGGGGAGTATGATATACCAGAGGATGATGGTGAGCCCAATGAACCGGAAGTCTCACCAGAGCAGGAATTTGGCTCTCCTCCCAGACCTGAGGATTTTTCCTCACTTTTCCTTTGTAAGGAAAATAGCAGATGCCCTTGACCTGGCTACCACAGAGGTCATAGAAGATGAGGAGGCAGAATATATGGCGCTGATGAGGTTAACACCCACTAAGAAGATTTTTCTGCCTATTAATAAGTTCTTCAAGAAGGATTTATTCACAACCCTAACTCTGTCATGCCTCTGGCTAAGAAGGCTGACAACAAGTACCAGTTAGGCAGGAAAGGGGCTGAATTCCTCTATTCTCACACTGATCATCAGGGTGTAGTCCAACAGGCAGCCTGTGAGAAAGCGAGGGTTCCTTTATCCTCTCACCCTCCTGAGAAGGATTCAAGGAAAATGGACAGCATGTCAAAAAAAGGGTACGTCAGACAGGCTAATTACCAGGCCTACGCTGCACAGTATCAAAAAAACACTGGCAGTCTGTTTTGGCCATGTTGGAGAAGGTTCCCTCCCCTGTCTGTCTCTAGACGACTTAGCAGAAACAGCCAGGTTTGGACTGGAAGCATCTAAATAGCAGTTCCAGATGGCAGTAGATGCCAGTGATAATACTGCTAGGATTATGGCTCTGACTGTAGCCTTGAAGGTTTGCTTGGCTAAGGGCTATAAATTTAACACAGGACACCCAGGCTAAGGCCATGGACTTCCTGTACAAGATCATTCTCTTTTTGGCAAAGAAACCGAAGAGTATATGAAGAAGGTGGATGAATACAAAGCCACTTATCAGAGTAATTCATCTAAGGACAGGCCTTCTGCTTCTTATAGGCCATATGGAAGGGGAGGTAGAGGAAGGTCCTATGTTAGGCCCTTACATCAACCTCAAGCTGTGCCACAGCTGCAGCTATACCCACAGCAGACTGGGTATTCAAACAACATGAGGTCTTGCTGTATTCAGACATAATGCAGTTAGCCCCAGCACTTGAACTGCCCCAGAGAGGAAAGAGTTAACTCTGTGCAGAAGCATAAAACATTGAGCTCGAGCTCGGTTTTCAAAACTCTGTCTGTGGTACTTCCCAGTGTAACCGTCGGATTCTTTACTCCGCCCAACAGTGAAGTCGCTCCGGAGATTAGTAAAGGTGTGTACTGTTCTCCAGGTAGTTGCTTTGCAGATCCCCACTAAAAGGATATCTCTAGAAGCTGCTATAGAGGCAGCTGTGCCCCTAGTAGAGTGGGCCCTGAGGCCTGTTTTCCATATTTTGAGTAACAAAACTGAATGCAGTGAACTATCCAGCGAGAGACTGATTTCTTGGAAGCTGGGGTGCCCTTTCTCACATCCCCATAAGTGAGAAGAACAGGTTACTCACCTGTAACAGTAGCTCTAGGGACATGGATATGTTGTTCATCCACACTTACTGGCAGGTTCCTTGCCGGAAGGTCTTCAAGCTGGCTCCTCCCACCCACCCGGGTGGTAAAACTCTCTGCTCCGCCCCATGACGCCAGATCTTCCTTACCGCTTGGAAGCTCTGTTTCTCTCCTTAGCGCTCTGTTTTTGACTGGTTCCTGGAATTTTCGGTCTTCTAAATCAATTGGAAGTTTTTCTGAAACTTCAATCTTCTCCTTCGCTGCGGCGATGGCTCATTCATTTTCCGGCTCTCGGAGTCGCCCAGCTAATTCCTCCAGGAAAGACCCGCACTCCACGTGCGTTTACTGCCTTGACTTGGATCATGATCCTCAACTTTGCGATTTTTTGCTGTGCCCTTTCAGCCAGCTCTCTGGAGGATCGTGCGGCCCGTTCGGTGCTCGGGCGACCGGAAATTTTTCCTGCTCTGGAAAATTCCTCGGGGACTCGTCGGGCAGTGTCTGCTTTGGCTGTCTCGGCTGAGCAGCTCGATCTTCCTTCCTCCGGGGAGGGGGCAGCTGCCCCTCCCTCTTCCTCGGTGGTGACGCTCATCCCGCTCTCCTTGAGTTCTCCTCATGCAGCTTCGTTCAAGGAGCTTCACCAGTCCCTTTCCTCAAAGGGAGAGGGACCTTCGGGACCTGCCTCTCGGCCCAAGTCCAAGGAGTCGCAGGCTAAGTCCCTTCGTCAGCGCTGGAGGGAGTGGGAGAGTTCCCCCTTCCCTGCCGGCCGACGGACTTCGGTCGAGGGTGCGGCTCATGCCACTGGCTTCACGGTGTCCCCGTCAGGTCAGCCGGCCAGGACTCCTGTCGACGTTGTTGAGTCTCTCGACCCGTCATTTGGGCTGTCTTCTGTTAGAGCCGCCATCCCTTCGCCGGTTTCCCCGGCAGAGGCTCAGGTTCTGCCTGCACCTTTGGGTCCACAGACCTCGACCCTTTCTTCCGAGCCGAGGGAGGAGTGAGCACTCCCCGCTCCTTCCCAGGCCCGCCCTCGGTTCCCCTGAGGATTCGGGTCTCGGTCTAGCCGCTCACGCCGACCTCGATCATAAGTCTCCACCATGCATTCACACTATTGGGATCTGCGCTGGAGGCACCAGGACCCATCTGGAGCAAACTTTTTGATGGAGGGTCGGTGCCAGAGATGGAGCCATGAGGAACGGCACCGCGAGCCTCAGCTCGTGCGGCAATGACTATCTAGGCGTCGGCCCTCCAACCGTCTCAGTTCCTTTTTTTCCGCCGTTGAGTGCACTTCAGTAACGACATCGCTCGCCCGCTGGGAGTCAAACTTCAAACTAGCAGCATAGTTTTCAGTTTTTGTTATTTTGTAGTATTATCTCGATAATGTATCGCTTAGTTTATTCTTATTTTAACAATAAAGAAGTCTCGGCCTACTTTGATGGAGTCGACCATGAGCAGGTCAGGTGACAGTAGGGAGACTTCGTATGAAAGCTGTTCAGTCAGTCAGGCTGGGTCCGGTCTGCCACCTTCTCCGTAAGGGGGGTCTGACAACAGTCAGTCCAATGCCCGGGGGATGGGCGGTCCCCGTGGAAGCATAAAAATAAACTGTCGCATTCTCGGCACCGTTCGGCCTCGAGCTCTTCTTGACCCACAGGTCTAAAGAGAAGGCATCACTCGAAGAGTAAGCCCTCTGATATGTCTGCGTAGGCGTTGGGTTATCGGGGCTAGTTGCCGATCTCCTCCTTGGTCACCAAACTCTGCTTCAGGTAGTCAGCAGCTTCGACATCAGAGCCCTACCCGCCCGCAGGTAGGTCTTCAGATGAGCAGTTTCATCAGTGGGCCGCTGTTATGGAGCAGTGGGCTCAGAGGTTGGTTCAGCTACCTGGCTCGGTCACTCGTGGGCCTTTGGGCTTAGTTGGAGACCAGGTAGGGTGGTTGGACTTTCCTGGTCGCATGGCACCTTCTTCGGTGCCGTCGACTCCGCGCTTAGGTGTTCAAACAACATGAAGTCTTGCTATATTATAGACATTAGCAGTTTGATCCAGCTCTAGAACTGCCCCGGAGTGAAATGGTTAAAACCATTCCAAAATAGAATTTTGGCACGAGAGCAGCTCTATCTGTGTCATTTCAAACTTGAACTGTCAGATTCTTTACTCCGCCTCAGTGAACAGTCGCTCCGGAGATTTCTCCTTCTGCTCGGTTTAAAAAGTGTTTTCTCGGTTGGATTTAACCGAGAATAGTTTTATTTTAACCGCAAAACCGTTCGGTTCAAGCTCTATCTGTGGTAACCGTAAGTAAATGAAGGTTTTGTCTGTGTGGAACTTGTAAGTTATCGGTTCGGTTTTGAACCGATCAGTGGGTTTAAAACTCATTTAAAACTAAAAGTTACTATTTTAGAGTGCGGTTCCCGGTTCTTATCGGTTTACTAAAAAGCAGTTTATTATGTTTTTCCAATACCACGTGACGGTTAGGAACCGATAAGGGTGTCTTGCCTGGCACTGCCGTTTAAAAGGGCAAGTTTATGGTTAGGCTGGCATTATGTCTGAGAAACCCAAAAAAAAAACCGGGCCCACTGGGTTTCAACACTGTGATGTTTGTGGGGAAGTCTTTGCCAAGGCTGACCCACACACCACATGTGTTTGTCTGGGGTTTGACCACCTCCAGTCAGACTGCCAGGTATGTAAGAATTTCCCTGCAGCCACCCTGGAAAAAAGATTGGGCAGGCTCAGGGAGCGAGAATAAAAGTCCGCTGACCGGATGGCCAGCCGGTTCGGTGCTAACCCGAACCAGAGGAAATGCCCTCTGACCAGGGCCAGACTTCCTCGGGCAAAGAAAAGCTGGTTCTGAGGAACCAATTCCAGTAAAGAAAACAAGAAAATCAGCAGGTCTGAGTCAAAATTCCTTCTCCAACTGCTGCAGAGATAACAAAAGCCATACAAATTGTCCAGTCACTGTCTCAGGGTCCGTCCGAACCACATATCTGGTAAAGGTCAGTTGTCTGATCCAGTGGTTCAGGATTATGATATTGAGGAATTTTATGAACCAGAGGAGGGGGAGGAGGATTATGAACAGTATGAATGTGGCTGGGAAGGTCTGGGTGTGCCCATTGAACAGGACGTCTCCCCAGACAGACCTTTAGAATCTCCCCCTATGCTGTCTGAATCCCCATCTCATTTTATGTTTTATAAAAAAGTTGCTGAAACCCTCCAGCTTCGTTTAGAAGAGGCTGTGGATGAGCAAGAGGAGCCTGATTTTGTAGAAATGATGGATATTCCAGAGTCTAGGAGATTGTCTATTCCTTTACATAAGTCTTTTAGGAAACAATTAAAATTTTAAGAGCTCCTAATTCTGTGCCTCCTGTAGATAAAAAGATGGACAGAAGGTATACATTGTCAGGCCCTGATACAGAATTCCTTTCTCAGCAATGCAGTCATGTTGGGGTAGTTCAGGCTGCTGCCTGTGATAAAGCTAATATTCCCTTGACTTCACATCCTCCTGATAAGGATTCCAGGAAGATTGATGCCATGGCAAAAAAACAGTATATGGCAGCCTCTCTGGGACTCAGGCAAGCAAATTATATGGCTTATGTAGCTAGGTATCAGAAATCTAGATGGGATACTGTTATGCAATTGGCCAAGCAGGCCCATGGCCAGCTGGCTAGTGAACTAGAACAGGTGGCTGCTGATGGCATTGAAGCCTCTAAGGTTCAGTTTCATGCTGCTGTGGATGTTAATGATGTTTCCTCTAGGGTCATGGCCACATCTGTAGCTTTTCAGTGAGTTGGCCTGGCTCAGGTGTACTAGCTTGTCACAGGATACCCAGACTAAGGCTATGGATTTTCCTGTGGTGGGAAATTCTCTGTTTGGAGAGCAGACAGAGAATTACATGAAGAAGATGGATGAATATAGGACTACTTACAAGAGTGCCCAGGCTAAGGAGCGGCAAGCCACTCCTCAAAGGCATACCCTGGGGTAGGGGTGAGCCTTTCACAGGCCTTTCTACCAGACTCTGGCCTCCTCTGCCTTTGCTCAGAGGGCTTCTTCAGAGCAGGGGCAGGCGAGGTGGTGCAGACCTGCTCCCACCCCAGACTAAAGCTCCTGCGAAACAGGCACCCTGATGGAGTGCCCAGGGCCGATCTCCTGTACCAGTGGGGGCAGGCTGGCTTACTTCAGTCAAATTGGGCTTCTTTAACCTCAGACAAGTGGGTTCTGGAAGTAGTAAGCCAGGGGTCTGGTTCTCAGCTTCAAAAGTTTCCCAAGTTGAGAAGCAGACTTTTCTACCTACAAGTGCTTCAGAGACCCTCGCTCTGGAAACAGAGGTCTCATCTCTGTTAGCTCTCAGAGCAGTAGAAAGGTTCCTCCCTGCATCAGGGCAGGGGTCTGTATTCAGATACTTCCTTACCCCAAAGACAGGAAAATGGCGGCCCATTTTAGATCTCAGATATCTGAACAAGCATCTTTTGAAACCAAAGTTCAAAATGGTAACTCTGGCAATGATTTTACCTTCCCTAAGGCCAGGGGACTGGCTAGCCTCCCTGGACCTCAAGGATGCCTATTTCCATGTCCTAATCAGAAGATCCCATCGAAAGTACCTCAGATTCGAACTGCCCTCGGGTCATTACCAGTTCAGAGCAATGCCCTTCGACCTTACCTCTGCTCCAAGGGTATTCACAAAGTGTCTAGCAGTGGCCCACTTAAGGAGGCAGAGGATTGCTGTTTTCCCTATCTAGGCGACTGGCTCATTGTAGGCCAGTCCCCAGAACAGGTAAAATCTCACCTGCAGGTCACCCAGCAGCTTCTCACCTCCCTGGGTTTTCTGCTAAACCTACCAAAGTCGGTTCTGGAACCAGTCCAGGTACTCAGCCTTTATAGGGGCAGAATTGGACACAAAAGCTAGCCAGAGCCTTTCTTCCCCAGAAGGGTAAGAATTTAGTGGCTCTGGCCTCTTCCTTCACTCTGCAGGTCTCTCGACCAGCAAGACACTTTCTGCAGCTCCTGGGGCACATGGCTGCATCCATAGCTGTTGTGCAGGGGCCAGATTTCAGATGAGACATTCAGTTTCACTTGAGAACCTTTTGGTCTCAGAGAAGAGACCCCCTTTCAAGTTGGTCCCAGTGACTCGAACCTTGATCCTAGCTCTCCAGTGGTGGCAGGATCAGAGCAATTTAAGAGCGGGGGTCCCCTTCATTTCCCCTTCTCACGACTTGACTCTCACTACAGATGCTTCCCTTCTGGGTTGGGGAGCTCACATGGGTGACCTTTCCACTCAGGGAGTTTGGTCCCCCCAGGAATCTCTGCTCCACATCAATTTGCTGGAACTCAGAGCTGTCTTTTTAGCTCTTCAAGCCTTTTCTGCATCTGTCCACGACAAGGTGATACAAGTCAGAACAGACAACACCACAACAATGTGGTACATCAACAAACAGGGGGCACTTGGTCTTGACCTTGTGCACGAGGCAATAAGTTGTGGTCTCTGGCCTATTCCTGAACACTTCCCTCATAGCAGTTCATCTTCCAGGGAAGGACAATGTCCTAGCGGATGCCCTCAGCAGGATTTCCCAGGCCATCATGAATGGTCCCTGGATCCTCAAGTGCTGGGGATAGTTTTTGCCAGGTGGGGCATCCTCAGATAGATCTTTTGCAGCCCCAGACAATCACAGACTTCCTCTGTTCTGTTGCAGGCCTCCAGTGCTGGGCTCGGTTCCCTGGATGCCCTTCTTCTGGATTGGGAGGAAGTTCCTCTATGCTTTCCCCCTTTCCTCTCCTATTCAAAGTACTAGTCAAAATCAGATCTCAGCCTTGCAGGGTGATTCTGATTGCCCGGATGGGCCAGGCAGCCCTGGTACCCTCCTTCTGTCTCTGACAGTCCATCTTCCCTGTGCCTCCCCAGGAATCACAATCTGTTGACTTGTGCCCAGGGAAGGGCTTGGTATCCGGACCTCAAATCCCTCAACCTCAAGGCCTGGCTCTTGAGGAGTTAGTTTGCTGATTTACACCTCTCTCAGGGTGGTCTTGAGATGCTAAAGGCTTCCAGAAAGCCTTCCACTAGGGCTACTTATAGTTCTAAATGGAAAAGGTTTTCCATTTGGTGTGCTGGGAAAAATATTTCCCCAGAATCTGCTGAATTGCCCATTTTGTTTGATTATATGGTACATCTTAATTCCTTTGGTCTCAGACCAGCTACCCTGAGAGTTCATTTGGCAGCTGTCTACTTTTGTGTCAGCAGGAAAGTCATCCCCTCTTTCCTCTCATCCTGTGTTTTCCAAGCTTTTTAAGGGATTACTCCATACTAATCCTCCCTTTCGGGAACCGGCCCCTGCTTGGGACCTTAATGTTTGCATTGCCCAGTTAATGCAACCCCCTTTTGAACCTCTGTCTTCTGCAGAGCTTAAGTACCTAACTTGGAAAACTGTTTTTCTAGTGGCTATCACTTCTGCCAGACGCATAAGTGAATTGCAAGCCTTGTCAGTGGAGACTGACTATTTCTTTCCACAGGGATAAGGTAGTCCTTAGGACTAATAGGAAGTTTTGCCTAAGGTGGTTTCAGATTTCCATCTTAATCAATCTATCTCCTTCCAGTATTTTCACTGATCACTCCTCTTGAGTGAGGAGGAGTTGTACAACCTGGATGTTAAGAGAGCTTGGTTATATATAGACGTACCAAGGTCACAGGTTGAATCCCTCCAACTTTTCCTTACCTGTGGTGAAGTTGGGAAGAGCAAACCTGCCACTAAGAGATCAATAGCCAGGTGGATTGTCTCTTGTATCCAATTTGTTATCAGAAAGTGGGCCAGGCCCCCAGTTTTAGGGCTCATTCTACCAGAGGTACAGCTCGTCTCTAGCTGCTGCCAGAGATATCCCTTTATTAGAGATTTGCCAGGCTGCTACTTGGAAAGCAGGTACACACTTTTCCAAGCATTACTCCCTGGATGTCCAGGCCAGGAGAGATGCTCGGTTTGGCACAGCTGTTCTTCAGAGCCTATTCCCTAAGTAGGTTCTGCCCCTCCTCCATGGAGGTACTGTTGTGTATTCTGCTAATGTCTACAATATAGCAAGACTTCATGTTTGAAAAAAAAAATTACTCACCTTAGTAATGTTGTTTCTTCTAATGGAGTCTTGCTATAGTATAAACCTGACCCTCTCAGAACCTCTACTTGGTGGGGTTCGGGCAACTTAGTGTGGGCACTACTTATGTCCTGTTAGCATTTTGTCCCCTTTGGGACTTTGGGGGTGTGTATGTGTACGCGTGTGTGTGTGTGTGTGTGTGTTTTATTATACTTATGTTTCATTTTCACATTATTAGAATGGTGTTAGTATTTCTGGTCCCCTGACTTGAGTCTTGGGTGTTGGGACCATCAATGGTTGTTATTATTTAGCCATTTGGCTAGTGTAGGTTACAGCTTCCACACAGACCTTAGTGAGTTTGGTTCGTAAAGATCTGACAGTTCAAGTTTGAAATTGCACAGATAGAGCTGCTCTCGTGCCAAAATTCTATTTTGGAATGGTTTTAACCATTTCACTCCGGGGCAGTTCTAGAGCTGGATCAAACTGCTAATGTCTATAATATAGCAAGACTCCATTAGAAGAAACAACATTACTAAGGTGAGTAATTTTTTCTCCCCCCCCCCCCACACATGGCTACAGCGCAGGGGGCCACACCGATGCCCTTATCTCCTGCTCTTCTTCCTTCAAAACCTGGTTTTCTGAGTGGGGGTGTTTTCGGTGTCCTCGGTGCCGTGCGGGTCCATGGCGCCGTCCTCAGTGCCGTGCGGGTCCTCAGCGCTGTTTTCGGCGCCGCGTAGTCCGTCTACGTCGTTCTCGGCGCCAGGGGCTCTCGGGGGTTCCTCTGCGTTTCAGGACTCCTCCTTTCACTCTCTTCCTTCTTCCCTGTCTTCTCATTTTAATTTCTTTCCGGTCCATACAGTCCCTCCTGGACTGTCAGGAGGTGACATTGAGCCTGACCTAGACCTTCGGTTGGGTGATGAAGTGGACGAAGCAGGATCTATTACTGCTACAGAGCCTGTGGTCGAGGACCTGTCCTTTAAGTCTCTGCTAAAAAAAAAAATCTGAGTTCCACTCTTTTTCTCTCCAGACTACAGACATCGATCCTGGGAAGTTAAGACTCAATACCTTCTGCCCGGAGATCCCCTCTGATTTGACTCCTCGGTTCAAGCGTTCCTTTGAGGCGCTGTCTCAAATGGTATGGAATAATCCTGCTCTCACCCTTCGGTGGCTAAATCCATAGATAAAACATTCAGCCCCAAGGATCGTCCCATTTTGGCATCTCAAGCCTTTGCGGATCCTATTGTAGTCCTGGCAGAGAATAAGGTCGTTCTTCCTCAAACTACTACAGCTCGACCTATTGACAAAGAATCTCATAAGATAGACACCTTAGGTAAGAGAGTCTTTGCTGCTTCTACCCTAAGTATGCGTATTGCCAGTTACCAGGGCTATTTCTCCCAGTATGACTATATCCTGTGGCATTCTATCAAGCAAATGGTTGAAGCTCTGCCGGAATCTGATACAAAGCCAGAGCTTCTTCAAACCATTACCAGAGGTATCAAATCTAAGAACCAACAGGTTAAAGCGGCCATGGATGCTTTTGACACTGCTTCCCGTTCAGCGGCTGCTGGTATTTGCACCCGCCGTCATTCCTGGCTGCGCACTTCAAGCTTCACGAATGACGCAACGCAACAGGTAATGGCGTTGCCCTTTGATGGTGCATATCTTTTTGGTCCTCAGGTAAGCAAGCTCGAAGCTACACAGAAGACTAGGTCAGCCATTAAGTTGGCTCAACCCTCCTGCCCCTCTCGGGGAATGTCAATAAGCGTCAGTTTCGTAATAGTCAGTCCGTTCGCGGAGGAGAGGTTCCATAAAAACAACCTGCCCAACCTCAAAGAAGCACACAACAGAAAGCGCAAGAGCCCCAGCGCCCAGTGCTGCCTTATGAATTGCTGGCCCAAGTCCCATCTCAGCTGCCTGAGGTGGACTTTTCCTCTCGGTGGAGGTAGTCTGATACCGTCTACAACCGGTGGAAGTCCATAACCTCAGACAAATGGGTCCTTCGGATAATCTAGCGAGGGTATTCACTCAATCTTGTGGAGACCCTCCGGATAATCCTCCCAAACAGCAGCCCAGGCTGTCAACCCTTCAGTCAGACCTTCTACCACACGAGATTCAGGGCCTTCTGAACAACAGGGCAGTAGAGTGGTGCCACTGCATCAATGAAACACTGGGTTCTACTCCCATTATTTTCTGGTTCCAAAGAAGTCGCGGAATCATCCCATTCTGAGATCTCAGAAAGCTAAACAAATTTCTCCCCAAGGAGAAATTCAGAATAATTCTCTAGAACCCTGTTACCCTTGCTTCCATCAACACGACTGGCTAGCCTCCTGGACATGCGGATGCTTACCAGCATTCCTATTCACCTGAGGCATCACAAATTCCTGAGGTTTGTGGCTCTGGGACAACATTATCAGTTCAGAGTCCTGCCGTTTGGGCTATCCTCGGCATATAAGTTTTACAAAGTGTTGTGCAGTTCTCATAGCGCACCTCAGAAAGTCGGAAACAGGTGTTCCCTTATCTGGACGATTGGCTTCTAGCAAGCCCTTCCAGGCAAGGACTCTGGACGCCCGTGAGGCGGCCTCTCTCATCCCTACGTCCATGGGAGTTCTGCTGGACGCTGGAAATCGCAGCTGCAGCCCTCCCAGGGGCTCCTTTTATAAGGACTCTTCTGGACACCTCCTGTGAAGGCTTTCTTCCTGAAGACAGGAGAGCGATATCCTTCAAATGGCCACGTCACGCCGGGAGAACAGCTCAGTTACAGCTCTGCTCGATGCAGCGGATGCTAGGCCTCATGGCATCCTCAGTGTTCACTGTACCCCTAGCACGTCTGCACATGAGAACCACTCGGTGGATGCTCAGTACTCGGTGGTCCCCAACCACTCACCCGCAGTCCTATCTCATCAAGGTGACAGAAGCTTTAAAGAGGTCACTCACCTGGTGGTCTCGAGAGCAATCTCCTGGAAGGGTATCCTTTTGCTCCTCTGGACCATCAAATCTCCATTACCATGGACGCATCCCTAATGAGGTGGGGAGCTCACTGTCAGGCTCTCCACACTCAAGGTGTGTGGACTCGACTCAGTCCAGCTTCACATGAGCGTCCTAGAAATGTAGGCTGTCCTTTATGCAGTCCGGCGTTGAAGGACATTCTCTGTCAAGAACATTCTCCTTCAAATGGACAACAAAGCAGTGATGTATTACATCAACAAGCAGGGCAGTGCTCATTCTTTCCCTTATGCAGGAAGCAATGGGGTATAGAATAGTGCTTGGAGCACAAGGCTCTAATTCAAGCGGTCTACCTGCCAGGTGTACAGAACAGCAGACCGTCTCAGCAGAACAGAGGCAGAATCCTCCACGGTGGTCTCTCGAGCTCAACCATAGTTCAGTCACTGTTCGAAGAGTGGGGAACTCCAGACCTGGACCTTTGCTTCCCCACTCTCGCAAACTACCTCTCTTCTGCTCCCGAAATCCAGGGCCTGGCATTTTCTGTCAAGTTGCGTTCAGGCTGCGGTGGACAAAGCGCTTTCTTTACGCCTTTCGCCTCTTCCTCTAATTCAGAGGTACTCCTCAAGATTCGAATCCCAGGGGACAAGATGATTCTCATTGCTCCCTTTTGGCCTCCTGCAGCTGTCGTTTCCACTGCTCAACAATATCATTGGCAGTTCCTCGAGACCACTTCCCTGCAGATGAACCTTTTGACTCGGGACGGTGGTCCATCCCAACCTGAGATCGCTTCACCTTCACGCTTGGCTCCTGAAGAGGTAAGTAAACCGGTTCAATGTTTCTCGAAGGGTTTCAGATATTCTTCTTGGCTGCACAGGAAGCCACTCGGGAAAACTTACACAGCCAAGTGGAGCGTTTTCGACTCTGGTGTACAAAGTCCTCTTTGAATCCCTTTCCTGCCCACCAGATAAGGTTTTGAAGTACCTCTTGGACCTCTCAAATTCAAGTCTGCAGTACTCTACAGTCAAGTTCACCTTAGTGCCATTTCAGCGTATCATGAGCCGTTTTTTCATTAACACTGGCTCAGTTACCTGTAGTTGAGATTTCTTAAGAATTCTGCATACCAGACCTCCTACAAGACTTCCAGTTGCACCTGGGATATTAATCTTGTCCTAGACACCTATAACTCGAAACCTTTAGAACCTCTGGCTACCTGTGAGCTAAAATTTCTCACCTGGAGACTGCCTTCCTAGTAGCCATTACCTCAGCCCGCAGGGTCTCCGAATTCATGCCCTGGTCACAGACCCTCCATTATACTGTATTTCATAAGGACAAAGTAGTTCTTCGTACTCATCGTAAGTTTCTTCCTAAGGTTGTGTCAGAATTTCATCTAAACCAACCTTTGGTCCTTCCCTCTTACTTTGCGAACTTCCAAAATGAAGAAGAACATTCTCTTCATTCTTTGGATGTTAAGAGGGCCTTGGGTTTCTATCTAGATAGAACCAAGGATTTTTGCAAAGCCCAGCAACTGTTCGTTTCCTTCAGCGAGACCCGGATGGGTCAACCTGTCACTATCAGATGTTTCAAACAACATGAAGTCTTGCTATATTATGACAATTGCAGTTTGTCCCACCATTAGAACTGCCCCGGAGGTGAAATAGTTAAATTCCATGCCAGGCATGGAACTTGGAGCGCAAGCTCGGTTAGAGAAGCTCTGTCTGTGTGGTTCAAACTGAAACTGTCAGATTTTCTCTGCCTCACTGAACAGTCGCTCGAGAATTTCTCCTCACAGTTTCATTTCTCGGTTTAAACAGTGTTTTCTCTGTTAAATTCAACCGTGATAGTGTTATTATTTTAACATAAACCATCGGTTCAAGCTCTATCTGTGGTATTGTAAGTAGTAGACAGGTTTATTTCTGTGTGGAATTTGTAAATGTTTATGGTTGGTTTGAACCGATCAGGTTATTTTAAATTTTAAAAATCAAGCATCTAAAGCTTTTAAGTCCGGTTCCGGTTCTTATCGGTTCTAAAAAAGCGGATTTCATTCGTTTTTGCGACCCGTGACACGGTTGGGAACCGATAAGGGTGTCTTACCTGGCACTGCCGTTAAAGGGCAAGTTTTTGGTGAGGCTGGTATTATGTCTGAGAAGCAAAAGAAAAACCGGGCCCACTGGGTTTCGACACTGTATGGTGTCTGTGGAAGCCTTTGCCAAGGCTGACCCACACACACCACATGTGTATAATGTCTGGGGTTTGACCACCTCAATTCAGACTGCCAGATTTGTAGAATTTCCCTGTAGCCACCCTGGATAAGAGGTTGGCAGGCTCAGGGGCGGAGGCAAAAAGTCCGCTGACCCGGATGGCCAGCCCGGTTCGGTGCCAGCCAGACGGAGGAACCCTCTGACCAGGCGAGACTTCCTCGGGCAGACGATAAAGCTGACTCTGAGGCCAGTTCAACCAAAGAAAACTAGGAAATCAGCAGGTGTGGGTCTAAATTCCTTTTCCAACTGCTGCAGAGATAACAAAGAGCTATACAAATTGTCCAGTCACTTTCTCCGGTTCCGTCGAACCCACACTGCCTGGTAAAGGGCGGTTGACCGGTTCCACAGTTCAAGAATATGATGTAGAAGAGTTTCACAAACCAGGAGAGGGAGGATGATTATGAACAGTATGAATGTGACTTTGAGTCTGGGTGTGCCCATTGGACGGACATCTCCCCAGACAGACCTTTAGAATCTCCCCTACATTGGGTCCCTTCTCACTTTGTTTTATAAAAGGTTGCTAAAACCTCCAGCTCCCATTGGAGGAAGCTGTGGATGAGCAAGAGGAACCTGATTTTGTAGAAATGATGGATATCCCAGAGTCTAGGAGTTATCTATCCATACATAAGTCATTTAAAAGCGAACAATAAAAATTTTAAAGCTCCTAATTCTGTGCCTCCTGTGGACAAGAAGATGGACAGAGGTACACTTTGTCAAGTCCTGATACAGAATTCCTGTCACAGCAGTGCGGTCACGTCTTAGAGTAGTTCAGGCTGCAGCCTGTGATACAACTAATATTCCCTTGGCTACATCCTCCTGACAAAGATTCCAGAAGATGATGCCATGGCTAAAAAACAATACATGGCAACATCCTTGGGACTCAGGCAAGCAAATTACATGGCTTATGTGGCAAGATACCAGAAATCTAGATGGGACACTGTCATGGCTTTGGCCAAACAGGCCCCTAGCCGACTTGCTAAGGAGCTGGAACAGGTGGCTGCTGATAGTGATGAGGCATCCAAGGTGCAGTTCCATGCTGCTGTAGTTTTAATGATGTATCCTCTAGAGTCATGGCTACATCTGGCTTTTTGTAGGTTTGGCTTGGCTCAGGTTACTAGCCTTGTCACAGGATTACCCAGACTAAGGCTATGGATTTTCCTGTGGTGGGAGATTCTCTGTTTGGGGAGCAGACAGAGATGACATATGAAAAATGGATGAATATAGGACAATATAAGAGTGCTCAGGCCAAGGGCGGCAAGCACCTCCTCAGAGGCAGACCCCCAGGGGTAGGGGTAGGCCTTTTTCACAGGCGTTTACCAAACCCAGGCCGCTCTCCTGCTTATGCTCAGAGGGTTCTTCAGAGGAGAGGCAGGCAGGGGTGCAAGCAGGCCTGCCCACCCCTCAGCCTAAGCCCCTGCAAACAGGCACCTGATGGGGTGCCCAGGGCGAGTCTCCATTACCTGTAGGGGACAGGTTGGCTTACGCCGTTCAGAACTGGGGTCCTAACATCAGACAAGTGGGTCCTGGAGTAGTAAGCGGGGTCTGGTTCTCAGCCTAAAAATTTCGAAGATGAGAATCTGATCTTTTCCACCTGCAAACCCTCTAGAGACCTTTGCCTTAGAGCAAGTCTCAACCTCCTGGCTCTCAGGCTGTGAAGGGTTTCTCCCTACACCAGAGGCAGGGTCTCTACTCCAGGTACTTCCTTACCCCAAAAACAGGAGAATGAGCCCATCTTGGACCTAAGATATCTAAACAAGCACCTTTTGAAACCAAAATTCAAAATGGTGACCCTGTGTAATTTTACACTGCATTAAATAGAGGGACTGGCTAGCTTCCCTGGACCTCAAGGATGCCTATTTCCATGTTCTCATCAGAGGCTCCCCACAGAAAGTATCATCAGATTAAACCTGCCCTCAGGCCATTACCAGTTCAGAGCAATGCCCTTCGGCCTTACCTCTGCCCCAAGGGTATTCACCAAATGTCTAGCAGTAGCAGTTGCTCATTTAAGAAGGCAAAAGATTGCTATCTTTCCCTACCTAGACGTCTGGCTCATTGTAGGTCAGTCTCCAGACCAGGTCAGATCGCAGCTGCTCACCTCTCTGGGTTTTCTTCTCAACCTTCCAAAGTCAGTTCTGGAACCTGTCCAGGTGCTCACCTTTATAGGTGCAGAGTTGGACACAAAACAGGCCAGAGCCTTCCTGCCCCTAGAAAGGAGTAGGAACCTGGTGGCTCTCCTCTTTCACCCTGCAGGTCTCTCGACCAGCAAGGCACTTCTTACAGCTACTAGGACACATGGCTGCTTCCACAGCTGTGGTGCAGGAGCAAGGTTTCAGAATGAGGGACATTCAGTTTCATTTGAGAGCCTTCTGGTCCCAAAGGAAAGATCCCTTTCCAAGTTGATCCCAGTGACTCGAACCTGATCCAGACCTTCAGTGGTGGCAGGATCAGAGCAATTTGAGACTAGGGTCCCCCTTGACCCCCTATCTCCTCCTTAACCCTTACTACAGATCGTCCCTTCTGGGTTGGGAGCTCACATGGCGACCTCTCCACCAGGGAGTGGTCCCCTCAGGAATCTCTGCTCCACATCAATTTGCTGGAACTCAGAGCTGTTTTCTAGCACTTCAGTGTTTTCTGCATCTGTTCAGAACAAAGTGGTACAAGTCAGAACAGACAACACCACTACAATGTGGTACATCAACAAACAAGGGGCACTCGGTCTTGACCTTGTGCACAGAGGCAATGAAGTTGTGGTCTCTGGCTGTTCTGAACACTTCCCTCATACAGTTCACCTCCCAGGAAGGACAATGTCCTGGCGAGATGCTCTCAACCAGGACTTCCAGGGCCATCACAGATGGTCTCTGGATCCCAAAGTACTGAGGGATAGTTTTTTGCCAGATGGGCACCCTCAGATAGATTCTTTTCGCAGCCCAGACAATCACCAACTTCCACTGTTTTGGTTGCAGGCCCCCAAAGATGGGCTCAGTCCCCCTGGATGCCTTTCTCAGATTGGGAAGGAAGTTCCTCTACTACCCCCTTCCCTCTCCTATTCAAGGGCTAGTCAAAATCAGATCCCAGCCTTTGGGATAATTCTGATTGCTCCAGATTGGGCCAGACGCCCTGTTACCCACTCCTTCTGTCTTTGAGCAGTCCATCTTCCTAATGTCCCCAGGAATCACAACCTGTTAACCTGTGCCCAGGGAGAGTTTGCTATCCGAATCTCAAATCCTCAACCTCAAGGCCTGAGCTCTTGAGGTTAGGAGCTGCTGACCCACCTTTCTCAAGGTGTTCTTGAAATCCTGAGGCTTCTAGGAAGCCTTCCTAGAACTACTTATAACTCTAAATGGAAAAGGTTTTCCATCACAAGTGTTCTAGAAACATATTTCCCAGAATCTGCTGACTTGCCCATTGTTTTGGACTATATATGGTCCATCTTAATTCTTTGGGTCTGAGACCAGCTACCCTGAAAGTACATTTGGCAGCTGTCTCTGCCTTTATATTCAGCAGGAAGCCCTCCTCTCTTTCCACTCACCCTGTATTCTCCAAGTTTTTAAAGGATTACTTCATACTAATCCACCTTTCAGGGACCCGGCCCTGCCTGAAATCTAATGTTTGCATTGCTCCAGTTGATGCACCCACTTTGAACCTCTGTCTTCTGCAGAGCTTAAGTACTTGACTTGGAAAACTGTTTTCCTAGTAGCTATCACTTCATACCAGGCGCATAAGTGAGTTACAAGCTTTGTCAGTAGAGACTGACTTTATTTCCTTCCACAGGGATAAGGTAGTCCTTGGGACTAACAGAGTTTTTGCCCTAAGGTAGTTTCAGATTTCCATCTTAATCAATCTATCTCCCTTCCAGTGTTCTTCACTGACCATTCCTCCTCTGGTGAGAGGAGGTTGCACAGATTTAGATGTTAAGAGGGCCCCAAGTTACTATAAGAGCCGCACCCAAGGGTCACAGGTTGAATCCCTCCAACTTTTTCTCACTTATGGTGAGGTTGGGAAAGGAAACCTGCCACTAAGAGATCCATTGCCAGGTGGATTGTCTCTTGTATCCAATTTTGTTATCAAAAACTGGGTAAGGTTCCCCCTTCAGGCCTGAGGGCTCACTCTACCAGAGGTACAGCTGCGTCTCTAGCTGCTGCCAGAGACATCACTATCTTAGAGATATGTCAAGCAGCTACTTGGAAAACAGTACACACTTTCACCAAGCATTACTCCTTGGATGTCCAGGCCAGGAGGGATGCTCGGTTTGGCATATCCGTGCTTCAGAGCCTATTTCCTAAGTAGGTTCTGTCCCTCCTCCATGGAGGTACTGCTAGTGAGTCTGCAATTGTCATAATATAGCAAGACTTCATGTTGTTTGAAGAAAAATTACTCACCTAGTAATGTTGTTTCTTCTAATGGAGTCTTGCTATATTATATAACCTTCCCAACCTGCCCCTCTCAGAACTTCTACTTGGGATGGGATGGGCTGTCCAGTGTGGGCACTTGGTTGTGCCCATTTTATATTTTTCCACCTCCTTTTTCTTGGGGCTTTTGGGGTGTTGTGTTTTGTTTTTACCTGTATCTTATCTTCTGGCCTCTGACTTGAGTCTTTTTAGTTGGGACCAGGAATATGTGTTAATATTTAGGTAGCTGCGGTTGAGCTTCCTGGTCGCGCAGCACCATCTTGATTCCAGTCGACTCCGCTTAGGTGTTCCCCTCTCATATGGCTGTGGCGCGGGGGCCACTCCGATGCCTCTATCTCCTGCTCTTCTTCATTCCTTCTCCTCAAATCCTGTTTTTGAGTCTTGGGGAGTTTTCGATGCCTTGGCGTCTCAGTCTTCGTTCGGCGCCCGTTGGGTTACTGGTGCTGTGTCGTCATCGGCACCGCGTGGCACCATCCGGCCTCTCTGACGTGTGTCTCCTCAGCGCCGTGTGGCTTCTCGGTGCCGTGCGTTTTCCGGCGCCATGCGTTTATACTGCACCAGGGGTTCTTGGGGCGTCATTCACCTTTCAGGACTCCTCCTTTAACCCTTTTCCTTCCTCATTTCCATCTGATTTCCACTCCTTTCCTGTCCATGCAGTCTCTCATGGACTGTCAGGAGATGACACTGAGCCTGACCCAGACCTTAGGCTAAAGTATTTTTTCACAGAGAGGGTTGTGGATGTATGGAACGGCCTTCCAGAGGAGGTTGTGGAGTCAAAAGCAGTGGTAGAATTCAAGCATGCATGGGACAGTCATACGGCAATTCTAGGGGTTGGGGGTAGGAAGAAGAAGTAGGCTGCTGGTTAACTAGGATCTACAGCTTATCCATCAGGTAGGGGAAATGGGCGGACTGGGTGGGCCAAGCGGTCCTTATCTGCCATCAAATTCTATGTTTCTGTGTTTCTATGGGTGATGAAGTGGAAGGAACAGGATCTATTCCTGCTGCAGAGCCTGTGGTTGAGGACCTTTTAAGTCTCTGCTGAAAAAACTTGATTTCTACTCTTTCTCTCCAAACTACAGACATCGATCCTGGGAAATTGCTAAGACTCCCAATACCTCGATGTTCCGGAGATCCCTATGGATTTGACTCCTCCAGTACAGTCCTCCTTTGAGACTCTGTCTCAAATGGTATGGAATAATCCTGCTCTCATTCCTTCGGTGGCTAAATCCACAGATAGGAAATACTCAGCCCCCAAGGATGGACCCATTTTGGCGTCCCAAGCCTTTGCGGATCCTATTGTAGTTTTGGCAGAGAATAAGGTCATCCTCCCCCAGACTACTACAGCTCGACCTATTAACAAAGAATCTCATAAGATAGACACTTTAGGTAAGAGAGTCTTTGCTGCTTCCACCCTGGGGTATGCGTATTGCCAGCTACCAAGGCTATTTCTCTCAATATGAGTATATTCTCTGGCACTCGCTCAAACAAATGGTTGAAGCTCTTCCGGAATCTGACACAAAGTCAGAGCTACTTCAAACCATAACCAGGGGTATCGAATCCAACAACCAGCAGGTTAAAGCAGCTATGGATGCTTTCGATACTGCTTCCAGAGCGGCGGCGGCCGGCATTTGTACCTGCCGTCATTCCTGGCTGCGCACTTCAGGTTTCACAGCAGCAAGTAATGACGTTGCCTTTTGATTGTGTGCATGTCTTCGGCCCTCAAGTAGAAGCTACACAAAGGACTAGGTCAGCCATTAAGTTGGCTCGACCTCCTCCTGTCCCCTCTCGAGGAGGTGTTAATAAACGCCGGTTCCATAACAGTCGGTCCTTTCGAGGCAGAGGAAGTTTTCGTAAAAACCAAGCCCCCCAGCCTCAAAAGAAAACGCAACAGAAGGCGCAAGGACCCGAAGCACTCAGCACCGCCTTCTGAGTTGTTGGCCCAAGTCCCACCTCAGCTGCCCGAGGTGGACTCTTCCTCAGCGGTGGGAGGTCGTCTGACGCACTTCTACAATCAATGGAAGTCCATAACCTCAGACAAATGGGTCCTCCGGATAATCCGCGAGGGATATTCACTCAATCTTGTGGAGACCCCTCTGGATCGTCCTCCCAAACGACAGCTCAAGCTGTTAACCCTTCAGTCAGACCTTCTCACCTCCGAGATACAGGGCCTTCTGAACAACAGGGCAGTAGAAGTAGTTCCGCTGCATCAATGGAACACAGGGTTCTATGCCCATTACTTTCTGGTTCCAAAGATAACTGGGGGCATGCGCCCCATTTTGGACCTCAGAAAACTAAACAAATTTCTGCCCAAGTAGAAATTAAAAATGATTTCACTAGGAACCTTGTTACCTTTGCTTCATCAGCATGACTGGCTAGCCTCTCTTGACATGCAGGATGCTCACCAGTACATTTCTATTCACCCAAGCATCACAAATTCCTAAGGTTTGTGGCTCTGGGACAGCATTATCAGTTAAGAGTTCTGCCCTTTGGGCTATCCTCGGCGCCACGAGTTTTTACAAAGTGTTGTGCAGTTCTCGCAGCGCATCTCAGAAAGATCGGAATACAGGTGTTCCGTTATCTAGACGATTGGCTTCTGGCAAGTCCTTCCAGGCAGGGAACTCTGAACGCCGTAGCCACGGCTTCAAGCTTTCTCACGTCCATGGGAGTCCTGCTAAACCTCATAAAATCGCAGCTGCAGCCCTCCCAGAGACTCCTTTTTATAGGAACTCTTCTGGACATCTCCTGTGCGAAGACTTTTCTTCCAGAGGACAGGAGGAGCGATATCCTTCAGATGGTTCGTCACATCGGGGAGAGAAACTCTGTTCCAGCTCTCTCGATGCAGCTGATGCTAGATCTCATGGCATCCTCTGTTTTCACTGTACCCCTAGGACGCCTTCACATGAGAACTTCTCAGTGGATGCTCAGTACTCAGTGGTCCCCAACCACTCACCCGAAGTCCTTTCTCATCAAGGTGACGGAACCTCTAAAGAGGTCGCTCACCTGGTGGTCGCAAGAGAACAATCTCCTAGAAGGGTATCCCTTTGCTCCTCTGGATCATCAGATTTCCATTACCACAGACGCGTCCCTGATGGGGTGGGGAGCTCACTGTCAGGCTCTCCACACTCAAGGTACGTGGACTCTGGTTGAGTCCCAGCTTCACATAAATGTCTTAGAAATGAGAGCTGTCCTTTATGCGGTCCGGTCATTGAAGGACATTCTCTGTCACAAGAACATTCTCCTTCAAACGGACAACAAAGCAGTGATGTATAACATCAACAAACAGGGCGGTGCTCACTCTTACCCCTTATGCAGAGAAGCGATGAGCGTGTGGGAATGGTGCTTGCAGCACAGGTCTCTAATTCAAGCGGTCTACCTGCCAGGAGTGCAGAATGAACTGGCAGATCGCCTCAGCAGAACAGAGACAGATCCTCATGCATGGGGTCTCGACTCGGCCGTAGTTCAGTCAATATTCAGAGTGGGGAACTCCAGACCTGGACCTTTTTGTATCCCCACTCAACACAAAACTGCCTCTCTTCTGCTCCAGAAATCCAGGGCCTGGCTTTTTCTGTCAGGATGCGTTCAGGCTGCAGTGGACAAAACGCTTTCTATACGCATTTCCGCCTCTTCCTCTAATTCAGAGGGTACTTCTCAAGTTCGAATCCCAGGGGGACAAAATGATTCTCATTGCTCCCTTCTGGCCTCGACAGATGTGGTTTCCACTACTCAACAGTATGTCGGCAGCTCCGTCGAAACCACTTCCACTTCAGACGAACCTTTTTACTCAAGGTCTTGTTGTTCATCCCAACCTGAGGTCGCTTCACTTTCACACTTGGCTCCTGAAGAGATAGAAGTGAACAGGTTCAATGTCTCTCACAGGGTTTCAGATATTCTTCTGGCTGCGCGGAAGCCAGCCACTAGAAAAACTTACACAGCCAAATGGAAGTGTTTTTCGCTCTGGTGTGCAAAATCCTCTTTAAATCCCTTTTTCTGCCCACCAGATAACATTTTGGAGTACCTTTTAGACCTCTCAAATTCAGGTCTGCAGTACTCTACAGTCAAAGTTCACCTTTGTGCCATTTCAGCTTATCATGAGCCAGTACTTTCATTGTCACTGGCTCAATTACCTGTGGTTAAGAGGTTTCTTAAGGGAATTCTGCATACCAGATCTTCTATAAGACGTCCAGTCGCAGCCTGGGACATTAATCTTGTGCTAGACATGCTCACTCGGAAACCTTTCGAACCTCTGGCTACCTGTGAGCTAAAATTTCTCGCCTGGAAAACGGCCTTCCTGGTGGCCAGTACCTCAGCCCGCAGGGTTTCTGAAATACGTGCCTTGGTCACAGACCCTCCATATACTGTGTTCCATAAAGACAAAGTAGTCCTTAGAACACATCCTAAATTTCTTCTTAAGGTTGTTTCGGAATTGCATCTAAACCAACCTTTGGTCCTTTCCTCTTACTTTGCGAACTTCCAAAATGAAGGAGAACGTTCTCTTCTTTCCTTAGACGTCGAGAGCTTTGCGTTTCTATCTAGATAGAACAAAAGACTTTCATAAGCTCAACTGTTTGTTTCCTTCAGCAAGACCTGGCTGGGTCAACCTGTCGCTGTCAGATGTGTCTCAGCATGGCTAGTGGCATGCCTTTGCCACTGTTATTCCATGGCGCAGGTTAAGCTGGAGGGCAGAGTGTACACTCGCTCTACTAGGGCGGTCGCGGAATCTCTGGCAGAAATCCGCAATGTTCCCATTGCAGATATTTGCAATGTGGCTACCTGGAGCTCAGTGCATACTTTCGTTAAACACTATGCCCTGGATGTCCATGCCAGACGACATCTTTCCTTTGGCAGAACCATCCTTAATGGACTTCTGTCCTAAAACTGTGAGCTCTTGGTCTCTCCTGCTGCCCTCTCGGGGGATTATTAGCTCAGTACTCTCCCATTAATGTGAATGAGTGGCGGAGACTTATGTCCAGGAAGATGTGGAAACTGTGTACCTACCGTAATTCTTGATCTTCTTGGACGAGTCTCCACCACTCATTCAGACGCCCACCCTCCATCCCTCGAGCTCACCTCTGTTGTTGGTCTTCACTCCCTCAGTCTTTAGGCTGTGAAGACTTCTTTGTTGACCCTTCTTATATGGGTCTTCTGGACTATCTTATGTCCGGTTTTTGGTTAGGCTATCCTGCTGGATTAGTTAGGCTGCACCTCCTCGGGACAAAAAGGTACTGAGATGGTTGGAAGGTTGGCGCCGAGATATTCATTACCGCACAAGCTGAGGCTTGCGGTGCCGCTCCTCACAGCTCCGTCTCAGGCACTGACCTTCTAACAAAGTTTGCTCCTGATGGGTCCTAGAGCCTCCGACGCAGATCCCATTAGTGTGAATGAGTGGTGGAGACTCGTCCAAGAAGATCAAGAATTACGGTAGGTACATAATTTCCATTTCTCGAACCAGTGCGGCTCCTTACCTTCATAGGGGCAGAGCTGGATACGATAAAAGCAGGAGCCTTCCTTCCCCTGGAAAGGGCAAGGACCCTCATGGAACTGGCCTCTTCATTCACCCTTCAGGTGTCTCAACCAGCAAAGCATTTCCTTCAGCTACTGGGCCACATGGCAGCTTCTACAGCAGTGGTCCAGGGCGCAATAATCCAAACAAAGGACATTCAGTTCCACTTAAGAGCTTTTTGGTCCCAAAGAAAGGATTCCTTTACCAAGCTAATTCCAGTGACTCGAACTCTGATCCAAGCCCTGCAATGGTGGCAGGATCAGGAGAATTTGAGGCATGGGGGTTCCATTTGTCACTCGGTCTCATTCAGTGGTCCTCCCCACAGATGTTTCCCTGCTGGGCTGGGGAGCCCATTTGGGGGAACTTACCACCCAGGGACTGTGGTCGCCTCAGGAATCTCTGCTTCACATCAATCTCTTGGAACTCGGAGCAGTGTTTTTGGCACTGCAAGCTTTCTCCAAATCTGTACAGAACAAGATGGTTCAGATCAGAACAGACACCACCACGATGTGGTACATCAACAAGCAAGAAGGCACTTTGTCTACGGCCTTGTGCACCGAAGCGATGAAGTTGTGGTCCCTGGCCTATTCCCTGCAAACCTTTCTGATAGCCGTTCACCTCCCAGGGAAGGGCAATGTCCTAGCAGATGCATGGAGCAGAATATCCCAGGGCCATCACGAATGGACCCTACATCCTCTGGTGTTGAAAGTGATTTTCTCAAGATGGGGCACCCCAGAGATGGATCTTTTTGCAGTCCCAGACAATCACCAACTTCTTGTCCTTTGTTGCAGACCCCTAGTCTTGGGTTCAGTGCCCCTGGATGCTCTGATCCTGAACTGGGAAGGAAAATTTCTGTATGCTTCCCCCCCTTCCCTCTCCTATTCAGAGTGCTTGTCAACATAAGGTCACAACCATGCAAAGTGATTCCGATTGCTCTAGACTGGGCCAGGCAGCCATGGTATCCCTTGTTGCTGTCGCTAGCAGTCCATCTTCCCCTGTCTCTCTTCCCAGAAATTACAACCTGTTAACATCCTCTCGGGGGAGGATTTGGTACCCGAATCGTCAGTCTCTCAATCTCCAGACTTGGCTCTTGCAGAGTTAGTTTGCAGATCTGCATCTTTCCCAAGGGGTTCTTGATATCCTTAAGGCTTCTCGAAAGCCTTCCACCAGAAAGACACACAACTCCAAATGGAAAGGATTCAGCATTTGGTGTTCTAAGAAAAATATTTCTCCAGACTCTGAATTGCCTACGGTTCTGGATTATATGGTCCATCTTAATGGCCTAGGTCTCGGATCAGCTACTGTCAAGGTACACTTGGCAGCTGTTTCTGCTTTCAAACAACATGAAGTCTTGCTATATTATAGACATTAGCAGTTTGATCCAGCTCTAGAACTGCCCCGGAGTGAAATGGTTAAAACCATTCCAAAATAGAATTTTGGCACGAGAGCAGCTCTGTGTCATTTCAAACTTGAACTGTCAGATTCTTTACTCGCCTCAGTGAACAGTCGCTCGGAATTTCTCCTTCTGCTCGGTTCATTTCTTGGTTTTAAAAGTGTTTTCTCGGTTGGATTTAACCGAGAATAGTTTTATTTAACATAAAACCGTTCGGTTCAAGCTCTATCTGTGGTAACCTAAGTAAATAAATGAGTTTTGTCTGTGTGGAACTTGTAAGTTATCGGTTCGGTTTTGAACTGATCAGTGGGTTTAAAACTCATTTAAAACTAAAAGTTACTATTTTAGAGTGCGGTTCCCGGTTCTTATCGGTTCAAAAAAAAAAAACTGATTTATTACGGTCTTTTCCAATACCCGTGACACGGATAGGAACCGATAAGGGTGTCTTGCCTGGCACTGCCGTTAAAAGGGCAAGTTTTTGGTTAGGCTGGCATTATGTCTGAGAAACCCAAAAGAAAAACCGGGCCCACTGGGTTTCAACACTGTGTTTGTGGGGAAGTCTTTGCCAAGGCTGACCCACACACCATGTTTATTGTCTGAGGTTTGACCACCTCCAGTCAGACTACCAGGTATGAAATTTCCTGCAGCCACCCTGGAAAAAGATTGGGCAGGCTCAGGGGCGAGAACCAAAAGTCCGCTGACCCGGATGGCCAGCCGGTTCTGTAGCCGAACCAGAGGAGTGCCCTCTGACCAGGGCCAGACTTCCTCGGGCAAAAGAAAAGCTGGTTCTGAGGAACCAATTCCAGTAAAGAAAACAAGAAAATCAGCAGGTCTGGAGTCCAAAATTCCTTCTCCGACTGCTGCAAAGATAACAAAAGCCATACAGATTGTCCAGTCACTGTCTCAGGGTCCGTCCGAACCACCACTATCTGGTAAAGGTCGGTTCGTCCGGTCCCAGTGGTTCAGGATTATGATATTGAGGAATTTTATGAACCAGAGGAGGAGGAGGATTATGAACAGTATGAATGTGGCTGGGAAGGTCTGGGTGTGCCCATTGAACGGACATCTCCCCAGACAGACCTTTAGAATCTCCCCTATGCTGTCTGAGTCCCCATCTCATTTTATGTTTTATAAAAGTTGCTGAAACCCTCCAGCTTCCTTTAGAAGAGGCTGTGGATGAGCAAGAGGAGCCTGGTTTTGTAGAAATGATGGATATTCCAGAGTCTAGGAGATTGTCTATTCCTTTCATAAGTCTTTTAGAAACAAACAATTAAAATTTTAAAAGCTCCTAATTCTGTGTCTCCTGTAGATAAAAGATGGACAGAAGGTATACATTGTCAGGCCCTGATACAGAATTCCTTTCTCAGCAATGCAGTCATGTTGGGGTAGTTCAGGCTGCTGCCTGTGATAAAGCTAATATTCCCTTGGCTTCGCATCCTCCTGACAAGGATTCCAGGAAGATTGATGCCATGGCAAAAAAAAAAAAAAACAGTATATGGCAGCCTCTCTGGGACTCAGGCAAGCAAATTATATGGCTTGTGTAGCTAGGTATCAGAAATTTAGATGGGATACTGTTATGCAATTGGCCAAGCAGGCCCATGGCCAGCTGGCTAGTGAACTAGAACAGGTGGCTGCTGATGGCATTGAAGCCTCTAAGGTTCAGTTTCATGCTGCTGTGGATGTTAATGATGTTTCCTCTAGGGTCATGGCCACATCTGTAGCTTATCGTAGGTTGGCCTGGCTCAGGTGTACTAGTTTGTCACAGGATACCCAGACTAAGGCTATGGATTTTCCTGTGGTGGGAAACTCTCTGTTTGGAGAGCAGACAGAGAATTACATGAAGAAGATGGATGAATATAGGACTACTTACAAGAGTGCCCAGGCTAAGGGCGGCAAGCCACTCCTCAAAGGCATGCCCCAGGGGTGAGGCCTTTTCGAACCTTTCTACCAGACTCGGGCCTCCTCTGCCTATGCTCAGAGGGGCTTCTTCAGAGAGCAGGAGGCAGGCGAGGGTGGGCAGACCTGCTCCCACCCCTAGCCTAAAGCTCCTGCGAAACAGGCACCCTGATGGGGTGCCCAGGGCGATTCTCCTGTACCAGTGGGGGCAGGCTAAGCTACTTCCAGTCAGAATGGGCTTCTTTAACCTCAGACAAGTGGGTTCTGGAAGTAGTAAGCCAGGGTCTGGTTCTCAGCTTTAAAAGTTTCCCAAGTTGAGAAGCAGACTTTTTCTACTACAGTGCTTCAGAGACCCTCGCTCTGGAAACAGAGGTCTCATCCTGTTAGCTCTCAGAGCAGTAGAAAGGTTCCTCTCCTGCATCAGGGCAGGGGTCTGTATTCAGATACTTCCTTACCCCAAAAAGACAGGAGAATGGCAGCCCATTTTAGATCTCGGATATCTGAACAAGCATCTTTTGAAACCAAAGTTCAAAATGGTAACTCTGCAATGATTTTACCTTCCCTAAGGCCAGGGGACTGGCTAGCCTCCCTGGACCTCAAGGATGCCTATTTCCATGTCTAATCAGAAGATCCCATTGAAAGTACCTCGGTTGAACTGCCTCAGGTCATTACCAGTTCAAACAATGCCCTTGGCCTTACCTCTGCTCCAAGAGGTATTCACAAAGTGTCTAGCAGTGGCAGTGGCCCCTTAAGGAGGCAGAGGATTGCTGTTTTCCTATCTAGGCGACTGGCTCATTGGGCCAGTCCCCAGAACAGGTAAAATCTTACCTGCAGGTCACCCAGCAGCTTCTCACCTCCCTGGTTTCTGCATAAACCTACAAAGTCTGTTCTGGAACCAGTCCAGGTACTCACCTTTATAGGGCAGGGATTGGACACAAAGCTAGCCAGAGCCTTTCTTCCCCAGAAAGGGTAAGAATTTAGTGGCTCTGGCCTCTTCCTTCACTCTGCAGGTCTCTCGACCAGCAAGACACTTTCTGCAGCTCCTGGGGCACATGGCTGCATCCACAGCTGTTGTGCAGGGAGCCAGATTTCAGATGAGAGACATTCAGTTTCACTTGAGAACCTTTTGGTCTCAGAGAAGAGACCCCCTTTCCAAGTTGGTCCCAGTGACTCGAACCTTGATCCTAGCTTTCCAGTGGTGGCAGGATCAGAGCAATTTAAGAGCGGGGGTCCCCTTCATTTCCCCTTCTCACGACTTGACTCTCACTACAGATGCTTCCCATCTGGGTTGGGGAGCCCACATGGGCGACCTTTCCACTCAGGGAGTTTGGTCCCCCCAGGAATCTCTGCTCCACATCAATTTGCTGGAACTCAGAGCTGTCTTTTTAGCTCTTTAAGCTTTTTCTGCATCTGTCCACGACAAGGTGATACAAGTCAGAACAGCAACACCACAACAATGTGGTAGATCAACAAACAGGGGGGCACTCTGTCTTCAGCCTTGTGCACCGAGGCAATGAAGTTGTGGTCTCTGGCCTATTCCCTGAAACTTCCCTCATAGCAGTTCATCTTCCAGGGAAGGACAATGTCCTAGCGGATGCCCTCAGCAGGATTTTCCCAGGGCCATCACGAATGGTCCCTGGATCCTCAAGTGCTGGGGATAGTTTTTGCCAGGTGGGGCATCCCTCAGATAGATCTTTTTGTAGCCCCAGACAATCACAGACTTCCTCTGTTCTGTTGCAGGCCTCCAGTGCTGGGCTCAGTTCCCCTGGATGCCCTTCTTCTGGATTGGGAGGGGAAGTTCCTCTATGCTTTCCCCCCCTTTCCTCTCCTATTCAAAGTACTAGTCAAAATCAGATCTCGGCCTTGCAGGGTGATTCTGATTGCCCCGGATTGGGCCAGGCAGCCCTGGTACCCACTCCTTCTGTCTCTGACAGTCCATCTTCCCCTGTGCCTCCCCAGGAATCACAATCTGTTGACTTGTGCCCAGGGAAGGGTTTGGTATCGGACCTCAAATCCCTCAACCTCAATGCCTGGCTCTTGAGGAGTTAGTTTGCTGATTTACACCTCTCTCAGGGTGTTCTTGAGATCCTAAAGGCTTCCAGAAAGCCTTCCACTAGGGCTACTTATAGTTCTAAATGGAAAAGGTTTTCCATTTGGTGTGCTGGGAAAAATATTTCCCCAGAATCTGCTGAATTGCCCATTTTGTTAGATTACATGGTACATCTTAATTCCTTGGGTCTTAGACCAGCTACCCTGAGAGTTCATTTGGCAGCTGTGTCTGCTTTTGTGTCAGCAGGAAAGTCATCCCCTCTTTCCTCTCATCCTGTGTTTTCCAAGTTTTTTAAGGGTTACTCCATACTAATCCTCCCTTTGAGAACCGCCCCTGCTTGGGACCTTAATGTTTGCATTGCCCAGTTAATGCAACCCCTTTTGAACCTCTGTCTTCTGCAGAGCTTAAGTACCTAACTTGGAAAACTGTTTTCTAGTGGCTATCACTTCGCCAGAGCATAAGTGAATTGCAAGCCTTGTCAGTGGAGACTGACTTTATTTCTTTCCACAGGGATAAGGTAGTCCTTAGGACTAACAGGAAGTTTTGCCTAAGGTGGTTTCAGATTTCCATCTTAATCGATCTATCTCCTTCCAGTATTTTTTACTGATCACTGTCTTCGGTGAGAGAAGGTTGCACAGCCTGGATGTTAAGAGCTCTTAGTTATTATATAGAGCGTACCAAGGTCTCAGTTGAATCCTCCAACTTTCCTTAGCTATGGTGAAGTTGGGAAAGGCAAACCTGCCACTAAGAGATCAGTAGCCAGGTGGATTGTCTCTTGTATCAATTTGTTATCAGAAAGTGGACAGAGCCCCCAGTTTGAGGGCTTATTCTACCAGGGTACAGCTGCATCTCTAGCTGCTGCCAGAGATATCCCTTTATTAGAGATTTGCCAGGCTGCTACTTGGAAAGCGGTGCACACTTTTGCCAACATTACTGCCTGGATGTCCAGGCCAGGAGAGATGCTAGCTTTGGCACAGCTGTTCTTCAGAGCCTATTCTAAGTAGGTTCTGCCCCTCCTCCATGGAGGTACTGCTGTGTATTCTGTAATTATAATATAGCAAGACTTCATGTTGTTTGAAGAAAAAATTACTCACCTTAGTAATGTTGTTTCTTCTAATGGAGTCTTGCTATATTATAGACCCCCTAACCTGCCCCTCAGAACCTCTACTTGGTTGGGTGCGGGCAACTTAGTGTGGGCACTACTTATGTCCTGTTAGCATTTTGTCCCTTTGGGACTTTGGGGTGTGTTGTACGCAGCTGTGTGTGTTTATTATACTTATGTTCCATTTTCATATTATTAGAATGGTGTTAGTATTTCTGGTCCCTGACTTGAGTCTTGGGTGTTGGGACCATCAATGGTTGTTATTATTTAGGTAGCCATTTGGCTAGTGTGAGGTTACAGCTTCCACACAGACCTTAGTGAGTTTGGCTCGTAAAGATCTGACAGTTCAAGTTTGAAATGACACAGATAGAGCTGCTCTCGTGCCAAAATTCTATTTTGGAATGGTTTTAACCATTTCACTCCGGGGGCAGTTCTAGAGTTGGATCAAACTGCTAATGTCTATAATATAACAAGACTCCATTAGAAGAAACAACATTACTAAGGTGAGTAATTTTTTCTTCCTGTCTGTAGGCAAGTCATCCTCTCTGTCATCCCATCCTGTATTCTGTAAGTTTTTCTGAGGATTGCTTCACACCAATCCCCCCCTTTAGGGATCCTGCTCCTGCTTGGGATCTTAATGTTTGCATTGCTCAGCTTATGCAACCCCCTTTTGAGCCTTTGTCCTCAGCAGAACTTAAGTTCTTCACTTGGAAAACTGTGTTTTTGGTAGCCATTGTGCTTCTGCCAGACGTATCGGTGAATTGCAAGCCTTGTCGGTGGAATCTGATTTCATCTCTTTCCACAGAGATAAAGTGGTCCTTAGAACTAGCAGAAAGTTATTGCCTAAAGTGGTTTTTCCACCTCAATCAGTCTGTATCTCTCCCTGTTTTCTTCACTGATCATTCTTCCTCGGGAGAGAGGAGACTACACAGTTTGGATGTTAAAAGAGCCCTTAGCTACTACATAGAGCATACCAAGGGTTACAGGTTTGAATCCCCTCCAGTTGTTACTCACTTACGGAGAAGTTGGGAAGGGCAAACCTGCCACTAAGAGATCTGTTGCCAGTTGGATTGTTTATTGTATACAATTCTGCTATGAAAAACTGGGTAGCATTCCACAAGGGGCACAGCTGCTTCTCCCTCTCTTAGAAATTTGTCAAGCAGCCACCTGGAAAACAGTCCATACTTTCACCAAGCATTACTCTCTGGATATCCAGGCTAGGAGTGATGCTTGGTTTGGCAAAGCAGTACTTCAGAGCCTGTTTCCAAGGTAGGTTCTGTCCCTCCTCCATGGAGGTACTGCTTGGTAGTCTGCATTTGTCAGAATACAGCAAGACTTCATGTTGTTTGAAGAAAAAAATTTACTCACCTTAGTAATTGTTTCTTCTAGTGGAGTATTGCTGTATTCTGACCCTTCCCCCCCTCGGAACCTAGATTTTTGGGATGTGGGTGGGCAGTTGCAGTGTTGGCACCCTCGGTGCGCCCCCCCTTTTTTTTTTTTTCCTTTGGGTGGAATGTTGTTCATTTGAGTTTTGTTTTTGGGTTTCCTGACTTGAATCTTCCTTTGAGAACCAAAAACATTATTTCTGCCAGTTGGCTAGTTAAAAATTTAACAGTTTCCACACAGAAGACCTAGTGAGTTTTTGCTGGTAAAGATCGGACGGGTGCAGTTCGAATAACAGGCAGAGGCTTTAACCGAGCTCGAGATGAACATTCAAACACCATGAAGTCTTGCTATATTATGACTATATGCAGTCAGCCACTGCAGCTGAACTGCCCCGGAGAGGAAAGAGTTAACTCCAGAGAGTCTGGAGTTCCACAGCGCGAGGGCGCTATACCAAAGCTCTATCTGGCCAGTTTCAAATGAAACTGTCAGATTCTTCTCCGCTTCACTGAACAGTCGCTCCGGAGATCAGCTCCTTCACATCGGTTCATTTCTCGGTTCAAGCGAGTATTTTCGGTTCATTTGAACCGGCAAAAAGTATTTATTTTACCGCATTTCGGTTAAAAGCTCTATCTGGTAAACCGTAAGTAGAAAATTTAAAGTCTGTGTGGAAATTCAATTATCGGTTCGGTTTTGAACCGATCGGTTTGCTTAATTTAACGTTTTAAAGTGTGGTTGGGCTTTTAGAGTGCGGTTCCCGGTTCTTATCGGTTCTAAAAAAAACCTTGCTTTTAAAATAGGTTTTTTCAAATACCCGTGACACGGTTAGGAACCGATAAGGGTGTCTTGCCTGGCACTGCCATCAAAGGGCAAGGATTTTGGATTGGCTGGCATATGTGAGAAGCAAAAGAAAAACCGGGCCACTGGGTTTCAACACTGTGATGTCTGTGGGGAAGCCTTTGCCAAGGCTGACCCACACCACTGTGTTTATTGTCTGGGGGCTGACCACCTCCTGTCAGACTGCCAGGTGTGTAAAAATTTCCCTGCAGCCACCCTGGAAAGAGATTGGGCCGGCTCAGGGGCAGAGGCCAAGAAGTCCGCTGACCCGGATGGCCAGCCGGTCCAGTACCCACTGGACCAGAGGAGTGCCCTCTGACCAGGGCGAGACTTCTCGGGCAAAGGAAGGCTGGTTCAGGGGAACCAGTCTCGTGAAAAGACTAAGAAATCAGTAGGTTTGGAGTCCAAAATTCTCTCCAACTGCTGCAGAAATAGCTAAAGCCATACAGATTGTCCAGTCACTGTCTCAGGGTCCTGCCGAACCACCTACAGTTGGTAAAAGGTTGGTTCGTTCAGTGCCTGTGGTTCAGGAGTATGATGTTGAGGAATTTTGTGAACCACAGGAGAGGGAGGACGAATTTGATCATCACATGTGTGGCTGGGAGGGTCTGGACGTGCCCATTGAACTGGACATTTCTCCAGATAGACCTTTAGAATCTCCTCCTATTCTGTCCGAGTCCCCTTCTCATTTTATGTTTTACAAAAAGGTTGCAGAAACCCTCCAGCTTCCTTTAGAGGAAGCTGTGGATGAGCAAGAGGAGCCTGATTATGTAGAAATGATGGATATACCAGAGCCTAGGAGGTTGTCTATTCCTTTGCATAAGTCATTTAGGAAGCAAACAACAAAGATTTTAAAAAATCCTCATTCTGTCCCTCCTGTAGATAAAAAAAAAAAAAAAAAATGGACAGAAGATATACCTTGTCAGGCTCTGATACAGACTTCCTCACTGAGCAGTATAGTCATGTAGGTGTGGTACAAGCTGCAGCCTGTGACAAGGCTAATATTCCTCTGGCCTCACATCCTCCTGATAAGGATTCCAGGAAGATTGATGCCATGGCGAAAAACAGTATATGGCAGCTTCTTTGGGACTCAGGCAGGCAAATTATATGGCTTATGTGGCTAGATATCAGAAATCTAGGTGGGACACAGTATTGCAGTTAGCCAAGCAGGCCCATGGCCAGCTGGCTAGTGAGTTGGAACAGGTGGCTGCTGATGGCATTGAAGCCTCTAAAGTTCAATTTCATACTGCTGTTGATGTTAATGATGTTTCCTCTAGGGTCATGGCCACTTCTGTAGCTTTCCGTGAGGTTGGCATGGCTCAGATGCACTAATCTGTCCCAAGATACTCAGTCAAAGGCTATGGATTTTCCTGTTGTGGGTAATTCTCTGTTTGGGGAACAAACAGAAAACTATATGAAAAAGATGGATGAATACAGAACTACCTACAAAAGTGCCCAGGCTAAGGAGAGGCATGCCACTCCACAGAGGCACGCTCCCAGAGGTAGGGGCAGGCCTTTCCACAGGCCTTTTTACCAATTTCAGGCCTCCTCTGCATTTGCACAGAGGGGTTTCTTTAGAGGCAGAGGTAGACGGGGCACAAGTAAACCGTCCCCTCCCTCAGCCTACGGCTACTGCCAAGCAGGCACCCTGATGGGGTGCCCAGGCGAGTCTCCTGTACCAGTGGGTGGCAGGTTGGTTTATTTCAGCCAGAACTGGGTGTCCCTAACCCGGACAGGTGGGTTCTGGAGGTAATAGGCCAGGGTCTGGTTCTCAGCTTCAAACAGTTTCCGAAGATGAGAGCCAGACATTTTCCACCTGCAAATCCTTCAGAAGCCCTTGCTTTGGAAGCAGAGGTTTCTTCTCTTTTGGACTGCAAAGCAGTAGAAAGGGTCCCTCCTTGCCATCAGGGCAAGGGGCTGTACTCAAGATACTTTCTTACCCCAAAAAAGACAGGAGAATGGCGGCCCATTTTAGATTTAAGGTACCTGAACAAGCATCTTTTGAAACCAAAGTTCAAAATGTTAACTCTGACAATGATTTTGCCCTCCCTGAGGCCAGGGACTGGTTAGCTTCCTGGACCTCAAGGATGCCTATTTTCATGTTCTGATCAGGCCTTCTCACGAAAGTACCTCAGGTTTGAACTACCCTTAGGCCACTACCAGTTCAGGGCAATGCCCTGACCTTACCTCTCGCCAAGGGTATTCACGAAATGTCTAGCTGTGGTAGTGGCTCATTTAAGAAGGCAAGGGATTGCTGTGTTTCTCTACCTGGACGACTGGCTCATAGTGGGTCAGTCCCCAGATCAGGTAAATCCCACTTGCAAGTCACCCAGCAGCTTCTCACTTCCTGGGATTCCTGCTGAATTTACCAAAGTCAGTTCTCGAACCAGTTCAGGTACTAACTTTCATAGGTGCAGAATTGAATACAAAGTTAGCCAGGGCATTTCTCCCTCGGAAAGGGTAGACAGACTCATTGCCCTGGCATCCTCCTTTACCCTCGGGTCTCTCGACCAGCAAGGCATTTTCTGCAACTCCTAGGGCACATGGCTGCTTCCACAGCTGTAGTGCAAGGAGCAAGATTCAGATGAGGGACATTCAGTTCCATTTGAGGGCCTATTGGTCTCAAGGAGGGACCCCCTTTTCAAATTGGTCCCAGTGACCCAAACCCTGATCCTGGCCTTACACTGGTGGCAGGATCAAAGCAATCTAAAACAAGGGGTTCCTTTCATTCCCATTTCCCACTTCCTCACCCTCACCACGGATGCTTCCCTGTTAGGGTGGGGAGCTCACTTGGGCGACCTGTCCACTCAGGGAGTGAGATCTCCCCAGGAATCTCTTCTCCACATCAATCTTTTGGAACTCAGAGCTGTCCTTTTAGCTCTTCAGGTGTTTTCAGCTTCTGTCCAGAACAAAGTAGTTCAAGTCAGGCAGACAGCACCACAACACATCAACAAGCAAGGGGGCACTCGGTCATCAGCCTTGTGCACCGAAGCAATGAAGTTGTGGTCTCTGGCTTACTCCCTGAACACCTCCCTGATAGCAGTTCACCTTCCAGGGAAGGTCAATGTCCTGGCGGATGCCCTCAGCAGGATTTCTCAGGGCCATCACGAATGGGCTCTGAATCCTCAGGTGCTGGGGTCAGTCTTTGCCAGATGTGGCACCCCTCAGATAGATCTTTTCGCAGCCCCAGACAACCACCAACTTCCTCTGTTTTGTTGCAGGCCTCCAGTGCTGGGATCAGTCCCCCTGGACGCCTTTCAGTTGGATTGGAAAGGGAAGTTCCTGTATGCCTTTCCCCTTCTTTTCAGGGTACTGGTAAAAATCAGATCTCAGCCCTGCAAGGTGATTCTGATTGCTCCAGAATGGGCCAGACAGCCCTGGTACCCACTGCTTCTGTCCTTGACAGTCCACCCTGCCCTGAGCTTGCCCAGAGTCCACGACTTACTGGCCTGTGCACAGGGAGAGTGTGTATCGGACCTCAAATCCCTCCATCTCAAGGCATGGCTCTTGAGGAGTTAGAATTGCTGACTTACACCTTTCTCAAGGTGTTTTGGATATTTTAAAGGATTCAAGGAAGCCTTCCACTAGGGTCACTTACAATTCTAAGTGGAAAAGGTTTTCCATCTGGTGCTCTGAGAAGCAGATTATCCCAGAATCTGCTGATCTGCCCATTTTACTGGACTATTTGGTCCATTTAAATTCCTTAGGCCAGCTACCTTAAAGGTTCATCTGGCAGCTGTCTCTGCTTTTCTGTCAGCAGGGAAGCCTGCTTCCTTTTCTTCTCACCCTGTGCTTTCCAAGTTTTTTAAAGGGTTACTTCACACCAACCCTCCTTTTGAGAACCAGCTCCGCTTGGGACCTGAATGTTTGCATTGCTCAGTTAATGCAACCCCCTTTGAGCCTCTGTCCTCAGCAGAGCTCAAGTTTCTGACTTGGAAAACTGTTTTCCTAGTGGCTATCACTTCTGCCAGACGCATAAGTGAACTACAGGCCCTGTCAGTGGAAGAAGATTTTATCTCTTTCCACAGAGATAAGGTAGTACTCAGGACTAACAGAAAGTTTTTGCCTAAAGGGGTTTCACATTTCCACCTGAACCAATCCATCTCTCTTCCAGTATTTTTCACTGAGCATTCTTCCTCAGGTGAGAGGAGTCTGCACAGCTTGGACGTCAAAAGAGCCTTAAGCTACTATTTGGAGCAGCACCAAGGGTCACAGGTTGAATCCTCAACTCTTCCTTACCTATGGCGAGGTTGGCAAAGGGAAACCTGCCACTAAGAGGACAATTGCAAGGTGGATTGTCTCTTGTATCCAATTTTATCAAAAACTAGGTAGAGAACCCCCCTCAGGACTGAGGGCTCACTCCACCAGGGGTACAGCTGCATCTCTAGCGGCTGCTAGAGATTTTCCCATTCTGGAAATCTGTCAAGCTGGTACTTGGAAAACAATTCACACTTTTACCAAGCATTATTCCCTGGATATTCAGTCCAGGAGAGATGCTAGTTTTGGCACAGCTGTGCTTCAGAGCCTATTTCCTAAGTAGGTTCTGACCCTCCTCCATGGAGGTACTGCTGTGTAATCTGCATATAGTCATAATATAGCAAGACTTCATGGTGTTTGAAAAAAAAATTACTCACCTTAGTAATTGCTTTTCTTCTTATGGAGTCTTGCTATATTATGACCACCCTCCCTCCTGCCCCTCTCAGAACTTCTACTTGGGTAGGGGTGGCAAATTAGTGCAAGCACTGTGTCATGCCATTTTAGTTCTTCCTTCACCCCTTTATTTAGGGTTAGGGAATTAGGTATTTCTGTTTTAAGTAATATGTTGGCCCCTTCCTGGACTTGAGTCTTGGGAAGGGGGTCTAATAGTGCTTGTTAGGAGAAACTAATAATACTATTATTCATTGTTATTATTATTATTATTGCTGTTTATATTGTTATTCCTACTAGTAGGTAGCCACTTGGCTAGTGTAGAGCTTTCCACACAGACTTGTTGCTTAGTGTTAGCTTCGTAAAGATCTGACAGTTTCATTTGAAACTGGCCAGATGGAGCTTTGGTATAGCGCCTTCGCGCTGTGGAACTCCAGACTCTCTGGTGTTAACTCTTTCCTCTCCGGGGCAGTTCAGCTGCAGTGGCTGACTGCATATAGTCATAATATAGCAAGACTCCATGAGAAGAAAAGCAATTACTAAGGTGAGTAATTTTTTCTTCTATGCCATGCATAGAAAAGTTAACCCTATGTTCTCCGGGGCAGTTGAAAGGCAGGACCTAACTGCATTTGTCAGAATACAGCAAGACTCCACTAGAAGAAACATAATTACCAAGGTGAGTAATTTTTTCTTGTGGAGCGCATTCTGCAGCTTTTCCACTCCCTGGGCATTATTGTCAACCTGCCCAAGTTGGTTCTGGTTCCATCTCAAAGGCTGCAGTATATAGGGGCAGTTCTGGTATCTGCACAGGGGAAGGCCTTCCTGCTGCAAAACAGAGCAGAGTGCCTCATAGCCCAAGCTCAGGAAATCGCTCATCTGTACATTCCTGCCAGGGTATATCTCTGATTGTTGGGTCTAATGGCCAGGCTTCATATGCGTACCCGATCAGTGGATCCTCTGGATACAGTGCACGGATGAGTTGGACCAACCAGTCCTGGTCTCTTCTCCAGTATGCAGGGTACTGCAGTGGTGGATGGACCACTTGAATCTCCTTCAAGGGGTTCCCTTCCAGATTTTTTTCCCCTGCATCAGATCTTGACCACAGATGCCTCGGGGCTGGGGAGCACACCTGGGCCCCTTCCAAACCCAGGGCTCCTGACCCAGTGGGAAGCCGCCCTGCATAATAATGTCCTGGAAATGAGAGCGGTGCTTTACGCCTTGCAAGCCTTTCAAGAGCATCTTACTCCAGGCCAGCTGCTGGTGCAGTCTGACAATTTGAGTGTAATGTACTACATCAACAAGTAGGGCGGGACTTGCTCGTACCCCCATTGCCAGGAGGCTATGAGAGTGTGGTACTGGGCTCTGGATCGCAGTCTGGGCTGCCAAACATGCCCCTGGACCCTTTCATCTGTTCGGTGAATCACATCCTGGACTACCTGATCTTTTTGACCGACTCGGACCTCCAGTATTCCTCCCTCAAGGTATACCTTTTGGCTATTTCTGCCTTTCACGAGCCTGTGAGTGTCTGCACGATTGCTCAGCTGGATGTCTCCTGTACCTACCTTAGGGGCATCCTGCATTTGTAACCTCCAATCAGTTCCCCTGTCCCAGCTTGGGATTTGAATTTTGTTTTGGAGAAGTTGACCCTGTCTCCTTTTGAGCCAGTCGCGTCTTGCGATTTGTGCTTTCTCTCTTGGAAAGCGCTATTTTTAGTTGCAATTACTTCTGCTCGAAGAATTTCAGAGCTTCAGGCCCTCTGGTGCGAGGAGCCTTATTGATTTTTCACAAAGACATGGTGTCTTCGCACGCAAATCCTGAGTTTCTGCCTAAGGTGGTTTCTGATTTCACACTGTCTGTCCACCTTCCTGTTGATTTTCCCAAACATGCCAATCCAGGGGAAGAACTGCTCCATAAGTTAGATGTGGAATCACAATTTTTTACACCATGGTATCTGTACATAATAAAGACATGGTTATATCCTGCATGAGAAGCATGTATGGGGGAGGGGGGATACCTCCTTGTAATTAAGCACGCTTTGGTCTGTCTGTGTCCTCCACGCTGTGACTGTTTTTAATTCATATATTCTGCATCACTACTGGAAACCCATTTGAGATCGGCTAAGAATGCACACGTAACACCACAGATCTGAATATGGGCTCAATATTATACCTGGTTTTCTGAGTTCAGGAGAACCTTTTTTCTGCAAATTGTGGTACAGCACCTTATCATACCAGTTATCGATTATGGAACTTGAGTAAGCTTTTGCTGTTATTCAGGAGTGCTCTGTATGATTGAAATAAAAGCTAGTGAATTACTGTTGTTTCCTTCCACAGTCTACCTACGTAAGCTCTCTGATGAAGAGAAGCCCCTTAGCCTACGACTGCTGGTTGGTCCCAACGAGAAAAAGCTAAGTTTTGTACTGAAGGAGAATGAAACTGGAGAAGTAAACGTAAGTTGAAATCTCATTTCCCCAAATAAACATTTTTATGTCTTTCTACATGGTCACTGGACTAGTCATTTGCTGCTAGGTTATACATGCTCCCCTACTAGGGGACAACACAATCCAAAGCTGTGACATCATCATAGAACCTCAGGCTGTACCCCATTCCGAGTCATTCAGCTTACAACATTCAGTGTTGGCGTGTTTAAAACTGGCAGGCAGCATAGCTAGGAGATCTGCTTTGAAGGCTTTTCTTCAAAACCTTTGATCCAAGAATCAGTCTTTTACCATTAATACCCACTTATTGGTCTGGGGCCTGAGGCACTAGAACCCCATGGGAACAAGCCAGCAATGGCTACAGAGTATGGCTTTTGTGGATCCCCACGTGGTGTCACATAACAGCCAGTAACCGTTGTTGGCTCCCTCAGATACCTCCGTTCTATTTTCCTTCAAGATAATAATGTTTTATTGGTTTTCAACATTAAACCGCAAAAGAAATACGTTACCAAGTTATATCAGGTGCTTCACATATGTATGATAAGTAAAAGGGAAAAACGAGGTTCTGTTTTTACTGCCATTGACTGCACACTGTGGAAGTGGCAGCACCTTAGTTGTACCGCTGCCTTGTTTTGTAGGTGCGTGTTTTGCGATGTCGCTTGTTTATTATCTTATGCGGTGCTGCAGTCCAAGTAAAAAGAGGCTAAATTATAGAAAGTATGACAGTCTCCCATTATGCGACGCTGCCCCTGTGGGGAACCCATGGCTGCTCTGGACTAGCATCAGTGCTGTGTGTCCTGCCTTGGCCCAGAACACACTGATGTGCGTACCTTGCTTCTCTATGGACCGCAGTACTTTTGAGAACCGTACACTAAGGTGGGGTTGTCCAGTCTCCACCTTTGGAGGCAAGCATCGCCCACATGGGGGAAGGCAAGGATGTTAGGCCTTTGCCCTGGGCCTTTTCCTTGGACCTTTGGTTCCGGGAAAGCACAGGGAGGGTATTCCTTGACCTCACCATAGTGAGGCATTGCAGGCTATTTTGATTGGGTCTGATGGTCAAACAGCTACTTCTGGGCAGCCGGCTACAAACCCTCCAGTGTGTCTGCCTTGAGGAGCAGACGTCCCTGGTTGCAACGCAGCAGCTATTTGTGCTATCGTCACAAGTCAGGCGGTACCGGAGAGAACACTGGGTTGTCCTCTGAAACCATTTGCAGCAGGAGGGACCAGCACCGATTGTGCTGTTAATCCTTTTGGTGTGATGGAGGTGGTTGTTGGGAAGTGACAACACTGGATGTAGCAATGGACATGACGACGACCATGGTACCTGTTCTGGTCCTGGGCGAGATGCTGGTGACTCTGTCTGTCACTGGGCTGTCCCTAACCCATGTGCCGCTCATGGCACTGGGGTGGGGAATGACTAGGGTTGAGGCTGTCGCCAAGCCCGGCTGCAAGGGCGGTCCCAGCTGTGGTGACTGGGATGAACCCTTCTCCATTATTTACCCTGAACCTTGTGGCACTGAACACCGATCAGGACCGGGACTGCCCTACGGGGACTGTATGGGTCCACTCTCCTCACCTGGGGGTTCCCCCAAGGGTACCTATCTGGTAACTCCTATAGTGTGGAAGGACTCCTTTGGGGTGACTTCCAGGCCTCCTCTCAGGCAAGAACCACTGTGCAGTTCTGCAGCCCCAGTCAAGACCCTAAGCCTTGTCCCCCTGCAGGGCCTCACCATTATTATAGCGAGATTGCCCACATTCATAGGCCCTGAGGGGCCACAAGCATGGAAGGCACGCAGGGAGTTTCTTGGTCCTAGATAGCTTTCATAGGGACTCTTGCCAGGGCCAATTTATGCCCTTGTCCCAGGCACCAGCAGACCCTGGAATAAAGTGCTTCACCTCTTAGTGTTCCCCTCAGAGGACAATTTCTGCCAGTCTTGGGCTCCTGAGCATGCTGTGTACCAGCAATTCTTGATGGAGATACTCCAGGCAGTTGACCTACGGTCATGCACAAGTCATGATCCAGCAGTCCTGCCATTTGAAGTCCTTGGAGTTCCAAGTGACAGCACTGTTGTCGTCCCTCCATGGCCTAGGGCCTTTGATGAGGCATCAAGGGCAGTTGAGGCATCCCACAACCCTCCTCATGTGGTATTTTGCACCTACAGGGTCTGCAGGTGCAGTAGGCTTGAGGTACTACAGACCTCCTCGGGACTTTGTTGCCTCATGCGTGATCAGCCTCCAGAGACTGACTCCACTCGGATGCACTTGGCAGGAAGGTTTTTACCTCATCACGTGCCCTCATGTGCATCTCTGGACACCTGGCGACTTTGAGTTGTCACTTATGGTTGCAGCTAAATGAGCTCTTACCTGCCATGCCTCAAAGCCAGTTAAGCTGGCAAGCCATTGGCCTTTCTGCTTGGGGACTGGAGGTAGCTCAGAACCAGTTGGGAGCATATTAGAGGTGGCCTCCAGGCTAGCAGGAACTGCAGTCTGCATCAGGCGGCTGGCATGGCTTCACCTCTGCAGGCTGGCACCTTTAGTCTGGTATAAAGTGCTTCACTCATTTTCCAGTGGGCTCATTTCTTTTCCCCCAGAGTCAGATGAGAACTGTCTGTCTGGGCGCACTCCTGCTCCACACAGAAGCTCTTGCCTGGCCCTGACCAGTCTCTGGTCTCACCAGACCTGTAAGGATTTATTTATTTGTCTTTGATAACCGGGTGAATGAACTGATCCAAAAGGACCGATTTCAGCCACAACCCGGGCCAAACAAGATGGCCTCAAAGTGTACAAGAGCAGTTATACATATTACATAGCTGATCGGTAATACAACACATTGCAGGCATTCTCTCCCACGCTGAGGCTATCTGTTACTCTTGTGGTAAGCCAACTCCTCCCTCATAAGAAGGGACAGCTTGGTACCCGAACCCATAAGTGGGAATCGGTGGTGAAGATTGATTCCTGGAAGATACAAAAATTACGTGCTTAACTATTGATCTTCCAGAGTATCTTCACCATTGATTACCACACCTGCCCACCATTCCCCACTCTAGCAGAGCCAGGGTGTCTCGGCAGCTTACCCTTCAGTGCTGGCCATTACTGTTAGTGCTGGGGCATCTTCACCAATTGCAGTCCCCTGGAGTGACCTTCAAAAATACAGTGCGCTCCACTTGTAAATGACACTGTTATAATGGGCAGTCAGTTATAGTGGACAAAAACTGATTTCCCAAACCGAATATATTAAATCCAATGTATTTTCTTTTGGTTATAATGGACAGAAACATCGCTTATAATGGATGCTATGAAGCTTTTATGGGCTTTTGTAGTGCTTTTTTGGGGTGATAGGGTGGGGAGTGCAGAGTTGGTGAGGAGATCTGGCAAACATAGAATTAAAATGTCTTTAAAAATTAAAAAAAAAAAAAAAACTCTGCAGGTTACATAAACTTAAATTACTTAATTACCTTAAAAGGAAATTTTTATGCTTCAAAAAAACCCTTACAGTAGAATTCCCTTTGTTTTTACAGTCGTAGAACCACAACATCCAGCCACTAGTTACTATCTTTTTACTTTCTGCAATAAACTTTCTTAAACAAATCTCGTTGTCTTACAGTTAAATAACTTTAAACAGAGTACAGAAACATATATGATATACAGGTTTCTAAATAATCTATGAAGTTGTACGATAGGTGCTCATTCACTCTGAGCCGCTGCTCTGTCTCTCTCTCACTCACACACCTAACATATAGGCTCCTCCACCTCTGGATATAATGGACAAAAGCTGTGTGCACAGATGTGTCAGTTATAACAGGTTTACATTATATATTTAAAGTGGGGGCTCATTAGAGTCCCCTCCTCCCACCCAAAAAAAAGCTTAAAATGTAAAACTTGGATGAAGGCCTTCTATGGCCATCATGCCAAACCCAAAAAAGAGTGGAAGAGAAGGTAGCTACTTTCCTCTATTACTTTTTCTTTTTTTCTCCTTTTCATTGCCTAGGGCATATCCTGTTGGTGATATAATCTCTGCCTCTGGCAGTATCCAATCTAACTACACTTGCACTGCCTGTGGGAGGTGCTGTGCACTGGATTGGGGCATATACACTAGTTCTTATACAGGGTACATTGTGTGGCTGCAGGAGAAGCAGGTAATTTCCTCTCCCATCTTCTGACTGTCAGGCAGTTTTTGGTTGATATGCCCCTTTTCTTTCCTTGCGCCAGCTGAGCCGTTGGCCCCAAATCCTTGGGGATGCCTAGGGAGATAAGCACATTTTGACACCTTTGGACAATATTGTTCTACAACTCCACATGCATCTGGAATCCCCTTTTCTAGGATCATGGATATGTTGTTCATCCACACTGATTGGCATGGCCTTTCTCTTTAAATATCTTGCCGGAAGGTCTTCAAGCTGGCTCCTCCCACCCACCTGGGTGGTATAACTCTCGGCTCCGCCCCATGACGCCAACTCTTTCTTTCCAATGGAAGATGCAGGTTCCCTCCTCCTCGTTTCCATGTTTAGTAGGTCCTGGTGCTCCCAAACCCAGGTTTTACCAATGAAGATTCTTTGAATCTCTCCAAACAAATTTGTTCTCACGACTGTGATGGAGGACAAGTTCCCGGCCAGGTTCTGCCGGTGTCCTTGCGGGCATAAAATGTCTCTAATGGACCCGCATGTACGTACTGCTTGGGTCACGATCACGATACTCAGGCCTGCGACTTATGTCGCTCCTTTCATCCAAACGTTTTGGATGATTGCCTTGCGTCTCTCCAGCTTGGACGTCTGGAAAAACAGTAGTCGCTTGTCAAATTGAAGGATGCCTGCTGTGCGATCTCCACAGCTGCAGGGTCCATGGAACAGTTGGAACAGATGAAGGCCTTTGAAGAAGAGGCGGCTCGCACCACTGAGCTCTCTTCTTCGCCCTCTGTTTTTGTTCCACTTAAACTGGGCTCCTCTTTCTCTGGTCCATTTAAGGAGCTGGTCCAATCCTTTCTCACTTGTGGGGGAGGCCCTGGCTCTCGCATGTCCAGATCCTGCAAAAATGAATCGAAGGAACTGAGAGAAACTGTCTCATCGACATCGCTCTTGGGATAGAGAGCGATTTCGGTCCCAGGAGGCTTCTCCTTCGACTTTGGTTGATGATGTGGCCTCATCCACCGACCTCACAGTGCCCCCGTCAGGTCAGCCAGCCCAGACGCAGGGCGACGATCCTGTCAATTTATTCTCGTCCCTGTCGACCCAATGTTGACCGAGGAGGTAGACTCCTTGTATAGGACTCTGGTCTTTTCAGACCTCGTTGATGAGGCGACCCAGCCAGCTGGGAAGCCCTGGACTGTGGTCGTCCCTGACCCGAAGGAACCGGGGTTCTCCCTGACTTCTCCCAAATGTCCCTGTCGGTCGAGGTCCAGGTCTGAGACATCCTTGACTGAAAGGCCGAGGGAAGTCGCATAAGCCGCACTCTAAAAAGCAGCACCGCTGCCATTCATCTTCGGATGAGGGGAGGATCAAACCAAGTTGCGTCGGTGCTACGAGGACATGCTGATGCAGCAGCTAGTTCTGGTTGTGCCGAAGGCAGTCCCTTCCACCCTGGCCATTAACTGGCTGTCGTCCTCTAGGCCATCGACCACCCCGGAGTCTTGTCGCCGCTCCCCAGCCTGCAGAACTGGCGACGTCTCTCCCAACTCGACTGAAGTTGGTTTCTCTGCCTATCCTGGTGGAGCCACCACCGAAACAGCCTCCCTCGGGGGCTCCGCTCAAGGAGTCTCTGCTTGTTTCAGGCCTCCCTCACAGGCTGTCCATCAGTCACTCCCGACCGCCCGTGGCGGGTTCTTGGTGACTCGTAACAGACCACTGTACTGAGTCCAAGGACTCTGAATTGGCATCTCGTTCTCGGAATGACGATGCCATGAGTCTTTCTGCTGACGAGGGGCCCACCTCCTTTATGGGCATCCTCCGCCTCATCTGAGTCCACGGGGATGAAGTTGGAGCCCGTTGAGAAACTGGTAGAATACCCCTTAAACAGGGCCCTGATTTTTCTGCGGCACATCGGAGCAAAGTTCTCTGGCAGGTTCTCATTTGCTGCAGAACTTCAGCACTCGCACCAAATTCTACGGCACATTTTTACCCTTAATTTTTTTCCTTTTTTTTTTTTTTTGCCAAATCTGACACAATGCACGCTTGTAACACGGTCATTTAAAGGGCGTTTGTCACCAAATTTTCAATATAGCCAGTTTAAGACCTCTGCTCATGAACAGTATCACTGTGATTTTATTAATCTGTCCGGAACATTGATTTCACACATGGACCGCGCCATTGTGCGCTACATGTGCGAAAACGCATTTTGGGTGAAATGTGAAAAATGACAGTTGTATTGTTCATAAGGAGGTGTGGGTAAAATGGCAATACTGAAAATCTGGAGTGAAAATATTGAAAATGCTCGGAGTTACGAGCATGCGTAGGAACTGCACAACGCATGCTCATAAAACAGTCGTTTTGGGGAATTTTTTCACCAAATTTTCAACATGGGGTTTTTAGGAGCCTACCTCGCTGAACTGTGACACTGTCATTTCATTAATCATTCCGGAAGGTGGTTCCGCACAGTGACTCGTGGAACCACCTTTCAGACCGATAACGAAATAAGTGTCACAGTTCATGACGAGGGGACCCAAACCATGTTGAAAATTTGGTGAAAAAAAATTCCCAGAAATGGCTGAGATATGCACTAAAGTTGAAACGAATCTATTTATGCCATTATACAGCTTACCGGCATTTCTTCAGTTCGCGGTCGGCTTTGAAGAGTGCAGACGTGTTCCCGATCCACAGATCATCATTGCGCTAGGCTCGGAGGTAAGTATGGGTTGAGGTGGGGTGTGGGAAGTGGAGTACGCAGAGGGTGGGTGCGGGTTGGGGGCAAAAGAATCACCGATGGGATTTTCTTTGTTTCAGGGTTCTTTTGGATTCCTACACAAGGAGGAATTTTGCCGCGCTGGGTGGGCTCCAGCGTGGCACCAGCAGAGTGGGAGGGTGAAGCCGATGGGGGATTGGGCACCCCCATCGGCAAAGGAAGTTTTGCCACGCTGGGGTGGGCTCCCAGCGTGGCATACTAACATTTCAGAGGGGGCATGTTTGTTCCGCGGGTGACTGCAAATTCCGTAGATATTTCCACGGTTTGCCGCACCCGCGGAATCGCAGAAAACTCTGGGCCCTGCCCTTAAATGACATCCTCAGAAAAGGGGATTCTCTGAGGCCTTTATAGTAGCTGAAGCCATTGTCGGCCCAGTCCTGGAGCTCTGACAGCACCCAGCCTTCTGCCCCGCACCGTGTGCTAGGATGCCCTGCAAATGCGTGGTACCTACTGGCTCCCTTTTGGGATTTACACAGCATCCCTCGGCTGAGGGAGTGGTGACAGTCTGTGTTCAGGCAGGTAGGGAACTCAGGAGACTGAGACCACCGGACAAAGAATCCAAAAAGCTGGATCATTCCGCCCAAAAGGTCTACGCGGCCTCATCGCTTGGCCACAGTCAGGCGAACTCTGCTATGATTATGGCACTCTTCTCTCACGCCCTGTTGGGCTCCCTAGATGAGGTGCTTCCTCACTTTCCAGTGGACCTTCAGACCACTGTTAAAGGACCTGCGCTGGGCTGTTGCTAGACGGCAACTCCAAACTGCCTTGGACATTTGGGATTTCTGTGCCCGTTCAGTAGCAGCCGTGGTTGCCATCTGCCGCAGGGCTTGGTTGCATGTCTCGACTTTCACGGCCAACACCCGGCACAGGTTGGCAGATGTCCCGTTCCTGGGTACCGACTTGTTCGGTCCAGGGGTGGACGGTCACCTTGAATGTATCTAAGTCCAGTACCATGTCGGACTCCACTACGTCTGCCCAAAAGGAAGCCCAGGATTCCAAGAAATGGAAGAGGCCTTTCAAACAACATGAAGTCTTGCTGTATTCAGACATAATGCAGTTAGCCCCAGCACTTGAACTGCCCCGGAGAGGAAAGGGTTAACTCTATGCAGAAGCATAGAACGTTGAGCTCGAGCTTGGTTTTCAAACCTCTGTCTGTGGTACTTCCCAATGTAGCCGTCAGATTCTAGGGACATGGATATGTTGTTCATCCACACTGTCTGGCAGGTTCCTTGCCGCTTTAAATCTTGCCGGACGGTCTTCAAGCTGGCTCCTCCCACCCACCCGGGTGGTAAAACTCGGCTCGTGCCATGCGCCAGATCTTCCTTACGCTTGGAAGCACAGGTCCCCCTTAACACTCTGCGTATAGACTGGATCCTAATTCTTTGGTTTGCCTGAAAATAATTCTAAAGTTCTCAAGACTTCGGTCTAATTACTCCCTTGCGACTGCGATGGACAGATCGACTCCCGGATTTCGACGGTGCCCGTGCAGGCAGATGATGTCCAGGACGGACCTGCACTCCATGTGCATCTACTGCCTCGGCCTTGATCACGACCCGCAGGCTTGTGATTATGTCTATAGTTTTCGATAGCGTCCTGGAGACGCTGCCCGGTTACAGCTTGGGCGCCCGAAGGCGCATCCACCAGTGAAGTCAAGGAGGCCCGTTGGGCGGTGTCCGCAGCGGCTGACTCAGCTGAGCAACTCGAGCAGATGATCATCCTCGAGGAGGCGGCGGCCCAGCCGCATCCTCATCTTCCTTGGTCGTGGCATTTATCCCGCTCTCTGGGATCCTCCTACACAGCTTCATTTAAGGAGCTTTGCCAGTCACTTTCCATGAAGGGAGAAGGGCCATCGGGACACTCGGTCAAAAAAGGACTCGAAGGGTAAATCACACTGTCGACATTCGTGGGAGCAGGAGAGGTCCCTTTCCCCGGACAATCGACACGCTACTTCAAGTCGAGGTTGCGGCTAAGGCCGTTGGCTTCACGGTGTCCCCGTCAGGTCAGCAGGCCGAGACACCCGTCGACACGGTCGAGATTTTTCTCGACCCGTTGGATGGGCTGTCGACTGGTGAAGCAGACAACCCTTCATCACCGGTTTCCCGGTCAAGGCTTCCGAGCCGAGGGAAGAGCGGGTATCCCCCGCTCCTTCCCAGACCCGCCCTCGGAAACACAGAGGGTCTCTGTCTCGGACCTCTTCTTGGTCCAGCTGATCCCGCCGACATCGGCGGTCTCTGTCTCGGCACTGAGGAAAGCAGCGGCACCACTCGTCCTCGTCTTCCTTCTCGGAAGAGGAGAGGCTTCAGCACAAATTGCATCAACGCTACGAGGACTTAATGTGGCAGCAGCTCCTTTTGTCCGGGAACAAGCCGTCGCCTTCCCCGGCCATCAAGTGGCTGTCACCCGAAAGGCGGAAACAACCCCTCACGGTTGTCGAGGTGCCCAAGCCTGGGCCGGTTGTTTGGCCAAAACCAGCTGCACCACTGATTTGTGGTGGAACCTCCACCTCCACTACCGAAATAGGGGGTGCTGCCCAAGGACTCTCGGTCGGGGTCAGGGTCTGCCCAACCGGTTGTCGATCACTCTCACTCCGGACCATCCTCGGCGGGTGGAGGGTAGCTCAGGCCCCAGGCAGCTCTTCGCAGACTCCTCGAGTCTGGCGGCGACCCTGGTTTCCAGGCCCCTTGACCTGGAAGTCCTCGGGGGCAGTCTGGATGAGAGCCCATCGTCGTTCATGGGTCTGCTTGGCTCATCTCGAGTCCACGGGATGCAGCTTGAGCCCATATCCAAGCGGGCCAAGTATCCCCTGACGGAGATACTGGACCAAGGGAATTTGTCCATGGAGGCTTTTCCGGTGGCTGAAGCCATTGTTGGCCCAGCCTTGGTGGTCTGGCAGCGGCCGGCTTCCTGCCCTGCGCCTTCGGCCAGGAAGTATGCGGTCCCTACCAGCTTTTATCTGGTTTTTCGGAGCACCCCTCTGCGGAGGGGTTGGTCACCAATAGCATTTTCCGGCGTTCCGGGAGCACCAGGGATGTGGATAAATTCCCCCCCCCCCAGACAAGGAGTCCAAAAAGCTGGACTATGCCGGGCGCAGGGTGTACGCTGCGTCCTCCCTAGGCTTCCGCCAGGCCAGCTCGGCCGTGCTGATGGCACACTTCTCCCACGCCCTCATGGGTTCCCTGGATAAGGTGATCCCTCATCTCCCGGCCGACCTGCAGACCACGGTCAAGCAAGTGCGGGATCAGGGAAGGACGGTGGTGAAACAGCAGCTCCAAACGGCTCTAGATATTGGAGACTCCTGTGCCCGATCAGTAGCGGCCGCAGTGGCCATGCGCCGCAGAGCATGACTGAGGATGTCCACCTTCACGGCAGATACCCAGCATAAATTGGCGGACGTCCCCTTCTTGGGGACTGACATGTTCGGCCCTGGAGTGGAAGGCCACCTCCAGCGGATCGAAAAATCCAACACTATCATGGACTCGGTCACCTCCGCCCAGAAGGACAAGGGCCGTCGTCAGCAACATAATTCCTTTCGTCGTCCTGCGCCTGTGGCACGTCCGGCCCAGCAACACCAGCATCAGGGCCAGCAGACTCGCGCTTGGCATTCCAAAGCCAAGCCTGCGGCTTCCTCTAATAGGAAGCAGGGAGGAAAAGGCCCAGGAGGTTCCTCGGCCCTCCTCCAAGCCTGCCCAGTGACTGGTTGAGGGGTGTCGCCCCAGCCTCGTCTCCCCTCCTCCCGGTCCCCATGGGAAGGCTCCGCCACTTCCTTTCCACCTGGTTCGGCTATCACCATGGACGCTGGGTGTTGGAGGTGGTAGGAAAGGCCTGCCTCGAGTTCGAACAGGACCGCACTTCCAAGCCGTCGCCCCTCGGGAGCACCACCCACCCACCCACCCACCCACCCCACCCGGTCCGCAGTCTGCTCGGCTCGCTGAGCCAACATTGTTCTGCTCCTCGAAAAAGAGGTAATCAGGAAGGTGGCGGATCCTCTACCAGACCCAGGGTTTGTGTCCAGGTACTTCCTGGTCCCGAAACGGACAGGGGGCTGGCGCCCCATTCTAGACCTGCACGACCTGAACAGGTTCCTAAGGTCTCGAACCTTCAGGATGGTCACTGTGGCTCAGATCATTCCATCCTTGGCGTGTGGTTTTGTTCTCTGGACCTCCAGGACACGTTCTTTCACGTCCCAATCCATCCGTCCCATCAGAGGTTCCTCCGCTTCAGGGCAGAGGGATCCCTCTCACAGTTCGGGCCATGCTCTTGGCCTTTCCCTAGCTCTAGGGTCTTCACCAAATGCATGGCAGTGGTGACAGCATTCCCTCTTGCGCGGAAGGTCGGTGTGTACCCCTACCTGGGCCGACTGGCTGATTGCAACCTCCTCCAGAATGGAGGTGGAGCAGTCAGGGATCTGGCCCCCAGGTTTGCTGTCAGGTTGGCCTCCTTATCCATGAGGCCAGCCGGTGATACAATTCATCAGGGCAGAGCTCGAGCTCTCTCGAGCAAACACGCCCAGACAGGGCTGAGGTTCTTTCCTCCTTTTGCCCAATCATTTCAGGTTGGAGCATGCCCCTGCCGGGACTTCCTCGTCTCCTGGACCTCATGGTGGCCTGCACCAGCATGGTCCGTTAGGGCCCGTTAGGTTTGTCGTCCCCTACAATAGGGGGCTGGCCAGCCAGTGGTCACAGCACTCCGATCCCTTGGATCAGCTAGTGACAGTGACCCAGGGGGTGTGGAACGCCCTCCAGTGGTGGACTGTTCCAGCACATCTGCAGGAGGGCATCCCGTTCGTCCTACCCGAGCTGACGGTCTCTCTATCGACTGGTGCCTCTCTGGGTTGGGGTGCCCATCTGGGGGAGCACAGAGCACACGGCCTGTGGTCCCCTCTGGAGTCCCGATGCCACATAAACCTGCTGTAGCTTCAAGCGGTTCGTTTAGCCCTCACCACCTTTGCTCCGTGTGTATGGGGTCAAGTGGTCCAGGTCCAGACGGACAGTACCACGACCATGTACTACCTAAACCGCCAGGGCGGTACGTGCTCCATGCCTCTGTGCAGGGAAGCTCTCCACATTTGGTCCCTCGTGCGCAGCCTGGAGGCGGATCTCCTTGCCATCCATGTGGCAGGAGCCTCCAATATTCTGGCCGATGCCCTAGCGAATAGGGGCTCGTCCACAGTGGTCTCTCTGGGAGTAATACCAAGATCCTGTTCTCCCACAGTTGCATGCCTCAAGGTGGACCTGTTTGCCTCCAGGAGAATGCTATGACTAAGAGGCTGTTCATGCCGCCACCTCAGCAGGGCTCGCTGCAGGGGATTCCTTTCGAGGCCGTGGATCCCGGGCCTCTACTACACCTTTCCCCATTTCCTTGATCCACAAGGTGCTTGTCAAGCGAGGAGGGACAAGGCGCCGGTGATTCTGTGCCCCAGACTGGCCCGCCAGTTCTGGTATCAGATCTCCTCCAGTCTCTGCTCCAGGCTCCCGAGGCAGCTTCCAGCCGCCCGGTTCAGTCTCTCGGTCAATCAGAGGTATTCCATCCGGACCTTCAATCCTACACCATGGCAGGCCTGGTTCCTAGTGGCTAGAGTTCCAGGCCTTGGGTCTCCGACGAGGTCCTCAAGCGTTGTTGAGGCGTCCCATAAGAGTCGAGCCAGAAATACTACGCCTTTAAATGGAAGGGTTCTCCATTTGGTGTCAGGGCAAGGGCCTGGACCCTTCCTCCTGTTCCTTGGCAAGCATTTTGGACTACCTTTGGTCCCTTCTCTCAGCAAGGTCTTGATTCGGTGACCCTTAAGGTCACCTGGCAGCCATCTCTGCTTACAGGCGCAGGACGGAAGCAGTCGGTGGCGCTGGAGAAGGTGGTCGGGCACTTTTTCAAAGGCCTTGATCACATTTCACCTCCAGTGCGAGAACCTCCACCTCCGTGGGATCTACTGCTGGTATTGGCTAAGCTCATGGGCAAGCCATTCGAACCGATGCACAGGTGACATCTCTCACCTGTCGTGGAAGACCTCCTTCTTGGTGGCCATCACGTCAGCGAGAAGGATGATAGAGCTCTAGGCACTTTCCATCGAGTCCCCTCATCTGGTCTTCCACAGGGACAAGGTTGTCCTGCGCCCCCACCCGAAATTCCTTCCGAAGGTGGTGTCGGAGTTTCATCTTAATCAGGTGTTGACTCTGCCGGTGTTCTACCCCAATCACACCTTGGAGGCCGAATATAGGCTCCATACTCTGGACCCTAGAGGAGTGCTCGCTTATTATAAGGAGCGGACGGCTGAAGTTCGAGGAGAGGTTCGCCAGCTGTTTGTCACCTACACTGAAGCTGCACCTGGCAGACCTGCAGCCAAGCGGACAATAGGCAGGTGGGTCACCTCCTGCATAGATTTTTGCTATAGGTTGGCGGGCATGGAGCCTCCCAAAGGGATGAGCTCATTCTACCCGCTATACCACTGCATCGGTGGCTGCTTCTAGGGACGTCCCTATCCAGGAAATCTGCAGGGCTGCTACCTGGAAGTCAGCACACACCTTCATTACCCACTACCACATCGACCTTGAGTCACGCCAGGATGCTGATTTTGGGGCCTCGGTTCTCCAGTCATTATTCCTAAGTAGAAGGGTGTGCCTTGCCTCCTCCTCCCGGAGGAACTGCTAGGGTTGCCAGACGTGTGGATGAACAACATATCCATGTCAAAGTGAAAGTTACTCACCTGTAACATGAGTTCTAGGAATGGTATATGTTGTTCATCAACAACCTTCTCGGCCGACGCAACCTGGCTTCAGCGGGCTAGATCTTGGCGTCATGGGGCAGGCAGGAGTTTTACCACCGGAGTGGGTGGAGGAGCCAGCAGAGACCTTAGTCGGCAAGGAACCTGCCAGACAGTGTGGCTGAACATGTACCATTCCTAGAACTCCTGTTACAGGTGAAACCTGTATTTCTAGGGACATGGATATGTTGTTCATCCACACTTGTGAGATCATCCTTCTACATCTGCGGAAGGTCTTCAAGCTGGCTCCTCCCCCACCAGTATTCTCGGCTCCTGCAACGCAATCGTCACTACCCCAACAAGCTCAGGTTCCCTCACTTAACGCTCTGCGTTTGCGACTAGTTCCTATTTCTTCCGTTTTGCAATTTGAAAGTTTTTTGCTAAAAGACTTGGTCTTGATCCCTCGCGGCTGCGATGAACCGTCGACTCCCGGTTTTCGAATGTCTCCTGCAGCCGAAGATGTCTCGGGCGGATCCACACTCCATGTGTCTACTGTTTAGGCCTTGAGCACGACCCGCGGACTGCGACCTGTGCTCTTCGCTTCTCGGCCTCGTCACCGAAACCGTGCTGCCGATTGCATCTGGGCGTCCCGAGCGTTTCCAGCGGTGAAGTCTAAAGGCCCGGTCGGTCGGTGTCCGCGGCGGGCTCGACCGGATCAGCTCGAGCGGATGATGCGCCCTCGAGAGAGGCGGCGGACCGTATCTTCCTCGACACGGCATTATCCCGCCTCTCTGGGTTCTTCCTACAGCTTCATTAAGAGCTTTGTCTGTCCCTCTCCACTAAGGGAAGAACCCAACGTCTGGACCTTTTCGGTCCAAAAGAGGACAAGGGTAATTCCCTCGTCGATGCTCTTGGGAGTAGGAAAGGTCCTCTCCCGAGTCGTCGACACGTCGACTTGATTGGGCACTGGCAACCGACCACTGGCCTCCCACGATTGCCCCCGTCAGGTCAGTCGACTGAGACTCTATCGCGAAATCGAGATTTATCTCGACCCGTTAGATGGGCTGTCAGCCCATAGAAGCAATTCCTCTCTCCCGGTTCCCCGGAAGTTGAGGATCCGGTAGGCTTGCCTGTGCCTCGGTTCGAGCCCTCGGATGAACCTCAGAGCTGAAGAGTGCGGGTTCCTGCCGACACTTACGCACCGACCTCGAGGCAGAGGCTCGGTCTCGGACCTCTTAGCGGTGCCGATCCCGCCCGTCGACTAGGCGGTCCGATCTCGGCAGCTGATAAGCAACGTCGCCCTTCGTCCTCGTCGGACGGGGAGGCTTCGGCGTAATTCGTCGGCGATACGAGGACCTCATGTGGCAGCTACTGACGGGGAATAAGCCGGCGCTGTCGCCTTCCCGGCCATTAAGTGTGTCACTGGAGGCGGCCGACACACCCTGGACTTACCGAGGCCTGTACCCAGGCGGTTGTCGGCCAAAACCAGCTGCTCCACGGTTCCCGGAACCTCCGCCTCCAGCCACTGTTTGGGGCTCGACACCAAGATTCTCGGTCGGCTAAGGTCTACCCACAGCCGTCAGGTTACCTCCCTCCCGACCGACCTCGGCAGGTAGAGGGTAGCCAGGCCAGAGGCAGCTTTTCGAGGACCGTCAGAGTCCGAGATAACTCCCCCTTCTTCCCAAGCGACTGGACATGGAGTCCCTCAGGAGGACTGTCCACAGACGATAGTCCGTCGTCCTTCAGGACTGCTCATCTGATCCACGGGATGGCTGAACCCGTTTCCAAGGGCCAAAGTATCCCTCACGGGTTCGGCCGATTCAGCAGAGGCCTTTCCATTGGAAGGCCATAGTAGGTTGACCTAGACTTTAACAGCCTCCTTTATCCTCGCCTTGGCCAGGATGGCAAAAATCACGGTCCCCGTTCCCTATCCGGTTTTGGAGACACCCTCTGCTGAGGGGTTGGTTGACAAACGCGTTTTCCTGCGCGCAGCAGCGCCAGGGATGTGGGCAAACCTCCGACAAAGTCAAGAAATTGGATTATGTCGGGCGAAAAGTCTATACTGCGTCCTCTCTACGCCCGTCAGGCCAGTTCAGCCCCGTCCTCATGGCACATTTTTCTCATGCCCTGTTGGGCTCCCCTGATGAGGTCATTCCTCATCTCCCCGCGGATCAGCAGACTACGGTCAAGCAGGATGCGGACCAGGGCAGGGCAGCAGCCAAACAGCAACTCCAGACTGCTTTGGATATTGGGGACGCTCATGTGCCAGGTCGGTGGCGACGCAGTGGCTATCGTCGGCCGGAGGGCGGGCTTGGCTGAGGATATCAACCTTTACGCGAGATACCGCACAAGTTGTGGATGTTCCCTTTGAGGACTGACTGCCTCTTGACCCTGGGGTGGAAGGGTCACCTCCAGAGGATCGAGAGTCCAATGCTCCTTGGACTCTGTCTCTTCGCTCGAGAAAGACAAAGGCCGAGACCACAGCCTAAAGCCCTTCGTCCTTCTCGCGCCAGCCCAACAACGTCCGAGGCCAGCAGGCTAGCCTTGGCATCCCAAACCAGCGCGGCTTCCTCTAACAGGGAGGCAGGAGGAAAAGGCCCAGGAGGTCCCTCGGCGGTCCATCCTCCAAGCCTGCCCAGTGGCCGGGCTGAGGGGTGTCCCCCCATCCCGTCACCTTACCCTAGGTCCCCGTGGAGGGCGGCTCCAACACTTCCGTTCCGCCTGGTCCGCTGTTACCACGGACAGGTGGGTTTTGGAGAGTGATGGGGAAGAACCTGCCTCTAGAATTGAGAGGCACACGCCTTCAGAGCCGTCGCCCCACCGAGAGCCGAGTCCCCAGCCTCGCTGGCGGCTCGCCGACCGCCGCTCTCCTCCTCAGAAGGAGGTGATAAGAGAGGTGGAGACCCTCCTTCAGACCCGGGGTTTGTGTCCAGAGTACTTCCTGGTTCCGAAGCAGACGGGGCTGGCGCCCATTCTCGACCACCACGACCCAAACAAGTTCCCTAGGTCTCGAACCTTCAGGATGGTCACTTGGCTCAGATAATACCATCCTTGGAGCAGGCGTGTGGTTCTGCTTCTGGATTTGGTGATGCTTTTCACGTCCCTATCCGGGGTCTCGTCTCCCGCCAGAGATTCCTTCTGCTTCAAGCGGAGGATCCTTTCGAGTTCAAGCCATGCCCTTGACTTGTCTCCAGCTCCCAGGGTCTTCACCAAATGCATGGCAGTGGTGACAGCATTCCCTGCGCCCGAGGGTCGGGTGTACCTTACCTGGACGACTGGCTGATAGCAGCTCCCTCCAGGCAGGAGGTGGAGTGGTCAGAGATCTGGCCTCCAGGTCTGCTCTCAACTAGGCCTCCTTATCATGACAGGCCAAGTCGGACAGCGAAGCAGGTGATTCTGTTCGTCGAGGCGCAGCTCGATCTCTTGAGCCAGGCGCGGCTCCCAGCGGACAGGGCGAGGTTCTTTCCTCCTTTGCCCAATCATTTCTGGTTGGGCAATTGCACCCCACCGGGACTTCCCTGCGCCTCCTGGGTCTCATGGCAGCCTGCACCAGCGTGGTCCGTTGGGCCTGCTGGAACATCGTCCCCTTCAATGGAGACTGGCCAGCCAGTGGTCACAACGCTGCGATCCTTTGGACCAGCTTGTGTCGGTGACCAGGAGATGTGGAACGCGCCCAGTGGTGGATCGCTCCAGGTCATTTGCAGGAGGGCATCCCGTTTGTCCGCCTCAGCGGCGGTCTCTATCGACCGATGCCTCTTTGATGGGTTGGGGTGCCCATCTGGGGAACACTGCCCACGCCCCTGGTCCCAAGGAGTCCCGATGCCACATCAACCTGCTGGAGCTCCGAGCGTCCGCCTAGCTCTCACCGCCTTTGCTCCGCTCCTCCGGGTCAAGTGGTCAGAGTCCAGACGGACAACACCCACGACCATGTACTATCTAAACCGCCAGGGGGGACGCGCTCCATGCTTCTATGCAAGGAAGCTCTCGCATTTGGTCACTCGTAGCAGCCTGGAGGCGGATCTCCTAGCCATTCATGTGGCAGGAGCGTCCAACACGTGGCGATGCCCTGAGCCGGATAGGGGCTGCATCCCACAGTGGTCTCTCCTGCCGGAGGTAGTACAGCATCTGTTCTCCCTTTGGGCACACCTCAGGTGGACCTGTTTGCCTCCAGGAGAGCCAAGCTGAGACTGTTCCATGCCCGCCCCCTCAGCAGGGCTCGCTGCAGGAGATGCCTTCTCGAGGCAGTGGACCCCGGGCCTCTTCACGCCTTTCCCCATTTCCCTTGATCCACAAGGTACTTCTCAAGGCGAGGAGGGACAAGCAGGTGATTCTGATAGCCCCAGACTGGCCTCGCCAGTTCTGGTACACCAGATCTCCTCAGTCTCAGCTCCAGGACTCAGCGGCAGCTTCCAGCTCGCCGGACCTGCTCTCCAGTCAATCAGGGAAGGTGTTCCATCCGGACCTTCAATCCCTGCACCTGGCGGCCTGGTTCCTGGGCGGCTAGAGTTGCAGGCCTTGGGTCTTCGGCCAGGTCCTCAATGTAGTTGAGGCGTCCCGTAGAGTCGACCAGAAAATGCTATGCCTTCAAATGGAAAAGGTTTTCCATTGGTGTCAGGACAAGGGCTTGGACCCTTCCTCCTGTTCCTTGGCAAGCATCTTGGACTATTTATGGTCCCTTTCTAGTCAAGGGCTTAGGTCGACGACCCTAAGGGTGCACCTGGCAGCCATCTCTGCTTACCGGTCGCGGGCCGGAGAGCAGTCGGTGGCGCAGGAGAAGGTGGTCTGGCGCTTTTTCAAAGGCCTTGATCACATTTCCCTTCCGGTGCGAGAACCTCCACCTCCGTGGGATCTACTGCTGGTACTGGCAAAGCTCATGGGCAAGCCATTCGAACCTATGCACAGGTGTCTCTCTCTCACCTGTCGTGGAAGACCGCCTTCTTGGTGGCTATCCAGTCAGCCAGAAGGATGGGGCGCTCCAGGCGCTTTCCATCAGTGTCCTTACCTGGTCTTCCACAGGGACAAGGTTGTCCTCGCCTCACCGAAATTCCTTCGAAGGTGGTTCGGAGTTTCACCTTAACCAGGTGTTGACTCTGCGGTGTTCACCCCAATCACCCTGGAGGCAGAATAGGCTCCATACTTTGACCTTAGAAGGGCGCCGCTTATTACAAAGAGCGACGGGTTGAAATTCAGGGAGAGGTTCGCCAGCTGTTTGTCACCTACGCTGAAGCTGCATCTGGCAGACCTGCAGCTAAGCGGCGATAAGCAGGTGGGTCACTTCCTGCATAGATCTCTGCTATAAGTTGGCCGGGCATGGAGCCTCCCAGAGGATAAGAGCTCATTCTACCCGCCATACTGCTGCATCGGTGGCTGCTTCCAGGGACGCCCTATCCAGGAAATCTGCAGGGCTGCTACCTGAAGTCAGCAAACACCTTCATTACCCATTACCACATCGACCTTGAGTCACGCCGGGATGCTGGTTTTGGGGCCTCGGTTCTCAGTCTCTCTTTCCCAAGTAAGTATTGGGGTGTGTCTTGCCTCCCTCCTCCCGGAGAACTGCTAGGAGTCTGCCAATAAGTGTGGATGAACAACATATCCATGTCCCTAGAGCTACAAGGTTTCACCTGTAACAGGAGTTCTAGGAATGGTATATGTTGTTCATCCCTACGACTCCGACCTCCCTGGCTTGACGCACAACCTGAGCTTCCAGCTGGCCAGATCTGGCCATGGGGCGGGACGAGAGTTATACCACCCGGGTGGGTGGGAGGAGCCAGCTTGAAGACCTTCCGGCAAGATTTAAAGCGGCAAGGATACCTGCCTATAAGTGTGGATGAACAACATATACCATTCCTAGAACTCCTGTTACAGGTGAGTAACCTGTATTTCTTTACTCTGCCTAACAGTGAAGTCGCTCTGGAGATTTCCTCTGCTTGGTTCAGTAAAAGTAAAGCGTTCTGTTTAAACCGCATATTTTTTTGCTGTTTTTGGATTTCCAGCCTCTGTCTACGGTACAGGTAGTGGGTAGATAGGTAGTGACTGTGTTTTATTTTGGTGAAAAAGTGGAAATTGTCTTTTTTTTTTTCCCCCAGGTTCTTCCCGTTCGGTCCGGTTTGGAACCAACTTTGTTGATTTTTAATTTTATTTTTTCTGGGATTAGTGTGGTGTTCCGTTCCTGATCGGTTTCAAAAGAACCGGACCTTTTGCTGTTCTTTTAAAAAGCCCGTGACACAATTTGTAACTGATCAGTTATTACATTACCTGGCTTGAAAGCTGCAATAGGGTAATTTGTTAGGTTGGCCATGTCTAAGAAACCCAAGAAGAAAACCGGTCCCACTGGGTTTCAACACTGTACTGAGTGTGGGGAGGCCTTTGCTAAGGCTGATCCCCACCTCATCTGTGTTTATTGTCTGGGATTTGACCACCTCAAGTCAGACTGCCAAATTTGTAAAAACTTTCCTAAATCCACTCTAGATAAAAGACTGAGTAGGCTGAAGGAAAGGGAGGCCGAGAAGTCCGTAGATCTGGATGGCCAGCCCGGTTCGGTTGCAGCTGAACCTGAGGAGGTGCCTGCTGACCTAGGCGATACTTCCTTGGGCAAAAGGAGAGCCCGACCCTGAGGAGTCTGTTCCGTCAAAGAAAAAGCGCAAGTCTGCCGGTTCAGATCCTGTATCTCACTCTCCAACCACGGACGAAATAGCCAAAGCGATTAGTATTGTTCAGTTGCTTAGACCGGTTCCGTCTGAACTGGTACCTCCGGTCGGATCAGTCTCCTCCGGGTTATGATCCAGATGGTTAGTTTGAGGAGTGGGAGGGAGACTAAGACTATCCCGGTGGTGATGAGGGGGGGGTTTGGATGTGCCCATTGAACCGGACATCTCCCCAGACAGGCCCTCGGGGGTGTCTCCTCCCAGGCTCTCAGAGTCCCCTTCACATTTTTTGTTCTACAGAAAGGTGGCAGAAACCCTGCAGCTTCCCTTTGTTGAAGCCGCAGAGGAGGATGAAGAGCCTGATTTTTGTGGAAATAATGGACATCCCAGAGTCCAAAAAGATGTCTATCCCTCTTCATAAATACTTGGGGAAACAGACGCACAAAATTTTATAAACTCCTAATTCAGTACCTCCTGTGGATAAGAGAATGGACAGGAGGTATTCGTTGTCAGGCTCAGCTGCGGAGTTCCTTTATAGTCATTGCAGCCATGTTGGGGTAGTGCAGGCAGGCTGCAGCCTGTGACATGGCTAACATTCCTTTGGCTTCACACCCCCCGGATAAGAACTCCAAGAAAGTGGATGCCATGGCCAAAAGACAGTATTTGGCATCCTCTTTGGGACTCGGGCAGGCTACTTATAGGGCCTACACAGCCAGGTACCAGAAATCCAGATGGAATACGGTTCTGGAACTGGCTAAACAGGCCTCTCCCCAGCTAGCCAAGGAGCTGGAGGAGGTGGCTGCTGATGGAATTGAGGCATCTAATATGCAATTTCATGCCGCTGTGGACTCCAGTGATGTGGCATCTAGAGTCATGGCTACATCTGTGTGTCTCAGAAGACATGCTTGGCTCTGATGTACTAGCCTTTCACAGGATACCCAGACTAAGGCTATGGAGTTTCCTGTAGTAGGTAACTCTCTGGGGAACAGACAGAGGCTTACATGAAGAAAATGGATGAGTACAGGAGTGCACAGGCCAAGGAAAAGGCAGGCCACTCCACACAAGCAGCAAAGCCCAGGCCTCCTCTCCCTTCCCACAGAGGGGGTTCTTCAGAGGGAGGGGGATGAGCAGTGCTGCTCCCTCCTCCTCTCAGTCTAAGGCTCCCACCAAGCAGACACCCTGATGTGTCCGCCCAGGTAGACGCCCCATTTCCAGTAGGAGGAAGACTGGCTTACTACTTCCAGGCCTGAAAGTCTGTGACCTCAGACAAGTGGGTCCTGGAAGTAGTAAGCCCAGGGACTTGCCCTCGGCTTCAAAAAATTTCCAAAAAAGAGGGCCAAGTCTTTTCTGCCTGCATCAGTCTCAGAAATCCTTGCCCTAGAGGCAGAGGTTTCCTCTCTTCTAGCTCTCAGAGCTCTAGAGAAAGTTCCTACTCGGCACAAGGGAAAAGGACTGTATTCCAGGTACTTTCTTACCCCCAAAGAAAACAGGGGGAGTGGCGATCCATCCTAGACCTGAGGTATTTGAACAAACACATTTCAAAGCCCAAATTCAAAATGGTAGCTCTGGGAATAATCCTTCCCTCTCTAAGGCCAGGGGATTGGCTAGCATCTCTGAACCTCAAGGATGCCTACTTCCTATCATTATTATTCCTATCAGGTGCTCCCACAGAAAATACCTCAGGTTTGAGTTGCCTTCAGGCCATTATCAATTCAGAACCATGCCATTCAGCCTAACATCAGCTCCAAGGGTGTTCAAAAAGTGCCTTGCAGTAGTGGTGGCTTACCTCAGAAGACAGGGTATCACCATCTTCCCATATCTGGACGACTGGCTCTTAGTGGGTCAGTCACCTTTACAGGTCTAGTCAGCTCTTCAAACTACCCAGGACCTACTCTGCTCCCTGGGGTTTCTTCTCAATCTTCCAAAGTCTGTACTCGAACCAGTTCAACTTCTCACCTTTATAGGCATAGAGTTGGACACTGTGCAACCAAAAGCGTTCCTTCCCCTGGCAAGGGTGAAGGCCCTAGTGGATCTCGCTTCCTTCTTTCGACCTCGGGTCTCCCACCCAGCAAGACAGTTCCTTCAGCTCCTGGGCCTCATGGCAGCTTCCACGGCAGTGGTGCAGGGAGCAAGGTTCCAGATGAGGGACATTTAGTTTCATCCGAGGTCTTTTTGGTCTCAAAAGAAGGATTCACTTACCAAACTGATTCCAGTGACTCAGACTCTGGTCCAAGCTCTCCAGTGGTGGCTGGACCAGGAAAACCTCAGACAAGGGGTTCCATTTCTCCCTCAAGTCCCATCAGTAGTTCTAACTACGGATGCTTCTCTCCTAGGGTGGGGAGCCCACCTGGGAGCCCTGACCGCTCAAGGGCTCTGGTCTCCACAGGAGTCTGTCCTTCATATCAGTCTCCTGGTACTCGGGGCAGTTTTCCTAGCCCTGCAGAGCTTCTCTTGATTCAGTCAAGGGCAAGGAGCCTTGAATCAACTGGCGGATGCCCTCAGCCATATGGGCGAGGCATCCCACGAGTGGTCTCTTCACCCAGCGATAGTTCGCAGCCTGATTTTATCTGTCAGTCTTAACCATTCATCACCTTTGCGTAATGTGGGCAGAGGTCACGACCCCGCTGGAGCTTTTTTAGATGTTAAAAGGGCCCTTAGCTACTACATTGAGTGTACCAAGGGTCACAGGTTTGATTCCCTCCAGTTGTTCCTCACTTATGGAGAAGTGAGAAAGGGCAAACCTGCAGCCAAGAGAACTGTTGCCAGGTGGCTTGTCTTGTATACAATTCTGCTGTGAGAAACTAGGAAAGAGTCCACCCTCAGGTCTGAGGGCTCACTCCACCAGAGGGACATCTGCTTCCCTGGCTGCTGCCAGGGATATTCTCTCTTAGAAATTTGTCAAGCAGCCACCTGGAAAACAGTCCATACCTTTACCAAGCATTACTCTCTGGATATCCAGGCTAGGAGTGATACTCTGTTTGGCACAGCAGTACTTCAGAGCCTATTCCCAAAGTAGGTTCTGTCCCTCCTCCATGGAGGTACTGCTTGGTAGTCTGCAATAGTCTGAATACACCAATACTCATGTTGTTTGGGGAAATTACTCATCTAGTAATTATGTTTCTTCTAATGGAGTCTTGCTGCATTCTGAGCTCCTTCCCTGCCTCCCCTCTCAGAACCAGTGTTTGGGAAGTGGATGGGCAGGTATTATTCTTATTTGGATTGGTTTTGGGTTTCCTGACTTGAGTCTTCATTGGGAATCCAAAACTCTTGTTGCCAGTTGGCTAGTAAACATTTTGCAGTTTCCACATAGGATAGTGAGTTTTTTGCTCGTAAGAATCTGACGGTTGGATTTAAAAGGGCTGCAGACAGAGGCCTCAACCGAGCTCTAGCTCGGCATTCTATGCTCTGAATAGAAAGTTAACCCTTTGTTCTCCGGGACAGTTTAAAGGCTGGGGCTAACTGCAATAGTCAGAATACAGCAAGACTCCATTAGAAGAAACATAATTTACTAAGGTGAGTCATTTTTCTTTCTGCTGGTGATGCCTCTCCTATACATCCCAGTATCTCCCCCCCACCCCAACCCTCCCTACTGCCTTCTCACATTGCTTGCTAACCTTAGGGTCATCTGATACGATTACCCCAGGTCCCTTTCCATTTTGTTGTTACTGCCCCCCCCCAAAATTGTATAATCTTCCCCTGGGTTTTTGTTTCCCAGGTGCATTATTTTGCACTTCTTTGCATTGAATCCAAGCTGCCATACTTCTGACCATTCCTCCAACCTTACCAAGTCCCTTCTCCTTTCCACACCTCCTTGTGTATCAACCCTGTTGCAGATATTTGTCATCTCCAAAGAGGCATTCTTTTCCTTCCAGTCTCTCTGCAATGTCACTTATAAAGACATTAAAAAGGACTGGACCCAGTACTGAGCCCTGCGGTACCCCACTAACTGTTATCTGCTGCAAGAGCTTCTCTCGAAGATCTGTTACAGTAGGTTCTTGCGTAACTGTACTTTTCTACTGGCACCGGTGTTTGAGCTGCTTGCAGCACCAGAAAGACCACCGGAACCGGTGGTGCCATTGGACTCTGAGGTGGGAATCCCCTGTTTTGGGTGTCCAGGCTGGGCCCATTTCTGGACCTGTTGTGGGACAGGGGAGGATGTTTCCTCATCTACTGGCTCTCAGGAGTTGGTAGGTGAGGTTGAGCTTCCTCAGTTGGTCCTGAGGAAGAGGTCCCTCTCTGAGACTGAGGGGTTGAGGGGACAGCATAAAGGAGCATCATCTTTCCCTGGTAGCCTGCAAGGGTTTGGGTAGGAGCAGTAGCGCCGGCCCTGTCTTCTCCCGGGGGGGATCTCGTCTTCAGAGGTTAGGGGACGTCGTTCTGGATCCAGGTGGCCCCAGTTGCCTCGCAGGGAGGAATCCCCTTCAGAGCTCAGTCCCATCAGTTTCAGAATGGGTTGAACAGCCGCTGACTGCCTCGACCAACGGATCCTTCTGGGGTGCTGGTTCGCCTGTTCGGTTCCCAAGTCCTGGCAGAGGTCATTCTCTTCCTCGGAGGTGTTTGACCCCCTCTACCTCTGCCAGCCCCTCCCTCTCACCTGGACCACTCTGGTCCTACGGGTCTTCTAACCTGGGAACAGTTAAGAGCCACGGCTGCCCTGTTCCCAGCCTATGTTAGATCCATGGACGAGCAGGTGTTTCACCACTCTCCCCCCGGGTGGCCGTTCTCGGACTCTTCGGCTTCCTAGTCTTCCTCACATGAGGGAGAGGATCCTTCTGTCCACTTTTCCTCAGATGCTGACCAGACCAACTATCGTCACTTTCTTTCGAGGTTAGTCGACAAGCTCCACATATCTAGGCTGGCAAGATGCTATCCTGCTTGGGCGACGCGTGCTTTTTTTAAGCGAATGCAGTGTGGGCAACCTGGTGGTACCTGCCTGGCCCTCTCCCTTTAGGGGGGCATCGTACTGCGCTTGGCAGAGTCCGTCTGTCTCCTCCTCAGCCCAGATGGACTGCCAGCGCAGGTATTGTGCACCCCGAGGATCTCCGGGAGAGCTATCTCACCCCTCTTCGGGCGTGACGCCCCCGGATGTGGACTCCACGGAGTTTAACTTCTGAGGGAGGAGAGTGTTTTCCTTGGCACGTCTTTCTCTTTCAATCGCAGCACATCAGGCCCATCATATTGCCTGCAACAGGCACTTATGGTCTTTGTTAGGAGGAATCCTAGCATCTGTGCCTGATACGGAGGAAACCAGGCAAACCATTGCCCTCTCCGCACGTGGCCTGGGGCTTGTGAGGCACCAAGCAAAGGCATCTTATGACGCCAATGCATCCAGGCTAGCGGGGACAAAGATTTGCGTAAGGCAGACGGCATGGCTTCGTCTCTCCGTGTTATCACCTGTGGCCTTGCGAAGGGTGATTTCCTCTTCCTTCTGTGGAACCCACCTTTTTATTTTTTTTTTTAATGACTATCAGCATTTCCTTCAGCGCCCCCTTCAGCCCGACAGGGCCACCCCAGCCCCGACATCCTGGAATTACCAGGGCTTACCTTATGCTCAGCCCGGGAGCGGAGTCTGCAAGGGTCAGGCATCATCCTGCGGATGGAGGTTTTCCTCCATTTTTTTCCTCCCAGTTATCCCAGCGCCTCAGGAGTAGGCGCATGCACCGGAGGCGCACATGTGTACTACAGCCCTGGTGACAGCTCCTTCGGCCCACTCGTCTGCCTGCTGCCTGGTGTTTCCTCTGGCCTACGCTGCCACCTCTGGCGTCCACCTCGAGGCAAGCAAGAGCTAAGGGATACCACCTTCCCTCCCCAGAGAGGAGAGCTGCCTCTCAGCGGCTCCATCCAGTTCTGCGACCCCTTCCCCCGCCAACCTCAGAAGGCCTGTGCTCGTTCCCGAACATGGGTAGTCAGTGTGGCGCAAAGTAAGGCGTCCAACGCCTTACTCCTTGGTGCCACTAGGCTAGAGTGAACTCTTTTTTTTTTTTTTCCCCTGCAGAGTGAGATGGGAACTTAAGGGGCAACTTCCATCTCCCAGGCAGAGGGAGGCTCCGCCTCACACTGACCAGTCTCAGGCCTAACTAGGCCTGTAAGGATCTCTTCCCCCACAGGAGGCTGAGGGACATTCCTCCCTCAGAGAGGTACCAGGTCCCCTTTCGGGGGGGCTTGGTAATCACCCACCAGTGATGAATGGTGAAGATTGACACGTGTAAGATGTATGGAAATTACTGGACGCAACAACGGAGACCCGGGTTCAGGAGTGGACTCGGGCTGTCGGGGTTTGGCAGGGGAGGAAAGGGTCGAGCAGCCAGAGGACATCTCTTCTTTCCTGGGGGGGAGGGGACATAGGCCTCGCCGTCTAGCGACCCCTAGTGGCCACTGGGGGTCAAATCAGCAGTCTGGTCCTGACAAGTGGCTGTGGTGGCACTCCTGTGGGTGTAGGCAGGACCGCTGGCCTTGGCAACTGCTAGCGCGCATTGCGCTGCTAGCTAGTGGGGAAATTTATTTAAGAAATACCCCTTCCCATTGGTAGGCGAAGGCTGGTCTAGTGGACTGGTACCAGATCCAATTCTGGGCTTACCAGCCCTCCTGGTTCTTCTCTCACACGCCCTGTCCAGATATTGTAGACAGGGCGCCGATTGGAGTGGCGGTCCTTGCTCCTGGGGACATAGATCCGGGGGCAGCGGGTGGCTGTCGGGAGACGTGACGAGGAGAAACAGACCAGTAGAGACTGGAGGCTTCAGGAGGATGGGAGACGCCAGCATTGCCGGACAACCACGCTGGAGAGAGTCCAATGGGGTAGGGTGCAAGAAATGGAGCTGGGGGGATATGAAAATTGCGTACCTACCGTAATTCTTGATCTTTCTGTACATTTTCACCATTCATCACTGCTTCCCGATCTCCTTCACCACTAGGGCCTCCGTCTCTGGGCAGTGCCTTCTCCCTGCTTGTCTTTTCCCCAGTTGAGGCCAATTGTGGGCTGGGTCCTGCTGGTACATCTGAACTCTGCTCTTTCAAGTGAAGTGACAGAGGTTCACCATTGGAGGAGTACAAGCAGGTGCGCTTGTCCCTTCAAATGAGGGTTCACCCGGACTTGTTGTCAAGCATTCCTGATTAGGACCTTCTTTGGCTGCTTCGAGCCCCCTTAGCCCAAATTGCTAGGTCAGGTTTTCGAACCATGGGATCCTCAGGTGCGTAACTGTTGAAGGCTCAGGTGACCCCTTGATATCTTTCTTCAGGAGCTGTAGCTCCCTGTTTTCTGCTGATTGCAGCTATCTCTGTCCCTATGCAGGGTCCCTCTCGGGATGGGGAGACTATGTCTGAGGTTTTCCTCCTGGCATCTTTTCCCCTTCGGTCTCCGGGGGTTGGCCCTGCAGCGACATGGGTCTTATCCCCACCCTAGGGGATTGTTAAGGGGGGGGGGGCAGTTTTTTTCCACCTCTGGCCTGGCAGTGAGGGCCTTTCAAGTCTGCTTCCTAACTTGATCTGTCTTCGGGACTGTTGCCTAAGCTGGCCTCCTCCTGGAGTTTCTCCTTAATCTGAGGAGGTTCTTCTGCTTCATTTCAGTGGAAATGTAAAAAATGATATGGCTAAAGACAGCAGTCCCCTTATCCAGAGCCCCAGAGTCTCCTGTGGACCTCTTCAGAGGTGGCGCACAGTCTCCCTCTCCTCATCTTTCCTATCCTCTTACTCTCCCTCCCTTTCTCTATCTCTCCCTTGCCTTCTCAGAGGTTTGGCCCCCCCCCCCCCAAAGTCCCAGACCCCTAGGTTACCTTTTCTGTCCTCTTAAGTAAGCTTGATTCCTTTTTCTGTTTATATCCTTTCCTTTTCCTGTCCCTCTCTCCCAGTTTCACTCTCCAGCATGCAGAACTGGGATGGAGGAGGCATCGGTTACTGGCCAACCCACAAGCGCCACTTACTGCGTCAGCCTTGAGGACGGCACCGACTCCTCCCCCTTTACGAACAAAATGTTCCTGTGGGGTCCTGCTCCTCTGGCCAGAACCCACCAGTGATGAATGGTGAAGATACACAGAAAGATCAAGAATTACAGTAGGTACTTAATTTTCATTTTTTGTTTTATCCCAGCGATATTTCATGAGAGCAATTTTAATTCCCTAGTTATATCTGTTTTGTCTCTTAAATGTACTGAACCGAGAGGCAGAATTTAGACAATGGGACAAGATTTGACCATTTTGGAAAATTTTTCTAGCTAGATCTACTACCAAAAATATTGCTGTGTTTTATACAATCTTTGTTCAAGATTGAGTTTGTGAGGTCACTTGACCAAATATGAATGTCAGTTTAATTACCTTCTTCATTTATGTGAATTCTAGTAACACTGATAAAGTTGTCTCTACTGATAGGGAAGTCTAATAAGGTGGATAATGCTATAGTCACCATAGTAGTAAGTCAGTGGTGTAGGAGCATACGTCTTCTCCAGTTCTAGCCTGTCAATAGGAAGTGTTGACAGTATGGTTAGGAGTCACTTGTAGGCAATAGATTATAGGTGAGCTACACCCTCACTAGTCCGTGCTTGCCATTAGGAGTCCTCTAGTCAATGGGAGTGGTAACAGCTTCTCCAGTCATAGCTGCTGGCTGTGGGAAAGCTCACAGTTACTTCATTCCCAGTCTTTGCAACTAGTAGTGTTGTGCTCAGTAGAGTAGAACATTGAGTGTAAACCCCCCACCCTCTTGAGTCTTTACCTTTCCCAGTAGGAGTAATTGATGTAGGGACACTAGGTGCATGCACCTATGGTTCCAGCTTTTTGTCAGTGGGAGGCAGTGCATGTAAATGGGTAGAATAACTGTAAACATTGCAGTGATTGAAAATCACACTGGTGCTGGATTTGGGACCTATCTTTTTTTTAATTTGTTTTGTCATGGGTCTTCTACTATTCCAGTGTACCAGTAAAAACTGGGAACCATCAGAGTTTGCAACTGTCACACCAATCAAGGAGAAAGATTCCAGTTTACATCAAGGCTGAGAGGTTAAGAGTTGTACACAATAAACTGCTAACTTCAGCTTTTAGCATCAAAACATGATCGGGGTTAAGGTAGTCTAACTTTATTTAAGCATTAAGGCATGATCGGGATTGAGCTACTAAATGTTAATCTAACTTTTGGGGGGGGGGGGTTAGGGAGGTGGCAGGAAACACCCATGCAGTGTGATAAGGTTGTTGGCTATGGGAAAGGTCTCCTCTTATCTAGCCACAACTTGTAACTGTGGGACAGCTAATATCTGCTCCTAGCCTCTGCTAATTGGGGCCATGGGGTGGCTAACACTGGTGGTAGGAGTCACTATTATAACATATGCTGTAATTTGCTATGGAAGAGCCCACAGTTACTCTAGTCCTAGAAATTAACAGTAGAGCCCAAAAAGTTTGGTGCTACTTGTTTATAAAGAATTATGTAGTTTTACTTTTTTGTTTCCTTACAGTGGGATGCATTTTCAATGCCTGAGCTCCATAACTTTCTCCGGATCCTGCAGCGTGAGGAGGAAGAACATATTAAACAGATCCTACAGAAATATGCCCGCTGTCGAGAGAAGATGCAAGAGGCTGTGGCCAGTTGCACTCCAGGTTGAATACTCTTTCTCCAACAACATGCGACCTTCTCGGGTCCAAGGCCATAGATGAAAGGTCACAAGGCCAAGCGTTCCCAAATAAGGTTGAGCGTGGAAAAAACAACGAACTTCGTGCGGATTGTTTTGAAAATGAAAAAGGCTGAGTGTGGCTGTATTGAGTGGAAAACGGGACGCATGAAACACTTTTATGATTTAGACACCGCAACGGTGTGTGCGCGAATGGACACGTTTGCGAAGAAGACTTGATGTACTGAAAGAGTGTGAATGATCTCTGCATAGAGTGAAAGATCGTGGTCTTTACATGATCGGGAGTCATTGTTCATCTGATTCCTGCCTGTTTCTCATTTTATTTTTAGCAACAAGAGTTGATTTGTGCTGTCATACAAATAGCATCTCAGCCCAGAGTTGTTGCCCTGGTCATACTCCCCCTGATATTCCATCAGCAAATTTATGGCTGAAAAGCAACAGAAAGCAGTGACCATTCATCTAACCTATGTTCTGTTCTAGAATCTGCCTCCCAAGTACTACATGGAGTCTGCCATTTGTATGACTCACAAACACTCTAGAAGAAACATAATTACTACAGTGAGTACATGTTAATTCTGTCTGTATCTGCACATGCTCTAGACTTTAAAAACAGAGCGGGAGAACATCCGTCAGCAATGATCTGCTGTACACCAAGATTGCTGGGTTATGAAGCATGACCGAAAAGTGGTTACGCTTCTTCCTGTTAGAGCAGGTTCAAGAATTTTCAGGTTGTCCTAGGTTCTGCAGCAGTGTATTCCAGGCTATACTTTGTGAGTATGTTTATTCATTGCTGCTACTTTATGCAGCCTTTTTGAATAAAGGCCCCATTGGAAGACTAAGACAGTGAGAAATAACAGGATTCTGACTGCTGGAGGAAGCGACATTGACAAGTCTCACTTTCTGCTGATATAAAAATCTTTATTAGGGAAATAAAGATTAGCAACATGTCATATTTGCCCCCCATTCAGGCTGCATAGCTTGGCTACTTACCTTTGCCTCGAAATACATAGGGTTGAGCTGTTTTTGGTGCCAAGCCCCCTCCCTGGAGCACAGACACATACCTCAGCATCAAGACCACTCTCTGCAAGTCCAGGAAGCAAGAGACTGGAGACTTATCAAACCTGGATCTTCCATGCTTTTATAACAGAATTCAGTTCTGTTTGTTTTATGAAACATGAGTTGGGTATTAAAAAAAAAAAAAAAAATTGAGAATAAATCGATACCAATGTTTTAAATGCTGGCACCAACAATACACTCGAATGGGATCCTTTGTGTGCTAGCACATCATTAGCCTCCTCTGGTAATTTTACAAGCTTAATAAATGTTCTTGGGGGAAAAAAGGTAAAACAAAAGTGGGTTTTGTTAGAATTGCTAATAACCTCCCCCAGAAATGGGCTGCAATTTGACGATATGTGTTTGACTTTGTTCCTTTAAGAGTTTAAGGTGTACTGGGCATATGTATATTATATTTGTGAAAATGTTTGTGGGCAGTCACTTATGTTTAGGGGTGCCACAATATAAAGTTTGAGAATTGTGATATTTTTTGTTAAAAAATATACGTTTATATTGATTAACGCAGTCACTTGTGCATTTCTGATTTTAGGTAAAAGAATGAAAATGTGGGGGAGGATGGGGAATAGGTACTCATTTGCACCCAGAAGGGGGAGCCACAGCAGTGAACCTGAGAAAGTCAGAGTGTTTATCACAGTATATTGCGCTTCAAACCTCAGGAAATCTTACTGTATTCTGACAAATGCAGCATGGTCTCACCATAGGACTGCTCTGGAGTCTAAATGGTTAATAGAACCTATGCAAATAGTGGAATGCTACATTTGAGCTCTGTTTTCAAACCACTGTCCCTGGTTGCACTTCCTGCAACCATTGGATTCTTTACTCCGCTTGCCTCAGTAAGACCTCTCCAGAGAACTCTCCTTCACTTTCTTGAAGAAGTTTATTTTACTTTGGTTTATCGAAGTCCGTTTAATTATTTTGATTTTTGAAGCACTGCCCTTGGTTCACAGGTAGATTTAGGCTAGATAGAGTGAATTTTGAGGAGTTTTTTTGTTCTTTTAATCAGAATGGAACCAATAGTTTTTACCTTAAGTAAATGTGCTGGCTTCTTTTTCCAGTTTTTCTGACCGTCCGGTAAGTCGGTCTAGATATATTTACTAAATTTTTATCGGGTTGATTCCTTGTTCTTCGATTTTAACAGACCAATAAATGTCACAGACCAAGAAATGAATGGTCCCCACAGGTTTCCAGCATTGTACAGAGTGTGGGGAACCATTCGCTAAAGCAGATTCTCATTTAATTGTGTTTTTTGTTTGGGGTTTGATCACCTCAAGGAGGACTGCAAAATTTGTAAAGACGTCCCTCAGTTGACACTTGAGAGGCAACTTAACTGCAGGAGAAGACGTCTGAGAAGGCTGCTGACCCAGCTGCAGACAAACCGGCTACCACCCAAACAGAACCGGAGGAAACGGCCCTCTGACAAGGGTGACTGTTCCTTAGCCAAGAAACGTCCTGCTGATACTACCACTAACCCGGCAACCACAGGAAAGAGAAAAATAAGCATACAGTGGTCGAACCACAGCCAAAGAAAGCACCAGTTCCGATCGCTGAAGAGACAGCGAATGCTATCAGAATTGTTCGGGCGCTCCAAAAAATTAAACCTGGTTCCAGCTGAGAAGCGGACGCGCTTACTTCCCTCTGGCTGTACTTGATTTCTGGTTCCTTGGAACACAAAGTGGAACCTTTTGGAGAGGATGAGGATGCTGATGAGGACTATGGAGAACTGTATATTTCTCCGGATCCTCAGTCCTGACTCCCCTGACAAAAGGACTGAGGACTATGCCTCCCATTTTGCTTTGATTAAGCAAGTGATTCAGTCCCTGGACCTCCCTACTCAAGAGTCAACCGAGGAGGAGGAACAGGATTACATTGAAATGGTGGATATCCCAGTCTCTAAAAGATTCTGTTCTAGGATTGTGGATATGTTCTATTCACACTTCTTGGCAGGTACCCTGCCGCTTTAAGATGTGCCGGAAAGCCTTCAAGATGGCTCCTCCCACCCAACCACCCGGGCGGTATAACCCTCTGCTCCGCCCCATGACAACCAGACCTTCCTTTCCGCTGGAAGGTTCAGGTTCCCTCCTTAGCGGTACCGCGTATAGTAGGCCCTGGCTCTAGAATCTTCGGATTCACTTCCAGAACTTATTTTAAAACCCTCTAGAGTTTTGTCTTCGCATTCTTCTCTCACTACCTCGATGGAAGTCAAATCGGTTCTTGGGTTTTGCCGGTGCCCCTGTGGGCAGAAAATCTCTCACCAATCCACACGCCGCATGCATCTACTGCGTGGGACACAACCACGATCCGCAGGTATCCGATCTCTGACGGTCCTTGTCATCTTCAGTTCTGGAACATCATGCTGTCAGACTTCAACTGGGACAATTGGAAAAACGTTACCCGCTGGTTAAATCCAAGAATGCCTGTTGGGTGGTCTCCACGGCTGAGAGGTCCACCGAGCAGCTGAAACAGCTTAAGGCCTTGGAGGAGGAGGAGGAGGTGGCTCTGGCTGCGCTGGGCTCCGCTTCAGCTTTCATTCCGCTACAGGTGGGATCCTCCTATTCGGCTTCTTCAAGGAGTTGTGCCAGTCTCCTCTCTCTCTCTCTCTACCAAGGGAGAGGGCCCTTCGGGGTCGCATGTTTCGCACCCTCGGAAGAAGGAGTCGAGAAAGGACAAGTCGCAGTGTCAACGCTCTTGAGACCAGGAGTGGTCCCGCTCACAGGAAACTCCTCTTTTGACTTGGGTCGAAGTCGCGGCAGAGGCAGCTGGTTTCACGGTAACCCCTGTCAGGCCAGTCGGCTGAGATGCCTGTTGACGCGGCCGAGATTTTTCTCGAGCCGATCAGTGGGTTGTCGACTGATCCAGCCGATGACTCCTTATTTTGGGACGCCGGCGCTTCAAACACCATGAAGTCTTGCTATATTATAACATTAGCAGTCAGCCACTGCAGCTGAACTGCCCCGGAGAGGAAGGAGTTAACTCCAGAGGATCTGGAGTTCTACAGCGCGAGGGCGCTGTGCCCAAAGCTCTATCTGGCAGTTTCAAATGAAACTATCAGGATTCTTTTTACTCCGCTTTACTGAACAGTCGCCCGAGATCAGCTCCTTCAGCTCGGTTCAAGCGAGTATTTTTCGGTTCATTTGAACCGGCAAAAGTCATTATTTTTACCGCATTTCGGTTTTAAAGCTCTATCTGGTAACCGTAAGTACTAAATTTTAAGTCTGTGTGGAAAATTAATTATCGGTTCGGTTTTGAACAGATTGGTTTGTTTCTACATTTTAAAAGTGTACAGTGGGTTTTAGAGTGCGGTTCCCGGTTCTTATCGGTTCTAAAAAAAACAGAATTATAACGTTTTTTTCAAATACCTGTGACATGGTTAGGAACCGATAAGGGTGTCTTGCCTGGCACTGCCATCAAAAGGGCAAGTTTTGGTTAGGCTGGCATTATGTCTGAGAAACCCAAAAGAAAAACCGGGCCCACTGGGTTTCAACACTGTGATGTCTGTGGGGAGGCCTTGCCAAGGCTGACCCACACCACTTGTGTTTATTGTCTGGGGCTGACCACCTCCTGTCAGACTGCCAGGTGTGTAAATTTCCTGCAGCCACCCTGGAAAGAGATTGGGCGGCTCAGGGGCAGAAGCCAAAAGTCCGCTGACCTGGATGGCCAGCCGGTCCAGTACCCACTGGACCAGAGGAGTGCCCTCTGACCAGGCGAGACTTCCTCGGGCAAAGGAAGGCTGGTTCAGAGGAACCAGTCCTCAGTAAAAAGACAAGGAAATCAGTAGGTTTGGGGTCCAAAATTGTGTCTCCAACTGCTGCAGAGATAGCTAAAGCCATTCAGATTGTCCAGTCACTGTCTCAGGGATCTGTAGAACCACCAACAGTTGGTAAAAGGTTGGTTCGTTCAGTCCCAGTGGTTCAGGATTTTGAAGTTGAGGATTTTATGAACCACAGGAGGGGAGGAGGAATTTGATCAATATATGTGTGGCTGGGGGTCTGGACGTGCCCATTGAACGGACATTTCTCCAGACAGACCTTTAGAATCTCCTCCTATTCTGTCTGAGTCCCCTTCTTTCTTTATTTTTTACAAAAGGTTGAGAAACCCTCCAGCTTCCTTTGGGAGGCTGTGGATGAGCAAGAGGAGCCTGATTATGTGGAAATGATGGATATTCCAGAGTCTAGGAGGTTGTCTATTCCTTTGCATAAGTCATTTAGAAGCAAACAACAAAGATTTTAAAAATCCTCATTCTGTCCCTCCTGTAGATAAAAAATGGACAGAAGGTATACTTTGTCAGGCTCGGATACAGACTTCCTTATTGAGCAGTGTAGTCATGTAGGTGTGGTACAAGCTGCAGCCTGTGACAAGGCTAATATTCCTCTGGCCTCACATCCTCCTGATAAGGATTCCAGGAAGATTGATGCCATGGCAAAGAAACAGTATATGGCAGCTTCTTTGGGACTCAGGCAGGCAAATTATATGGCTTATGTGGCTAGATATCAGAAATCTAGGTGGGACACAGTATTGCAGTTAGCCAAGCAGGCCCATGGCCAGCTGGCTAGTGAGTTGGAACAGGTGGCTGCTGATGGCATTGAAGCCTCTAAAGTTCAATTTCATACTGCTGTTGATGTTAATGATGTTTCCTCTAGGGTCATGGCCACTTCTGTAACTTTCCGTAGGTTGGCATGGCTCAGATGCACTAATCTGTCCCAAGATACCCAGTCAAAGGCTATGGATTTTCCTGTAGTGAGAAATTCTCTGTTTGGGGAACAAACAGAAAACTATATGAAAAAGATGGATGAATACAGAACTACTTACAAAAGTGCCCAGGCTAAGGAGAAGCATGCCATGCCACAAGGCATGCTCCCAGAGTGAGGGCAGGCCTTTTACCATTCAAGCCTCCTCTGCTGTCTGCAGAGGGTTTCTTCAGAGGCAGGGGAGTGAGCGGGCACAAGTAGACCGTCCCCTCCCCTCAGCCTAAGGCTGCTGCTAAGCAGGCACCCTGATGGGGTGCCCAGGGCCGATTCTCCTGTACCAGTGGGGGCAGGTTGGCCTATTTTCAGCGGAACTGGCTGTCCCTAACTTCTCGGACAGATGGGTTCTGGAGGTAAGGCCAGGGTCTGGTTCTCAGCTTCAAACACTTTCCAAAGATGAGAGCCAGACATTTCCACCTGCAAATCCTTCAGAAGCCCTTGCTTTGGAAGCAGAGGTTTCTTCTCTTCTGGACTGCAAAGCAGTGGAAAGGGTTCCTCCTTGCCATCAGGGCAAGGGGCTTTATTCAAGATACTTTCTTACCCCAAAAAAGACAGGAGAATGGAGGCCCATTCTAGATTTAAGGTACCTGAACAAGCATCTTTTGAAACCAAAGTTCAAAATGTTGACTCTGGCAATGATATTGCCTTCCCTAAGGCCAGGGGACTGGCTAGCTTCCCTGGACCTCAAGGATGCCTATTTTCATGTTCTGATCAGGCCTTCTCACGAAAGTACCTCAGGTTCGAACTGCCTCAGGCCACTACCAGTTCAGGGCAATGCCCTTGGCCTGACCTCTGCGCCAAGGGTATTCACAAATGTCTCGCAGTAGTGGCTCACTTAAGAAGGCAAGGGGTTGCTGTGTTTCCCTACCTGGACGACTGGCTCATTGTGGGTCAGTCTCCAGGTCAGGTGAAACCCATTTGCAAGTCACCCAGCAGCTTCTCACTTCCTGGGATTCCTGCTAAACTTACCAAAGTCAGTTCTGGAACCGATTCAGGTCCCTAACTTTCATAGGCGCAGAATTGAACACAAGGTTAGCCAGGGCTTTTCTTCCCTCGGAAAGGGTGGACAGACTCATCGCCCTGGCATCCTCCTTACCCTCTGGGTCTCTCGACCAGCAAGGCATTTTCTGCAACTCCTTGGGCACATGGCTGCTTCCACAGCTGTCGTGCAGGGAGCAAGATTCCAGATGAGGGACATTCAGTTCCATTTGAGGGCCTATTGGTCTCAATGAAGGACCCCCTTACCAAGTTGGTTCCAGTTACTCAAACTCTGATCCCAGCCCTCCACTGGTGGCAGGTCCAGAGCAATTTAAGACAGGGGGTTCCCTTCATTCCCATTTCTCACTCCCTCACCCTCACCACGGATGCCTCCCTGTTAGGGTGGGGGGCTCACCTGGGCGATCTTGCCACCCAGGGGGTGTGGTCTCCTCAGGAATCTCTGCTCCACATCAATCTGTTGGAACTCAGAGCTGTCTTTTTAGCTCTTCGGGTGTTTTCAGATTCTGTCCAGAACAAAGTGGTTCAAGTCAGGACAGACAATACCACCACAATGTGGTACATCAACAAGCAAGAGGGCACTCGGTCTTCAGCCTTGTGCACCGAAGCAATGAAGTTGTGGTGTCTGGCCTACTCCCTGAACACCTCCCTGATAGCGGTTCACCTTCCAGGGAAGGACAATGTCCTGGCGGACGCCCTCAGCAGAATTTCTCAGGGCCATCACGAATGGGCTCTGAATCCACAAGTGCTGGGGTCCATCTTTGCCAGATGGGGCACTCCTCAGATAGATCTTTTCGCAGCCCCAGACTACCATCAACTTCCTCTTTTCTGTTGCAGGCCTCCAGTACTGGGCTCAGTCCCTCTGGACGCCTTTCTGTTGGACTGGAAAGGGAAGTTCCTGTATGCCTTTCCTCCCTTTCCTATTCTTTTCAGAGTGCAGTAAAAATCAGATCTCAACCTTGCAGAGTGATTCTGATTGCCCCAGATTGAGGCCAGACAGCCCTGGTACCCTCTGCTTCTGTCCTTGGCAGTCCACCTGCCCTGAGCCTACCAGAGTCCCGACTTACTGGCCTGTGCACAGGGAGAGTGTGGTATCGGACCTCAAATCCCTCCACCTCAAGGCTTGGCTCTTGAGGAGCTAGAATTTGTTGACTTACACCTTCTCAAGGTGTCATGGATATTTTAAAGGCTTCTAGGAAGCCTTCCACTAGAGCCACTTATAATTCTAAGTGGAAGAGGTTTTCCATCTGGTGCTCTGAGAGGCAGATTATCCCAGAATCTGCTGATCTTCCCATTCTTCTGGAATATTTGGTCCATCTGAATTCCCTAGGCCTTAGACCAGCTACCCTGAAGGTTCATCTGGCAGCTGTCTCTGTTTTTGTGTCAGCAGGGAAGCCTGCCTCCTTTCTTCTCACTGTGTTCTCCAAGTTTTTAAAGGGTTACTTCATACTAACCCTCCTTTGGGAACCAGCTCCCGCCTGGGACCTGATATTTGCATTGCTCAGTTAATGCAACCCCTTTTGAGCCTCTGTCTTCAGCAGAGCTCAAGTATTAACTTGGAAAACCGTTTTCCTAGTAGCTATCACCTCTGCCAGGCCATAAGTGAGTTACAGGCCCTGTCAGTGGAAGAAGATTTTATCTCTTTCCACAGAGATAAGGTAGTCCTTAGCACTAATAGAAAGTTTTGTCCTAAGGTGGTTTCTGATTTCCACCTGAATCAATCTGTCTCTCTCCCAGTATTTTTCACTGAGCATTCTTCCTCAGGTGAGAGGAGACTGCACAGCTTGGATGTCAAAAGAGCCTTAAGCTACTATTTAGGCGCACCAGAGGTCATAGGTTGAATCCCTCCAACTGTTTCTTACCTATGGCGAGGTTGGCAAGGAAAACCTGCCACTAAGAGAACAATTGCAAGGTGGATTGTTTCTTGTATCCAACTCTGTTATCAGAAACTAGGTGAGTACCCCCTCAGGATTGAGGCCCACTCCACCAGGGGTACAGCTGCGTCTCTAGCGGCTGCTAGGGACATTCCCATTCTGGAGATTTGTCAAGCTGCTACCTGGAAGACAGTTCACACCTTTACCAAGCATTATTCCCTGGATGTCCAGTCCAGGAGAGATGCTGAGTTTGGCACAGCTGTGCTTCAGAGCCTATTCCTAAGTAGGTTCTGACCCTCCTCCATGGAGGTACTGCTGTGTAATCTGCTAATGTTATAATATAGCAAGACTTCATGGTGTTTGAAGAAAAAATTACTCGCCTTAGTAATTGCTTTTCTTCTCATGGAGTCTTGCTATATCTAACCTCCCTCCTCCTGCCCCTCTCAGAACCTCTACTTGGGTAGGGGTGGCGAGGTAGTGCAAGCACTGTGTCATGCCATTGTAGTTATCCCTTTATCCTCTTTCCTTTGGGTTAGGGATCTGGTTGCTTTCATTTAGGTTATTTATATTGCCCCCTTCCTGGACTTGAGTGTTGGGGGGAAGGGGGGGTTCATAATGTGCTTGTCAAGGGTGGTAAAACGAACCATAATACCATCAAGTTTTGTTATTATGGTTCTGGGTGTTTCTTTGTTGTTTATATTGTTACTACTACTAGTAGGTAGGTAGCCATGGGCTAGTGTAGCTTTTTCCACACAGACTTTCTGTTCTTTGATGTTAGCTTCGTAAAGATCTGACAGTTTCATTTGAAACTGCCAGATGAAACTTTAGGACTGGCGCCCTCGCTGTAGAACTCAGATCCTCTGGAGTTATCTCCTTCCTCTCCGGGGCAGTTCAGCTGCAGTGGCTGACTGCTAATGTTATAATATAGCAAGACTCCATGAGAAGAAAAGCAATTACTAAGGTGAGTAATTTTTTTCTTCTGTGCCTCCTATAGACAAAAGATGGACAGAAGGTACACATTGTCAGGTCCTGATACAGAATTCCTTTCTCAGCAATGCAGTCATGTTGGGGTAGTTCAGGCTGCAGCCTGTGATAAAAGCTAATATCCTGGCTTCCACATCCTCTGACAAGGTTCCAGGAAGATTGATGCCATGGCGAAAAAACAGTATATGGCAGCCTCTCTGGGACTCAGGCAAGCAAATTATATGGCTTTGTAGCTAGGTATCAGAAATCTAGATGGGATACTGTTATGGAATTAGCAAAGCAAGCCCATGGCCAGCTGGCTAGCGAACTAGAACAGGTGGCTGCTGATGGCATTGAGGCTTCTAAGGTACAGTTTCATGCTGCTGTGGATGTTAATGATGTTTCCTCTAGGGTCATGGCCAGATCTGTAGCTTTTCAGTAGGTTGGCCTGGCTCAGGTGTACTAGCCTGTCACAGGATACCCAGACTAAGGCTATGGATTTTCCTGTGGTGGGGAAATTCTCTGGGGAGCAGACAGAGAATTACATGAAAAGATGGATGAATATAGGACTACTTACAAAAGTGCCCAAGCTAAGGGCGGAAGCCACTCCTCAGAGGCATACCCCCAGGGGTGGGGTGAGCCTTTTCACAGAGCCTTTTACCAGACTCAGGCCTCCTCTGCCTATGCTCAGAGGGCTTCTTCTCAGAGGCAGAGGCAGGCGAGGGGTGGGCAGGCCTGCTCCCACCCCTCAGCCTAAAGCTCCTGCTAAGCAGGCACCCCTAATGGGGTGCCCAGGCGCGGTCTCCTTTACCGGTGAGGGGCAGGCTGGCTTACTTCAGTCAGAACTGGGCTTCTTCAACCTCAGACAAGTGGGTTCTGGAAGTAGTAAGCCAGGGTCTGGTTCTCAGCTTCAAAAGTTTCCCAAGTTGAGAACCAGACTTTTTCCTACAAGTGCTTCGAGACCTTTGCTCCTGGAAGCAGAGGTCTCAACCCTGTTGGCTCTCAGAGCAGTGGAAAGGGTTCCTCCCTGCACCAGGGCAGGGGTCTGTATCAGATACTTCCTTACCCCAAAAAGACAGGAGAATGGCGGCCCATATTAGACCTCAGATATCTGAACAAGCATCTTTTGAAACCAAAGTTCAAAATGGTAACTCTGGCAATATTTTACCCTCCCTAAGGCCAGGGGACTGGTTAGCCTCCCTGGACCTCAAGGATGCCTATTTCCATGTCCTAATCAAGCTCCCATGAAAGTACCTCAGATTGAACTACCTTCAGGTCATTACCAGTTCAGAGCAATGCCCTTGACCTTACTTGCCCAAGGTTATTCACAAAGTGTCTAGCAGTGGCAGTGGCTCACTTAAGGAGGCAAAGGTTGCTGTTTTCCCTATCTAGATGATTTGCTCATTGTAGGCCAGTCCCAGAACAGGTAAAATCTCACCTGCAAGTTACCAGCAGCTTCTCACCTCCCTGGGCTTTCTGCTAAATCTACCAAAGTCGGTTCTGGAACCAGTCCAGGTACTCACCTTTATAGGGGCAGAGTTGGACACAAAGCTAGCCAGAGCTTTTCTTCCCTTAAGAAAGGGTGGCAATTTAGTGACTCTGGCCTCTCTCCTTCCTCTGCAGGTCTCTCGACCAGCAAGACACTTTCTGCAGCTCCTGGGACACATGGCTGCATCCACAGCTGTTGTGCAGGAGCAAGATTTCAGATGAGAGACATTCAGTTTCACTTGGTCTCAGAGAAGAGACCCCCTTTCCAAGTTGGTCCCAGTGACTCGAACCTTGATCCAGGCCCTCCAGTGGTGGCAGGATCAGAGCAATTTAAGATTGGGGGTCCCCTTCATTCCCCCTGCTCACAATTTGACTCTCACTACAGATGCTTCCCTTCTGGGTTGGGGAGCCCACATGGGCGACCTTTCCACTCAGGAAGTGTGGTCCCCCCGGGAATCTCTGCTCCACATCAGTTTGCTGGAACTCAGAGCTGTCTTTTTAGTTCTTCAAGCATTTTCTGCATCTGTCCACAACAAGGTGATACAAGTCAGAACAGACAACACCACAACAATGTGATGCATCAACAAACGGGGGCACTCGGTCTTCGGCCTTGTGCACCGAGGCAATGAAGTTGTGGTCTCTGGCCTATTCCCTGAACACTTCCCTCATAGCAGTTCATCTTCCAGGGAAGGACAATGTTCAGTGGATGCTCTCACAGGATTTCCCAGGGCCATCACGAATGGTCCCTGGATCCTCAAGTGCTGAGGATAGTCTTTGCCAGATGGGGCACCCTCAGATAGATCTTTTGTAGCCCCAGACAATCACAAAACTACTCTGTTCTGTTGCAGGCCTCCAGTGTTGGGCTCAGTCCCCTGGATGCTCTTCTCCTGGATTGGGAGGAAGTTTCTTTATGCTTTCCCTCCTTCCCTCTCTATTCAAGTATTAGTCAAAATCAGATCTCAGCCTTGCAGGTGATTCTGATTGCCCGGATGAGCCAGGCAGCCCTGGTACCCCTCCTTCTGTCACTGACAATCCATCTTCCCTTTGCCTCCCAAGGTTCACAACCTGTTAACTTGTGCCCAGGGAAGGTTTGGTATCCGGACCTCAAATCCGTCAACCTCAAGGCCTGGCTCTTGAGGAGTTGGAGTTTGCTGATTTACACCTCTCTCAAGGTGTTCTTGAAATCCTAAAGGCTTCCAGAAAGCCTTCCACTAGGGCTACTTCTAGTTCTAAATGGAAAAGGTTTTCCCCAGAATCTGCTGATTTGCCCATTGTATTAGATTACATGGTCCATCTTAATTCCTTGGGTCTCAGACCAGCTACCCTGAGAGTCCATTTGGCAGCTGTATCTGCTTTTGTGTCAGCAGAAAAGTCATCCCCTCTTTCCACTCACCCTGTGTTTTCCAAGTTTTTTAAGGGATTACTCCATACTAATCCACCCTTTCAGGAACCGGCCCATGCCTGGGACCTTAATGTTTGTATTGCCCAGTTAATGCAACCCCTTTTGAACCTCTGTTTTCTGCAGAGCTTAAGTATCTAAATTGTAAAACTGTTTTCTGGTGGCTATCACTTCTGCTAGATACAGTATAGTGAGTTGTAAAGTTTTCTGTCAGTGAAACTGACTTTATTTCTTTCCACAGGGATAAGGTAGTCCCTTAGGACTAATAGGAAGTTTTACCAAGGTGGTTTCAGATTTCCATCTTAACCAATCTGTCTCCCTTCCAGTATTTTTCACTGATCACTCCTCTTCCTGGAGAGGGAGGTTGCACAACCTGGATGTTAAGAGAGCTCTTAGTTACTATATAGGAGTACCCAAGGTCTGCAGGTTCGAATCCCTCCAACTTTTCCTTACCTATGGTGAAGTTGGGAAAGGCAAACCTGCCACTAAGAGATCAATTGCCAGGTGGATTGTCTCTTGTATCAATTTGTTATCAGAAACTGGGCAGAGATCCCCCTCTGGCAGGGCTCATTCTACCAGGGGTACAGCTGCGTCTCCTAGCTGCTGCAGAGACATCCTATATTAGAGATATGCCAGGCTGCTACTTGAAAAGCGGTACACTTTTACCAAGCATTACTCCCTGGATGTCCAGGCCAGGAGAGATGCTCGGTTTAGCACAGCTGTTCTTCAGAGCCTATTCCCTAAGTAGGTTCTGCCCCTCCTCCATGGAGGTACTGCTGTGTAGTCTGCTACTGTCATAATATAGCAAGACTTCATGTTTGAAGAAAAAATTACTCACCTTAGTAATGTTGTTTCTTCTAATGGAGTCTTGCTATATTATGACCTCCCCCCCAGCCTGCCCCTCTCAGAACTTCTACTTGGGTGGGGTGCGGGCAACTTAGTGTGGGCACTATTTTTTGCTGCCTTTTAGCGTTTCTCCTTTTGGGAGTTTGGTGTGTGTGTTTTATTATAGTGTTGTTTTATTCTCATGTTGTTAGAATTGTGTTAGTAGTTCTGGTCCCCTGACTTGAGTCTTGGGTGTTGGGACCAGCAATGGTTGTTAATATTTAGGTAGCCATTTGGCTATTGTAGGTTACAGCTTCCACACAGACCTTAGTGAGTTTTGGCTCGTAAAGATCTGACAGTTCAGGTTTGAAATTACACAGATAGAGCTGCTTCTTAGAGCTTGTGCTCAAAGTTCTATTTTGGAATGGTATTAACCATTTCACCTCCGGAGCAGTTCTAGTGGTGGGACAAACTGCTACTGTCATAATATATCAAGACTCCATTAGAAGAAACAACATTACTAAGGTGAGTAATTTTTTCTTCTAGCACTTCAGGTTTTCTCCACAGCTGTCCAGAACAAGGTAGTTTAGGTCAGAAGAGACAATACCACACAGTGTGGTACATCACAAACAAGGGGCACTCGGTCCTACGGCCTTGTGCACGAAAGCAATGAAGTTGTGGTCTCGCGCATATTCCTGAGCAGCCTCCCTGCGGCAGTTCACCTCCCAGGCAAGGACAATGTACTAGCGATGCTCTCAGCAGGATTTCCCAGGGCCATCAAGAATGGACACTGGATCCCCTAGTACTGGATGTAATATTTGCCAGATGGGGCACTCCACAAATAGATCTCTTTGCAGCCCCAGACAATCACCAACTTCCCCTTTTTTGTTGCAGCCCCCAGTGTTGGGCTCAGTCCCTCTGGATGCCTTCCTTCTCCGTTGGGAAGGGAAGTTTCTCTATGCTTTTCCCCCTTCCCCCTTCTTTTCAAACTGCTAGTCAGAATCGGATCTCAGTCCTGCAAGATGATCCTGATCGCTCCAGATTGGGCCAGGCAGCCCTGGTGCCCACTCCTCATGTCCTTAGCAGTCCACCCTCCCCTATGCCTTCCCAGGAATCACAACCTGTTAACCTGTGCCCAGGGGAGAGTTTGGTATCCGAACCTCAAATCTCTCAATCTCAAGGCTTGGCTCTTGAAGAGTTAGTTTGCTGACCTACACCTTTCTCAAGGTGTATTGGATATCTTGAAGGCCTCTAGGAAGCCTTCCACCAGGGCTACCTATAATTCAAAATGGAAGAGATTTTCCGTATGGTGTGCTGGTAAACATATTTCCCCAGAATCTGCTGGTGTGCCCACAATCCTGGATTATTTGGTGCATTTGAATTCCTTGGGGCTGAGGCCAGCTACCCTAAAGGTGCACTTGGCAGCTGTCTGTCTTCTTGTCAGCAGGTAAGCCCTCTTCTTTATCAGCTCACCCTGTGTTCTCAAAGTTTTTAAAGGGTTGCTTCACACATCCCGTTCAGGGATCCTGCCCCTGCTTGGGATCTTAATATTTGCATCGCTCAGCCTATGCAACCCCTTTTGAGCCATTGTCTTCAGCAGAGTTGAAGTACTTGACTTGGAAAACTGTGTTTCTGGTAGCCATCACCTCTGCCAGGTGCATAAGTGAGCTACAAGCCTTGTCAGTGGAGCCTGATTTATCTCCTTTCATAGAGATAAGGTAGTCCTCAGGACTAACAGGAAGTTTTGCAAGGTGGTTTCAGACTTTCACCTTAATCAATCCATGTCTCTTCCTGTGTACTTCACTGACCATTCCTCCTCTGGTGAGAGGAGATTGCACAGTTTAGATGTCAAAAGAGCCCTTGGTTACTATATAGAATGTACCAAGGTTCATAGGTTCGAATCCCTCCAATTGTTCCTCACTTATGGTGAGGTTGGTAAAGAGAAACCTGCCACAAAAAGATCCATTGCCAGGTGGATTGTCTCTTGTATCCAATTCTGTTACGAAAAACTGGGTAAGGTTCCTCCCTCAGGCCTGAGGGCTCACTCTACCAGAGGTACAGCTGTGTCTCTGACTGCTGCCAGGGATATTCCTATCCTAGAGATATGTCAAGCAGCTACCTGGAAAACAGTTCACACTTTTACTAAGCATTACTCCTTGGATATCCAGGCTAGGAGTGATGCTCGATTTGGCACAGCTGTGCTTCAGAGCCTATTTCCCAAGTAGGTTCTGTCCCTCCTCCATGGAGGTACTGCTGTGTAGTCTGCATATGTCATAATATAGCAATGACTTCATGTTGTTTGAAGAAAAAATTACTCACCTTAGTAATGTTTCTTCTAATGGAGTCTTGCTATATTATGACCTCCCCCCAGCCTGCCCCTCTCAGAACCTCTGTTTTTGGGAGGTGGGTGGGCAATGCAATGTTGACACTTCTTTGATGCCCACTTCATTTCACCCTTCTAGGGTGCTTAGGTGTTGTGTTTGTTTCTTCTTGAATCCCCCGACTTGAGTCTTTGTTTTGGGATCAAGATCAAAAAGGTATTTTTGTAGTTAGCCAACGGCTAGTGTAGGTTTATAGCTTCCACACAGAACCTTAGTGAGTTTTTGCTTGTAAAGATCTGACAGTTTAAGTTTGAGCTTCAACAGACAGTGTCCAACCGAGCTCACGCTCAAGATTCCATGCTCTGCATGGAAGTTAACTCTTTCACCTCCAGAGCAGTTCTAACCTGGGGTTATACTGCATATGTCATAATATAGCAAGACTTCATTAGAAGAAACAACATTACTAAGGTGAGTAATTTTTTCATCTGTCAATATCTCAACCAGAATACTACAGTTCGTGTACTTCCAGGGGCAGGTATAAGTGACATTTTACAACTCCTGGGCCTCCAACAACATACTATAAATCCAATAGCCCTAGTACATGCAGGGGTTAATGATGTAAGCAAAAGAAAACTGATAGATATCCAGAGGGATTTTGAACAAGTAGGGAAAGACCTATCATTAAAGGGCTGTGATCTTATTATATCAGGCATACTTCCAGTACCTAGAGCTACGCTTTCTAAATAGGAAAGGTTATATATACTTGGAGCACGGAGGTACATTTAGAAACCAGAGTTTATACGCACAGGATGGGCTCCACCTTAATAGAAAGGGATAAAGAATCTTTAGTGCAGACTAAGACAAGCCATAGACATGGGTTTAAACTACTGCAAGGGGAGATGTGGGGTATCCAAAACTATGGAAAGTAGTACCAAACACCTAGCCCCAGAAAACTGGAATTTTCTTGTTATTAATGCTAGGAGTCTGAATATCAAGACAGAGGAACTTTTTTATTTTATGACTAATTCCAATATACATATCTGTGCCATTACCAAGACCTGGTACGAACAGGATGATTCTTGGGATAAGAACATAAATACAGTTTACTCACCTGTAACAGGAGTTCTAGGAATGGTATATGTTGTTTATCCACTCTTATTGGCAGGTTCCTTGCCACTTTAAATCTTGCCGGAAGGTCTTCAAGCTGGCTCCTCCCACCCACCTGGGTGGTAAACTCGGCTCCCCCCCATGACGCCAGATCTAGCCTGCTGGAAGCCAGGTTGTGCGTCAAGCTGGGGGGCTGGTATTATATGGATGAACAACGATACCATTCCTAGAACTCCTGTTACAGGTGAGTAACCTATATTTCCAGGGACATGGATATGTTGTTCATCCACACTTATTGGCAGACTCCTAGCAGTTCTCCGGGAGGAGGGAGGCAAGGCACACACACCCTACTTAGGTAAGAAGACTGGAGAACCGAGGCCCCGACCAACATCCCGGCGTGACCCAAGGTCTATGTGGAAGGGGAAAACGGCATATGACTGCTTCCAGGCAGGAGCCCTGCGGATATCCTGGACAGGAGTATCCTCGGAAGCAGCCTCCAATGCAGCGGAAAAGCGGGTAAAATGAGCACTTATCCCTCTGGGAGGCTCCATGCCCGACCACCTAAAGCAGAGACCTATGCAGGAGGTGACCCGCCTGCTCGTCGTCCGCTTGGCTGCAGGTCTGCCAGGTGCGGCTTCAGCGTAGATGACAAACAGCTGGCGAACCTCTCCCGAACTTCAGCCCTACGCTCCCTGGGTAGGCGAGCGTTAAAAAGGGTCCCGATAGATCCTATATACGGCCGAGGCGTGAAAGGGGATGAACCCCGGCAGAGACGATACCGGTTAGGGAAAGACTCCGCCCACGGAAGGAACTTCGGGTGGGGTGCAGGACAACCTTGTCCCTGTGGAAGACCAGATAGGGAGATTCAAAGGAGCACCTGGAACTCTCTCCTCCTTCTGGATTGCAGAGTAGCCCCAAGAAGGTGTTCTTCCACAACAGGTGGGGAACTGGCACCCGTGCAAAGGTTCGAACGGCTTGCCCGTGAGCGAAGTCTATACCAGCGAAGATCCCACAGAAATGGGGATACTCTCCCCGAAGAGGAGGTGTGATCAAGGCCTAGAAAAGTGCCAGACCACCTTTTCTGCGCCACCGACTGCCTTTCGGCCCGCGCCCGGAAGACAGGGGTGACCAACAGAAGCACCCAGAGGGTCGTCGGCCGAAGCCCTGGTTCAAAGAATGGACTGCAGATGGTCCGGAATGCTCGCCGAGGGACGGGAGAGGGGCCCCAGGCCCTGTCCCAACATCAAATGGAGAACTCTTCCATTTGAAGGCGAGCATGTTTGGACGACTCCCGGCAGGACGCCTAGAAAATGTCAAGGACCTAGCCGAAAGACCCCAGGCCTGGCCCCTAGCCGCGCAGGGATTGAAGGTCCAGATGGAAAACCTTCCCCTGAAAACAGAGATCAGGACCGGGCGGGCTGGAAGCCGCCTTGGGAACCTGGGGCTGAGACTGAAGAGAGCTGGATACCAGAGCTGGCCAACCAGTCTGGGGCTACCAGCATCACCTGCGCCTAGTCCCTCCTCGCCTTGCCCGTGGGTCAAGGGAAATGGAGAGGCGAAGAAGAGGCCCGGGGTCCGTGGCCTCGACAGCATCCCCTACAGCAAACCTTGCTGAGGGGGCGGGCATGAGACAGTCTCAGCCTCGTATTCTCCTTGGAGGGAAGGAGGGAGAAGATCCTGTGCTATCTCCGGCAGGGAAGACCACTCGTGAGGCACAGCCTATGTCCGGCTTAGGGCATCAGCCAGGGTGCTGGAGGCTCCTGCCATAGAAAGGCTAGGAAACCACCTCCCAGCTGCGTGAAAGACCCAATATGGAGAACCTCCTTACGAGATGCTCTTCCGAACCTGGTGGGGTAGGTAGCACATGGTCGTGGTGTTGTCCGCCTGGACTTAAACCACTAGACCCCGCACAAATGGAGTGAGCGGTGCAAGCAAAGCGGACCGCCAGTAGCTCCAGCGGGTAGGAAAGACATCGGGATTCCCGAGAGGACCAGAGGCGGAGCACTCTGTATTCCCCTTGATGGGCACTCCAACCCATCCGAGAAGCATCGGTCGGAGAAGACCGTTGACTCGGGGCGGACAAACAGAATGTTCTCCTGCAGGAGCTGGAACGGTCTGAAGGAGAGCGTCCCCAAACTCCTGGGCTGCTAGTCACGAGCTGGTCCAAGGAATGCAGCACTGTGACGCTGGCTGGCCAGCCCCACTAGGAGACGCATGGTGCGGTGGGTCCAAACAGGCCGGCGCTGGGGAGCCTCCGCGAGACCAGGAGGTCCCGGCAGGGCCAGTCCCAGTCAGACCTGACTAGAATAAGGGAGGAAGAACCTCAGCCCTGTCAGCCAGGAGCGAGCTCCAGACACAAGAGTCGAGCTTTCGTCCCGAAGAAGGATCACCGCTAAGATACGGAGTTCCATCATGGCTCCGATAAAGGAGACCAGTCTGAGAGCCAGAACTCTGGATGCGTCCCTTCCAACCGGAAGGGTTGCAGTCAGGCCGCCATCCGGGTGGGGTTATGCCGGACCCCTCGATGCACATGAAGCTGCTGGGCAGCGACCGAGAGAACCTGGCCTGGAACTCGTCGAGATCCTGCAAGGAAGGGAGAGTCTCCCAAAGGCGACGGAGCGAGAAGTGCGAGCGTCCTGGAGGTCCAGGAAGAAGCCTCGATTCTGAGGATGGGATATCTGAGGCAGAGAAGACCATCCGGACTGTGGAAAAAAATGGGGCATAAGCCCCCCGTCGGTTTGGGACCAGGAATACCTGGACACGAACCCAGGGTCTGAAGGAGGGTCCGCAACCTTCCTGATCACCTCAAATCAGAGGATAAGGCAAGTCGGCTCAGCGGGCCGACAACTAGGCTGTGGACCCAGAGACCCCTGTGCGGAAACGGCTCGAAAGGGTAGTGCCTGCTCACAATCCCAAGGCAGGGCCTTCCCCTAGTACCTCCGACACCCAAGGTCTGGGAAGCGGACCAGGTGCAGGAGGGGCGGAGCAGTCTCCCCATGGGGGAACCGGAGTAGGAAGCGGCGGGGCGGGGACAGCGCCCTACCCGTCACTGGGCAGGCTTGGAGGGAATTGGCGAGGGGCTCCTGGCCTTTGCCTTCCTGCTTCCTTTTAGAGGAAGGCGCTGGTTTGGAGTCAGGGCGTGGCGTAAGCCTGCCAGCCTCGTGCTGGGCCAGTCGAGCCGGGGGGGGGCAAAGGGGCTTCGCAAGGCTGCCGGCTGCCTTTGTCCCTCAGGTGGGGTGCCGAGTCGGGTGGCTCGGACTTCTTGGTCCCCTGGGTGTCCCTTCACTCCAGGGCCGAAAAGGTCAGCCCCCAAGAAGGGGATGTCCGCCAACTTGTGCTGGGTTTTCAGTGAGAAAGAGGATAACCTCAGCCATGCCTTGCGGCGCATGGCCACTGCGGCCACCACCAACCTGGCACAGGAATCACTTAAGTCCAGAGCAGTCTGGAGCTGCTGCTTCGCCACTGCCCTACCCTGGTCCTGCACCCGCCAGACCGTGGTCCGCAGGTCGGCCGGGAGATGAGGGAGCACCTCGTCCAAGGCGCCCAAAAGGGCGTGGGAGAAATTTGCCATCAGTGCAGCCGAGCTGGCCTGTCGGAGGCCTAGGGAGGACGCAGCATAAACCTTGCGCCCAACATAGTCCATCCTTTTGGACTCCTTGTTAGGGGGCCTATCCACATCCTGAGCATTCCCAGAACACTGGAAAACATTGTTGGTAACTAACCCCTCAGCCGAGGGGTGCTCAGAGAAACCGGGCAAAGAACCGACAGGGACAGAGTACTTCCTGGCCAAGGTGCAGGGCAGGAAGTGAGCCGCCGCCAGAGCTCAAGGCAGACCTAATGGCCTCGGCCACGGGAAGCCTCTGAGGGTGAACCCCCTTCAGTCTAGAATCTCCGTGGGGAGACCCGTTTGGATACGGGCTCGAGCTGCATCCGGTGAATTCCGAGATGAGCTGAAGCAGACCCATGAAGGACGATGGGCTGTCATCCACAGATCGTTCCGGAGAGGATCCCGGGTCCTCCCAACTGGGGAACATAGAGGAGTCGACTTCGGACTCCAAGGGGTCTCCAAAAAGCTGCCTCAGGCCTGAGTCGCTCATCGTCCGCCGAAGGCGGGAGTGAGGGGGACAGACAACCTGCGGGACAGGTTGTGACCCGACCGAGGTTCCACCGAGGGCAGTGGGGCAGCAGGGATCTGATGAACAACCAGCCCCGGAGTGGGCACCTCAACTGCAGCGAGCGGTTGAGTCGACCGATCGGGTGGCAGCTGCTTGCTGGACGGGGAATGAATCGGAGTCGATTGATTCCCCGACAACAAGAACTGCTGCTACATGAACTCCTCATGCTTGTCGATGCCATCGGCACAAACCACTCCTCAGCCCGAGGGAGGAGGCGAAAAACGGTAACGCTCCCTTAACTCAGTGCTCCGACCCGAGAATGCAAGTCTGGCGTGAGCGTTTGGACGGCGAGGGGATGCGACCGAGGACCAATCCTCGGGGGAACCGAGGGCGGGCCTGGGAAGGAGCGGGGCACGCCCGCTCCTCCCTCAGCTCGGAAGAAAGGGCCGAGGTCTGCCGACCCGAAGGAACAGGCAGAACCTCAGCCTCTGCCGGGGGAACCGACGAAGGGATGGTGGCTCCAGCAGAAGACAGCCCAGATGACGGGTTGAGAGACTCGACAACGTCGATGGGAGTCCTGGCCAGCTGACCTGATGGGGACACCGTGAGGCCAGAGACCTGAGCCGCACCCTCGACCGAAGTCGAACGTCTGCTGGCAGGGGAGGGGGAACTCTCTCGCTCCCTCCAGCGCCGATGGTGGGACTTAGCCTGTGACTCCTTGAACTTGAGCCGAGAGGCAGGTCCCGAAGGTCCGTCCCCCTTTTGAGGAAAGGGACTGGCGAAGCTCCTTGAAAGAAGCTGAATGAGGAGAACTCAAGGAGAGCGGGATAAGCGCCGCAACCGAGGAGGAGGGGGGGGAGCAGCCGCCCCCTCCCTGGAGGAAAGAAGATCGAGCTGCTCAGCCGAGACAGCCGACGTGGACACTACCCGACGATTCTCTGAGGAATTTTCCAGAGCGGAAAAGGTTTCACGTCGCCCGAGCCCCGAACGGGCCGCACGATCCTCCAGAGAGCTGGTCGAAAGGGTACAGCAAAATTTGCAGAGTTGCGGATCATGATCCAAGTCGAGGCAGTAGACGCACGTGGAGTGCGGGACTTTCCTGGAGGAATTAACCGGGCACCGGAAAATGAATGATTCATCGCCGCAGTGAGAGAAGAAGATCGAAGTTTAGAAAAATTTCCAATTAAATTCGGAGAGAGCAAAAATGTCAGGAACTAGTCGAAAACGCAGAGCGCTAAGGAGGGAACCTGAGCTTCCAAGCAGTAAGGAAGATCTGGCATCATGGGGCGGAACTGAGAGTTTTACCACCCGGGTGGGTGGGAGGAGCCAGCTTGAAGACCTTCCGGCAAGATTTAAAGCGGCAAGGAACCTGCCAATAAGTGTGGATGAACAACATATCCATGTCCCTAGAACCGGTTATACTCTTTACGATAGAGATAGAACACTAAGAAAAGGTGGTGGAGTGGCTCTGTATATTGCTGAGAGTATTACCTCTGAGTGAACACCCAAAAATGGAATAGTACCGAGACCCTATGGCTGAAGATCTCCCCTCCATATGCTGCCAGCATTAACATAGGTCTGATATACAGACCTCCATCCATACCACAAGAAGAGGATATAAAATTACTGGATTTCATCAGCAAAATAACGGACACCGATAATATTATATTTGGGGACTTAAACCTCCCTGGGATAAATTGGGACATACTGCAGGCTGAAACTGCTGTAGAGCAAAGCTACTTGGAAGTCTTTGCTCTGGCAGGAATAAATCTGTATTTAACTGAAAACACTGGGGTAACCACATCCTGGATTTGGTTCTAAGTAACCTAGATGAGAATATACAAGATTGCAGAGTTCTGCCAGTACTAGAGACCAGTGACCATTCTATAGTTGGTTTCAAATATAAGGGCAAGTTGGGAAATACAAAAGGGAACACAATAATTTATTATTATAACAAAGCTGATTTTGATATGATTAAAGGTAATATGGCAGCTTGGGAATGGGTGAAGGATTTTAAGAACCAATTACTACAAAACATGTGGGACCTCATGACAAACAAGGTGGGCACACTCGTAAGAACTTTTACTCCATCAATACGTAAGTATGATTGGGGGGGGGGGGGTAAGATGCCACCATGGATGACCCCCCCCGGTGAAGAAATTACTAAAAAAAAATAAAAATGTTTATCAAGGCTAAGAAAAGTAGAAACATTAAATGTTGGGACAAATATAAAAAAATTCTCAAACTGAAACAAGTATAAAAGAGGCTAAGCAGAAACATAAGCACAAATTGGCAAGTAAGGTTAAAGATAATTATAAATCTTTTTATACAGAGCCTGGATCAAAATAAGTCCCAAGGGCCGGACAGTTTACACCCTAGAATTATCAAAGAAATAGCGGAGTTCCTGGTTGATCCAGTTATAGCCATCTATCAAAAATCAGTTGATGAAGGATTGGTCTTGGAGGCATGGAGACGGGCAATAGTGGTACCTATTTATAAAAAAAGATCCAGGAATGAGGTACAGAATTACAGACCTATTAGTTTGACAACAGTATTGGGCAAGATCCTAGAGGGTATTATTAAATATCACATAATGAACCAACTGCTGTCTACTAACAATATTGACTGCACTCAGCATGGTTTCACACAGGGCAGATCTTGCCAGTCTAACCTGTTGGAGTTTTATGGGTTAGTAAAGCCTTGGATGACAAACTCCCAGTGGATGCCATTTTCTTGGACTTCTCCAAGTCTTTTGACAAAGTACCCCATGGTGAGCTTGTTGGTGCCTTAATAGAGCTTGGTATTGATGGCAAAACAACTAGATGGATTGAAGCTTGGCTTTCTAATAGGAAGCAAAGAGTCAGCATAAAAGGGACATCCTCAGACTGGTGAGATGTGACCAGCGGGGTACCTCAAGGTTCCATATTGGGACCATGCTTGTTTGTCTATATTACTTCTATGCAAACCACTACTGGGGCATGGATATATGAATTTGCTGACGATACCAGAATAGGGCATATTGTGGATAGCCAAGAGGAAGCTGATATCCTTCAATCTGCCCTAGGGACACTGGAAACATGGGCAAGGGATAAAAAGTTGACATTTAATGTAGAAAAATGCAGTGTTATGCATTTTGGTAGAAAAAAATAGGCAGAGTAATTACTCTCTAGGAGGGCAGATATTAAGGTAGAGGACGAAAGAGATCTGGGCATTAGAATAAGCAATGACCTTAGTTTTAAGTCACAGTGCTATCAGGTTATCAATAAATCTAGCAGCATTTTACACTGTATTAATAAGCATATTAAATGAAAGAGTAAGGAAGTACTGTTGCCACTTTATACATCCTTAGTGAGACCACACATTGATTACTGTGCCCAGTTATGGTCCCCAGGTGATAAAGGGGAAATAAATGCCTTGGAGAAAATTCAGAGAAGGGCGACCCGTAGGGTAAATGAGGTAAAGGGTCTTGACTACAAATCAAAGCTAAATAATTCGGGGCTATATTCCCTGGAATACAGATGGCCGAGTGGGGGACTTGTGTTTGATTTATCGAGCAACTACTGACCCACAGCTGTGGGAATTATTGAGGTTGGAATATAGCAGTCTATATTCAAACAACATGAAGTCTTGCTGTATTCTGACAAATTGCAGTGAGGTCCAACCTTCGAACTGCCCCGGAGATGAAAGAGTTAACTTTCCATGCCAGGCATGGAACGCTGAGCTCGAGCTCGGTTGAGACTCTGTTTGTTGCTGTTTGAACTCAAACTGTCAGATTCTTTACTCCGCCCTCACTGAACAGTCACTCTGGAGATTTCTCCTTTTCTCGGTTCAATTTGTCGGTTAAAGTACCGTTTTTCTCAGTTTTCAACCGAATTTAAACCGCAACCTGTCAGTTCAGTCTCTGTCTGTGGTATTCGTGAGTACTAGATAGGTTTATATTGTTTTCTATTCTGTGTGGAACTTGTAAATGGTTCATCGGTTCGGTTTGAACCGATCAAGTTGTTTAAAAAAATCTTTATTTGTACTGTTAGAGTGTGGTTACCGGTTCTTATCGGTTCTAAAAAAAACAGATTTTACTACGTGTTTTTCCACGACCCGTAACACGGTCAGGAACCGATAAGAGTGTCTACTTGCTTTCCCTTTTTCATTCCGGACTGGCTTACTCCTCGATTAAAGTGCACCTTTGTGCAATTTCTGCTTACCATGCCCCCATAGGCCATCGGACGGTGGCCCAGTTGGACACTACTCGTGCCTTTTTAAGGGGAGTCTTCCACCTTAGGCCGCCCATCAAGGATCCGATTCCTCTTTGGGACCTACCCTTTGTCCTGGAGCAGCTTACGCTGCCACCTTTTGAACCAACCCCAGATTGCGAGCTACGCTTTCTATCTTGGAAGATGTTATTTTTAGTTGCTGTTACTTCGGCGAGAAGGATCTCGGAATTGCATGCTCTAATGTGCAAAGAGCCTTATTTGTTTTTTTACCAGGGCAGGGTATCCCTGAGGACAAACCCAAAGTTTTTGCCTAAGGTGGTTTCAGCCCTCACGCTTAACCAGGATATCGATCTACCAGTGTATTTTCCAAGGTACACTAATCGAGGAGAAGCCCTTCTGCACACCCTCGATGTGCATCGGTGCCTCAGATATTATCTGACTAGAACCAAACAGTTTCGAAAAGTGGACCAACTTTTTGTCTCCTTTGCTGTCAGAATGAAAGGAACTCCTGTCTCCAAACAGTCTCTCTCGAGGTGGCTCATCCAGTGTATCACTTTCTGTTATGACAAGCGCAATAAACCCTTACCGGGCGCGGTCAAGGGTCATTCCACAAGAGGAGGGCTACTTCTTTTGTGTCGTTAAAGAACGTCTCCACCTCAGCAATTTGTGCTGCAGCTACTTGGAGCTCTGTGCATACCTTTATCAGGCATTACAGTCTGGACATTTCATCGAGGTGAAGAGCAGGGTTCAGTCTAGCCATCCTTCAGGGACTTCTGTCCTAGGCTCAAGTAATATCGAGATCTCTGCCTTTCCTCTTCCCAGCGGTGCATGATTGCCACTATTGCTTGGAAATCAGTCCTAATGGTGTAACCTGCTGCAAGAGCTGTATCTCGAAGTAAAGATGGTACAGTTCACGAGAAGAACTTACACGTAACAGTAGATCTTGAGAACAGCTCTTGCAGCAAATTACAACCCGCCCACCATCCCCCCTTCCTTTGGAGGTAGGTGCAGCCAAACACCCATCTTCACAGGATGGGGCGTTCCTATTACTATAGTCTTGGCCATCTGGTGGCGGATCCTCGGTCTCCTCTTCCGATGTCATCCAGCGGCCAGGAGTCTCTGGCGAGGAGAGGACTTCGAAGTTGTAGAGGACCGCCTCCTTATGTACTACGCCTGACGGGGGTGGGACCGACGTCGGAGGTGGTCCCCACTGAAGACTGCTAGCTAGAAAATTTCCGTGGGGTCCTGACGCCTGACGGCTTCAGTCCTAATGGTGTAACCTGCTGCAAGAGCTGTTCTCAAAGATCTACTGTTACGGTAAGTTCTTACGTAACTGTACTATCTTCGAGAGAGGCTCTTGCAGTAGGTATTGCCTTCCTACCCTCTGTCTCTCTTAAGTTTTATTTGCTTCATTTCCAGGGGGGAAATTTCCTCTTCTCTCTCATCTTGCCTCTTTTGGCCTTTGGCGGGAAAGAACTGGAAAGCGGGCGTCGGGGACCACCCCTTTATACCAACGTTGTATGGGGGTGGTCCCCCACCAGAGTCTGCTAGCTAGAAATTTTTCCGTGGGGTCCTGGTGCCTGGCAGCTTAGTCCTATATGTGAATACCTACTGCAAGATCCTCTCTCGAAGGTCTACTGTTACGGTAAGATCTTACTTCAAGAAACAGCTCTTGCAGCAGGTTACACCATTAGGACAATGCTGGCAGGTGCCAGGACCTCACGGAATTTTTCCAGCTAGCAGTATTCAGCTGGGACCGCCCCCGACGTCAGGCATAGTACATAAGGAGGCAGTCACCCCAGAATCCCCAGTTCTTTTCCCGCTGTCGACTCGCCAGCATCGGCCTCATGGTCCTACTCTAGCGCACGACGACTAAGAACTTCTCTCAATAGTTTTATCAAACTAATGTCGGCATCTCCAACTTCTTCAGAGGGTCACCCTTCCAAGTGTGCCTGCGGCAAACAGATCCCCTTCAATGATCCTCATTCGTCCTGCCTGCGGTGCTTAGGCCTGGACTACGATATCAAGGCCTGCTCCTTCTGTAAGGGGTTCAACAGCCGCACCAGGATCTGCTGTCAGAAGGCACTTCAGGGGGACCTTTTGGAAGAAGAACTGAGCAGAATGGATAAGGAGCCTTCCTCCAGAGGGGAATCTTCCTCTAAAGCTCACAAGCACCGGGAGAAGGCAAGGTCCAGATCCCCTAGCCGGGCCTCGGACTCGCATAGCTCAAGCTCCACACGCTCTGCTCTCCCTCCAGGGCTCGTTCTCAGCCTCCTCCAGTCAAGGTTAAGGCTACAGGTGGTTCTTCAGCTTCGCTTCAACCCATAAAGACTTCCAGTGCTTCAGCTTCTTCCACTCCATCCCGGACCTCTTCGAAGTCTTCCGACCATCACCAGACTAAGTCTTCCTCTTCTGCCGAACGCCAGGACCCTGACTCCAGATCGGTCTCCCAGCCTCCCAGGGGTCCGGATCCCCCACCCAGGAAGACAAAGAACTTGACATCCCTGAAGTGGACGACGGACCCGTCGGGCAGGTGTTCGCCAGAGCCGAGGACATTAGCTAAACACCAGATGTTGGCCAGGCATTCGCCAGACCCGAAGACATCGGCCTCACACTCGCCGGAGCCGAAGACTGCCCCCCCCGTCACCGGTGGACCTCGGTCACTAAGACTCCATGGAGGAGGACACAACATTGCCTGAAGACCAGGCAGGCGACACAGAGGACGCCGGGCTTCCAAGCGACCCTTCACCCATCCTGGAGACCCCTGCGGACCCGACCTCGGCGCCAGGTCCCTCGTCGGGCGTGAACATTCAAGAGGTCAAGGATCTCTACACTTTCTGGTGGGACACAATCCAGAAAGATGTGATCCCCGTAAAACCTCCTCCTACTCCTACTCCTTCACCTCCTACTCCCCCTCCTCCACCACAGGAGCCAGCAGGACGACCACCAACCCCTAAGGAGCATACTCCACCTCCTAGGGGAAGATCTAAGGAACGGAGAAGGCCTCCCTCAAGATCTTCCAGCCCCAAGCGACCCAGACGTCATCGGTACACTCCATCAGGGGAGGATTCCAGATCGGATATTTCTGAAATCTCCAGATCTCCTTCTCCACTCAGCATACCATCGCCTGACCCACAAGACCTACCCAGGTCACCTCCGGATGATCCCTCCTTCTCTGAGATTATGAGACACATCCAGGAGAACATGGGATGGGATTCTGAAGAGCTCAACCCTGAGAGACAGCGCCTTGCCCGTTATCTTCGGCAGAAAGATCCCAAGCCTGTGGTAGTACCACCCTTGGTGGACACTTTCGCGGACGTCACCAAGACTGCGTGGAAGCGTCTGCACTCCACCCCCATTGTGCTGAAGAAAGCTGACTGCCTGTACAAGGCCCGGAAAGAGGACCAGTACTTGGCACAACAACCTCTTGCTGACTCACTGGTCATTATGGCCTCTCATGACCGGTCCCAGCGACTGCAGCTTATGAGCACATAGCCACAGGACCAGGAATCCAAACAGTTGGATGCCCTGGGGAGGCAACAACGGCAGCAGCCACCTTCCGGCCAGCAGCAACGGGGCATTTTTCTTCGTAAAGCCCAGGCTAAGTCTTCCCCAGGCAGAGGCCAGCGTTACACCAAACTGGCCCAGCCTGCAGGAACCAGTGCTGCCACAGCATGACTGCTTCCCTGCCCCGGCCCCTCCTTTGGATCAACAGGCACAGAAGGTTGGGGGTCACATCGCTCGCCACTTTTCAGAGTGGCAGTCGATTACCACAGACCAGTAGGTTCTTCAAATGGTCAAGAGAGGTCATTTCATTGAATTTCTCGACCACCCACCATCAAGACCTCCCCTGCTTTCCTGTTATTTGGATCAGCATGCCCTGCTCATACAGCAGGAGGTGCTCGCGCTTCTCGGAAAAGAAGCTATAGAGCTCGTACCGCGGAACCAGAGAGGTGCAGGTTATTATTCTCACTTCTTTCTGGTTCCCAAGAAGACGGGACCTTCGTCCAATACTGGACCTCAGTGACCTCAATGCTTCGGTCCTCTACAAACGCTTCTGCATGGTGGCCCTTCCAGGTCTAATACCCATGCTCAAGCAGGGCACCTTCCTAGCGTCCTTGGACATGCAGGATGCTTACCTGCACATACCCATCGCTCTAGCGCACAGGAAGTTTTTGCACTTCGAGTTTCAAGGTCACCGTTATCAGTTCTGAGCCCTCCCTTTGACTGTCATCGGCACCTCGAGTATTTACGAACTGCATGGCGGTCGTAGCGGCGACTCTGAGGAGACAAGGCCACTATGTGTTCCCTTACCTGGACGACTGGCTTCTCTTGGCGCCCTCTCGGGAGGCCCTGATGTCCGCTATTCATTGTACTCGGTCTCTGTTCGAGACATTGGGCATCATTATCAATCAGGAGAAGTCACGCCTGGTTCCGTCACAGATTCTGTAGTTCATAGGCGCAGTTCTGGACACCATCCGGGGAAAGCTTTTCTGCCCAGGACCGAGCGGAACACATCAGATCCCTCATCAGGGACATATTGGCAAAGAAGACTGTCCCAGCCAGACTGGTCCTTTGTCTGCTCAGACACATGGCTGTAGCCATTGCAACAGTCCCACTAGCCCATCTCCACATGCAGGTGACCCAGTGGATATTACGGGTACAATGGGATCAGAAGCAAGACCATCTGCAGCTTCCAATTCGGATCACGAATGCCATAATCCGGGATTGGCAATGGTGGCTAGATTCAAGGATCCTATTAGCGGGGGTCCCCTTCATTGTGCCATCTCCGATTGTGACTCTCTCCACAGATGGCTCAGGTGGGTAGCACACCTTGACAGTGTCAGGTCTCGGGGCCTGTGGACAGCCCAAGAAGCTCATCTCCACATAAATATCCTGGAAATGAGAACAGTTCTTCATGCCCTGCAGGCTTTCCAATCGGAGATCCCACCGGGTACTCTTTTGTTACAGACAGACAACTCCGCGGTGATGTATTACCTCAGCAAACAAGGAGGCACCCATTCCTACCCGCTTTGCAGGGAGGCCATGAGGGTGTGGGATTGGGTTCTACAACATGGTGCAAACCTCATTGCTGTTCATGTCCCAGGAGTGGACAACGTCATCGTAGACAGCCCGAGTTGCTCTCGGACCAGAGCTCATGAGTGGGAAGAAAAAATTACTCACCTTAGTAATGTTGTTTCTTCTAATGGAGTCTTGCTATATTATAGACCTTAGCAGTTTGATCCAGCTCTAGAACTGCCCCGGAGTGAAATGGTTAAAACCATTCCAAAATAGAATTTTGGCACGAGAGCAGCTCTATCTGTGTCATTTCAAACTTGAACTGTCAGATCTTACAGCCAAATTCACTAAGGTCTGTGTGGAAGCTGTAACCTACACTAGCCAAATAGCTACCTAAATAATAACAACCATTGATGGTCCCAACACCCAAGACTCAAGTCAGGGGACCAGAAATACTAACACCATTCTAATAATATGAAAATGGAACATAAGTATAATAAAACACACACACGCGTACACATACACACCCCCAAAGTCCCAAAGGGGACAAAATGCTAAAAGAACATAAGTAGTGCCCACACTAAGTTGCCCGCACCCCACCAAGTAGAGGTTCTGAGAGGGGCAGGTTGGGGGGGAGGTCTATAATATAGCAAGACTCCATTAGAAGAAATAACATTACTAAGGTGAGTAATTTTTCTTCAAACAACATGAAGTCTTGCTATATTATAGACATTAACAGAATACACAGCAGTACCTCCATGGAGGAGGGGCAGAACCTACTTAGGGAATAGGCTCTGAAGAACAGCTGTGCCAAAGCGAGCATCTCTCCTGGCCTGGACATCCAGGGAGTAATGCTTGGTAAAAGTGTGTACCATTTTCCAAGTAGCAGCCTGGCAAATCTCTAATAAAGGGATATCTCTGGCAGCAGCTAGAGACGCAGCTGTACCCCTGGTAGAATGAGCCCTCAAACCGGGGGGGGGGCTCTGCCCACTTTCTGATAAAATTGGATACAAGAGACAAATCACCTGGCTATTGATCTCTTAGTGGCAGGTTTGCCTTTCCCAACTTCACCATAGGTAAGGAAAAGTTGGAGGGATTCGAACCTGTGACCTTTGGTACACTCTATATAATAACTAAGAGCTCTCTTAACATCAGGCTGTCACCTCCTCTCACCCGAAGAGGGTGATCAGTGAAAAATACTGGAAGGAGATAGATTGATTAAGATGGAAATCTGAAACCACCTTAGGCAAAACTTCCTATTAGTCCTAAGGACTACCTTATCCTATGGAAAGAAATAAAGTCAGTCTCCACTGACAAAGGCTTGCAATTCACTTATCGTCTGGCAGAAGTGATAGCCACTAGAAAAACAGTTTTCCAAGTTAGGTACTTAAGCTCTGCAGAAGACAGAGGTTCAAAGGGGTTGCATTAACTGGGCAATGCAAACATTAAGGTCCCAAGCAGGGCGGTTCCCAAAAGGGAGGATTAGTATGGAGTAATCCCTTAAAAAACTTGGAAAACACAGGATGAGAGGAAAGAGGGATGACTTTCCTGCTGACACAAAAGCAGACACAGCTGCCAAATGAACTCTCAGGGTAGCTGGTCTGAGACCCAAGGAATTAAGATGTACCATGTAATCTAACAAAATGGGCAATTCAGCAGATTCTGGGGAAATATTTTTCCCAGCACACCAAATGGAAAACCTTTTCCATTTAGAACTATAAGTAGCCCTAGTGGAAGGCTTTCTGGAAGTCTTTAGGATCTCAAGAACACCCTGAGAGAGGTGTAAATCAGCAAACTCTAACTCCTCAAGAGCCAGGCCTTGAGGTTGAGGGATTAGAGGTCCGGATACCAAACCCTTCCCTGGGCACAAGTCAACAGATTGTGATTCCTGGGAGGCACAGGGAAAATGGACTGTCAGAGACAGAAGGAGTGGGTACCAGGGCTGCCTGGCCCAATCAGGGCAATCAGAATCACCCTGCAAGGCTGAGATCTGATTTTGACTAGTACTTTGAATAGGAGAGGAAGGGAAAGCATAGAGGAACTTCCTCCCAATCCAGAAGAAGGGCATCCAGGGAACTGAGCCCAGCACTGGAGGCCTGCAACAGAACAGAGGAAGTTTGTGATTGTCTGGGGCTGCAAAAAGATCTATCTGAGGGATGCCCCACCTGGCAAAAACTATCCCCAGCACTTGAGGATCCAGGGACCATTCGTGATGGCCCTGGGAAATCCTGTTGAGGGCATCCGCTAGGACATTGTCCTTCCCTGGAAGATGAACTGCTATGAGGGAAGTGTTCAGGGAATAGGCCAGAGACCACAACTTCATTGCCTCGGTGCACAAGGCCGAAGACCGAGTGCCCCCCTGTTTGTTGATGTACCACATTGTTGTGGTGTTGTCTGTTCTGACTTGTATCACCTTGTCGTGGACAGATGCAGAAAAGCTTGAAGAGCTAAAAGACAGCTCTGAGTTCCAGAAAATTGATGTGGAGCAGAGATTCCGGGGGACCAAACTCCCTGAGTGGAAAAGGTAGCCCATGTGGGCTCCCAACCCAGAAGGGAAGCATCTGTAGTGAGAGTCAAGTCGTGAGGAGGGAAATGAGGGACCCCCGCTCTTAATTGCTCTGATCCTGCCACCACTGGAGAGCTAGGATCAAGGTTGAGTCACTGGGACCAACTTGGAAAGAGTCTCTTCTCTGAGACCAAAGGTTCTCAAGTGAAACTGAATGTCTCTCATCTGAAATCTGGCTCCCTGCACAACAGCTGTGGATGCAGCCATGTGCCCCAGGAGCTTCAGAAAGTGTCTTGCTGGTCGAGAGCCCTCAGAGTGAAGGAAGAGGTCAGAGCCACTAAATTCCTTACCCTTTCTGGGGGAAGAAAGGCTCTGGCTAGCTTTGTGTCCAATTCTGCCCCTATAAAGGTGAGTACCTGGACTGGTTCCAGAACCGACTTTGGTAGGTTTGCAGAAAACCCAGAGAGTGAGAAGCTGCTGGGTGACCTGCAGGTGAGATTTTACCTGTTCTGGGGACTGGCCTACAATGAGCCAGTCATCTAGATAGGAAAAACAGCAATCCTCTGCCTCCTTAAGTGGGCCACTGCCACTGCTAGACACTTTGTGAATACCCTTGGAGCAGAGGTAGGCCGAGGGCATTGCTCTGAACTGGTACTGACCTGAGGGCAGTTCGAATCTGAGGTACTTTCGATGGGATCTTCTGATTAGGACATGGAAATAGGCATCCTTGAGGTCCAGGGAGGCTAGCCAGTCCCTGGCCTTAGGGAAAAGTAAAATCATTGCCAGAGTTACCATTTTGAACTTTGGTTTCAAAAGATGCTTGTTCAGATATCTGAGATCTAAGATGGGCCGCCATTCTCCTGTCTTTTTGGGGTAAGGAAGTATCTGGAATACAGACCCCTGCCCTGATGCAGGAGAGAACCTTCTACTGCTCTGAGAGCTAACAGGGATGAGACCTCTGTTTCCAGAGCGAGGTCTCTAAAGCACTTGCGGTAGAAAAATCTGCTTCTCAACTTGGGAAACTTTTGAAGCTGAGAACCAGACCCTGGCTTACTACTTCCAGAACCCACTTGTCTGAGGTTAAGCCCAATTCTGACTGAAGTAAGCCAGCCTGCCCCCACTGGTACAGGAGAATCGTCCTGGCACCCCATCAGGATGCCTGTTTACAGGAGCTTTAGGCTGGGGTGGGAGCAGATCTGCCCACCCCTCGTCTGCCCTGCCTCTGAAGAAGCCCCTCTGAGCATAGGCAGAGAGGCCTGAGTCTGGTAGAAAGGCCTGTGAAAGGCCTACCCCTACCCCTAGAGGTATTGCCTTTGAGGTGGCTTGCCGCTCCTTAGCCTGAGGCACTCTTGTAAAGTAGTCCTATATTCATCCATCTTCTTCATGTAATTCTCTGTCTGCTCTCCAGAATTTCCCACCACAGGAAAATCCATAGCCTTAGTCTGGGTATCCTGTGACAAACTAATACACCTGAGCCCAGGCCAACCTACTGAGCTACAGATGTGGCCATGACCCTAGAGGAAACATCATTAACATCCCAGCAGCATGGAAACTGAACATCAGAAGCTTCAATGCCATCCATGCAGCCACCTGTTCTAGTTCACTAGCCAGCTGGCCATGGGCCTGCTTGTGAGTACATAACAGTATCCCATCTAGATTTCTGATACCTAGCTACATAAGCCATATAATTTGCTTGCCTGAGTCCCAGAGAGGCTGCCATATACTATTTTTTGCTATGGCATCAATCTTCCTAGAATCCTTGTCAGGAGGATGTGAAGCCAAGGAATATTAGCTTTATCATAGGCAGCAGCCTGAACACCCCAACATGACTGCATTGCTGAGAAAAGGAATTCTGTATCAGGGCCTGACAATGTATACCTTCTATCCATCTTTTATCTACAGGAGGCACAGAATTAGGAGCTTTAAAATTTTAATTGTTTGTTTCCTAAAGACTTATGTAAAGGAATAGACAATCTCCTAGACTCTGGAATATCCATCATTTCTACAAAATCAGGCTCCTCTTGCTCATCCACGCCTCTTCTAAAGGAAGCTGGAGGTTTGCAACTTTTTATAAAACATAAAATGAGATGGGGACTCAGACAGCATAGGAGATTCTAAAGGTCTGTCTGAGGAGATGTCGGTTCAATGGGCACCAGACCTTCCAGCCACATTCATACTGTTCATAATCCTCCTCCCCTCCTCTGGTTCATAAAATTCCTCAATATCATAATCCTGAACCACTGGGACGGGACGAACCGACCTTTACCAGATAGTGGTGGTTCGGACGGACCCTAGACAAGTGACTGGACAATTTGTATGGCTTTTGCTATCTCTGCAGCAGTTGGAGAAGGAATTTTAGACTCCAGACCTGCTGATTTTCTTGTTTTCTTTACTGGAATTGGTTCCTCAGAACCAGCTTTTCTTTGCCGAGGAAGTCTGGCCCTGGTCAGAGGGCACTCCTCTGGTTTGGTTGGCACCGAACGGGCTGGCCATCCGGTCAGCGGACTTTTGCCTCTCGCCCTGAGCCTGCCCAATCTTTTTTCCAGGGTGGCTGCAGGGAATTTTACATACCTGGCAGTCTGACTGAGGTGGTCAAACCCCAGACAATAACACATGTGGTGTGTGGGTCAGCCTTGGCAAAGACTTCCCAAAACATCACAGTGTTGAAACAGTGGGCCTGGTTTTCTTTTGGGTTTCTCAGACATAATGCCTTCTAACCAAAAACTTGCCCTTTTAACGGCAGTGCCAGGTAAGACATCCTTATCGGTTCCTAACCGTGTCATGGGTATTGGAAAAAACCGTAATAAATCCGTTTTTTTTAGAACCGATAAGAACCGGGAACCGCACTCTAAAATAGTAACTTTTAGTTTTAAATGAGTTTTAAACCCACTGATCGGTTCAAAACCGAACCGATACTTACAAGTTCCACACAGACAAAACCTTCATTTCAAACACCATGAAGTCTTGCTTATATTAGGACCTTTGCAGTATGCCCCTGGCTTTTGACTGCCCCGGAGATGAAATAGTTAACTCCAGAGAAATCTGGAGTTCCACAGCGCGAGGGCGCTTATTGAAAGCTCTATCTGGGTTGTTTGAACCCAAACTGTCAGATTCTTTACTCCGCTTTCACTGAACAGACGCCCGAGACCAGCTCCTTCATTTCGGTTCGTTTTTGGTTTAAAAGTATTTTATCGTTCATTTAACCGAGAAAGTGTTTAAAATATCAGCAGTTTTCCATTTAAAGCTCTATCTGGTAACGATAGTAAAATAATTTTAGTCTGTGTGAAACTTCGTTATCGGTTCGCTCTGAACCGATCAGTTTCTTTAAAAATTGTTTTCTTTGCATTTAGAGTGAGTACCGGTTCTTATCGGTCCTAAAAACCTGCAATTAAAAGTGTTTTTTCAAATACCCGTGACACGTTAGGGACCGATAAGGGTCTTGTCCTGCAAGGCCTGAAACAAAGGACAAGTTTGGTTAGGCTGGCATTATGTCTGAGAAACCCAAAGAAAAACCGGCCCACTGGGTTTCAACACTGTGATGTCTGTGGGAAGCCTTGCCAAGGCTGACCCACACACCACTGTGTCTATTGTCTGGGGCTGACCACCTCCTGTCAGACTGCCAGATATGTAAGAATTCCATGCAGCCACCCTGAAAAGAGATTGGGCAGGCTCAGGAACGAGAGGCCAAAAGTCCGCTGACCCGATGGTTAGCCCGCCCAGCAGCCACGGCTGGACCAGAGGGAGTGCCCTCTGACCAGGGCCATACTTCCTCGGGCAAAGAAAGGCTGGTCCTGAGGAACCAGTCAAAGCAAAAGGACAAAGAAATCAGCTAGTGTGGAGTCCAGTTTGTCTCTCCTTCTGCTGTAGAAATAGCTAAAACCATACAGATTGTCCAGTCTTTGTCTCCAGGGACTTGTTGAACCCTCTCGTGTTGAAAAAGGGGTCTCGTTCAGGTCTAGTGGTTCAGGATTATGATGTTGGGGATTTTATGAACCACAGGAGGCGGAGGAAGATTTTGATGATTGTAATTGTGATTGGGAAGGTCTGAAGTGCCAATAGAACTGGACATTTCTCCAGACAGACCCTTTGAGTCTCCCTTTATTGTCTGAGTCCCCATCTCATTTCAGATTTATAAGAAAGTAGCAGAAACTCTCAGCTCCCCTTAGAAGAGGCTGTGGATGAGCAAGAGGAGCCTGACTATATGGAAATGATGGATATTCCAGAGGCTAGAAGGTTGTCTATTCCTTACATAAGTCATTTAGGAGACAAACCACTAAGATTTTAAAATCCTTTTCTGCCCCTCCTGTAGATAAAAAATGGACAGAAGGTATACGTTGTCAGCCCTAATACAGACTTCCTTACTGAACAGTGTAGTCATGTAGGTGTGGTGCAAGCTGCAGCCTGTGACAGGCTAATATTCCCCTGGCTTCACATCCTCCTGATAAGGATTCCAGGAAGATTGATGCCATGGCTAAAAAACAGTATTGGCAGCTTCTTTGGGACTCAGACAGGTTAATTATATGGCTTATGTGGCTAGATATCAGAAATCTAGATGGGACACTATATTGCAGTTGGCCAAGCAGGCCCATAGCCAGCTGGCTAGTGAGTTGGAACAGGTGGCTGCTGATGGCATTGAAGCCTCTAAAGTTCAATTTCATGCTGCTGTTGATGTTAATGATGTTTCCTCTAGGGTCATGGCCACTTCTGTAGCTCTCCGTAGGTTGGCATGGCTCAGATGCACTAATCTGTCCCAAGATACCCAGTCAAAGGCTATAGATTTTCCTGTTATAGGAAATTCTCTGTTTGGAGAACAAACAGAAAATTACATGAAAAAGATGGATGAATACAGAACTACTTACAAAAGTGCCCAAGCTAAGGAAAGGCAGGCCACTCAACATAGGCATGCCCCAAAGGGAGGGGCAGGCCTTACAATAGGCCCCAATTTACCAATTCCAGGCTTCTTCTGCTTTTGCACAGAGAGATTTTTCAGAGGCAGAGGCAGGACGGGCACAGGCAGGCCTCTCCCCAACCTAAAGCTGCTCCTGCCAAGCAGGCACCCTGACAGGGTGTCTGGGGCCGACTCTCCTGTACCGGTGGGGGGCAGACTGGCTTATTTCTGCCAGAACTGGTTGTCCCTAACCTCGGACAAATGGGTTCTGGAGGTGGTAAGCCAATGCTTGGTTTTCAGTTTCAAACAGTTTCCCACTTAAGACAAGGGATAGCTGTGTTTCCCTACTTGGACAACTGGCTTATTGTGGGTCAGTCATCAGAGCAGGTAAAATCCCACTTGCAAATCACCCAGGAACTCCTCACCTTTCTGGGGTTCCTGCTGAATGTTCCAAAGTCAGTTCTCGAACCAGTTCAGGTACTAACTTTTATAGATGCAGAGCTGAACACAAAGTTAGCCAGGGCATTCCTCTCCTCTGAAAGAGTGGACAAACTCATTGCCCTGGCATCTTCTTTCTCCATGCAGGTCTCTCGACCAGCAAGGCACTTCTGCAACTCCTGGGGCACATGGCTGCCTCTACAGCTGTTGTGCCAGGGGCAAGATTTCAGATGAGGGACATTCAGTTCCACTTGAGGTCCTATTGGTCTCAAAGGAGGGACCCCGTACCAAATTGGTCCCAGTGACCAAGACTCTGATCCTAGCTCTCCAGTGGTGGCTGGATTGGAGCAACCTGTCCTCAGGGTCCCATTCCTTCCTGTCCCTCACTCCCTCATCCTCACCACGGATGCGTCCCTGTTGGGTTGGGGGCTCACCTGGGCGACCTTTCAACTCAGGGAGTTTGGTCCCTCAGGAATCTCTGCTTACATCAATCTGCTGGAGCTCAGAGCTGTCTTCCTAGCTCTCCAGGTTTTCAGAAACTGTCCAGAACAAAGTTGTTCAAGTCAGTACAGACAATACCACAACAATGTGGTACATCAACAAGCAAGGGGCACTCGCTCTTCAGCCCTATGCACCCAAGCAATGAAGTTGTGGTCTCTGGCCTATTCCTGAACACCTCTCTGATAGCGGTTCCACCTCCCAGGAAGGACAATGTCCTAGCCGGACGCCCTCAGCAGGATTTCTCAGGGCCATCACAGATGGGCTCTGAACCCTTAAGTGCTGGGGTCAATCTTTGCCAGCTGGGGCACTCCTCAGATAGATCTTTTTGCAGCCCCAGACAACCACAAACTTCCCCTGTTTTGCTGCAGGCCCCCAGTTCTGGGGTCAGTCCCCCTGGATGCCTTCAGCTGGATTGGGAGGGAAAGTTCCTCTATGCTTTCCCTCCGTTCCCTCTACTCTTCAGGGTTTTAGTAAAAATCAGAACTCAGCCTTGGAGGGTGATTCTGATTGCTCCAGACTGGGCCAGGCAGCCTTGGTACCCTCTTCTTCTGTCCCTATCATTCCACCTCCTGACCTTGCCCAGGGCTCACGACCTGCTGACCTGTGCACAGGGGAGAGTGTAGTATCGGATCTCAACTCCTCCACCTCAAGGCTTGGTTCTTGAGGAGTTAGAGTTGCTCATTTACACCTTTCTCAAGGTGTCTTGGATATTTTGAAGGCCTCCAGAAAGCCTTCCACTAGAGCCACTTATAATTCTAAATGGAAGAGATTCTCATTTTGGTGTTCTGAGAGGCAAATCACCCCAGAATCAGCTGATCTGCCTATTTTGTGGTACTACCTGGTCCACTTAAATTCCTTAGGCCTCAAACCAGCTACCTTAAAGGTTCATTTGGCAGCTGTTTCAGTTTTTATTTCTGCAGGAAAACCTTCTCACCCTGTGTTTGCCAAATTTTTCAAAGGGTTACTTCATACTAATCCTCCCTTTCGGGAACCAACCCCTGCATGGGACTTGAATATTTGCATTGCCCAGCTAATGCAACCTCCCTTTGAGCCTCTGGATTCGGCAGATCTCAAGTTCTTAACTTGGAAAACTGTTTTTCTAGTGGCTATCACTTCTGCTAGGCGTATAAGTGAATTGCAAGCCTTGTCAGTGGAAGAGGATTTCATTTCTTTCCACAGAGATAAAGTGATCCTCAGGACTAATAGAAAGTTTTACCTAAGGTGGTTTCAGATTTTCATCTTAACCAATCCATCTCTTCCAGTATTTTTTACTGAGCACTCCTCTTCTGGTGAGAGAAGCTTGCACAGTTTGCACGTAAAAGAGCCCTTAGCTATTATTTGGATCGTGCCAAGGGTCACAGGTTCGAATCCTCCAGCTCTTCCTTACCTATGGAGATGTGTGGGTAAGGGAGGCCTGCTACTAGAGGTCGGTGCTAGGTGGATTGTCTCTTGTATCCAGTTCTATTATCAAAAACTGGGAAGGAGCCGCCCAGGTCTGAGGGCTCATTCCACCAGGGTATAGCTGCATCTCTAGCGGCTGCTAGAGATATTCCCATTTTGGAAATCTGTCAAGCTGCTACCTGAAGACAGTCCACACTTTCACTAAGCATTATTCCCTGGACGTCCAGTCCAGAGAGATGCTCAGCTTTGGCACAGCTGTCCTGCAGAGCCTATTTCCTAAGTAGGTTCTGACCTCCTCCATGGGGTACTGCTGTGTACTCTGCAAGGTCCTAATATAAGCAAGACTTCATGGTGTTTGAAGAAAAATTACTCACCTTAGTAATTGCTTTTTTCTCATGGAGTCTTGCTATATTAGGACAACCTCCCTCCTACCCTCTCAGGATCCCTACTTGGGTATGGGGTTGGCAAATTAGTGCAATCACTGTGTCATGCCTGTTTAGCTTCTAGTTCCCCCCTTCTTTTCTTTCTTGGGTTAGGAACTAGATAGTTTCTGTTTTTGTTAATTGGTAGCTGGGCCCTCTCTGGACTTGAGTCTTTGGGCAGAGGGGCCTTAGTAGTGATTGTCAAGGGTTATCCTAACAATAATCGTGATACTGTTTTTCTTTATTGGTGTTGTGTTTTGTGGGTTCTACTGTTAGTAGGTAGCCAATGGCTAGTGTAAGGCTTTTCCACACAGACTTGCTATGTTAGTTTAGCCTCGTAAAGAACCTGACAGTTTGGGTTCAAACAACCCAGATAGAGCTTTCAATAAGCGCCCTCGCGCTGTGGAACTCCAGATTTCTCTGGAGTTAACTATTTCATCTCCGGGGCAGTCAAAAGCCAGGGGCATACTGCAAAGGTCCTAATATAGCAAGACTCCATGAGAAGAAAAGCAATTACTAAGGTGAGTAATTTTTTCTTCTTACAGTTACCACAGATAGAGCTTGAACCGAATGGTTTTGCAGTTAAATAAAACTATTCTCGGTTAAATCCAACCGAGAAAACACTTTTAAACCGAGAAATGAACCAGCAGAAGGAGAAATCTCCGGAGCGACTGTTCACTGAGGCGGAGTAAAGAATCTGACAGTTCAAGTTTGAAATGACACAGATAGAGCTGCTCTCGTGCCAAAATTCTATTTTGGAATGGTTTTAACCATTTCACTCCGGGGCAGTTCTAGAGCTGGATCAAACTGCTAATGTCTATAATATAGCAAGACTTCATGTTGTTTGAACTACTCCAGGAGGTAGTAGAGGATCTGTTTTACAGATGGGGTACACCAGAGTTAGACCTCTTCGCGTCCCCATACAACACAAAACTGCCCAATTTTTGCTCGCTAGATCCAGGGCCTGGTGTTTTCAGGCAAGACGCGTTGTCCCTCTCCTGGGCGGGCAGATTTCTCTATGCCTTTCCCCCCTTCCCGTTGATCCAGAGGGTCCTTTTAAAACGTCGCAGAGAGCAAGCGACACTGCTACTTATTGCGCCATTTTGGCCCAGACAGATCTGGCTCCCTCTACTACATCAGCTGTCCCGGGAACCTCCAGTGCCTCTGCCAATCAGCTCTCACTGTCTCAGGAGGCGGGCTCCTTGGTCCATCTGGGCCTTCGTTCACTGAACTTGCACGTCTGACTCCTAGAGACACAGCCATTATGCGATATGGGCTCTCGCAAGAGGTAGCAGACATTCTAGCGGTTGCTAGAAAACCAGCCACTCACTACTTCTGCCATGAAATGGCGTAGATTTTGCCCCTGGGCTCAGGCGTGGGGATTTTCGCCAATGGATTGTCCAGAAAGGTCGGTCCTAGACTACCTCCCCTCTCTTTTTCTGACAGGCTTGGCCTACTCCTCAATAAAAGTACACCTTTGTGCCATCTCAGCCTATCACACTCCTATAGGCCAACGTCCCATATCTCAGTTGGACACGGCACGAGCCTTCCTGAGAGGTGTTCTCCACCTTAGACCTCCGATTAAGGATCCTATTCCGCTGTGGGATTTACTCTTTGTCCTGGAGCAGCTTACGCTGCCACCTTTTGAACCTGCCGTGGATTGTGAGCTACGACTCCTTACATGGAAGATGTTGTTTTTAGTTGCCGTTACTTCGGCCAGAAGAATTTCGGAACTTCACTGATGTGCAAAGAACCTTATTTTGTTTTCCACCAGGACAGGGTATACCTGAGGACTAATCCAAAGTTTTTACCTAAGGTGGTCTCAGCTCTCACTCTTAATCAGGACATTGATCTACTAGTGTACTTTTCTAAATATTCTAATCGAGGAGAGGCCCTGTTGCACACTTCAGATGTGCACAAGTGTCCTCGATACTACCTGACTAGAACCAAACACCACCGAAAATCTGACCAGCTTTTTGTCTCCTTCGCCCACAGGATGATGGGAGCGCCCGTTTCCAAACAATCGCTGTCCAGGTGGCTCATACATTGTATCACGTTCTGTTACCAGAAGCGTAACAAACCCTTGCGGGGCTCGGTCAAGGGTCATTCCACAAGGGGGGTGGCTACCCCCTTTGTGTCCTTAAAGAACGTGTCCACCTCAGCCGTCTGTGCAGCAGCTACTTGGAGCACTGTGCACACCTTCATCAGGCATTATACCCTGCACGTTGCATTGAGGCGAAGAGCAGGTTTTGGTCTAGCCGTCTTTCAGGGACTTCTGTCCTAGGCTCGGGTAATATCGAGACCTCTACCTTTCCTCCTCCCAGTGGTGCATGATTGCCACTGTTGCTTGGAAATCAGTCCTAATGGTGTAACCTGCTGCAAGAGCTGTTTCTCAAAGTAAGATAGTACAGTTACGTAAGAACTTACCATAATAGTAGATCTTCGAGAACAGCTCTTGCAGCAGGTACTTCCCCCCCACCATCCCCGCTGGAGGTAGATTTGTTCTGATATCCTCCTAGGATCAGGTGTTTTCAACAACACTCTGATTGTCATTTGATGGCGAATCCTCAGTCTCCTTTTCTGATGTCATCCAGTGGCAGGGAGTCTCCGGAGGGAGAACTGGGGATTCTGGGGGACCGTCTCCTTATGTACTATGCCTGACATCAGGGCGGTCCTTGCTGAATACTGCTAGCTAGAAAATTGCCATGGGGTCCCACCACGTTCAGTCCTAATGGTGTAACCTGCTGCAAGAGCTGTTCTCGAAGATCTACTGCTACGGTAAGGTCTTACATAACTGTACTTTCTAGGAGTGGTATATGTTGTTCATCCACACTGACCACCCAACCTCCCCAGCTTAGACGCACAAACCTGGCTTCCAGCGGGCCAAGATATGGTGCCCTGGGGCGGTGCCAAGGGTTATACCACCCGGGTGGGTGGGAGGAGCCAGCTTGAAGACTTTCTGGCACATCTTAAAGCGGCAAGGTACCTGCCAAGAAGTGTGGATGAACGTATAGCACTCCTAGAACTACTGTTACAGGTGAGTAACCTGTTTTTCAAACAACATGAAGTCTTGCTGTATTCTGACATATGCAGTTAGGTCCTGCCTTTCAACTGCCCCGGAGAACAAAGAGTTAAACTTTCCATGGCCAGCATGGAATGTTCATCTCGAGCTCAGTTGAAGCCCCTGTCTGCTGTTGTTTAAACTCCAACCGTCAGATTCTTGAAAAAGCAGGTTAACAAGATCCTGCAGACCCCCACTTCTGTGCCACTGGTTGACTGAAAGGTGGACAAAATGTACTGTGTAGCGAGGGGGTGGCGCAGAATTCCTTTTTGGACACCCAAGCGGTGAGGGAGTGGTGCAGGCTGCAGCCTGTGATAAGGTAGGCATACCCTTGGCATCTCACCCTCCAGACAAGGATTCGAGGAAGATGGATTCCATTACTAAAAAGGTATACTTGGGATCTTCTCTGATTATCTGGCAGGCATCTTACATGGCCTATTTTGCTAGATATCGAGAACTTTTTGGAATACTGTGATGGAAATCACAAAATCTGTCCCAGCCCCTCTGGCAGCTGATTTGGAGAAGGCTGAGAAAAGGGGTATAGAGGCTTTGAAAGCCCAGTTTAGGATGGCTGTGGGCAACAATGACACTGCAGCCTGACAAATGGCTTCTTCGGTGTCACTCAGGAGGTTTGCTTGGGTCAGGACCACTAACCTGACCCAAGATACTCTGTCCAAGGTCCTGGATTTTCCATGTGAGCCTACTTCTCTGTTTGGGGAACAGACAGAGGCTTGCATGAAGAAAATGAATGAATACAAGGCTGCATATAAAAGTGCTGCTGCTAAAGAAAAAAGGCATCTACTCCCCAAAAGCAACAAGCCAGTGGAGGTAGGGGCAGGGGACCCCATAGGCCATTCTTTCAGCCTCAAGGTTATCCCCAATACCAACAGCAGAGAGGTTACTTCAAGGGCAGGAGAGGTGGCAACTGAACTAGCCCCAGCACTCATGACGACATCCCAACCCAAGCATACGCCCTGAGGTGTCTGCCCGGGTTGCCTCCCAAGCCTCAGTAGGGGTTGGGCTGGCCCAGTATCTCCAGGAATGGCAAACCATCACTACATACAAGTGGGTCCTGGAGGTAGTGGGCCATGGTCTGGCTCTCGGCTTCAAGCTCAGACCAAGGCAGAGGGCAAGGGTCTTCAGACTCTCCTCCCCATCAGAAACAGTGTTACTGGAAGGGGAAGTATTGAATCTCCTATCCCAAGGGCCAATAAAACCAGTTTCTCTGGCACAGAGAGGAAAATGCCTCTATTCAAGGTACTTCTCACAATAAAAACGGGAGTGGTGACCCATAATTGATCTCGGGCACCTGCACAGGCATCTGATAAAGCCAAAGTTCAAGATGGTGACCCTGGCAACAATCCTTCCAACCTTAAGACAAGGGGATTGGTTGGTATCTCTGGACTTAAAGGATGCATATTTCCACATCCCTTTCAGGCAGTCTCACAGAAAATTCCTCAGATTCAGACTGCCATCAGGCCATTACCAGTTCAAGGGTTTTAACAAAATGCTTGGCTGTGGTTGTGGCACACCTGAGGAGATGACGAGTGGCAGTCTTTCCCTTACCTGGGTGACTGGCTAGGCATAGAAACATAGAGGTTAACGGCAGATAAGGACCTCAAGACTCATCCAGTATGCCCATTTTTTTCTACCTTATGAATGTGCCATAGGCCTGTACTCTGTCAATGGCCTATCTGTTCATACTCATCTGTATTGCTCCCTTATGCCTATCCCATGCCTGTTTGAAGCCCTACACTGTATTCATATTCACCATTTCCTGAGGTAGGCCGTTCCATGCATCCACCACCCTTTCTGTGAAAAATAACTTCCTCATTTTACCCCTTAATTGGCCTCCCTCTAATCTCATGCTGTGTCCTCTTGACCTGCTATTTTTCTCTTATTGAAACATGTTAGACTCTTTCACCTTGTTAATGCCCTTAAGTTGTTTGAATGTTTTGATCATATCACCTCTCTCCCTCCTTTGCTCTAGGGTATACATGTTGAGCTCTGTTAATCTGTCCTCATATGTTTTCTGGTGCAGTCCTTGCACCATTTTGGTTGCCCTTTTCTGGACTGCCTCCATTTTGTTAATGTCCTTGTGCAGATGCGGCCTCCAGTACTGCACACAGTACTCCAGATGGGACCTAACCAGTGTCTTGTAAAGAGGGATTATTACCTCCCTCTTACAACTTGTGATACCCCTACTAATACACCCCAACATCTCTCTATTCTTACCTACTGCTTTAATGGTCTGCTTGGATGATTTCCAGTAATCTGGGATGATAATGCCCGTCTCTTTCTTCCCTTGTGATTGCCAGCAACTCCCCTCCTAACCTATATGTGGCTTCAGGGGTTCTCTTCCCTATGTGCATGATCTTGCACTTCTTTGCATTAAACCCCAGTTGCCACTCTTCCGACCATTTTGTCAGTTTATCCAGATCTCTTCTCATTCTGCCTACCCCATCTGGATCACCTACTGTGTTGCAGATCATGGTGTCATCTGCAAACAGACAAACCTTACCCTCCAGTCCGTCTGCAATGTCACTGATGAAGATATTGAAGAGGACTGGCCCCAGGACTGATCCCTGAGGTGCCCCACTTGTGACTTGCATCTCTTCAGACTGTATACTGTTTACCACTACTGTTTCAAACAACATGAAGTCTTGCTATATTATGACAATTGCAGTTTGACCCAACCTTTGAACTGCTCCGGAGGTGAAAGAGTTAAGTTCCATGCAAGGCATGGAATCTTGAGTGCGAGCTCGGTTGAAAACTCTGTCTGTTTTGCTTTAAACCTAAACTGTCAGATTCTTTACTCCGCCTCACTGAACGGTCGCTACGGAGATTTCTCCTACTGCTCGGTTCATTTGTCGGTTTTCAAGTGTATAATTTCGGTTTCAAACCGCATTTGTTTTAAAATAAAACCGCAACCAGTCGGTTCAAGCTCTGTCTGTGGTATCGTAAGTAATTCAAAGTTTTTACTTTTATTCTGTGTGGAAATTGTAAACGATATTATCGGTTCAGTCCTGAACCAATCAGGTTGGTTTAAAATTGCTTTAAATTGCTTTAGAAGTGCGGTTCCCGGTTCTTATCGGTTCTAAAAAAACAGGATTTCATTATGTTTTTCCACGACCCGTGACACGGTTTGGAACCGATAAGGGTGTCTTGCTTGGCTAAGGGCCGTTAACGGGCAAGTTTTCTGGTTAGGCTGGCATTATGTCTGAGAAACCCAAAAGAAAAACCGGGCCCACTGGGTTTCAACACTGTGATGTCTGTGGGGAAGCTTTTGCTAAGGCTGACCCACACACCACATGTGTCTATTGTCTGGGGTTTGACCACCTCAATTCAGACTGCCAGATTTGTGTGAATTTCCCTGCAGCTACCCGGGATAAGAGAGTTGGTAGGCTCAGGGAAAAGGAGGCTAAGAAGTCCGTTGACCCGGATAGCCAGCCCGGTTCGGTGCCGACCGAACCAGAGGGAGTGCCCTCTAACCAGGGTGAGTCTTCCTCGGGCAAAAGGAGAGCTGACTCGGACGAGTCGGTTCCAGTTAAAAGGACTAGGAAGTCAGCAGGTCTGGAGCCAAAAATCCCTTCTCCAACTGCTGCAAAGATAGCCAAAGCGATCAAAATTGTCCAGTCACTGGTTCCGACCGAACCGGCACCATCAGGCAAGCTGTCGGTTCGGTCGGTTCCACCGGTTCAGGAGTATGATATAGAGGATTTTTATGAACCGGAGGAGGGGAGATTATGAAGAGAGTGAATGTGATTTTGACAGTCTGGATGTGCCCATTGAACCGGACATTTCTCCAGACAGACCTATGGAAGTTTCTCCCCCCAGGCTTTCTGACTCTCCTTCTCGTTTTATTTTCTATAAGAAAGTGGCTGAAACCCTCCAGCTTCCTATGGAAGAAGCTGTGGATGACCAAGAAGAGCCTGACTATGTGGAAATGATGGATATCCCAGAGTCTAGAAGACTGTCTATTCCTATGCACAAATCCTTCAGGAAACAAACAGTAAAAATTTTAAAAGCCCCCCATTCTGTACTTCCTGTGGACAAGAAAATGGACTGGAGGTACACTTTGTCAGGCTCTGACACGGAGTTCCTCTCACAACAATGCAGCCATGTTGGGGTTGTGCAGGCCGCAGCCTGTGATAAGGCAAATATTCCTTTGGCTTCACACCCCCCGGACAAGGACTCCAGGAGGATTGATGCCATGGCAAAGAAGCAGTACATGGCAGCATCTTTGGGATTCAGACAGGCAAATTATATGGCTTATGTTGCAAGATATCAGAAATCCAGATGGGATACTATTATGGCTCTAACAAAGCAGGTCCCTGAACAACTTGCCAGGGAGCTGGAGCAGGTGGCTACTGATGGTATTGAGGCATCCAAGGTGCAATTCCATGCTGCAGTGGACTCTAATGATGTATCTTCCAGAGTCATGGCTACATCTGTGGCCTTTAGAGAATGGCTTGGCTCAGGTGTACTAGCCTGTCACAGGATACCCAGGCTAAGGCCATGGATTTTCCTGTAGGGATAACTCTCTGTTTGGAGAGCAGACAGAGAATTATATGAAGAAAATGGATGAGTACAGGACCACCTATAGGAGTGCACAGGCCAAGGAAAGGCAGGCCACTCCTCAAAGCAGCTTTCAGGGGCAGGGGCAGGCCTTTCATAGGCCTTTTACCAAGCCCAGGCCTCCTCTTCAGCCTATGCCCAGAGGGGCTTCTTCAGAGGAAGAGAGGCAGACGGGCATGAGCAGGCCTGCTACCACCCCTCAACCTAAAAGCTCCTGCCAAGCAGGCACCCTGATGGGATGCCCAGGCCGATTCTCCACTACCTGTAGGGGAGGCTGGCTTACTTAGTCCAGGACTGGAAGTCTTTAACATCAGACAAGTGGGTCCTGGAAGTGGTAAGCCAGGGACTGGTTCTCAGCTTCAAAAATTTCCAAAGATGAGAGCCAGATCCTTTCCACCTGCAAATCCTTCAGAGACTCTAGCCTTAGAAACAGAAGTTTCAACTCTCTTGGCTCTCAGAGCTGTGGAGAGGGTTTCTCCCCTACACCAGGGCAAAGGATTGTATTCCAGGTACTTCCTTACCCCAAAAAAGACAGGAGAATGGCGGCCCATCCTGGATCTCAGATACCTAAACAAGCACCTTTTAAAACCAAAATTAAAAATGGTGACTTTGGGAATTATTTTACCCTCTCTAAGGCCAGGGGACTGGCTAGCGTCCCTGGACCTCAAGGATGCCTACTTCCATGTCCTCATCAGAAGCTCCCACTGAAAGTACCTCAGATTCGAACTACCCTCAGGCCATTACCAGTTCAGATCAATGCCCTTCGGTCTCACTTCTGCCCCAAGGGTATTCACAAAATGCCTGGCAGTAGCAGTTGCTCATTTAAGAAGGCAAAAGATTGCCATCTTTCCTTACCTGGACGACTGGCTCATAGTAGGCCAGTCTCCAGAACAAGTCAAATTACACCTTCAAGTCACAGCAGCTGCTCGCATCTCTAGGTTTCCTTCTCAATCTTCCAAAGTCAGTTCTACAGCCTTTCAGCTTCTTCACCTTCATAGGCGAGAACTGAACACACAACAGGCAGAGCCTTCCTTCCTTTAGAAAGGGCAAAGACCCTGGTTTCTCTGGCCTCCTCCTTCACTCTGCAGGTCTCTCATCCAGCAAGGCATTTTCTGCAGCTCCTAGGGCACATGCTGCTTCACAGCAGTAGTGCAGGGAGCAAGATTTCAGATGAGGGACATTCAGTTCCATTTGAGAGCCTTCTGGTCTCAAAGGAGAGATCCTCTATCCAAGTTGATCCCAGTAACTCGAACCCTGATCCAGGCTCTACAGTGGTGGCAGGATCAGAGCAATCTGAGACAAGGGGTACCCTTCATCCCACAGTCTTACTCCTTGACCAATTCCTTATTTATATGCTGCCATTTTTGCACTGCAATCCCTGGGGTATCCCACAAAAAGGCTCTCTATCCTTACAACACTCCTCAAGTGCCTTGCATCCATTTTGGCATTACATTAACCCACTATGCCTGTCCATCAGATTATTACTGTGATAAATTCCACACCATATAACAGGACCCTCACCCATTACACAGTGGTTCCCCAAGAGAGGAGGAAATGCTCTGATCACTCCTATCCCTATCATTTGGTGCCCTCCTCAAACTAATCTTCTTCCTTCTGTCAGTATTGGTACTATTGAAATCAATCCTGGCCCCACTGAAATTTTTTATCCCCATCTGATCTAACTCCATAAATGGCCTAAGTTTCCTTCACTTCAATGCCTGCAGCCTCTAAAAAGTTCTCCTTAATACAGGCATGGGTTGCACATACCTACCTGACTTCCTGGTTATCTCTGAAACTTGGCTCAGATCTACAACAAAAGACAGTGATATAAACCTTCCCAATTACCAGCTCTTCAGATCAGATCGCCTCTTCCAGGGGTGGTGGAGTGGCCCCACGTCAAGGAAACCATCTCTGCATCCTGCCTCATCAATACATCAAACAAAGGAATTTGAATGCTTGTCAATTAAAATATCCCTTCCTAACATGTCTTCCTTTAAATTGATTGGCTGCTATAGGCCCCTCTGCAGGCCTCAAACTCCTATCCACCTAGGATCAATACTCAGTCTAGGCCTGAAAGATACCATCATCCTTGGTGATTTGAATTTAAATTGGTTATCTAATGCATCACCCCTAGTAACCTTCTGTGACATCTATGGATTCACTCCAATTAATCAAAGATCCAACAAGTTAACCTAAAAATACTACCAACAGCTCACTCCTGGATATTATGATGGTAAACAAGCCTCACTTATATTCTCATGCTGGAGTGCTACCCAGTGATGTAAGTGATCATTGTCCTATAGCTGGCATAAGATCTACACTCAAGCCATCCAATCCTGCAAAATTTCTCCATAAAAGGTCAAAAAGAATTTCAACATCTCAGGATATCTCCATGATTTGTGCAATACAACATATTGGCAAGATTTTTACCTTACAACCTCAGTTGAGACAGCTCTTCAGAATCTTAAGGACATTATCACTAATGCCCTCAATATACATGCACCAATCACCAGTGTCAGAACTAAAGTAAAATCTTGTCGGTTCACTGCTGACCTTAAATCAGCTTTGTTAGCCAGAGACAAACTCTGGAAAAGGCAAGAAAAACAAGGATACTTAGAGACTGGCTTCAATTCAGAAAACAGAAACTCATGCACAAAACAAATAAGAAATGCAAAGCTGCCTACTATAGAGCTGAATTGGATGCATCCTATACTAACCCATCCAGATTCTGGGGTACTATAAAGGGAATGCTAGGCCAAAATTCTACCCTGCCTTACCCTCCAAACTGCTACTAAGTGACATAGAAATCATTGACAAGCAAGAAATCTTAAATACCTTCAATGACCATTTCACCACAGCTGGCTAGCATTTGACTCTTCACCTACAAATCTCTCTTGAGATCATCATTAAACCTTCAATCCACTGTGGGACAAAAGGCTGCTTCAACATTCTCTCTGAACCAATATCCTTAAAAAGTAGAAGACCTCCTATCCAATTTAGATACTTCTAAGAGTGCAGGTGCAGACTCCTGGACCCCTACTTTCTTAAAGTAGCATTGCACTTTATCTGCCCCCTCACTCACCTCTTCAATCTTTCCCTAGCTACTAGTTCCATCCCTCCATATGGAAAACAGCTCAAGTAGGTTCCACTACTTAAATCAGGTGATCTCATGGACCTTAACAATTACAGGCCCATTTCCATCCTACCGGTACTATCCAAGATGCTTGAAAAATTAGTAAATTCACAGTTAAGGGCCTATCTGGACACCAACAACCTCCTAAATCCAGCACAATCTGGATTTAGATCAATCATAGCACCATCTCTGCCCTAGCCAAAGTCACTAACGATTGGCAGACTGCCTTGGATAAAAGAATAGTACCTATGCTGTGTTCCTGGATTTGAGTAAAGCATTGATACAGTGGATCATGAATCATTAATCTCCTCTCTTAGCTCTGTAGGCCTGATTCACTCTCACTCAATTGGTTTAGGTGCTATCTCTCTGGAAGGTTACAATTGGTAAAAATGAAAATTACCTATCTACCTCTAAACCACTGTTAAGAGGTGTGCATGAGCTCTATCCTAGGCCCCATCCTCTTTGCCATTTTATATTAATAACATTGATGCCAACCTCTCTCAATCTAACATTGATCTGTTTGCTGATGATACTGTATTATATGTCAGCAATCCTCACCATCAAAAGCCTGTAAACTGTTACAGTCAGAATTCTCCATCCTACAACACAACCTATTGGAAAAAAATTACTTCTAAATGCCAAAAAACAAAGCTATGTTCTTTGCAACAAAGAATTGCTCTGCCACTACCCATCATTCATCACCCACAATTATCCACCTTATTTGGAGAAAAGCTGGAATTTGTGGATAAATTCAAATATCTTGAGTCTGGATTGACAATAAGCTTGACCACTCTGTCCACATTGAAGAGCTATTAAAAAAGTTGAGACAAAGGCTTGGCCTATTTTACAGACTAAAACACTACCTTACCAGAGACTCCAAACAAAGATTAATCCAGGCATCATTCCTATCCCTTATTGACTATGCTGACGTTCTCTATGGCCATTGCTCACTCTCCCTCTTAAATAAGCTGGACACCCTGTATCATAGAGCCATCAGATTTATTACAGACCTTCCCTCCAGCACCCATCATTGCTCTCTTTACATGGCAGTCAATTGGACATCCCTACAGCACAGAAGAAAAAGGAATGCTGCAATCTGTATCTTTAAAGCTTTATCAGGCAAACTCCCCTCCTATATCTCAGACTGTTTCACGAATCACATCTAGGCCATACACCTTAAGGATCAATAAGCTCATTATGCTAAAGATTCCCATTACCTGCACCGGTTTGGGAGGGCTGCTATCAGCTATTCCCTAGCATTTGTCTGGAACTCACTCCAAAAATCTATGAATCTGAATACCCTCTTACCTTATCATCCTTCAAAGATTATACACGCCCTATTTCCAGAGTTGTGCAACTGCTTCCATAAGGCCTAGTCTCCCATCCAACCTACACCCTCCTTCTATAATCCACTATGTTTAGTTTCCCTTCTTCTACCCAGTCAGTTATCACAATTCATATAAAAGCCTACAAAAGCCCTATTATTTGATTATTATCCTCTATATCTATTATCCTCTTCATTTTACAGGTTAAGTTATTTTACTGTGCCTTGTATATCTGTAAATTTTGTATATATCTCTTATTTGATTGTACTAATGTTATGCTATTCTCATGTCTTTGTAAAAAAACTTATACCCTTATTTGTATGACCACTCAGGTCCATCTTGTAAATGAGCTACGCTCAATGATGTTCGCCTGAATAAATAAAGATTTTGATTGATTGATTGATTGATTGACCCTTACTACAGATGCATCCCTCTTGGGGTGGGGAGCCCACATGGGCAACTTCACCACTCAGGGATTGTTTTCTCTGCTCCACATCAATCTGTTGGAACTGAGAGCAGTTTTTCTAGCACTTCAAGCTTTTTCCACATCTGTTCAGAACAAAGTGGTACAAGTCAGAACAGACAACACCACTACAATGTGGTACATCAACAAGCAAGGGGGCACTCGGTCTACGACCTTGTGCACCGAAGCAATGAAGTTGTGGTCTCTGGCTTATTCCTGAACACCTCCCTTGTGGCAGTTCACCTCCCAGGCAAAGACAATGTCCTGGCAGATGCTCTCAGCAGGATTTCACAGGGCCATCACAGATGGTCTCTGGATCCCTATCCTGGAGGTGGTGTTTTCCAGGTGGGGCACTCCTCAGATAGATCTTTTGCAGCCCCAGACAATCACCAACTTCCTCTTTTTTGCTGCAGGCCCCCAGTGTTGGGCTCAGTCCCTCTGGACGCCTTCCTTCTCAATTGGGAAGGGAAGTTTCTCTATGCATCCCCCCCCTTCCCTCTCCTGTTCAAGGTGCTAGTCAAGATCAGATCTCAACCTTGCAAGATGATCCTGATTGCCCCAGATTGGGCCAGACAGCCCTTGTATCCACTACTCCTGTCCCTAGCAGTCCACCTTCCCTGTGCCTTCCAGGAATCACAATCTGTTAGCCTGTGCACAGGGAGGGTTTAATATCGATCTCAAATCTCTCAACCTCAAGGCCTGGCTCTTGAAGAGTTAGAGTTTGCTGACTTACATCTTTCACAGGGTGTACTTAATGTTTTGAAGGCTTCAAGGAAGCCTTTTACCAGGGCTATTTATAACTCCAAATAGAAGAGGTTTTCCATATGGTGCTCTGGTAAGAGTATTTCCCCAGAGTCTGCCGGCTTGCCCACAGTTCTGGATTATATGGTGCATTTAAATGCTTTGGGGCTGAGACCAGCTACCCTAAAAGTACACCGTCCAGCAGCCTCTGCTTTCTTATCAGCAGGTAAATCCTCTTCTCTCTCAGCTCATCCGGTTTTCTCCAAGTTTTTCAAGGGGTTGCTTCACATCAACCCTCCATTCAGGGACCCTGCCCCTGCATGGGATCTTAATGTTTGCATTGCCCAGCTTATGCAACCTCCTTTTGAACCCATGTCTTCAGCAGAGCTTAAGTACTTGACTTGGAAGACTGTGTTTTTGGTAGCTATCACTTCTGCTAGGCGCATAAGTGAACTACAAGCATTGTCAGTGGAACCTGATTTTTATCTCCTTTCATAGGGATAAAGTGGTCCTCAGGACTAATAGAAAGTTCCTGCCTAAGGTTGTCTCGGACTTTCCTGAATCAATCTATGTCTCTTCCTGTGTATTTCACTTGACCGTTCTTCCTCTGGTGAGAGGAGATTGCACAGTTTAGATGTCAAAAGAGCTCTTAGCTACTACATAGAGCGTCCCAAGGGTCACAGGTTTGATTCCCTTCTGCTGTTTCTCACTTATGGTGAGGTAGGTAAAGGGAAACCTGCCACTAAAAGATCTATTGCCAGGTGGATCGTTTCTTGTATCCAATTTTGTTATCTAAAACTGGGTAAGGTTCCCCCTTCAGGCCTGAGGGCTCACTCTACCAGAGGTACAGCTGCATCCTTGGCTGCTGCCAGGAACTTCCCTATCTTAGAGATATGTCAAGCAGCTACTTGGAAAACAGTTCATACTTTCACAAAGCATTACTCCTTGGACATCCAGGCTAGGAGTGATGCTCGGTTCTTTACAGCTGTGCTTCAGAGCCTATTCTAAGTAGGTTCTGCCCTCCTCCATGGAAGTACTGCTATATAGTCTGCAATTGTCATAATATAGCAAGACTTCATGTTGTTTGAAGAAAAATTACTCACCTTAGTAATGTTGTTTTCTAATGGAGTCTTATATATTAGGACCTCCCCTACCTGCCCTCTCAGAACCTCTTGTTGCTGTTGGGATGTGGGTGGGTAGTGATTTGTTAGCATCTAGTGCTTGCCATCGTTGTTTGTTGTTGTTGAATTTTCATTTTCTTGGTCCCTGACTTGAGTCTTGTTTTGGGACCAGAAAATGTTAATGTTAGTAGCCATTTGGCTAGAGTAGGCTTACAGTTTCCACACAGAACCTTAGTGAGTTTTTGCTCGTAAAGATCTGACAGTTAAGGTTTGAAGCAAAACAGACAGAGTTTTCAACCGAGCTCGCGCTCAAGATTCCATGCCTTGCATGGAACTTAACTCTTTCACCTCCGGAGCAGTTCGAAGGTTGGGTCAAACTGCAATTGTCATAATATAGCAAGACTCCATTAGAAGAAACAACATTACTAAGGTGAGTAATTTTTTCTTTCTGCCCGCCAACCAGTTTGACACCCAGTTAACCAACTTCTGCCCCACCCTGAGCCTACCCAGCTTATTAATCATTTTTCTGTGTGGAACAGTATCAAAAACTTTGCTGAAGTCGAGGAAGGTGACATCTACTGCACCCCCTTGATCCACCACTCTGGTTACCCAGTCAAAGAGATCTATGAGATTAGTTTGACAGGACTTTCCTGTTGTAAACCCATGCTGTCTTGGATCCTGTGCTCCTATGGATTCCAGGTGTTGCACTATACTTTCCTTAAGGAGTGCCTCCATAATCTTGCCCACTACTGAGGCAAGACTGACAGGTCTGTAGTTCCCTGCCTCCTCCCTGCTACCACTCTCGTGGAGTGGGATTACATGAGCCCTTCTCCAGTCTTCTGGGACCTCTTCTGTGCTCAGACACTCACTAAACAGTTCTGATAATGGCTTTGCTAGTTCCACCTTTAGCTCCTTTAGTACCCTGGGATGTATGCCATCAGGTCCCATTGCCTTGTCCACCCTGAGCTTAGCGAGCTCTTATAGGACCCTTTTCTTTTGTGAAGGGACTTGCGCACACCTCTCTTCCCCCTGTGTCCATGGTGCTGAGCTGTGGGCCCTGCCCTACCTTCTCAGTAAATACTGAGCAGAAGTATCTGTTTAGGATAGATGCTTTTCCTTCATCCTCCTCTACACACTCCCCCTTATCCCTTTTTATGTTTGCTTGCACGCATGTGCAAGAAACATAGTGCCATCATCCGAGTTTTCGGAGGTGTGTCACTCCCTCTTCCAATTCAGTCAGTGTGTTGGCAGGCGCGGCCCAGTCCACCAATGCATGCTGGAGCTGTCTATGACAGCTCCAAAATGCAGTGGCATACAGATGAAAGGGGGCTACGCTTCCAGTGAGCAGTGATCAGATATCGCCTGCTCATGCAGCTCCCCTACACACGCCCGCATACTGCATGCTGCCCCCAGCACACATGTATAGCCGGACGGGGTGCCCAATCCCCATCGGCTGTGCTGCCCCCAAGCCTTCCACATGCCACACTGGGTGCCCACCCCAGCGTGGCAACTCATAATATGACTCCACTGTCCCCCAGAGTACAGGGTGCCACGCTGAGGCCCACCCCAAGCGTGGCAATGGTTGATATGGCCGGCGGGGTGCCCAATCCCCGTCGGGCTCCACACCCCACAACCAGCCATCCTTGTTCCACGCTGGGAGCCCACCCCAGCATGGCAAACGTCCCGCGTCATCAATTAAAACAAAAAAAACAACCTGTAAATTAAAAATGGTCCCACTCAGTCTCCCTGCCCCCACAACAACCCGCACCAACCCACTGCACACCCTGCCTCCCCACACCCCCCTCACCCTATACTTACCTCCGGAGTCCGGCGCAATGATCATCGGTGGACCGGGAACACGTCTGCACTCTTCAAAGCCGACCGTGAACTGAGGAAATGCCGGTAAGCTGTATAATGGGATAGATAGGGTTTTTCAACTTTGTTGCATATCTCAGGCATTTTTGGGAATTTGTGCACCAAATTTTCAACATGGGGTTTTTGGGACACCTTCTCATGAATGCTGTCACTGTCATGGCGTTATTCGGGTCCAAAGGGTGATTTCGCAGTCACTGTGCGAAATCACCTTTCGGGACCGATTAATGAAACGACACTGCCAGTGTTCATAAGGTGGGCTCTCAAAGCCTATTTTGAAAATTTGGTGGAAAAATTCTTAAAATGACTGTTTCTGGCGTCGTTGTACAGTTCTACACCTTCGTAAGTTGGCGAATTTTCAATATTTTCACTCCAGATTTTCCAACATTGCGTTTACCACCCCTTCTTATGGTAGTACAGCTGTCATTTTCATCTCACCCAAAACATGTTTCCGCCCATGTAGCGCACAATGGCGAGTCGGTGTCTTGAAATCAATGTATGGGACAAATTAAGAAAATCACAGTGACACTGTTCATGAGCAGAGGTCTTAAATAGGCTATGTTGAAAATTTAATGAAAAGAATTCAAAAAATGACTGTTTTATGAGCGTGCGTTGCGCAGTTCCTACGCAGGCTCGTAAGTTCGCAAATTTTCAATATTTTCACTCCAGATTTTCAACATTGCCATTTTACCACACCTTCTTATGAGTAGTACAGCTGTCATTTTTCACATCTCACCCAAAATGTGTTTCCGCCCATGTAGTGCACAATGGCGCAGTTGTTGTGCAAAATCAATGTACGGGACAAATTAAGAAAATCACAGTGGCACTGTTCATGAGCAGAGGTCTTAAAATTGCTATGTTGAAAATTTGGTGAAAAAATTCCTAAAAATGACTGTTTTACGAGCGTGCGTTGCGCAGTTCCTATACGCGCTGAAGTTCGCAAATTTCAATATTTTCCTCCAGATTTTCAACATTTCCATTTACCACACCTCCTTATGAGCAGTACAGCTGTCATTTTCACATCTTGCCAAAATGTGTTTCCCCATGTAAGCGCACAATGGCGCAGTCGATGTGCGAAATCAATGTATGGGACACATCAAGAAAATCACAGTGACACTGTTCATGAGCAGAGGTCTTAAAATGGCTATGTTGAAAATTTGGTGAAAAAATTCCTAAAAATAACTGTTTTACGTGCGTGCGTTGCACAGTTCCTATGCATGCGTGTAAGTTTGCGAATTTAATATTTTCACTCCAGATTTTCCACATTGCCGTTTTATTACACTTCCTTATGAACAGTACAGCTGCCGTTTTTCATATGTCGCCCAAAATGTGTTTTCGCACATGTAACGCACAATGGTGCTGTTGGTGTGCGAAAGCAATGTTTGGGACAGATTAAGAAAATCACAGTTACACTGTTCATGAACAGAGGTCTTAAAATGGCTATGTTGAAAATTTGATGACAAAGAATCCATAAAATGACTGTGTTACGAGTGAGCATTGCGTAGTTTCCGCACCTCGTAAGTTCATGACTTTGTAATATTTAAGTCAGATTTTCACCAGTGGCATTTTTCTACACTTCCTTATGAACAGTACAGCTGTCATTTTTCACAACATGGCTGAAGTGTGTTTTCACACTTTCAGCGCAGAGATGCGTGGTTGCTGTGGGAAATCATTGTTCGGGACAGATAAAGAAAATCACATGATCGGAGGCACCAAAATGCCTGAGTTGACAATCTGCTGTAAAAAAATCCCCAACCTAATTATATTACGGGTGTGCGTTGCACAGTTTCTATGTACGCTCGTGACTTCACCATTTTTTTAAATATTTTTACTGCAGATTTGCTACATTGCCTTCAAACACCATGAAGTCTTGCTATATTAGGACTTATTGCAGTTAGCCACTGCACTTGAACTGCCCCAGAGAGGAAAGAGTTAACTCCAGAGAATCTGGAGTTCTAAAGCACGAGGGCGCTATACCAAAGCTCTATCTGGGCAGTTTCAAATGAAACTGTCAGATTCTTTACTCCGCTTCACTGAACAGTCGCTCCGAGATCAGCTCCTTCAGCTCGGTTAATTTCTCGGTCAGCGAGTATTTTGAGTTCATTTGAACCGGCAAAAATAATTATTTTACCGCATTTAGGTTAAAGCTCTATCTGGTAAACCGAAAGTACAAAATGTAAAGTCTGTGTGGAAATTTAGTTATCGGTTCGGTTTTGAACCGATCGGTTTGCTTATTTTAACGTTTTAAAGTTTTGGGCTTTTAGAGTGCGGTACCTGGTTCTTATTGGTTCTAAAAAACCTTGATTTTAAATAGGGTTTTCAAATACCCATAAACGGTTAGGAACCGATAAGGGTCTTGTCTTAGCTTTGACCATAAAAGAAGCAGGATTTTTGGTTAGGCTGGCATTATGTCTAGAAACCCAAAAAGAAAAACCGGGCCACTGGGTTTCAACACTGTGATGCTGTGGGGAAGCCTTTGCAAGGCTGACCCACACACACTGTGTTTATTGTCTGAGGGCTGACCACCTCCTGTCAGACTGCCAGGTGTTTAAAATTTCCTGCAGCCACCCTGAAAAGAGATAGGGCCGGCTCAGGGAACTATTGGCAAAAAGTCCGCTGACCCGGATGGCCAGCCCGGTCCAGTACCCACTGGACCAGAGGGAGTGCCCTCTGACCAGGGCTAGACTTCCTCGGGCAAAAGGATGGTTCAGAGGAACCAGTTTAAAAAAAAAAAAAAAATGAATATGACAGAGAAATCAGTAGGTTTGGAGTCCAAGATTGTCTCTCCAACTGCTGCAGAAGTAGTTAAGCCATACAGATTGTCCAGTCACTGTTTCTAGGTCCTGTCGAACCATCTACAGTTGGTAAAAGGTGGCTCGTTCAGTTCCAGTGGTTCAGGTTTATGATGTTGAGGAATTGTTATGAACCACAGGAGTGGGAGGAGGAAATTTGATCAATACATGTGTGGCTGGTAGGGTCCGGACATGCCCACTTAAGCGGACATTTTCTGCAGACAGACTTTTAGAATCTCCTCCTTTTCTGTCTGAGTCCTTTTCTCAGTTTATGTTTTACAAAAAGCTTGCAGAATCCCCCCAGCTTCCTTTAGAGGAGGCTATGGATGAGTAAAGGGGAGCCTGATTATGTAGGAATGATGGGCTAGGAGGTTGTCTTTCCTTTGCATAAGTCATTTAGGAAGTAAACAACAAAGATTTTATAAGATTCCTCTTTCTGTCCCTCCTGTAAGATAAAAAAATGGACAGAAGGTGTATTTTGTCAGGCTCTGTTACAGACTTCCTCACTGAGCAGTGTAGTCATGTAGGTGTGGTACAAGCTGCAGCCTGTGTCAAGGCTAGTTCCCTGGCCTCACATCCTCCTGAATAGGATTCCAGGAGGATTGATGCCATGACAAGAAAAACAGTATATGGCAGCTTCTGTGGAACTCAGACAGGCAAGTTTTGTGGCTTATGTGGCTGAATTTCAGAAATCTAGGTGGGGACTGATATTGCAGTTAGCCAAGCAGGCCCATGGCCAGCTGGCTAGCGAGTTGAAACAGGTGGCTGCTAATGGCACTGAAGCCTCTAAGTTCAAGTTCATACTGCTGTTGGTGTTAATCTTGTTTTCTCTAGGGTCATGACCACTTCTGTAGCTTTCCGTAGGTTGGCATGGCTCAGATGCACTAATCTGTCCCAAGATACTCTGTCAAAGTCTATGGATTTGTTTCTTGTTGTGGGTAATTCTCTGTTTGAGGAACAAACAGAAAGCTATATGAAAACAGTGATGATTACCTACAAAAGTGCCCAGGTAGAGCTCAGGCCTCCTCTGCTTCCGCCAGAGGGTCTCTTCAGAGGCAGAGATAGACGGGGCAATAAGTAAACCATCCTCCCTTAGCCTAAGACTATTGTCAAGCAGGCACCCTGATGGGGTGCCAGGGCGAGTCTCCTATACCAGTGGGCAGGTTGGTTTTTATTTCAGCCAGAATTGGGTGTCCCTAACTCGGACAAGTGGGTTCTGGAAGTAATAGGTCTGGTTCTCAGCTCAAACAGTTTCCAAAGATGAGAGCCAGACAGGTCCACCTGCAAATCCTTCGGAATCCCTTGCTTTGGGAGCAGAGGTTTCTTCTCCTCTGAACTGCAAAGCAGTAGAAGAGTCCCTCCTTGCCACGGGACAAGGGCTGTACTCATGATACTTTCTTACCCTATAGAAGGCAGGAGATTGGCGGCCCATCTCAGATTTAAGGTACCTGAACAAGCATCTTTTGAAAACAAAGTTAAAAATGTTAACCTGGCTGAGGCCAGGGGACTGCTAGCTTTCCTGGACCTCAAGGATGCCTATTTTTCATGTTTTGATCAGGCCTTCTCACGAAGTACCTCAGGTTACCCTCAGGCCACTACCAGTTCAGGGCAATGCCCTTGAGCCTTACCTCTGCGCCAAGGGTATTGAAATTCTAGCTGTGGTGATTGGCTCTTTTAGAAAGGCAAGGGATTGCTTTGTTTCCTTTCCTGGATGACTGGCTCTTAGTGGGTCAGTCTCCAGATCAGTAAATCCACTTGCAAGTCACCCAGCAGCTTCTCTCTTTCTGGGATTCCTGCTGAATTTACCAAAGTCAGTTCTCGAACCAGTTCAGGTACTAACTTTCATAGGGGCAGAGTTGAACACAAAGTTAGCCGGGCATTTCTCCCCTCTGAAAGGGTAGGCAGTCTCTTTGCCCTGGCACCTTCCATTACTCTGCGGTCCTTGACCAGCATAGCATTTGCTACAACTACTAGGGCACATGGCTGCTTCCACAGCTGTAGTGCAGGGAGCAAGATTCCAGATGAGGACATTTAGTTCCATCTGAGGGCCTATTGGTCCCAAAGGAGGATTCCCTTTCAAAATTGGTTCTAGTGACCCAATCCCTATCCTGGCCTTACACTGGTGGCAGGATCAAAGCAATCTAAAACTAGGGTCCTCCTCATTCCCTCACCACGGATGCTCCTTGTGTTAGGGTGAGGCACAAGCAAGCGACCTGTCCCACAGTGTGGTCTCCCTAGAATCTCTGCTCCACATCAATTTTGGAACTCAGAGCTGTCTTCTAGCTCTTAGGAGTTTTCAGCTTCTGTCCAGAACAAGGTAGTTCAAGTCAGGACAGACAACACCACAATAATGTGGTACATCAACAGGCAGGGGCACTCGGTCATCAGCCTTGTGCACAAGCAATGAAGTGGTGGTCTCTGGCTTACTCCTGAACACCTCCCTGATAGCAGTTCACCTCCCAGGGAAGGACAATGCCCTGGCAGATGCCCTCAGCAGGATTCTCAGGGCCATCACGATTGGGCTCTGAATCCTCAGGTGCTGGGTTCAGTCCTTGCCAGATGGGGCTCATTTTCAGATAGATCTTTTCGCAGCCCCAGATAACCACTAACTTTCTCTGTTTTGTTGAGGCCTCCAGTGCTGGGATCAGCCCCCCTGGACGCTTTTCACTTGGATTGGAAAGGGAAGTTTCTGTACACCTTTCCTCCTTTTTCCCTTTCTTTCAGGGTGCTAGTAAAAATCAGATCTCAGCCCTGCAAAGCGATTCTGATTGTTCCAAACTGGGCCAGACAGCCCTGGTACCCAGTGTCTCTGTCCTTGACAGTCCACCCTACCCTGAGCTTGCCCAGAGTCCACGACTTACTGGCCTTTGCACAAGGGAGGTGTGGTATCCAGACCTCAAATTCCTCCTTCTCAAGGCAGCTCTTGAGGAGTTAGAATTTGTTGATTTATACCTTTTCAAGGTGTGCGAATATTTTAAAGGCTTCAAGGAAGCTTTTCACTGAGCCACTTACAATTCTAAGCGGAACAGGTTTTCAGTCTGAGTGCGCTGAGAAGCAGATTATACACAGTCTGCTTATCTGCCCATTTTCTGGACTTTTGGTCCATTTTAAATTCCTTAGGTCTTGGGCCAGCTACCTTAAGGGTTCCTCTGGCAGCTGTCTCTGTTTTTCTGCAAGCAGGAAGCCTGCTTCCTTTTCTTCTCAACCTGTGTTTTCCAAGTTTTTAAGGGTTGCTTCACACCAACCCTCCTTTTAGGAACCAGCTCCTGCATGGAGCCTGAATGTTTGCATTGCTCAGTTAATGCAAACCCTTTGGACCTCTGTCCCCAGCAGAGCTCAAGCTTCTCACTTGGAAAATGTTTTTCTGGTGGTTTCACTTCTGCCAGATGCATAAGTGAACTACAGGCCCTAGCAGTGGAAGAAGATTTTCTCTCCCCACAGGGATAAGACAGTCCCTAGGACTAACACAGGGTTTGCCCTAAGTGGTTTCAGGTTTCCACCTGAACCAACCCATCTCTCTCCCAGGATTTTCACTGAGCATTCTTCCTCAGGTGAGAGGAGACTGCACAGCTTGGACGTCAAAGAGCCTTATGCTACTATTTGTAACACACCAAGGGTCACAGGTTCGAATCCCTCCAACTCTTCCTTACCTAGGCGAGGTTGGCAAGGAACCTGCCACTAAGAGGACAATTGCAAGGTGGATTGTCTCTTGTATCCATTTTGTTATCAAAGACTAGGTAGGAGAGCCCCTCAGGACTGAGGACTCACTCCACCAGGTGTACAGCTGCATCTCTAGCGCTGCTAGAGATATTCCCATTCTGGAAATCTGTCGAGCTGTTACTTGGAAGACAGTTCACACTTTTACCAAGTATTATTCCCTGGATTTCTGTCCAGGAGAGATGCTCGTTTTGGCACAGCTGTGCTTCAGAGCCTATTTCCTAAGTAGGTTCTGACCCTCCTCCATGGAGGTACTGCTGTGTAATCTGCAATAAGTCCTAATATGTAAGACTTCATGGTGTTTGAAGAAAAAATTACTCACCTTAGTAATTGCTTTCTTCTTATGGAGTCTGCTATATGGGAACCACTAACCTGCCCCTCTCAGAACTTCTACTGGGGTGGGGGTGGCAAATTAGTAAGCACTGTGTCATGCCATTGCAGTTCTTCCTTCACCTCTTTTATTTAGGGTTAGGGAACTAGGGTTTTCTGTGTTGAGTGATTTGTTGCCCCTTCCTGGACTTGAGTCTTTGGGGAAGGGGGTCCTAATAGTGCTTGTCAGGGAAAACTAATAATACCATTATTCATTCTTATTATTGTTATTGTTGTTCCTATTGTTGTTATTACTACTAGTAGGTAGCCATTTGGCTAGTGTAGAGCTTTCCACACAGACTTGTTGCTTAGTGTTAGCTGAAGATCTGACAGTTTCATTTGAAACTGCCCAGATGAAGACTTTGGTATAGCACCCTGCTTTAGAACTCCAGATTCTCTGGAGTTAACTCTTTCCTCTCGGGCAGTTCAAGTGCAGTGGCTAACTGCAATAAGTCCTAATATAGCAAGACTCCATGAGAAGAAAAGCAATTACTAAGGTGAGTAATTTTTCATTTTTACACCTCCCATGAACAGTACAGCTGTCATTTTTACATCCTGTTCGAATGTTTTTGCACCTGTGGTGCTAAATGCTGTAGTCGCTGTGCATAAGCAGCTTTGGCTAACAAACTGATGTTCCCCAGTTCATGAGGTGGGGTCACAAAAAAACATGTTGAAAATTTGGAGTGAAAATACCAACGAATGCCTGAGGTATTAGGGTTTCCAATCCTACGCCCAACCCTGTAGAGAATGACAGGCATCAGGGGTGTGACTTGGGATTCTTGCCTGTAATGCTCATACCATTCCACCCTGCAGCCAGTGAGAGGCATCGAGGTATGCCTTGGACTCTTGACCCAAAGTTCACCCCTTCTACTATCGCCCCATCTCACCATATTTTCTAATGGAATGGAGTGCGCATAAACAAAGACCCCAAGGAACACTGTGACACTTGTCAGTGTCTGCAGGGTGGGGTGTGGTGAAATGGCGTGGCCGTTATGCCTGACGACCCAAAGGCACACCCCAATTCCTGTCACTCTCTGCAGGGTGGTGGTGGGGTTGGCTTCAGTTCAATACTTCACTGCCATTCCTATTACGCAGCTCTGTAACTTCTACACTACCACTGCCAGTGCCAGCAAGCAAACATTCGGCATTGACAAATGCTTGTTGTATTAGCAATACCTCCTCTTGGCTTTGGTTTTTCACTAATGTATCTATAGAAAGTCTTGTCCCCTTCTTTTCAAACAACATGAAGTCTTGCTATATTATGACAATTGCAGTTTGTCCCACCATTAGAACTGCTCCGGAGGTGAAAGAGTTAACTCCCATTCTAAGAATGGAACTTCGAGCACGAGCTCGGTTAGAGAAGCTCTGTCTGGGTTATTTCAAACCCAAACTGTCAGATTCTTTACTCCGCCTCACTGAACAGTCGCTCCGGAGATTTCTCCTACTGCTCGGTTCATTTCTCGGTTTAAACAGTGTTTTCTCGGTTCAAATCAACCGAGAATATTATTATTTTAACCGCAAAACCGATCGGTTCAAGCTCTGTCTGTGGTATCGTAAGTAATTTCAGTTTAATTTCTGTGTGGAACTTGTAAATGTTATCGGTTCGGTTTTGAACCGATCAGCTTGCTTTAAAACTTGAAGTTACAAAAATTAGAGGTTTTAGAGTGCGGTTCCCGGTTCTTATCGGTTCTAAAAAAACCGGAATTCATTACGGTTTTTTCCAAGACCCGTGACACGGTTAGGAACCGATAAGGGTGTCTTGCCTGGCACTGCCGTTAAAAGGGCAAGTTTTTGGTTAGGCTGGCATTATGTCTGAGAAACCCAAAAGAAAACCGGCCCACTGGGTTTCAACACTGTGATGCTTGTGGGGAAGTCTTTGCCAAGGCTGACCCACACACCACATGTATATTTGTCTGGGGTTTGACCACCTCAATTCAGACTGCCAGATTTGTAAAATTTCCCTGCAGCCACCCTGGATAAGAGAGTTGGCAGGCTCAGGGAACAAGAGGCCAAAAGTCCTGACCGGATGGCCAGCCGGTTCGGTGCCAACCGAACGGAGGGAGCCTCTGACCAGGGTGAGACTTCCTCGGACAAGCGAAAGCTGGCTCGGATGAGCCAGTTCCATAAAGAAAACAAGAAAATCAGCAGGTGGAGCCCAAAATTCCTTCTCCAACTGCTGCAGAGATAGCAAGAGCTATTCAGATTGTCCAGTCACTTTCTCCGGTTCCGTCCGAACCGCCACTGTCTGGTAAAAGGTCGGTTCGGTCGGTTCCACCGGTTCAGGAATATGATGTTGAGGAGTTTTATGAACCAGAGGAGGGGGAGGATGATTATGAACAATATGAATGTGACTTGGAGGGTCTGGGTGTGCCCATTGAACCGGACATCTCCTATGCTTTCTGAGTCCCCCTCTCACTTTATGTTTTACAAAAAAGTTGCTGAAACCCTCCAGCTCCCATTGGAGGAAGCTGTGGATGAGCAAGAGGAACCTGATTTTGTAGAAATGATGGATATACCAGAGTCTAGGAGATTGTCTGTTCCTTTGCATAAATCATTTAAAACAAACAATAAAAATTTTAAAAACTCCTAATTCAAACAACATGAAGTCTTGCTATATTATAGACATTAGCAGTTTGATCCAGCTCTAGAACTGCCCCGGAGTGAAATGGTTAAAAACATTCCAAAATAGAATTTTGACACGAGAGCAGCTCTATCTGTGTCATTTAAAACTTGAACTGTCAAGATTCTTTATTCCGCCTCAGTGAACAGTCGCTCCGGAGATTTCTCCTTCTGCTCGGTTCATTTCTCAGTTTAAAAAGTGTTTTCTCGGTTGGATTTAACCGAGAATAGTTTTATTTTAACCGCAAAACCGTTCGGTTCAAGCCCTATCTGTGGTAACCATAAGTAAATGAAGGTTTTGTCTGTGTGGAACTTGTAAGTTATTGGTTCGGTTTTGAACCGATCAGTGGGTTTAAAACTCATTTAAAACTAAAAGTTACTATTTTAGAGTGTGGTTCCCGGTTCTTATCGGTTCTAAAAAAGATTTATTACGGTTTTTTCCAATACCCGTGACACGGTTAGGAACCGATAAGGGTGTCTTGCCTAGCACTGCCGTTAAAAGGGCAAGTTTTTGGTTAGGCTGGCATTATGTCTGAGAAACCCAAAAGAAAAACCGGGCCCACTGGGTTTCAACACTGTGATGTTTGTGGGGAAGTCTTTGCCAAGGCTGACCCACACACCACATGTGTTTATTGTCTGGGGTTTGACCACCTCCAGTCAGACTGCCAGGTATGTAAGAATTTCCCTGCAGCCACCCTGGAAAAAGATTGGGCAGGCTCAGGGAGCGAGGGCCGCAAAAGTCCGCTGACCCAGATGGCCAGCCCGGTTCGGTGCCAACCGACAGAGGGAGTGCCCTCTGACCAGGGCCAGACTTCCCGGCAAAAGAAAAGCTGGTTCTGAGGAACCAATTCCAGTAAAGAAAACAAGAAAATCAGCAGGTCTGAGTCCAAAATTCTTCTCCAACTGCTGCAGAGATAGCAAAAGCCATACAAATTGTCTAGTCACTGTCTCAGGGTCTGTCCGAACCACCACTATCTGGTAAAAGGTCGGTTCGTCCGGTCCCAGTGGTTCAGGATTATGATATTGAGGAATTTTATGAACCAGAGGAGGGGGAGGAGGATTATGACCAGTATGAATGTGGCTGGGAAGGTCTGGGTGTGCCCATTGAACCGGACATCTCCCCAGACAGACCTTTAGAATCTCCCCCTATGCTGTCTGAGTCCCCATCTCATTTTATGTTTTATAAAAAAGTTGCTGAAACCCTCCAGCTTCCTTTAGAAGAGGCTGTGGATGAGCAAGAGGAGCCTGATTTTGTAGAAATGATGGATATTCCAGAGTCTAGGAGATTGTCTATTCAAACACCATGAAGTCTTGCTATATTATAACAATAGCAGTCAGCCACTGCAGCTGAACTGCCCCGGAGAGGAAGGAGTTAACTCCAGAAGATCTGGAGTTCTACAGTGCGAGGCTGTGCCCAAAGTCTCTATCTGGCAGTTTCAAATGAAACTGTCAGATTCTTACTCTGCTTCACTGAACAGTCGCCCGGAATCAGCTCCTTCAGCTCGTTCATTCTCGGTTCGAGAGAAGTAGTTTCGGTTCATTTGAACCGCAAAGAGTCATTATTTTTACCGCATTTGGTTCTAAAGCTCTATCTGGTAACCGTAAGTACAAAATTCAAGTCTGTGGAAAATTAATTATCGGTTCGGTTTTGAACCGATCGCTGTATTTTCTGCCTTTTAAAACTGTACTGTGGGTTTTAGAGTGCGGTTCCGGTTCTTATCGGTTCTAAAAACCGAAATTATTACGTTTTTCAAATACCTATGACACGGTTAGAACCCGATAAGGGTGTCTTGCCTGGCACTGCCATCAAAAGGCAAGTTTTTGGTTAGGCTGGCATTATGTCTGAGAAACCCAAAAGAAAACCGGCCCACTGGGTTTCAACACTGTGATGTCTGTGGGGCGCCTTTGCCAAGGCTGACCACACACCACTTGTGTCTATTGTCTGGGGCTGACCCTCCTGTCAGACTGCCAGGTGTGTAAAATTTCCTGCAGCCACCCTGGAGAAGAGATTGGGCGGCTCAGGGGCGAGAGGCAAAAAGTCCGCTGACCCGGATGGCCAGCCGGTTCAGTACCCACTGGACCAGAGGAGTGCCCTCTGACCAGGCGAGACTTCCTCGGGCAAAAGGAAGACTGGTTCAGAGAACCAGTCCCAAGTAAAGACAAAGAAATCAGGAGGTTTGGAGTCCAAATTGTGTCTCCAACTGCTGCAGAGATAGCTAAAGCCATTCAGATTGTCCAGTCACTGTCTCAGGGATCTGTAGAACCACCAACAGTTGGTAAAGGTTGGTTCGTTCAGTCCCAGTGGTTCAGGATTTTGAAGTTGAGGATTTTATGAACCACAGGAGGGGAGGAGAATTTGATCAATATATGTGTGGCTGGGAGGGTCTGGACGTGCCCATTGAATCGGGCATTTCTCCAGACAGACCTTTAAATCTCCCTATTCTGTCTGAGTCCCTTCTTTCTTTATTTTTTACAAAAGGTTGCAGAAACCCTCCAGCTTCCTTAGAGGAGGCTGTGGATGAGCAAGAGGAGCCTGATTATGTGGAAATGATGGATATTCCAGAGTCTAGGAGGTTGTCTATTCCTTTGCATAAGTCATTTAGGAAGCAAACAACAAAGATTTTAAAAATCCTCATTCTGTCCCTCCTGTAGATAAAAATGGACAGAAGGTATACTTTGTCAGGCTCGGATACAGACTTCCTTATTGAGCAGTGTAGTCATGTAGGTGTGGTACAAGCTGCAGCCTGTGACAAGGCTAATATTCCTCTGGCCTCACATCCTCCTGACAAGGATTCTAGGAAGATTGATGCCATGGTGAAGAAACAGTATATGGCAGCTTCTTTGGAGACTCAGGCAGGCAAATTATATGGCTTATGTGGCTAGAATATCAGAAATCTAGGTGGGACACAGTATTGCAGTTAGCCAAGCAGGCCCATGGCCAGCTGGCTAGTGAGTTGGAACAGGTGGCTGCTGATGGCATTGACTCTAAAGTTCAATTTCATACTGCTGTTGATGTTAATGATGTTTCCTCCAGGGTCATAGGCCACTGCTGTAGCTTTCCGTGAGTTGGCATGGCTCAGATGCACTAATCTGTCCAAGATACTCAGTCAAAGGCTATGGATTTTCCTGTAGTGGGAAATTCTCTGTTTGGGGAGCAAACAGAAAATTATATGAAAAAGATGGATGAATACAGAACTACCTACAAAAGTGCCCAGGCTAAGGAGAAGCATGCCATGCCACAAAGGCATGCTCCAGAGTGAGGCAGACCCTTTTCCAGGCCTTTTGCAATTTCAAGCCTCCTCTGCTGTCTCATGAAGGGTTTCTTCAGAGGCAGGGTGAGCGTGGCGAAGTGAACCGTCTCCTCCCTCAGCCTAAAGCTGCTGCTAAGCAGGCACCCTGATGGGTGCCCAGGGCCGATTCTCCTGTACCAGTGGGGGCAGGTTGGCCTATTTCAGCCAAAGCTGGCTGTCCCTAACTCGGACAGATGGGTTCTGGAGTGTAATAGCCAGGGTCTGGTTCTCAGCTTCAAATATTTTCCAAAGATGAGAGCCAGGCATTTCCACCTGCAAATCCTTCAAGCCCTTGCTTTGGAAGCAGAGGTTTCTTCTCTTCTGGTCTCCAAAGCAGTGAAAGGGTTCCTCCTTGCCATCAGGGCAGAGGCTTTATTCAAGATACTTTCTTACCCCAAAAAGACAGGAGAATGGTGCCCATTCTGGATTTAAGATACTTGAACAAGCATCTGTTGAAACCAAAGTTCAAAATGTTAACTTGGCAATGATATTGCCTTCCCCAAGGCCAGGGGACTGGCTAGCTTCCCTGGACCTCAAGGATGCCTATTTTCATGTTCTGATCAGGCCTTCCCACAGTACCTCAGGTTCGAACTGCTCTCAGGCCACTACCAGTTCAGGGCAATGCCCTTGACCTTACCTCTGCGCCAAGGGTATTCACAAAATGTCTCGCTGTAGTAGTGGCTCATTTAAGAAGGCAAGGGGTTGCTGTGTTCCCTACCTGGACGACTGGCTCATTGTGGGTCAGTCTCCAGGTCAGGTAATCCCGCTTGCAAGTCATGGCACAGCTTCTCACTTCTCTGGGATTCCTGCTAAACTTACCAAAGTCAGTTCTGGAACCAGTTCAGGCCCTAACTTTCATAGGCGGGAATTGAACACAAGGTTAGCCAGGGCCTTTCTTCCCTCGGAAAGGGTGGACAGACTCATCGCCCTGGCATCCTCCTTTACCCTGCGGGTCTCTCGACCAGCAAGGCATTTTCTGCAACTCCTCGGGCACATGGCTGCTTCCACAGCTGTTGTGCAGGGGAGCAAGATTCCAGATGAGGGACATTCAGTTCCATTTGAGGGCCTATTGGTCTCAGAGGAAGGACCCCTTACCAAATTGGTCCCAGTTACTCAAACCCTGATCCTGGCCTTACACTGGTGGCAGGATCAAAGCAATCTGAAACAAGGGTTCCCTTCATTCCCATTTCTCCTCCTCACCCTCACCACGAATGCCTCCCTGTTAGGGTGGGGGCTCACCTACGACACTTACCACTCAGGAGTGTGGTCTCCTCAGGAATCTCTGCTCACATCAATCTTCTGGAACTCAGAGCTGTCTTTTTAGCTCTTGGGTCTTTTCAAGATTCTGTCCAGAACAAAGTGGTTCAAGTCAGGACAGACAATACCACCACAATGTGGTACATCAACAAGCAAGGGGCACTCGGTCTTCAGCCTTATGCACGAAGCAATGAAGTTGTGGTCTCTGGCTTATTCCCTGAACACCTCCTGATAGCGGTTCATCTCCCAGGGAGGACAATGTGCTCGGGCGCCCTCAACAGAATTTCTCAGGCCATCACGAATGGGCTCTGAATCCACAAGTACTGGGGTCTGTCTTTGCCAGTTGGGGCACTCCTCAGATAGATCTTTTGCAGCCCCAGACAACCACCAACTTCCTCTTTTTTTGCTGCAGGCCTCAGTACTGGGCTCAGTCCCTCTGGATGCCTTTCTGTTGGATTGAAAGGAAGTTCCTGTACTCTTTCCTCCCTTTCACTCTTTTCAGGGTACTAGTAAAATCAGATCTCAACCTTGCAGAGTGATTCTGATTGCCCCAGATTGGGCCAGACAGCCCTGGTACCTCTGCTCCTGCCCTGGCAGTCCACCCTGCCCTGAGCCTGCCCAGAGTTCACGACTTACTGGCCTGTGCACAGGAAGAGTGTGGTATCCGGACCTCAAGTCCCTCCACCTCAAGGCTTGGCTCTTGAGGAGCTAGAATTTGCTGATTTACACCTTTCTCAAGGTGTTATGGATATTTAAAGGCTTCAAGGAAGCCTTCCACTAGGCCACTTATAATTCTAAGTGGAAGAGGTTTTCCATCTGGTGCTCTGAGAGGCAGATTACCCCAGAATCTGCTGATCTTCCCATTCTTTTGGACTATTTGGTCCATCTGAATTCCCTAGGCCTTAGACCAGCTACCCTGAAGGTTCATCTGGCAGCTGTCTCTGCTTTTGTGTCAGCAGGGAAGCCTGCCTCCCTTTCTTCTCACCCTGTGCTCTCCAAGTTTTTAAAGGGTTACTTCCACTAACCCTCCCTTTAGGGAACCAGCTCGCCTGGGACCTGAATATTTGCATTGCTCAGTTAATGCACCCCTTGAGCCTCTGTCTTCAGCAGAACTCAAGTATTTAACTTGGAAAACCGTTTTTCTAGTAGCTATCACCTCTGCCAGGAGCATAAGTGAGTTACAGGCCCTGTCAGTGGAAGAAGATTTTATCTCTTTCCACAGAGATAAGAGTAGTCCTATAGGACTAATAGAAAGTTTTGCCTAAGGTGGTTTCTGATTTCCACCTGAATCAATCTATCTCCTCCCAGTATTTTTCACTGAGCATTCTTCCTCAGGTGAGAGGAGACTGCACAGCTTGGATGTCAAAGGGCATTAAGTTACTATCTAGAGCGCACCAGAGGTCATAGGTTGAATCCCTCCAACTGTTTCTTACCTATGGCGAGGTTGGCAAGAAACCTGCCACTAAGAGAACAATTGCAAGGTGGATTGTCTCTTGTATCCAATTTGTTATCAGAAACTGGGTAGAGTACCCCCTCAGGATTGAGGCCCACTCCACCAGGGTACAGCTGCGTCTCTAGCGGCTGCTAGAGACATTCTATTCTGGAGATTTGTCAAGCTGCTACCTGGAAGACAGTTTCACACCTTTACCAAGCATTATTCCCTGGATGTCCAGTCCAGGAGAGATGCTCGGTTTGGCACAACTGTGCTTCAGAGCCTATTTCCTAAGTAGGTTCTGACCCTCCTCCATGGAGGTACTGCTGTTAATCTGCTATTCTTATAATATAGCAAGACTTCATGGTGTTTGAAGAAAAATTACTCACCTTAGTAATTGTTTTCTTCTCATGGAGTCTTGCTATATTATAACCACCCTCCCTCCTGCCCCTCTCAGAACTCCTACTTGGGTAGGTGGCAAATTGGTGCAAGCACTGTGTCATGCCATTTAGTTTCCCTAACCCTGTTTTCCTTTGGGTTAGGGATCTAGATGTTCATTTAGGTTATTTTTATTGCCCTTCTTGGACTTGAGTCTTGGGGGGAAGGGAGGTTCATATGTGCTTGTCAAGGGTGGTAAAACGAACCATAATACCATCAATCTTTGTTATTATGGTTCTGGGTGTTTCTTTGTTGTTTATATTGTTGTTATTACTACTAGTAGGTAGCCATAGGCTAGTGTAGTTTTTCCACACAGACTTTTTTCCGTCCTTTGATGTTGGCTTCGTAAAGATCTGACAGTTTCATTTGAAACTGCCAGATAGAGCTTTGGGCACAGCGCCCTCGCGCTGTAGAACTCCAGATCTTCTGGAGTTAACTCCTTCCTCTCCGGGGCAGTTCAGCTGCAGTGGCTGACTGCTATTGTTATAATGTAGCAAGACTCCATGAGAAGAAAAGCAATTACTAAGGTGAGTAATTTTTTCTTCCTTTACATAAGTCTTTTAGGAAACAAACAATTAAAATTTTAAAAGCTCCTAATTCTGTGCCTCCTGTAGATAAAAGATGGACAGAAGGTATACATTATTAAGCTCTGATACAGAATTCCTTTCTCAGCAATGCAGTCATGTTGGGGTAGTTCAGGCTGCTGCCTGTGATAAACTAATATTCCTTGGCCATCCTCCTGACAAGTTCAGGAAAGATTGATACCATGGCAAAAAACAGTATATGGCAGCCTCTCAGGGACTCAGGCAAGCAAATTATGGCTTATGTAGCTAGGTATCAAATCTAGTTGGGATACTGTTATGCAATTAGGCAAGCAGGCCCATGGCCAGCTGACTAGTGAACTAGAACAGGTGGCTGCTGATAGCATTGGAAGCCTCTAAGGTTCAGTTTCATGCTGCTGTGGATGTTAATGATGTTTCCTCTAGGGTCATGGCCACATCTGTAGCTTTTCGTAGGTTGGCCTGGCTCAGGTGTACTAGTTTGTCACAGGATACCCAGACTAAGGCTATGGATTTTTCTGTGGTGGGAAATTCTCTGTTTGGAGAGCAGACAGAGAATTACATGAAGAAGATGGATGAATATAGGACTACTTACAAGAGTGCCCAGGCTAAGGAGCGGCAAGCCACTCCTCAAAGGCATGCCCCCAGGGGTAGGGGTAGGCCTTTTCACAGGCCTTTCTACCAGACTCAGGCCTCCTCTGCCTATGCTCAGAGGGGCTTCTTCAGAGGCAGGGGCAGGCAGGGGTGGGCAGACCTGCTCCCACCCCCAGCCTAAAGCTCAGCAAAACAAGGCACCTGATGGGTGCCCAGGCCAGTCTCCTGTACCAGTGGGGGGGCAGGCTGGCTTACTTCAGTCAGGGTGGGCTTCTTTAACCTCAGACAAGTGGGTTCTGGAAGTAGTAAGCCAGGTCTGGTTCTCAGCTTCAAAAAGTTTCCCAAGTTGAGAAGCAGACTTTCTACCTACAAGTGCTTCAGAGACCCTCGTCTCTGAAACAGAGGTCTCATCCCTGTTAGCTCTCAGAGCAGTGAAAGGGTTCCTCCCTGCATCAGGGCAGGGTCTGTATTCAGATACTTCTTACCCCAAAAAGACAGGAGAATGGCAGCCATTTAGATCTCAGATATCTGAACAAGCATCTTTTGAAACCAAAGTTCAAAATGGTAACTCTGGCAATGATTTTACCTTCCCTAAGGCCAGGGGACTGGCTAGCCTCCCTGGACCTCAAGGATGCCTATTTCCATGTCTAATCAGAAGATCCCCATGAAAGTACCTCAGATTGAACTGCCTCAGGTCATTACAGTTCAGAGCAATGCCCTTGACCTTACCTCTGCTCCAAGGGTATTCACAAAGTGTCTAGCAGTGGCAGTGGCCCACTTAAGGAGGCAGAGGATTGCTGTTTCCCTATCTAGGCGACTGGCTCATTGTGAGGCCAGTCCCCAGAACAGGTAAAATCTCACCTGCAGGTCACCCAGCAGCTTCTCACCTCCTGGGTTTCTGCTAAACCTACCAAAGTCTGTTCTGGAACCAGTCCAGGTACTCACCTTTATAGGGGCAGGGTGGACACAAAGCTAGCCAGAGCCTTTCTTCCCCAGAAGGGTAAGAATTTAGTAGCTCTGGCCTCTTCCTTCACTCTGCAGGTCTCTCGACCAGCAAGACACTTTCTGCAGCTCCTGGGGCACATGGCTGCATCCATAGCTGTTGTGCAGGGGCCAGATTTCAGATGAGAACATTGTTTCACTTGAGAACCTTTTGGTCTCAGAGAAAAGACCCCTTTCCAAGTTGGTCCCAGTGACTGAACCTTGATCCTGGCTCTCCAGTGGTGGCAGGATCAGATCAATTAAGAGCGAGGTCCCCTTCATTTCCCTCTTCTCACCACTTGACTCTCACTACAGATGCTTCCCTTCTGGGGTTGGGAGGCCACATGTGGCTGATCTTCCACTCAGGAGTTTGGTCCCCAGAATCTCTGCTCCACATCAATTTGCTGGAACTCAGAGCTGTCTTTTAGCTCTTCAAGCTTTTCTGCATCTGTCCACGACAAGGTGATACAAGTCAGAACAGACAACACCACAACAATGTGGTACATCAACAAACAGGGGGCACTCGGTCTTGACCTTGTGCACCAAGGCAATGAAGTTGTGGTCTCTGGCCTATTCCCTGAACACTTCCCTCACCATAGTTCATCTTCCAGGGAAGGACAATGTCCTAGCGGATGCCCTCAGCAGGATTTCCCAGGGCCATCCACGAATGGTCCCTGGATCCTCGAAGTGCTGGGATAGTTTTCCAGGTGGGCATCCTCAGATAGATCTTTTGCAGCCCCAGACAATCACAGACTTCCTCTGTTCTGTTGCAGGCCTCCAGTGCTGGGCTCAGTTCCCTGGATGCCTTCTTCTGGATTGGGAGGGAAGTTCCTCATGCTCCCCTTTCCTCTCCTATTCAAAGTACTAGTCAAAATCAGATCTCAGCCTTGCAGGGTGATTCTGATTGCCCCGGATAGGCCAGGCAGCCCTGGTACCCTCCTTCTGTCTCTGACAGTCCATCTTCCCCTGTGCCTCCCCAGGAATCACAATCTGTTGACTTGTGCCCAGGAAGGGTTTGGTATCCGGACCTCAAATCCCTCAACCTCAGGGCCTGGCTCTTGAGGAGTTAGAGTTGCTGATTTACACCTCTCAGGGTGTTCTTGAGATCCTAAAGGCTTCCAAAGCCTTCCACTAGGCTACTTATAGTTCTAAATGGAAAGGTTTTCCATTTGGTGTGCTGGAAAAATATTTCCCAGAATCTGCTGAATTGCCCATTTTGTTAGATTACATGGTACATCTTAATTCCTTGGGTCTCAGACCAGCTACCCTGAGAGTTCATTTGGCAGCTGTCTGCTTTTTGTGTCAGCAGGAAAGTCATCCCTCTTTCCTCTCATCCTGTGTTTTCCAAGTTTTTAAGGGATTACTCCATACTAATCCTCCCTTTCAGGAACGGCCCTGCTTGGGACCTTAATGTTTGCATTGCCCAGTTAATGCAACCCCCTTTTGAACCTCTGTCTTCTGCAGAGCTTAATTACTTAACTTGGAGAACTGTTTTTCTAGTGGCTATCACTTCTGCCAGACGCATAAGTGAATTGCAAGCCTTGTCAGTGGAGACTGACTTTATTTCTTTCCACAGGGATAAGGTAGTCCTTAGGACTAATAGGAAGTTTTTGCCTAAGGTGGTTTCAGATTTCCATCTTAATCAATCTATCTCCTTCCAGTATTTTCACTGATCCTCCTCTTGGTGAGAGGAGGTTGCACAGCCTGGATGTTAAGAGGCTCTTAGTTATTATATAGAGTGTACCAAAGGTCACAGGTTGAATCCTCAACTTTTCCTTACCTATGGTGAAGTTGGGAAAGGCAAACCTGCCACTAAGAGATCAATAGCCAGGTGGATTGTCTCTTGTATCCAATTTTGTTATCAAAAAGTGGGCAGAGCCCCCAGTTTGAGGGCTCATTCTACAAGGGGTAAGCTGCGTCTCTAGCTACTGCCAGAGATATCCCTTTATTAGAGATTTGCCAGGCTGCTACTTGGAAAGCGGTACACACTTTTTACAAGCATTACTCCCTGGATGTCAGGCCAGGAGAGATGCTCGCTTTGGCACAGCTGTTCTTCAGAGCCTATTCCTAAGTAGGTTCTGCCCCTCCTCCATGGAGGTACTGCTGTATATTCTGCTAATGTCTATAATATAGCAAGACTTCATGTTGTTTGAAGAAAAAATTACTCACCTTAGTAATGTTGTTTTTCTAATGAGTCTTGCTATATATGAACCTCTCCAAACGTGCCCCTCTCAGAACCTCTACTTGGTGGGTGCGGGCAACTTAGTGTGGGCACTACTTATGTCCTGTTAGCATTTTGTCCCCTTTGGGACTTTGGGGGTGTGTATGTGTACGCGTGTGTGTGTTTTATTATACTTATGTTCCATTTTCATATTATTAGAATGGTGTTAGTATTTCTGGTCCCCTGACTTGAGTCTTGGGTGTTGGGACCATCAATGGTTGTTATTATTTAGGTAGCCATTTGGCTAGTTAAGCAATAATACCCGAGAGGGTGGGCGGTATTGGGTAATGCGGACCGCCCAGGGGGCGTGAGGAGGCCCGGCGCGCGGCGGGGGACTATAACCCTGGAAGGTCGTATTATATACCGCACACCGAAAATTAATATGCGTTAAAAATAGACACTGTTAAAAAAAAAAAATTAATTAAAATGACTTTTAGAACATTTTGAAATAAAATAGTTCCTCCGCCTGCTTTATAAGAATGGTCTGAATAGTTAGTTGAGACACACACACACACACACAAACACACACACACATTGTCTCCCTAACTTAAAAGCGATCATAGTGAGGGATTCTGGGCAACAGAGTGCGATAAGCAGGTACTTGTTTAGACTTTCTGTCTTTTGTTTTTCCTACCGTTTACTGGACGCAGTAAGCGCGATCGCAAGTGAGGGGATTCTGGGCAGCAGGAGTGCGAGTAAACAGGCAGGGGCTTTCTGTTTTTTCAAAGCGGCTGTCAGTGCGATCGCTATTTCTGTTTTTTCTCAAAGCATTGTCGTCGCGATCGCTGAAGTGAGGATTAGATTTTTTTTTTCATCTAGGCAGCAGGAGTGCGATAAGCAGGCAAGGGACTTAAAAGCGGTTGTCAGTGCGATCGCAAATTTCTCATTTTTTTTCCCAAGCGGCTGTCAGTGCGATGTAGGTGAGGGATTAGATTTTTTCTTCATCTGGGCAGCCGAGGTGGAAGATAAACGAACAGCGGACTTTCTGTTTTTTTTTCATCAAGCGGCTGTCAGTGGGATGTAGCGAAGAATTTCAGTGCAGAGTTGACAGTCGCCGATCACCGGTCGGAAAAGGCAGTGACAAATCGGGAGCTTCAAAGACAGCTGCTGACATCTTTTGTATATAGTGGCATGATGAGCAAGGGAAACTGATGACAGGGGATGGGTAGACATTTGGATGCAGCGGCTTCTGGTAATGAGTTTATATAGTCTTGGTAGGGCAGTATCTCCGCTAAGCGAGGAAAAATGGCGGTCATTTCAATTTAATTAGTGCTGTCAACCAATGGGCAAGCAGAGTGAGCACAATAATACTTGAATGGGTGAAGGGCACTTTTGCTGGAACTTTTATTAGCTGGGCATCTATTGAAAGTTAATGTACCCCTTGTCAGGGTACCAGCCAATCAGAGCCCAGCAAATAAAAAGCCCATTTTCTAATGTAGGTTATAGCTTCCACACAGACCTTAGTGAGTTTGGCTCGTAAAGATCTGACAGTTCAAGTTTGAAATGACACAGATAGAGCTGCTCTCGTGCCAAAATTCTATTTTGGAATGGTTTTAACCATTTCACTCCGGGGCAGTTCTAGAGCTGGATCAAACTGCTAATGTCTATAATATAGCAAGACTCCATTAGAAGAAACAACATTACTAAGGTGAGTAATTTTTTCTTCTGTGCCTCCTGTGGATAAAAAGATGGACAGGAGGTACACACTGTCAGGTCCTGACACAGAATTCCTTTCTCAGCAATGCAGTCATGTTGGGGTGGTTCAGGCTGCAGCCTGTGATAAAGCTAATATTCTCCTGGCTTCACATGCTCCTGACAAGGATTCCAGGAAGATTGATGCCATGGCTAAAAAACAATACATGGCAGCGTCCTTGGGACTCAGGCAAGCAAATTACATGGCTTATGTAGCAAGGTATCAAAAATCTAGATGGGACACTGTCATGGCTTTGGCCAAACAGGCCTCTGGCCAGCTTGCTAATGAGCTGGAACAGGTGGCTGCTTATGGCATTGAGGCATCAAGGTGCAGTTTCATGCTGCTGTGGATGTTAATGATGTATCCTCTAGAGTCATGGCTTCGTCTGTAGCTTTTATGAGGTTGGCCTGGCTCAGGTGTACTAGCTTGTCACAGGATACCCAGACTAAGGCTATGGATTTTCCTGTGGTGGGAAATTCTCTGTTTGGGGAGCAGACAGAGAATTATATGAAAAATGGATGAATATAGGACTACCTATAAGAGTGCCCAAGCCAAGGCGGGCAAGCCACTCCCTCAGAGGCAGACCCCAGGGGTAGGATAGAGCTTTTCACAGGCCTTTTACCAAACCCAGGCCTCCTCTGCTTATGCTCAGAGGGCTTCTTCAGAGAGCAGAGGCAGGCAGGGGTGTGGGCAGGCCTGCTCCCACCTCTCAGCCCTAAAGCACCTGCCAAACAGACACCCTGATGGGGTGCCCAGGGCCGATTCTCCTTTACCCGTAGAGAGCAGGTTGGCTTACTTCATTCAGAACTGGGGTGTCTCTAACTTCAGACAAGTGGTCCTGGAAGTAGTAAGCCAGAGTCTGGTTCTCAGCTTCAAAAGTTCCCAAAGATGAGAATCAGATCTTTCCCACCTGCAAACTCTTTAGAGACCTTTACTCTAGAAACAGAAGTCTCAACCCTCCTGGCTCTCAGAGCTGTAGAAAGGGTTTCTCCCCTACACCAGGGCAAGGGTCTGTACTCCAGATATTTCCTTACCCCAAAAAAGACAGGAGAATGGCGGCCCATTTTTGACCTCAGATATCTGAACAAACACATTTTGAAACCAAAGTTCAGAATGGTAACTCTGGCAATGATTTTACCCTCTCTAAGGCCAGGGGACTGGCTAGCCTCCCTGGACCTCAAGGATGCCTATTTTCACGTCCTTATCAGAAGCTCCCACCGAAAGTACCTCAGATTCGAACTGCCCTCAGGTCACTACCAGTTCAGAGCAGTGCCCTTCGGCCTCACCTCTGCTCCAAGGGTATTCACAAATGTCTGGCAGTAGCAGTTGCTCATTTAAGGAGGCAAAGTTGTTGTCTTTCCCTATCTGGACGACTGGCTCATTGTAGGCCAGTCCCAGAACAGGTAAAAAATCTCACCTGCAAGTTACCCAGCAGCTGCTCACCTCCTGGGCTTCTTGCTAAATCTTCCAAAGTCAGTTCTGGAACCAGTTCAGGTGCTCACCTTCATAGGTGCAGAATTGGACACAAAGCAGGCCAGAGCTTTCCTACCCTTAGAGAGGGTAAGGAACTTGGTGGCTCTGGCCTCCTCCTTCACTCTGCAGGTCTCTCGACCAGCAAGACACTTTTTCAGCTCCTGGGGCAATATGGCTGCGTCCACAGCCGTAGTGCAAGGAGCAAGATTTCAGATGAGGGACATTCAGTTTCACTTGAGCCTTTTGGTCTCAGAAAAGACCCCCTTTCCAAGTTGGTCCCAGTGACCCGAACCCTGATCCAGGCCCTCCAGTGGTGGCAGGATCAGAGCAATTTAAGACTGGGGTCCCCTTCATTCCTCTGTCTCACTCCTTGACCCTCACTACAGATGCTTCCCTCCTGGGGTGGGAGCCCACGTGGGCGACCTCTCCACTCAGGGAGTGTGGTCCCCCCAGGAATCTCTGCTCCACATCAATTTGCTGGAACTCAGAGCTGTCTTTTTAGCACTTCAAGTGTTTTCTGCGTCTGTTCAGAACAAAGTGGTAAAAGTCAGAACAGACAACACCACAACAATGTGGTACATCAACAAGCAGGGGGGCACTCGGTCTTCAGCCTTGTGCACCGAGGCAATGAAGTTGTGGTCTCTGGCCTACTCCCTGAACACTTCCCTCAAAGCAGTTCATCTTCCAGGAAAGGACAATGTCCTAGCAGATGCTCTCAGCAGATTTCCCAGGGCCATCATGAATGGTCTCTGGATCCTCAAGTACTGGGGATAGTTTTTGCCAGATGGGGCACCCTCAGATAGATCTTTTGCAGCCCCAGACAATCACCAACTTACACTTTTCTGTTGCAGGCCCCCAGTGTTGGGCTCAGTCCCCTGGATGCCTTTCTCCTAGATTGGGAAGGGAAGTTTTTATGCCTTCCCCTCCTCTCCTATTCAAGGTGCTAGTCAAAATCAGATCCCAGCCTTGCAGGGTGATTCTGATTGCCCCAGATTGGCCAGGCAGCCCTGGTACCCCTCCTTCTGTCCCTAACAGTCCATCTTCCCGTGTCTCCCCAGGAATCACAACCTGTTAACCTGTGCCCAGGGAGAGTTTGGTATCCAGACCTCAAATCCCTCAACCTCAAGGCCTGGCTCTTGAGGAGTTAGAAATTGACCTACACCTTTCTCAGGGTGTTCTTGAAATCCTAAAGGCTTCTAGGAAGCCTTCCACTAAAAGCTACTTATAATTCTAAGTGGAAAAGGTTTTCCATTTGGTGTGCTGGGAAACATATTTCCCCGGAATCTGCTGATTTGCCCATTGTTTTGGACTATGTGGTCCATCTTAATTCTTTGGGCCTGAGACCAGCTACCCTGAAAATACATTTGGCAGCTGTCTCTGCTTTTGTTTCAACAGGAAAGCCCTCCTCTCTTTCCGCTCACCTGTATTTTCAAGTTTTTAAAGGATTACTTCATACTAATCCACCTTTTAGGGATCCGCCCTGCCTGCGTCCTTAATGTTGCATTGCCCAGTTAATGCAACCCCTTTTGAACCTCTGTCTTCTGCAGAGCTTAAGTATAACTTGGAAAACTGTTTTCCTAGTGGCTATCACTTCTGCCAGGCGCATAAGTGAGTTGCAAGCCTTGTCAGTAGAAACTGACTTTATTTCTTTCCACAGGGATAAGGTAGTCCTCAGGACTAACAGGAAGTTTTTGCCTAAGGTGGTTTCAGATTTCCATCTTAACCAATCTATCTCCCTTCCAGTGTTTTTCACTGAACATTCTTCCTCTGGTGAGAGGAGATTGCACAGTTTAGATGTTAAGAGGGCCCTAAGTTACTATATAGAACGTACCAAGGGTCACAGGTTCGAATCCCTCCAACTTTTTCTCACTTACGGTGAGGTCGAAAAGGGAGACCTGCCACTAAGAGATCAATTGCCAGGTGGATTGTCTCTGTATCCAATTTGTTATCAGAAACTGGGAGAGTTCCCCTCTGGCCTGAGGCTCATTCTACCAGAGGTACAGCCGTCTCTAGCTGCTGCCAGAGACATCCCTATCTTGAGATATGTCAAGCTGCTACCTGGAAAAGCAGTACACACTTTCACCAAGCATTACTCCCTGGATGTCCAGGCCAGAGATCTTTCCGGTTTAACACAACTGTGCTTCGAAACCTATTCCCTAAGTAGGTTCTGTCCCTGCTCCATGGAGGTACTGCTGTGTAGTCTGTAATTGTCATAATATAGCAAGACTTCATGTTGTTTGAAGAAAAAAATTACTCACCTTAGTAATGTTGTTTCTTCTAATGGAGTCTTGCTATATCATGACCTCTCCCAACCTGCCCCTCTCAGAACTTCTACTTGGGTATGGGGTGGGCAGCCTAGTGTGGGCACTAGTTATGCCCATTATATGTTTTCCACCCCTTCTTGGGGTTTTTGGTGTGGTGTTTTATTTTATATTACATTATTACTTCTGGTCCCTGACTTGAGTCTTTGTGTTGGGACCAGCAATAGGTGTTAATATTTAGGTAGCCAGTTGGCTAGTGTAGGTTACAGCTTCCACACAGACCTTAGTGAGTTTTGCTCGTAAAGATCTGACAGTTTGGGTTTGAAATAACAGACAGACTTCTCTAACCCGAGCTCGTGCTCTAAGTTCCATTCTTAGAATGGGAGTTAACTCTTTCACCTCTGGAGCAGTTCTAATGGTGGGACAAACTGCAATTGTCATAATATAGCAAGACTCCATTAGAAGAAACAACATTACTAAGGTGAGTAATTTTTTCTTACTGTTCGTGCTAGTGTTTCCTCGGTTGGGCCTTTGCCTGCCTTACTGCCTTCCCTGCTTCCCTTAAGGAAGTTTGGTATGCCTCCTTACCTTCATCCCGCTGCGTTCCCTTATATTTCCTGAAGGCCAGCCTTTTGGCTGTGACCTTTTCTGCTGCTGTTTTTGAGAACCAAAGTGGTTTCCATCTTTTGCTCTTGCTTTTCTCCCTAACACAATAGGATGTTGCTTCAAATATTGCATCCTTAATGCTTGTCCACTTTGCCTGTACCCCCTCACCTGTATTTCTTCTTGCCAGGGCTAGCTTAATTGTTTGCCATCTTATCAAAGTCCACTCCTCTGAAGTCCCATATTTTAGCCTTGGAATGGAATGATTTAGTTCTAATGGCCAAATCGAACCATACCATGTGATGGTCACTAGCCCCCAGGTGACCTTCTACCTGGAGATCTGTGATTATTTCCCCCGTTAGTACTAGATCTAGGATAGCCCTGTCTCTTATGGGTTGTTGTACCAGTTATTTGAGGCCCTCCCCCAGCAGGGAATCCATTATGTGTCTAGTTCTGGTGGATGGTCTTCCTGGACTTAGTCTCCACCACTCATTCACACTGATGGGAACTACGCCAGAGGCGCTAGGACCCAGCGGGAGCCAAAGATCTTCAGGAGAGCTGGCGCCTAGGTAGGCCTGTGAAGAAGCGGCACTGCGAGTCCGGCTCACGCCTTATAGGCTTCCTCGGTGTCAACCCTCCAACCGCCTCAGTTCCTTTTTCAAACAACATGAAGTCTTGCTATATTATGACAGATGCAGTTTGTCCCACCATTAGAACTGCTCCGGAGGTGAAAGAGTTAACTTCCATGCAGTGCATGGAGCTTAGAGCGCGAGCTCGGTTAGAGAAGCTCTGTTAGGGTGGTTTCAAACTGAAACCGTCAGATTCTTCTCCGCCTCACTGAACAGCCGCTCGGAGATTCCTCCTGCTGCTCGGTTCATTTCTCGGTTTAAAGTGTCTTTTCTCGGTTAATTTCAACGTGATATTCTTTATTTTAACCGCAAACCAATCGGTTCAAGCTCTGTCTATGGTATTGTAAGTAATAGATAGGTTTCTGTGTGGAACTTGTAAATGTTTATCGATTCGGTTTGAACCGATCAAATTATGTTAAACTTTATTCTGAAGCCTTTTAAAGCTTGTTAGAGTGCAGTTCGGTTCTTATCGGTTCTAAAAAAATACTGATTTCATTACGGTTTTTTCCACGACCCGTGACACGGTTGGGAACCGATAAGGGTGTCTTGCCTGGCACTGCCATCAAAAGGGCAAGTTTTTGGTTAGACTGGCATTATGTCTGAGAAACCCAAAAGAAAAACCGGGCCCACTGGGTTTCAACACTGTAGTGTCTGTGGGGAAGCCTTTGCCAAGGCTGACCCACACACCACATGTGTTTATTGTCTGGGGTTTGACCACCTCAATGCAGACTGCCAGATTTGGAAGAATTTCCCTGCAGCTACCCTAGATAAGAGAGTTGGTAGGCTCAGGGGACGAGAGGCCAAAAAGTCCGCTGACCCGGATGGCCAGCCCGGTTCGGTGCCAACCGAACCGGAGGGAGTGCCCTCTGACCAGGGCCAGACTTCCTCGGGCAAACGTAAAGCTGACTCTGAGGAGCCAGTTCCAGCAAAGAGAACTAGAATGTCAGCAAGTGTGAGTCCAAATCCCTTCTCCAACTGCTGCAGAGATAGCCAGGGCAATACAGATTGTCCAGTCACTGTCCCGGTTCCTCCGAACCGCCACTATCTGGCAAAAGGTCGGTTCGGTCGGTTCCACGGTTCAAGAATATGATATAGAAGAGTTTTAGAACCAGAGGAGGGGAAGATGATTATGATCAGTGAATGTGACTTTGAAAGTCTGGATGTGCCCATTGAACCGGACATCTCCCCAGACAGACCTTTAGGTGAATCTCCCTAAGGCTTGCCCTTCTAGTCCCCTTCTCATTTTTGTTTTATAAAAGTTGCTGAAATCCTCCAGCTTCCTTTAGAGGAGCTTTGGATGAGCAAGAGGCCTGACTTTGTAGAGATGATGGATATCCAGAGTCCAGGAAATTGTCCATCCCTTTACATAAATCTTTTAGGAAACAAACAATAAAAATTTTAAAAGCTCCTAATTCTGTGCCTCCTGTAGATAAAAGATGGACAGGAGGTACACACTTATCGAGTCCTGATACAGAATTTCTTTCACAGCAATGCAGTCAAGTTAGGGTAGTTCAGGCTGCAGCCTGTGATAAAGCTAATATTCCCTGGCTTCACATCCTCCTGACAAGGACTCCAGGAAGATTGATGCCATGGCCAAAAAACAATACATGGCAGCATCCTTGGGACTCAGACAGGCAAACTATATCGCTTATGTTGCAAGATACCAAAAATCTAGATGGGATACTGTCATGGCCTTAGCCAAACAGGTCCCTGGCCAGCTTGCAAAGGAGCTGGAGCAGGTGGCTTTTGATGGTATTGAGGCATCTAAGGTACAATTCCATGCTGCAGTGGATTCTAATGATGTATCCTCTAGAGTCATGGCTACATCTGTGGCTTTTCGTAGACTGGCCTGGCTCAGGTGTACTACTTTGTCACAGGATACCCAGTCTAAGTCTATGGATTTTCCTGTGGTGGGAAATTCTCTGTTTGGGAGCAGACAGAGAATTATATAAGAAAATGGATGAATATAGAACCACTTATAGGAGTGCACAAGCCAAGGAGCAGGCAAGCCACTCCTCAGAGGCAGCCCCAGAGGTAGGGGCAGGCCTTTTTACCAGACCCAGGCCCTCTCTTCAGCCTATGTTCAGAGGGGGTTCTTCAGAGGGAGAGGCAGACGGGGTACGAGCAGGCCTGCTCCCACCCCTCAGCCTAAAGCCCCTGCCAAACAGGCATCCTGATAGGATGCCCAGGGTCGGCTCTCCATTACCTGTAGGGGGCAGGCTGGCTTACTTCGTCCAGGACTGGGATTCTTTAACATCAGACAGGTGGGTCCTGGAAGTAGTGAGCCAGGGTCTGGTTCTCAGCTTCAAAAATTTCGAAAGATGAGAGCCAGATCTTTTCCACCTGCAAACCCTTTAGAGACTCTTGCTTTGAAACAAGTCTCAACCCTCCTGGCTCTCAGAGCTGTAGAAGGGTTTCTCCCACACCAGGGCAAGGGTCTGTACTCCAGGTACTTTCTTACCCCAAAAAAGACAGGAGAGTGGCGGCCTATCCTGGACCTAAGATATCTGAACAAGCACCTTTTAAAACCAAAATTCAAAATGTTGACTCTGGGAATAATTTTACCCTCCCTAAGGCCAGGGGACTGGCTAGCTTCCCTGGACCTCAAGGATGCCTACTTCCATGTTCTTATCAGAAGCTCCCACCGAAAGTACCTCAGATTCGAACTGCCCTCAGGCCATTATCAGTTCAGAGCAATGCCCTTCGGCCTTACTTCTGCCCCAAGGGTGTTCACAAAATGTCTGGCAGTAGCAGTTGCTCATCTAAGAAGGCAAAAGATTGCCATCTTTCCCTACCTGGACGACTGGCTCATTGTGAGTCAGTCTCCAGACCAGGTCAGATCACACCTGCTAATTACCCAGCAGCTGCTTACCTCTCTGGGCTGTCTTCTCAATCTTCCAAGGTTAGTTCTGGAACCTGTCCAGGTACTCACCTTTATAGGCGCAGAATTGGACACAATGCTGGCCAGAGCCTTTCTTCCCCTAGAAAGGGTAAGGACCTTGGTGGCCCTGGCCTTGTCCTTCACTCTGCAGGTCTCTCGACCAGCAAGGCATTTCCTGCAGCTCCTAGGACACATGGCTGCTTCCACAGCTGTAGTGCAAGGAGCAAGATTTCAGATGAGGGACATTCAGTTCCATTTGAGAGCCTTCTGGTCTCAAAGAAGAGATCTCTATCCAAGTTAATCCCAGTGACTGAACCCTGATCCAGGCCCTTCAGTGGTGGCAGGATCAGAGCAATCTGAGACAAGGGTGCCTTTCATCCCTCTGTCCCACTCCTTGACCCTTACTACAGATCGTCCCTCTTGGGATGGGGAGCTCATGGGCGACCTCTCCACCCAGGGGTTATGGTCCCCTCAGGAATCTCTGCTCCACATCAATCTGTTGGAACTCAGAGCTGTTTTTCTAGCACTTCAGGTTTTTCTGCATCTGTTCAGAACAAAGTGGTACAGGTGAGAACAGACAACACCACTACAATGTGGTACATCAACAAACAAGGGGCACTTGGTCTTGGCCTTGTGCACGAGGGCAATGAAAGTTGTGGTCTCGGCTTATTCTCTGAACACTTCCCTCATAGCAGTTCACCTCCCAGGCAAGGACAATGTCCTGGCAGATGCTCTTAGCAGGATTTCCCAGGGCCATCACGAATGGTCACTGGATCCCCTAGTACTGGGGATAGTTTTCGCCAGATGGGGCACTCCTCAGATAGATCTTTTTGCAGCCCCCCACACAATCATCAACTTCCACTTTTTTGTTGCAGGCCCCCAGTGTTGGGCTCAGTCCCCCTGGATGCCTTTCTCCTCGATTGGGAAGGGAAGTTTCTCTATGCTTCCCCCCCTTCCCTCTCCTGTTCAAGGTGCTAGTCAAAATCAGGTCTCAGCCCTGCAAGATGATCCTGATTTCTCCAGATTGAGCCAGGCAGCCCTGGTACCCTCCTTCTGTCCTTAGCAGTCCATCTTCCCTGTGCCTCCCCAGGAACCACAATCTGTTAACCTGTGCTCAGGGAGAGTCTGGATCCGAATCTCAATCCCTCAACCTCAAGGCCTGGCTCTTGAGGAGTTAGAGTTTGCTGATCTACAACTTTCTCAAAGTGTTCTTGAAATCTTGAAAGCTTCTAGGAAGCCTTCCACCAGGGCTACCTATAACTCCAAGTGGAAAAGATTTTCCATATGGTGTTCTGGGAAGCATATTTCCCCGGAATCTGCTGATTTACCCACTGTATTGGATTATGTGGTCCATCTTAATTCTTTGGGACTGAGACCAGCTACCCTGAAAGTGCATTTGGCAGCTGTCTCTGCTTTCATTTCAGCAGGGAAGCCCTCTTCTCTTTCTGCTCACCCTGTATTTTCCAAGTTTTTTAAGGGGTTGCTTCATACCAATCCTCCATTCAGGGACCCTGCCCCTGCTTGGGATCTTAATGTTTGCATTGCTCAGCTGATGCAACCCCCCTTTGAGCCTCTGTCTTCGGCAGAGCTTAAGTATTTGACTTGGAAAACTGTATTTCTAGTAGCCATCACTTCTGCCAGGCATAAGTGAGTTACAGGCCTTATCAGTGGAGACTGACTTTATCCTTTCACAGGGATAAGGTAGTCCTCAGGACTAACAGGAAGTTTTGCTAAGGTGGTTTGGTTCCACCTTAACCAATCTATTTCACTTTCAGTGTTCTTCACTGATCATTCCTCCTCTGGTGAGAGGAGGCTGCACAACAGATGTTAAGGGGCCCTAAGTTACTACATAGAGGTACCAAGGGTCACAGGTTTGACTCCCTCCAACTATTTCTCACTTATGGTGAGGTTGGAAAGGAGACCTGCCACTAAGAGATCCATTGCCAGGTGGATTGTCTCTTGTATCCAGTTTTGCTATCAAAAACTGGGTAAGGTTCCCCCCTCAGGCCTGAGGGCTCACTCTACCAGAGGTACAGCTGCATCTCTAGCCGCTGCTAGAGACATCCCTATCTTGGAGATATGTCAAGCAGCTACTTGGAAAACAGTACACACTTTCACCAAGCATTACTCCCTGGATTTCTTCTAATGGAGTCTTGCTATATTATGACCTCCCCCCCAGCCTGCCCCTCTCAGAACTTCTACTTCGGGTATGGGGTGGGCAGTCCACTGTTGGCACTTATTGATGCCCCCTTTTATGTTTGGGTGTTGTGTTTTATTTATTTATTTTATCTTGTTGTTTCTGGTCCCCTGACTTGAGTCTTGGTGTTGGGACCAGGAAAATGTGTGAATATTTTAGTAGCCAGTTGGCTAGTGTAGGTTACAGCTTCCACACAGAGCCTTAGTGAGTTTTGCTCGTAAAGATCTGACGGTTTCGGTTTGAAACCACCCTAACAGAGCTTCTCTAACCAAGCTCACGCTCTAAGCTCCATGCACTGCATGGAAGTTAACTCTTTCACCTCCGGAGCAGTTCTAATGGTGGGACAAACTGCATCTGTCATAATATAGCAAGACTCCATTAAAAGAAACAACATTACTAAGGTGAGTAAATTTTTCTTTCTTGCCGTTGAGTGCACTTCAGTGACGACATCGCTCGCCTGCCAGGAGTCAAAACTTCAAGTCTATATGACAGCAGCTATAGTCTTTCAGTTTCAGTTAGTTTTAGTAGTTTTATTATTTTCTTACCAGATTAAAAGTAAAACAATTTATTAAGTAGGTTTTCATCAGGAGAAGTCTTCAACCCTCCTACGACGGAGTCGACTATGAATGGGCAGGTGACGGTAGGGAGACTTCGCATGAAAGCTGTTTGGTCAGCGGGGCTGGCTCTGGTCCGCTGCCCTCTACAGAGGGGGTGTCTGACTACAGGCAGTCCAGTGCTCTGGAGGGATGGGCAGTCTTCCCAAAAGCATAAAAAGATGCGGTCCCATTTTCAATCCTCGTTGAGGACTTGGCACCGCTCGATCTCAAGTTCTTCGGCCTCCCGGTCAAAAAAGAAACTGCACCACTCGAGGGCGCCTTCTGGTACGTCTGCGTGTTGATCATTAGTTACTGGCGGCAGAGGCCAGACTCTGCCTCTTCTGGGGCCTCCTCCAGTCTCTCTCTCACCGGGGCCTCCGGGCCTCTCAGTTTCGTACCTGCGGGCAGGGTGATTGGGGCTTCCTAGTCACATGGCGCCTTCTCTGATGCCGTCGACGCCGTGCTTTGGTGTTTATCCCCCCCCTATGGCTGTAGCACAGGGGTCCGCACCGGTGTCTTTATGTCCTGCTGAATTTATTCATTTTTCCTCTGTGGCTTGGGGGTTGTGAACCTCTGGTGCGGCGCGCCATGCTTGGTGCTGCATCCTGTACTGGTGCCACTCGTGTCGCTACAGGAAGTGGCGCCTGGAGCACCTGCATTGCCGCATGTGATGCAGGGGTTTTCAACTCTGATCGCACTGCTCCTTCTTCTCCTTTTCCTAGCTATACAGTCCCTTCTGGACTAGTAGGAGATGACGTTGAGCCTGATCCTGATCTTCAGTTGGGGAATTACTTCGACAGTGGTACCTCCATAGGGGCAGTGAATAAACCTCTTTAAAACAGAACCTTTAGTCAAGGACCTTTTTCTTTTAAGTCTTTGCTCAGAAATTCGAATACCACTCTCTTCCTCTCTCTCTCTCTCTCTCTCTCTCTGTCTCTAGACTTCGGAAATCAATCCTGGGAAATTGCTGCGTCTGCAGTACCTGCACATTCTGGACATTCCTGTGGAATTGACTCCCCCTGTGCAGCCCTCTTTTGAGACACTCTCACAGGTGGTGTGGGATAATCCAGCACTTATTCCCTCTGTGGCCAAGTCCATAGATAGAAAATATTCCCCTCCCAAGGATCGACCCATTCTGGCCTTGCAAGCCTTTGCTGATGCCATCGTTGTTCTGGAAGAGAATGAGAAAGCCGTTCTTCCACAGGAATCTACAGCGCATTCAATAAGCTAAGAATCTCGCAAGATTGACACTTTGGGGAAGTGAGTCTTTGCTGCTTCCACCCTGGGCATGCGTATTGCTAGCTCCCAGGGTTATGTCTCTCAATAGGAGTATGCACTCTGGCATTCGCTCAAGGCTACAATAGACGCTCTTCCAGATTCCGATGTTAACACAGCACTCCTTCAGATTGTTATTAGAGGTATTGAATCCAATAATCAACAGCTCAAAGCTGCCATGATGCTTTGACACTGCCTCCAGAGCAGCGGCGGCCAGTATTTGCATCTGTCGCCACCCTTGGTTGCAGACCTCGGGCTTCACGAATGATGCCCAACAGAGGGTTATGGCCTTGCCTTTTGATGGTACGTATCTGTTTAGTGCAGGCTCTAGAGGCTACTCAGAAGACTAGAATGGCCATTAAAATGGCCAGACCGCCTTCTGCAGCCCCTCAAAGGGGCGGGAACAAGCGTCCATTTCATAACAGCCAGTCCTTTCATGGCAGAGGGGGCTTTAACAGAAACCAGACCCCTCAGCCACAAAAGAAAACGCAGCAGAAGGCACAGGGCCCCAAAGCGCCTAGTGCCACCCTCTGAGATTCTGGCCCAAGTCCCACCTCAGCTGTCTGAGGGGGACTCTTCCTTGGCAGTAGGAGGGCGTCTGATTCTGTTTTACTACCGGTGGAAGTCAATGACATCAGACAAATGGATATTCTGAGTAATTCGTGAGGGGTATTCTCTAAATCTTCCGGAAACCCCTCCAGATCATCCACTCAAAAAGCCCAGGCTGTCTGTCGCTCAGTCAGACCTTCTTGATTCGGAGATCCAAAGGCCTTCTGAACAACAGAGCAGTAGAGATAGTTCCACTGGATCAGCGGAACACAGGATCTTACTTTGAGATACAGCTCTTGCAGCAGGTTACACCATTAGGACTGAAGCTGGAAGGCACCAGGACCCCACGGAAATTTTATAGCTAGCAGTCTTCAGCGGGGACCGCCTCCGATGTCGGTCCTGCCCCCGACGTCAGGCGTAGTACATAAGGAGGCGGCCCCCCCATAATCCTCAGTTCTTTTCCCGCTGTCGACATCGCCAGTATTGGCCTCTAGGTCTCTTTTTCTAGTGTGCAACGACCTTTAGAACTACGACGATTTTCGTCTTTATTTCGACTTTGTATCAACTGATGTCCTCTCCAACAACTTCTACTGAGGGTCACCATTCGAAGTGTGCCTGCGGCAAACAGATCCCCTTCAAGGATCCACATTCGGCCTGCGTGCGCTGCCTAGGCCCGGAACACGACACCAAGGCCTGCTCCTTCTGCCAGGGCTTCAACAGTCACACCAGAATCCGCCACCAGAAGGCCCTTCAAGCATTTCTCTTGGAGGAGAAAGTGAAAACCATGGATAAAGAACCTTCCTCCCGGGGGGGAGTCATCAGGTAAAACCCACAAGCACTGGGGCAAACACCGGGAAAAGGAAAGGTCCAGGTCCCCTGCTAGGGCCTCAGACTCCCAAAGCTCCGGCTCGAGATCGGACCGCTCTCCCTCCAGGGCTCGGTTGCAACCTCCCCCAGTTCAGGTCAGACCCTCCAGTGGCTCCTCTTCTCTACAGCCCCTGAAGACTTCCAGGCCATCGGCCTCTTCCACTCCATCTAAGGCCTCGTCGAAGTTCGGGAAGCACCATAAATGCTACTGCCTGTGAGACACCTGGCCGCCAGGTCAGTTTCCCAGCCTCTGCATTAATCGGATCTGGTTCCTCATAAGACCAAGAACCTGATGACCCTCAAACGGACATCGGACCCGACGTTGGCCCACCTGACGGCCAAGCATCACCGGCGCTCCCAGGAGTCAGCGACACCAAAACACCTATCGCCGGCCAGGCATTCGCCTCTGAGGGCGTTGGCCAGGGGATCGACGTCAGCTACTCCAGAGAAGAGGACCGCACCAGCGTCACTGGCGGACGCCGGTCAGAAGGACTCAGAGGAGGATGCCACACAGCCAAGGACCAGGCGGGTGACACCGGAGATGCCGGGCTCCCACGGGAACTTTCCCCAGAGCAGGAGACACCCGGGCACCCAACCCCGGCGACAGGCCACCGGCGCCAGGCCCGTCGTTGGGTATGAATCTGGCAGAGGTAAAGGAACTTTTTACCTTCTGGTGGGACACCATCAAAAAAGATGTGGTCATCACACGTCCTCCTCCTACTCTGACTCCGCCTCCACCTACTCCTTCACCGCCTACGCCCCCTCTTCCACCCAAGGGGCCCGTAGGACGGTCACCAACCCCCAAGGAACAGACATCACCTCCTCGGGGCAGATCTTCATAAAAGAGAAGAACCTCCCTCTAGATCCCCCTCAGGGTCACCCAGTCCCAAGAGACCCAGACGACGCCGGTACACTCCGTCTGGGGAGGATTCCAGATCTGACACCTCAGGGTGCTCCAGATCTCCTTCTCCTATCAGCATTCCCTCTCCGGACCCACACGACCTACCCAAGTCTCCTCTGGATGATCCCTCTTTCGCAGAGATCATGAGGCACATCCAGGAGAATATGGGGTGGGATGCTGAAGAACTCGACCCTGAGAGACAACGCCTTGCTCGCAACCTTCAGCAGAAAGATCCGAAGCCTGTGGTAGTGCCGCCCTTGGTGGATACCTTTGCGGACGTCACCAAGGCTGCCTGGAAATGTCCGCACTCCACTCCTGCAGTGCTGAAGAAGGCTGACCACCTATACAAGGCCCCTAGGGAGGACCAGTATCTGGTGAACCATCCTCTGGCTGACTCCCTGGTCATCACTGCTTCACATGACCGGTCTCAGAGACCTCAGCATTTGAGCACACAGCCACCAGACCAGGAATCCAAGCAATTGGATGTCCTGGGTAGGCATACATATGTGGCCACAACTTGCGCCATCAGGTCACTGAATTATCTGACCCACATGGTTAAGTTCCAGAACGCACTGTGGGAGTAGGGTCAGGACCTGGTCGAGAAGATGCCCGATGGCGACCACAAGGAGGAGCTCTTGAACCTCCTCCGCACGGGTTCGGATGTGGGGACCCAGGTGCTCAGAGCCACATATGATTCTGTGGACTCTTCAGCCAGAGCTGCAGCCTCAGGCGTGTGTCTCCGGAGACACTCTTGCCTCCGTGTCTCCGGCTTTACCCCGGACGTCCAGAAGAACATCTTAGACATCCTGTATAATGGCGAGGTCCTATTTGGTGAAGCCTCCAAGAGAGTAATCACCAAACTTCAGGAAGCAGGGAAGGCAGTCCGATCTGTACAAGCTATGTACAGGTCTCGGCCTAGTTCCTTTCGTAGGAACCAGAGCCATTTCTGTGGCCAGCTACAAAGGCAACAGCCACGTTCCGGCCAACAGCAGAGGGGCACTTTCACCCGCAAGACCCAGGCCAAATCATCCCCAGGCAGAGGCCAACGATTTGCAAAGTCGGCCCAGCCTGCCAGATCAAACGCTGCCACAGCATGAATCCTTCCCGGACCCTGCCCCTTCTCAGGATCAACGGGAAAAGAAAGTTGGGGGTCGCATCACATGCCACTTGCCAGGGTGGCAATCGATCACCACCGACAAGTGGGTTCTGCAGCTGGTCAAAAAGGGCCACTATATAGAATTTGTAGGCAGTCCACCTACAAGACCTCCACTGCTCTCCCAGTACTCAGGTCAGCATGCCCTGCTCATACAGCAGGAAGTGCTCACGCTTCTGGAAAAGGAAGCCTTAGAGCATGTCCCAGAGAACCAGAGAGGACTAGGGTACTATTTTCACTTCTTCCTGGTTCCAAAGAAGACAGGGGACCTCCGTCTAATAATGGACCTCAGTGACCTCAACCTTTCAGTCATTTACAAACGCTTCCACATGGTGACCCTTCCGGGCCTAATTCCCATGCTGAAGCAGGACGCTTTTCTGGTGTCTTTGGACATGCAGGATGCTTGCCTGCATATTCCGATTGCTCAAGCATACCGGAGGTTCCTGCACTTCGAGTTTCAGAGCCACCATTATCAGTTCCGAGCTCTCCCCTTCGGCTGTCATTGGCACCTCGCATACTCATGAAGTGCATGGCGGTCGTAGCGGCATCTCTGAGGAGACAAGGCCACTACGTGTTCCCATACCTGGACGACTGGCTTCTCATGGCGCCCTTCAGGGAGGCACTGATGAAGGCTATTCAATGCACCCAGTCCCTTTTTCAATCACTGGGTATTCTCATCAACTATGAGAAGTCACTCCTGGTGCCATCCCAGAAACTGCAGTTTATAGGAGCAGTTCTGGACACCGTCAGAGGAAAAGCCATCCTTCCCTCGGACAGAGCGGAACACATCAGATCCCTCATCAGGGACTTGTCGGTGAGGAAGACTGTCCCAGCCAGACTGGTCCTTCGCCTGCTCGGACACATGGCTGCGGCCATTGCGACAGTCCCACTGGCACATCTCCACATGCGGGTAACCCAGTGGATGCTACAGGTGCAATGTGACCAAAGGCAAGACCATCTGCAGCATCCAGTCCGAATCACGAATGCCATAATTTGGGATTGGCAATGGTGGCTAAACCCAGGGAACTTCTCGGCGGGGGTTCCCTTCACAGCACCATCTCCGACTGTGACCCTCTCCACAGACGCCTCAGGGCTCGGGTGGGGAGCACACCTGGACGGTGTTCGGTCTAAGGGCCTGTGGACAGCCCAGGAGTCTCATCTCCATATCAACATTCTGGAAATGAGGGCAGTCCTTTATGCTCTGCAAGCCTTCCAGTTGGAGATTCCACCGGTACACTTCTGTTACAAACAGACAATACCGTGGTGATGTATTACCTCAACAAACAAGGAGGCACTCACTCCTACCCGCTTTGCAGGGAGGCCATGAGAGTGTGGGAGTGGGTTTTGCAACACGGCGCAAACCAAATTGCAGTACATATCCCGGGAGTGAACAGTACCATCGCAGACAGTCTGAGCCACTCTCAGGCCAGAGTCCATGAGTGGGAACTTCTGCAGAAGGTGGCAGAGGATCTGTTTCACAGATAGGGTACTCCAGAGTTAGACCTTTTCGCATCCCCATCCAATGCAAAACTGCCCAATTTTTGCTCACTAGATCCAGGGCCTGGTGTTTTCTGGTGAAATACATTGTCCCTCTCCCGGGTGGGTAGATTCCTCTATGCTTTCCCTCCTTTCCCGTTGATCCAGAGAGTTCTCTTAAAACTTCGGAGGGAGCAAGTGATGCTCATTTTGATCACACCCTTCTGGCCCAGACAGATTTGGTTCCCTCTTCTGCACCAGCTATCCCGGGAACCTCCAGTTCCTTTGCCAATCAGCTCCCGTCTATTGCCTCAGGAGGCGGATTCATTGGTCCACCCAGACTTACGCTCATTGAACCTGCACACTTGGCTCCTAGAGACATAGCCATGATGCGATACGGGGTCTCGCAAGAAGTGGCAGACGTACTCTCTGCCACCAGAAAACTGGCAATCCACACAACGTACGCCATGAAATGGCGTAGATTCTGTTAGTGGGCTCAAGCATGCGGCTTTCCGCCATTAGACTGTCCCGAAAAGCTGGTTCTGGACTACCTGCTTTCCCTCTTTCACTCTGGACTGGCTTATTCCTCGATTAAAGTGCACTTCTGTGCAATCTCTGCTTATCATGCCCCCATAGGCCATCGGACGGTGGCCCAGCTGGACACTACTCGCGCCTTCTTAAGGGGTGTCCTTCACCTTAGGCCACCCATTTATGATCCAATCCCTCCTTGGGACTTTCTTTTTGTCCTGGAGCAGCTTACGCTGCCACCTTTTGAACCAGCCGCGGATTGCGAGCTACGATTTCTCTCTTGGAAAACGTTATTTCTAACCCCAGTATGCTCAGACTATTCATAACTTTGTGCAGTCAGCCTGGTGGGTTGGACTGCCCGGAGAGATGGAACACATGCAAATGATGGAATTCTTTGCACATGAGCATCTTTCAAATACTGCCTTTACCAACTGTAATGTTCTAAGCCCTTCAGATTTTTCTCTCCTCCTGAAAGTCTGGTCGCTCGGAGTCTCTGTCGCCCTCTTTCGTGTGAAGAAGAAAAAAAATAAAAAAACATAAGTATTTTTAGTTTCTTTTACTGCCTCTATTAATTGTTAGTTTACATTTAGTTTTTTATTGTTTAAATTGTTGTTTTCTCGGTTCCTCGCGGTTCGGCATAACCATGAGGGATCCGAGTTAGTTTTAACTTTATTTCAGTTCTCTAACTAAAGAACCTGTTCATTATCATTATATGCAGCACCCCATACGTTGAATGGGAAGAACACCCTTCCCCCCTCAGCTAGTGGTCAAACTGGAATTCAGTGTGTTTGCCATTCATTTGCATCACCAGGTAAGAAAAAAGGTTTGTCTCCCCATACGATGCACAGGGGTAATGCCAAACCTCACCCAACAACTAACACACCAAAATCTGGCCAATGGAAAATCATGTACACAAATGCTCACAGCCTGGGAAATAAGATCCCAGACCTGCAGGCAATAATGTCAGAGGCTAAACTGGACATAGTAGCAATTAGTGAGGCGTGGTTTACCAGTAACCACACTTGGGAGACTTCAGTACCTGGCTATGTATTGTTCAGAAGAGACCGAGTGCAAAAGGGAGGTGGCCTGTATGTTAATGAAAATATCAAAGCTACAGAAATTCAGAATACACATAAGGAGCCAGAAGAACTGTGGGTCACCCTGAAACAGAAATGGGACAGCCATAAGAACTGGGGTTGTCTACAGGCCCCAGACCAGAGGAGGACATAGACACATTACTGTTAGAAGATATACAAAACATGACAGCTAAAGGGAGGTTCTGATAATGGGAGACTTCAACATGCCAGATACAGATTGGTCAATACCAGCAGGAACATCTGCCAGAACTAGACTCATAGTGGATTCCTGCAGGGGAGGGCCTCAAACAACTGGTACAGCAACCCACAAGAGACAGGGCTATCCTAGATCTAGTACTGACTAACAAAGAAGGGATCACAGATCTCCAGGTAGAAGGTCACCTGGGGGCCAGTGACCATCACATGGTATGGTTCAATTTGGCTACTACATCTAAATCATCCCATTCCAAGGCAAAATATGGGACTTCAGAGGGCTGACTTTGATAAGATGGCCAACAGAGTTAAGCTAGCCCTGGCAAAAAAACACAGGTGAGGGTACAGGCAAAGTGGGCAAGCATTAAGGATACAATACTTGAAGCAACATCCCATTGTGTTAGACAGAAAAGGAAGTGCAAAAGAAGAAGGAAACCACTTTGGTTCTCAAATACAGTAGCAGAAAAGGTCAGAGCCAAAAGGCTGGCCTTCAGAAAATATAAGGGAACACAGCGGGATGAAGATAGGGAGGCATACCAAACTGCCCTAAGGGAAGCAGGTAAGGCAGTAAGGCAGGCAAAGTCCCAAACTGAGGAAACACTAGCACAAACAGTAAAAGAAGGTGACAAGACTTTCTATAGATACATTAGTGAAAGGAGAAAGTCCAGAGGGGATGTGCTAAGCTTAATGGAAAAGGGAGCATGTGGAGGAGGAGGACCCTGCAAAGGCATCTATCCTAAATAGATACTTTTGCTCAGTATTCACTGAAGAGAAGGTAGGGCAGGGCCCACAGCTCAGCATCATGGACACAGGGGAGGGAGGTGAGCACTACCCCTTCACAAAGAAAAGGGTCCTACAAGAGCTTGCTAAGCTCAGGGTGGATAAGGCAATGGGACCTGATGGCATACATCCCAGGGTACTTAAGGAGCTAAAGGAGGAACTAGCAGAGCCATTAGCAGAATTGTTTAGTGAGTCTCTGAGCACAGGAGAGGTCCCAGAAGACTGGAGAAGGGCTCATGTGATCCCACTCCACAAGAGTGGTAGCAGGGAGGAGGCGGGAACTACAGACCGGTCAGTCTTACCTCAGTAGTGGGCAAGATTATGGAAGCACTCCTTAAGGAAAGGATAGTGCAACACCTGGAATCCATAGGGCACAGGATCCAAGACAGCATGGGTTTACAAAGGAAGGTCCTGTCAAACTAATCATAGATTTCTTTGACTGGGTAACCAGAGTGGTGGACCAAGGGGAGCAGTTGATGTCACTACCTTGACTTCAGCAAAGCTTTTGACACTGTTCCACATAGAAGATTGATAAATAAGCTAGGTAGGCTGGGGTGGGTCAGAGTTGGTCAACTGGGTGGCAAACTGGTTGACTGGCAGAAAACAGAGAGTGTGGTAAATGGTATACAGTCAGAAGAGATGCAAGTCACAAGTGGGGTACCTCAGGGATCAGTCCTGGGGCCAGTCCTATTCAACATCTTCATTAGTGACCTAGCAGATGGACTAGAGGGTAAGGCTTGTCTGTTTGCAGATGACACCAAGATCTGCAACAGAGTAGATGATCCAGATGGGGTGGGCAGAATGAGAAGAGATCTGGATAAACTAGCAGAATGGTCAGAAGAGTGGCAACTGGGATTTAATGCAAAGAAGTGCAAAATCATGCACATAGGGAAGAGAAACCCTGAAGCCACTTATAGGCTGGGAGGGGAGTTGCTAGCAGTCACAAAGGAAGAAAGAGAATTGGGCATCATCATCACTGATGACCTGAAATCATCCAAGCAGACCTCTAAAGCAGTAGGTAAGGCTAGGGGGGTGTTAGGGTGTATTAGTAGGGGTATCACAAGTCGTAAGAGGAAGGTAATAATCCTCTGTACAAGACATTGGTTGAGCCCCATCTGGAGTATTGCATGCAGTATTGGAGGCCACACCTTCACAAGGACATTAACCAAATTGAGGCAGTCCAGAGAAGGGCAACCAAAATGGTGCAGGGACTGCATCAGAAGACATATGAGGACAGATTAACGGAGCTCAATATGTATACCCTTGAGCAAAGGAGGAGAGAGGTGATATGATCGAGACATTTAAACACCTTAAGGGCATAAACAAGGTGAAAGAGTCTAACATGTTTAAATATAAGAAAAATAGCAGGACAAGAGGACACAGCATGAGATTAGAGGAGGCCGATTAAGGGGAATGAGAAATTCTTTTCACAGAAAGGGTGGTAGATGCATGGAATGGCTTACCACAAGAAGTAGTGGCTATGAATACAGTGCAGGGCTTCAAACAGGCATGGGATAGGCATAAGGGAGCAATACAAATGACTATGAATAGATAGGTCACTGACATCGCAAAGGCCGATGGCACATTTATAAGGTAGAAAAAGAAATGGGCAGACTGGATGGGCCTTGCGGTCCTTATCTGCCGTCAACTTCTATGTTTCTATGTTTCTATTATCGCAAAATTTTGGTCCTTAAAAACTTTACTTGTAACCGCTTTTTATCGGTTACAGAACCGCTGAACCGGTTCATATTTCATCTCCTCTCTCAGTTCCATCGGTTCCGGAACCGACCGCAAAAAAAAAAAAAAAAAAAAGGAAAACCCTTTTTAAGCTGTTTAAATAACTGCAGTAGCGTTTGGCATTTAGCAGTTGGGGTTTTTCACTTTATCTTTCGTCATGACTGAGAAACCTAAGAAGAGAACCAGGGAGCCCAGTTTTAAAAACTGTTTAAAGTGTAGAGATGTGTTTGCCAAGGCAGACAAGCACACTTTTTGTGTAGCTCATCTGGGTTTTGAACATTTGGACCAGGAATGCGAGATATGTAAAACATTCCCAGAAAAAACTGTTGAAAAGTGCCTTGAAAGGCTTAATAAAAACTTTCCTAGGGGTCCCTCAAGCTCTGACCAGCTGACACCCCAGTCTGTTGTGGTTGAAGTAACAAGTGCTTCTACCCCTGCCCCGATACGGGTGAAAAAGGGCCAAAAAGAGGGAAAGAACTGGCTGACTCTCCGGCTCCCTTAAAGAAATTAAAGAAGCTCAAGTATGCAGAACCCTCTCCTGCTAAACCAGGGACTTCTGCGCAGCAGCCTGTAATGCCTTCAGCTCAGGACATAGCTCAGGCATTTAAAATTATTCAGGCTCTGCAGAGCATCATCCCTCAGCCTCCTGCTCCTTCCCAGGGCCCCCAGGTTGCTGCTACTGTGTTGCCCCCTGCTCCGGAGCAACACTGTTTCGAAGAGGATGATGAGCCTTATGAGGAGGACAAACCAATCCCCTCAGAGGTGTCCCCTGAGCAGGAATTTGGCTCGCCTCCCAGAGTGTCTGAGATTTTTCCTCCCATTTTCCTTTCGTAGGAAAAATGGCAGATGCTCTGGATATTGCCACAATAGAACAAGTGGAAGATGAGGAGGAGGAGATTGAGTACCTCAGTATGATGGGTTTAACACCCACAAAGGCCCTCCTCCTCCCAGTATATAAATTCTTCAAGAAGGATGCTATGAAGCTCCTGCAGACCCCAAATTCTATTCCTCCAATTGACAAGTAAATAGACAAAAAATACCAGCTGGACAGGGAGGGAGCTGACTTTCTTTTCTCCCATCCTGATCATCAAGGGGTAATACAGCAAGCTGCCTGTGATAAAGCTAAAGTGTCTCTGTCCTCACACCCACCGGACAAGGAATCCAGAAAATTGGACAGTATGGCCAAAAAGGGCTATTTGTCAGCCTCATTGGCCATGAGACAGGCTACTTTTCAAGCTTATGCTGCCCAGTATCAGAAATCCCTGTGGCAGTCAGTACTGGCAATGTCCATAAGAGCCACTCACCTTGTCAGATGACCTGAGAGAACTGCCAGGTTTGGGCTAGAGGCGCCAAGTACCAGTTCCAAATGGCTGCTGATCTAAAATGACACTGCAGCCAGATGGATGGCTAATACAGTGGCTCAGAGGAGGTTTTCTTGGCTTAGGGCCACAAACCTCACTCAGGATACCCAGTCAAAGGCCCTGGATTTCCCATTAGAAGGAAATGCGCTTTTTGGGGAGCCCACAGTGGCCTATATGAAAAAAGTGGATGAATATAAGGCTACTTATAGAAGTAACTCTGCTAGAGACAGAGCTTCTTCATCCACCAGGCCCTATGGAAGGGGGGCTAAGGGTTGTTCCTTCTTATCAAGACCCTTTTTCTAGCCAGTAGCCATGCCCCAATACCAGCAGTACCCCCCCCAGGGTTACTCAAGGGGTAGGGGTAGAAGGGGCTCTAGGCGAGGGGCTCAGCCACAACCTCAACCCCAGCCTAAACAGAACCCCTGAGATGCAGGCCACCTCCTTCCTACCTGTTGGAGGCAGACTGTCCCATTTCCTCCCCCTCTAGTCAACCATCACCACAGACAAGTGATTGTTGGAGGTAGTGGGCAAAGGTCTGTCTCTGCAGTTCAAATTTCTTCCTCGAAAAAAACCCAGGATTTCCACCTCTCCACCCCTAGCACAAATCTTGTTGCTAGAGGCAGAGGTTCAGAAGCTGCTTCAGCTCAAAGCAGTGGAACTAGTCCCTGCAACCCTGCAAGAAAGAGTTTTTTACTCCAGATACTTCCTAACAACAAAGAAAAATGGGGAGTGGCAGCCAATTTTGGATCTCAGAGCTTTAAACAAGCACCTGAAAAAGTCAAAGTTCAAAATGGTCACTTTGGCTCGGATTCTGCCAACAATCCAAAAAGGGGACTGGCTGGCATCTCTGGACTTACAGGATGCTTATTTCCACATCCCCATAAAAGAATCTTACAGGAAATATCTCAGATTCAGACTCCCTTCAGGTCATTATCAGTTTGCAACCCTCCCCATTGGCCTTTCCTCGGCACCAAGGGTGTTCACAAAATGCCTAGCAGCTGTGGTGGCATTTCTTTGAAGACAGGGAGTGACTGTCTTCCCATACCTGGATGACTGGCTGGTGGTGGGCAAATCACCAGAACAAGTCATAACCTCTCTAAAGCTCACACAGGATTTTTTGGAGTCCTTGGGTTTCATAGTAAACCAGAAAAAATCTGTCTTCACCCCTACACAGACTATACAGTTCATAGGGGCAGAGATCAGGACCCTACTGGCCAAGACCTTTTTACCACTGGATAGGGTGCAAAGCCTTCAGGCCATAGCAAACTCCTTCAAGTTGCACGGTCAGAAAACAGCCAGACAATTCGTGCAGCTCTTGGGTCATATGGCTGCATCCACGGGCACAGTGCAGGGTTCCAGGTTTCACATGAGAGACATCCAGTTTCACCTCAGGAATCGTTGGCGTCAGAAAAAAGATCCCTTTTCAAAACTCATTCCACTGACAAGGCCTCTGTTACAAACCCTCTTGTGGTGGAAAAAGGAATCCAACCCAAGGCAGGGAGTCCCATTCCAGAAGGAGGATCCTTCACTAGTCCTCACAACAGATGCATCCCTTCTGGGCTGGGGTGCCCATCTAGGGGAGCACACAACTCAGGGTACCTGGTCAGGGGCAGAGTCCTTCCAGCATATAAATTTGCTGGAACTCAGAGCAGTGCGGCTAGCACTGAAAGTTTTCTCTACACTGGTAATGGGCAAAGTGGTATAAGTCAGAACGAACAATACCACCACTATGTATTACATAAACAAGCAGGGTGGCACCAGATCAGCTCCCCTATGCACAGAAGCCATGAGAATTTTGACTCTGGCATATTCTCTAAAGGTGTCCCTGCAAGCCATCCATCTGCCAGGAAAGGACAATATCTTGGGAGACACACTGAGTCGGATCAATCAGTCCCATCATGAATGGACACTGAACAAGCAGGTGGTACAGGTAATTTTCAGCAGGTGGGGTGTTCCAGAGATAGACTTGTTCACATCCCACCAGAACCACCAGTTGCCTCAGTATTGTTGCAGACCACCAGCCCAAGGCACAATCTCTCTGGACGCCCTGGTACTGGATTGGTCAGGCAAGTTTCTCTTATGCCTTTCCCCCTTTTCCTCTAGTTTTCAGGGTACTGCTGAAGCTCAGATCCCTCTCAGCTTCTCTCATCTTGATAGCTCTAGATTGGCCCAGGCAGCCATAGTACTCTCTTCTGCTCTCCATGTCAGTGAGCAAGCCAATAAGCTTGCCTCTCAGGCACAATCTTCTAACGTCCAATCAGGGAACATTGCTGTTCCCAAATCTCAAGCCCCTCCACCTCAAGGCATAGCTCTTGAGGAATTAGAGTATGCAGGCTTGAACCTTTCTGAAGCTGTATTAAACATCTTGAAAGGTTATAGGAAGCCTTCCACTAAGAAAACTTATTCTGCTAAGTGGAAAAGATTCTCTTTCTGGTGCTCCGGTAGAAACTTCACCCCAAATGATGCAGGGGTCTCAGTGGTGTTGGATTATCTGACTCACATTCACAAGGTCTGCAACCCAGTTCTTTAAGAGTTCACCTTGCAGCAGTATCTGCATACCTTTCTGCTAGGACAAAGGTGTCTGTAGCATCAGATCCCATTTGCAAAAGATTTTTTATAGGCCTGATGCATTTGCACCCTCCTCACAGGGCACCAGTGCCCGCTTGGGATCTTAATGTAGGTATAGCCAGATTGATGCGGGCTCCTTATGAGCCCATGGCTACTGCCCATTTAAAGTATGTTACCTGGAAAACAGTTTTCCTGGTAGCAATTACCTCAACAAGAAGAATCAGCGAGCTTCAGGCTCTCTGTGTTGAGCAGGACTACATTTCCTTCCACAGGGATAAGGTAGTCCTCAGAACAAACAGGCAATTCCTTCCCAAAGTTGTTTCAGATTTCCATCTGAACCAATCAATCACTCTGCCTGTCTTCTTCACAGACCATACAAGCTCTGGTGAAAGAAGGCTTCACAGTCTGGATGTGAAAAGAGCTCTCAGTTACTACATGACAGCTACTAAAGGTCATAGGCAAGACAAGAAACAACTTTTCCTTACATATGGGGATGTTGGAATGGGCAAAACAACCTCAAAAAGATCCATTTCTCGGTGGATTGTCCAGTGTATTCAATTCTGCTACACTCAAGCAGGTAGAGAGTCCCCAGCTGGGCTGAGGGCTCATTCAACAAGAGGAACAACTGCCACTATTGCAGCTGCTAGGGAGGTGCCATTGTTGGACATTTGTAAAGCAGCTACTTGGAAATCAGTACACACCTTTACAAAGCATTATAATCTGGATATTTTGTCCAGAAGTGATGCCAAGTTTGGCACAACAGTCCTGCAAAGTCTGTTTCAAAATAAGTTCTATTGCCCACACATCAGAAGTACTGTAGTAGTCTGCACAAAGTTATGAATAGTCTGAGCATTACTGGGGTTAGAAGAAAAAATTACTTACCATAGTAATCTTCTTTCTTCCCAGTGATGCTCAGACATTCATAACTCCCTCCCATCCTCCCCTTCCAGAACTTCAGCCTCTGCATTCCGCATGCTAGTGCTACATAGCCATACCCTTCTGGGTACACTTCTCTATGCTAGACAGATTTTAACAGAGTTTTCTGTCTCTCTTAATGGTTTTTCGCACTGTATGGTGAACACCATTATTATATATATATATATATATATATATATATATATATATACCCTCACTTGGAGGTTTTTTGAAGTAAGTTGTTTTATTAGGCTAATCCTAAAAAATGTTTTAATTAATTAGTTGTCTGATTTTTTCATGTTGCCTGACTTCCAGGCTTCTTACAAATCTGAAAGGCTTAGAACACTACAGTTGGTAGAGGCAGTATTTGAAAGATGCTCACGTGCAAAGAATTCCATCATTTGCACGTGTTCTATCTCTCTGGGCAGTCCAACCCACCAGGCTGACTGCACAAAGTTATGAATGTCTGAGCATCGCTGGGAAGAAAGAAGATTACTATGGTAAGTAATTTTTTCTTTTAGTTGCTGTTACTTCGGCTAGAAGGATCTCGGAATTGCATGCTCTTATGTGCAAAGAGCCTTATTTGGTTTTCCACCAGGACAGGGTATCCCTAAGGACAAACCCAAAGTTTTTGCCTAAGGTGGTTTCAGCCCTCACACTAAATCAGGATATTGATCTACCAGTGTATTTCCCAAGGTACACTAATCGAGGAGAAGCCCTTCTGCACACTCTTGATGTGCATCGCTGCCTCAGATACTACCTGACCAGAACCAAACAGCTCCGAAAGTCGGACCAACTTTTCATCTCCTTTGCTCACAGGATGAAGGGAGCTTCTGTCTCCAAACAGTCACTCTCTAGGTGGCTCATCCAGTGCATCACTTTCTGTTATGACAAGCGCAATAAACCCTTACTGGGCGTGGTCAAGGGTCATTCCACAAGAGGGGTGGCTACTTCATTTGAGGCATTAAAGAATGTCTCCACCTCAGCTATTTGCGCTGCAGCTACTTGGAGCTCTGTGCATACCTTTATCAGGCATTACAGCCTAGATATTGCATTGAGGCGAAGAGCGGGGTTCGGTCTAGCCGTTCTTCAGGGACTTCTGGCCTAGGCTCGGATAATATCGAGACCTTCACCTTTCCTCCTCCCAGTGGTGCATGATTGCCACTATTGCTTGGAAATCAGTCCTAATGGTGTAACCTGCTGCAAGAGCTGTATCTCGAAGTAAGATTGTACAGTTATGTAAGAACCTACCGTAACAGTAGATATTCGAGAACAGCTCTTGCAGCAGGTACCTTCCACCCCACCATCCCCCTTTTGAGGTAGGTTGTAGTCAAGCACCCATCTTATGGGATGGGACATTTCTGTTCCCTAGGCATTGCCATCTGGTGGCGGATCCTCGGTCTCCTCTTCTGATGTCATCCAGCGGCCAGGAGTCTCCGGCGGGAGAACTGAGGATTATGGGGGGACCGCCTCCTTATGTACTATGCCCGACATTGGGGGTGGGACCAACGTCGGAGGTGGTCCCCGCTGAAGACTGGAAGCTAGAAAATTTCCGTGGGGTCCTGGTGCCTGCCGGCTTCAGTCCTAATGGTGTAACCTGCTGCAAGAGCTGTTCTCGAAGATCTACTGTTACGGTAAGTTCTTACGTAACTGTACTTTTCTACTCCCATTACTTCCTAGTTCCAAAGAAAACAGGCGGCATGTGCCCTATTCTAGATCTCAGGAAGTTAAACAAGTTCCTTTTCAAGGAAAAGTTCAAGATGATATCACTCAGTACACTCTTACCTCTGATTCATCAACACGATTGGCTAGCCTCCCTGGACATGCAAGACGCCTGTCAACATTCCCATTCACCCAAGTCATCAAAATTCCCTCAGATTCGTGGCGTTGGGTCAGCATTGCCAGTTCCGAGTCCTGCCCTTTGGGCTATCCTCGGCTCCCTGAGTTTTTACAAAGTGCTTTGCAGTTCTCGCAGCACATCTGAGGAAGTTCAGAATTCAGGTGTTCCGTATCTGGACAATTGGCTTCTCACAAGCCACTCCAGATGACTCTAGTAGCCGTGGCTACAGCTTCAAAATTCCTCACGTCCATGGGAGTCCTGCTGAACTTGGGAAAGTCACAGCTACAGCCCTCCCAGTGGCTTCTCTTCATAGGAGCCCTTCTGGGTACCTCAAATGCGAAAGCCTTTCTTCCGGAGGACAGAAGGAGCGGCATCCTCCAAATGGTCTGCTTCATCAGAGAAAACAGCTCGGTCCGAGCTGTCTCGATGCAGCAGATGCTGGGTCTCATGGCATCCTCAGTGTTCACTGTGCCTCTAGCTCGCCTTGACGTGAGAACTACTCAGTGGATGCTTAGTTGTCGCCAACCACACACCCACAGTCCTTTCACATCAGGGTGAGGGAACCGCTGAAACAGTCGCTCACCTGGTGGACTCAACAACCTTCGGGAAGGTTATCCCTTTCGCCCTTCTGGATCCCCAGATCTCCATCACCACGGATGCCTCCTTGCTGGGGTGGGGAGCTCACTGCCAGGATCTCCACACCCAGGGTCGATGGAGTCAGGACGAGTCCCAGCTTCACATAAATGTTCTGGAGATGAGAGCAGTTCTGTACGCAGTCCGAGCTTTGAAGGACATACTCTGCCACAAGATTATTCTCCTTCAAATGGACGACAAAGCAGTGATGTACTACATGAACAAGCAGGGCGGAGCACACTCTTCAAACAACATGAAGTCTTGCTGTATTCAGACATAATGCAGTTAGCCCCAGCACTTGAACTGCCCAGAGAGGAAAGAGTTAACTCTATGTAGAAGCATAGAACATTGAGCGCGAGCTCAATTTTCAAACCTCTGTCTGTGGTACTTCCCAGTGTCACCGTCAGATTCTTTACTCCACCTAACAGTGAAGTCGCTCTGGAGAGTTCCTCTGCTTGGTTCGGTAACAGTAAAGCGTTCAGTTTAAACCATATCATTTTTTGTTATTTTCAGATTTCCAGCCTCTGTCTACGGTACAGGTAGTGTGTAGATAGGTAGTGACTGTGTTTGATTCTGTGAAAAAGTCGGAAATTGTTCTTTTCATTGGTTTCTTTCTGTCGGTCCGGCTTGGAACTGACCCATTCTATTTGAATTTATTTCTGGGATTAGAGTGGTGTTCCGGTACCAATCGGTTTCAAAAGAACCGAGGTTTTTGGCCGGTTCTTTTAAAAAGCCCATGACACGGTTTGTAACCGATCGGTTGTTGTATTACCTGGCTTGAAAGCTGCAATAGAGTAATTGGTTAGGTTGGCCATGTCTGAGAAACCCAAGAAGAAAACCGGTCCCACTGGGTTTCAACACTGTACTGAGTGTGGGGAGGCCTTTGCTAAGGCTGACCCCCACCTCATCTGTGTTTATTGTCTGGGATTTGACCACCTCAAGTCAGACTGCCAAATCTGTGAAAACTTTTCTAAATCCACTCTAGACAAAAGACTGAGTAGGCTGAAGGAAAAGGAGGCCAAGAAGTCTGTAGATTCGGATGGCCAGCCCGGTTCGGTTGAAGCCGAACCTGAGGAGGTGCCTACTGACCTAGGTGATACCTCCTCGGGCAAAAGGAGAGCCGACCCCAAGGGTTCGGTTCCATCAAAAAAGAAGTGTAATTCTGCCGGTTCGGATCCAGTATCGCACTCTCCAACCACGGATGAAATAGCCAAAGTGATTAGCATTGTTCAATCGCTTAGACCAGTTCTGTCTGAACCGGTACCGCTGGTTAGGTGGTCGGTTCGGTTGGATCCATCTCCTCCGGATTATGATCCAGACACTTTTTATGAGGAGTGGGACGGAGATGAAGACGTATTCCGAGGATGACGATGATGACGACAATAACCAGTGGGGTCTGGATGTGTCCATTGAACCGGACATCTCCCCAGACAGGCCCTCAGGTGTCTCTCCTCCCAGGCTCTCTGAGTCCCCTTCACATTTTTTGTTCTACAGAAAGGTGGCAGAAACCCTGCAGCTTCCCTTGGTTGAAGCTGCAAAGGAGGATGAAGAGCCTGATTTTGTGGAAATGATGGCCATCCCAGAGTCCAAAACACTGTCTACTCCTCTTCATAAATCCTTGGGGAAACAGACACACAACATTTTACAAACCCCTAATTCAATACCTCCTGTGGATAAGAGAATGGACAAGATGTATTTGTTATCAGGCTCAGCTGCAGAGTTCCTGTATAGTCATTGCAGCCATGTTGGGGTGGTGCAGGCTGCAGCCTGTGACAGGGCTAACATTCCTTTGACTTCACACCCCCTGGATAAGGACTCCAGGAAAGTGGATGCCATGGCCAAAAAACAGTATTTGGCATCCTCTTTGGGACTCAGGCAGGCTACTTATATGGCCTATACAGCCAGGTACCAGAAATCCAGATGGGATACGGTTCTGGAACTGGTTAAACAGACCTCTCCCCAACTAGCCAAGGAGCTGGAGGAGGTGGCTGCTGATGGAACTGAGGCATCCAAAATGCAGTTTCATGCTGCTGTGGACTCCAGTGATGTGGCAAGTCATGGCTACATCTGTGTCTCTCAGAAGACATGCTTGGCTCAGATGTACTAGCCTTTCACAGGATACCCAGACTAAAGCTTGGATTTTCCTGTAGTAGGTAACTCTCTGTTTGGAGAGCAGACAGAGGCTTACATGAAGAAAATGGATGAATACAGGACCACGTACAGGAGTGCACAGGCCAAAGAAAGGCAGGCCACTCTGCACAAGCAGCAGTCTAGGGGCAGGGGCAGGCCCTTTCAAATGCCTTTTTACCAAGCCCAGGCCTTCTCTCCCTTTCCACAGAGGGAGGGGCAGGAGGGGGATGAGCAGAGCTGCTCCCTCCTCCTCTCAGTCTAAGGCTCCTGCCAAGCAGACACCCGGATGTGTCAGCCCGTGTCAACTCCCCATTTCCAGTAGGAGGCAGGCTGGCTTACTACTTCCAGGCCTGGAAGTCTGTGACCTCAGACAAGTGGATCCTGGAAGTTGTAAGCCAAGGACTGGCCCTCAGCTTCAAAAAATTTCCAAAAAAGAGGGCCAAGTCTTTTCTACCTGCATCACTCTCAGAAACCATTGCCCTAGAGGCAGAGGTTTCATCTCTTCTAGCTCTCAGAGCTATAGAAAAGGTTCCTGCTCAGCAGGGGGAAAAGGACTGTACTCCAGGTACTTCCTTACCCCAAAGAAAACAGGGGAGTGGCGACCCATCCTAGACCTAAGGTATTTGAACAAACACATTTCAAAGCCCGAATTCAAAATGGTAACTCTGGGAATGATCCTTCCCTCTCTAAGGCCAGGGGATTGGCTAGCATCTCTGGACCTCAAGGATGCCTACTTCCATATTCCTATCAGGTGCTCCCACAAAAAGTACCTCTGGTTTGAGTTGCCTTCAAGCCATTACCAATTCAGAGCTATGCCATTCGGCCTAACATCAGCTCCAAGGGTGTTCACAAAGTGCTTTGCAGTAGTGGTAGATTACCTCAGAAGACAGGGTATCACCATCTTCCCATATCTGGACGACTGGCTCTTAGTGGGTCAGTCACCTTTACAGGTCAAGTCAGCTCTTCAAACTACCCAGAACCTACTCAGCTCCTTGGGGTTTCTTCTCAGTCTTCCAAAGTCTGTCCTCGAACCAGTTCAGCTTCTCACCTTAATAGGCATACAGTTGGACACTGTACAAGCAAAAGCCTTCCTTCCCCTGGAAAGGGTGAAGGCCCTAGTGGATCTCGCTTCTTCCTTTCGACCTCAGGTCTCCCGCCCAGCAAGACAGTTCCTCCAGCTCCTGGGCCACATGGCAGCTTCCATGGCAGTGGTGCAGGGAGCAGGGTTCCAGATGAGGGACATTCAGTTTCATCTAAGGTCTTTTTGGTCTCAAAAGAAGGATTCACTTACCAAACTGATCCCAGTGACTCAGACTCTGGTCCAGGCTCTCCAGTGGTGGCTGGACCAGGACAACCTCAGACAAGGGGTTCCATTACTCCCTCAAGTCCTGTCAGTAGTTCTAACTATGGATGCTTCTCTTCTAGGGTAGGGGGGCCCACCTGGGAGCCCTGACAGCTCAAGGGGTCTGGTCCCCACAAGAGTCTCTCCTTCATATCAATCTCCTGGAACTCAGGGCAGTTTTCCTAGCCCTGCCAAGCTTCTCGGATTCAGTCAAGGGCAAGGTGGTCCAAGTCAGAACAGACAACACCACCACAATGTGGTACATCAACAAGCGTGGAGGCACTCGGTCCTCGGCCTTGTGCACAGAAGCCATGATGCTGTGGTCTCTGGTCTATTCTCTTCAGACTTCTCTGGTAGCAGTTCATCTTCCTGGGAAGGACAACATACTAGCAGATGCTCTGAGCAGAATTTCACAGGGACACCACGAATGGTCCCTGGATCCACACATACTGAAGGTCATCTTCTCCAGGTGGGGCACTCCAGAGATAGATCTCTTTGCAGCACCGGACAATCATCAGCTTCCTCTGTTTTGTTGCAGGCCTCCAGTCCTGTGGACGGTTCCCAGGATGCTCTCATTGTGGACTGGAAGGGCAGGTTTCTCTATGCCTTCCCTCCGTTCCCTCTGCTGTTCAGAGTTCTGATCAAGATCGGGACTCAGCCCTGCACAGTGATACTGGTGGCTCCAGATTGGGCCAGGCAGCCGTGGTATCCTCTACTGCTGTCCTTGTCAGTGTCATGTCCCCTGTCTCTGCCCAGGACATACAATTTCCAGTCCTCCTCCCATGGGCAAATCTGGTACCCCAATCTCCAGTCTCTCAATCTCAAGGCCTGGCTCTTGAAGAGTTAGAATATGCAGCACTACATCTTTCTCAGGGAGTTCTGGATATTCTGAAGGTCTCCGGGAAACCTTCTACTAGAAAAACTTACAACTCCAAATGGAAAAGGTTCAGAATTTTGTGCTCTCAGAAAGGCATCCTGCCTGATTCTGCAGACATTTCCACAACTTTAGACTATATAGTTCATCTGAATGGTCTAGGCCTTAGGCCTGCCACTCTGAAGGTTCATCTAGCAGCTGTCTCTGCATTCCTCTCAGCAGTGAAGGGCTCTTTCCTGGCATCTCATACTGTTTTTAGAAAGTTTTTCAAAGGACTGGTTCACATTAACCCTCCCTTTAGGGATCCACTCCGCCTTGGGATCTTAATGTCTGCATAGCTCAGCTAATGCAGCTACCCTTTGAACCTCTGGCTTTGGTCGAATTGAAGTACTTGACCTGGAAAACAGTGTTCCGGGTAGCTATTACTTCTGCCAGGCGGATTAGTGAGTTACAGGCTTTGGCAGTTGAACCTGACTTCATCTCCTTCCGTAGGGACAGAGTGGTCCTAAGAACCAATAGGAGGTTCTTGCCCAAAGTGGTATCGGATTTTCATCTGAACCAGTCTATCTTTCTCCCTGTGTTTTTCACTGATCATTCTTCTTCGGGTGAAAGAAGGTTACACAGTCTGGACGTTAAGAGGGCCCTTAGCTACTACACTGAACATACTAAGGCACATAGAAATGACTGTCTTCAATTGTTTCTCACTTATGGTGAAGTGGGGAAAGGTAAGCCTGCCACTAAAAGAACTATTGCCAGGTGGATTGTTTCTTGTAAACAATTTTGTTATGACTAGTTGGGTAGAACGCCCCTTCAAACAACATGAAGTCTTGCTATATTATGACAGTAGCAGTTTGTCCCTCCACTAGAACTGCTCCGGAGGTCAAATGGTTAATACCATTCCAAAATAGAACTTTGAGCACGAGCTCTAAGAAGCAGCTCTATCTGAGTAATTTCAAACCTGAACTGGCAGATTCTTTACTCCGCCTCAGTGAACAGTCGCTCCGGAGATTTCTCCTACTGCTCGGTTCATTCTCGGTTTTAAACAGTGTTTTCTCGGTTCGATTCAATCGAGAATAGTTTTATTTTAACATAAAACCGTTGGTTCAAGCTCTGTCTGTGGTAATCGTAAATAAATTAAAAGTTTTGTCTGTGTGGAACTTGTAAGTTTATCGGTTTGGTTTTGAACCGATCAGCTGGGTTTAAAACGTATTAACTTTAAAGTTTACATTTTAGAGTGTGGTTCCCGGTTCTTATCGGTTCTAAAAAGAACGGATTTTATTACGTTTTTTTCCAATACCCGTGACACGGTTAGGAACCGATAAGGGTGTCTTGCCTGGCACTGCCGTTTAAAGAGGCAAGTTTTCTGGTTAGGCTGGCATTATGTCTGAGAAACCCAGAAGAAAACCGGGCCCACTGGGTTTCAACACTGTGATGTCTGTGGGAAGTCTTTGCCAAGGCTGACCCACACACCATGTGTCTATTGTCTGGGTTTGACCACCTCCAGTCAGACTGCCAGATATGTAAGAATTTCCCTGCAGCCACCCTGGAAAGAGATTGGGCAGGCTCAGGAACGAGAGGCAAAAGTCCGCTGACTCGATGACAGCCCGGTTCGGTGCCAACCGAACCGAGGAGATACTCTCTGACCAGGGCGAGACTTCCTCGGGCAAAAGAAAGCTGGTTCTGAGGAACCAATTCCAGTAAAGAAAACAAGAAAGTCAGCAGGTTTGGAGTCAAAAACCCCTTCTCCAACTGCTGCAGAGATAGCAAAAGCCATACAAATTGTCCAGTCACTGTCTCAGGTTCTGTCCGAACCGCCACTATCTGGCAAAGGTCGGTTCGTCCGGTTCCAGTGGTTCAGAAATATGATGTTGAGAATTTTATGAACCAGAGGAGGGAGGATGATTATGAACAGTATGAATGTGGCTGGGAAGGTCTGGGTGTGCTCATTGAACGGACATTTCCCCAGACAGACCTCTAGAATCTCCCCTATGCTATCTGAGTCCCCATCTCATTTTATGTTTTACAAAAGTTGCTGAAACCCTCCAGCTTCCCTTGGAAGAAGCTGTGGATGAGCAAGAGGTCTGATTTTGTAGAAATTATGGATATTCAGAGTCTAGGAGTTGTCTATTCCTTTGCATAAGTCTTTTAGGAAGCAAACAATAAAAATTTTAAAAGCTCCTAATTCTGTGCCTCCTGTAGATAAAAAGATGGACAGAAGGTACACATTGTCAGGTCCTGATACAGAATTCCTTTCTCAGCAATGCAGTCATGTTGGGGTAGTTCAGGCTGCAGCCTGTGATAAAGCTAATATCCCCCTGGCTTCACATCCTCCTGACAAGGATTCCAGGAAGATTGATGCCATGGTGAAAAAACAGTATATGGCAGCCTCTCTGGGACTCAGGCAAGCAAATTATATGGCTTATGTAGCTAGGTATCAGAAATCTAGATGGGATACTGTTATGGAATTAGCCAAGCAAGCCCATGGCCAGCTGGCTAGCGAACTAGAACAGGTGGCTGCTGATGGCATTGAGGCTTCTAAGGTACAGTTTCATGCTGCTGTGGATGTTAATGATGTTTCCTCTAGGGTCATGGCCACATCTGTAGCTTTTGTAGGTTGGCCTGGCTCAGGTGTACTAGTCTGTCACAGGATACCCAGACTAAGGCTATGGATTTTCCTGTGGTGGGAAATTCTCTGTTTGGGAGCAGACAGAGAATTACATGAAAAGATGGATGAATATGGGACTACTTACAAAAGTGCCTAAGCTAAGGGGCGGCAAGCCACTCCTCAGAGGCATACCCCCAGGGGTAGGGGTAGGCCTTTTTACCAGACTCAGGCCTCCTCTGCCTATGCTCAGAGGGGCTTCTTCAGAGGCAGAGGCAGACGAGGGGTGGGCAGGCCTGCTCCCACTCCTCAGCCTAAAGCTTCTGCTAAGCAGGCACCCTGATGGGGTGCCCAGGGCCGATTCTCCTTTACCGATAGGGGGCAGGCTGGCTTACTTCAGTCAGAACTAGGCTTCTTTAACCTCAGACAAGTGGGTTCTGGAAGTAGTAAGCCAGGGTCTGGTTCTCAGCTTCAAAAAGTTTCCCAAGTTGAGAACCAGACTTTTCTACTCAAGTGCTTAGAGACCTTTGCTCTGGAAGCAGAGGTCTCAACCCTGTTGGCTCTCGGAGCAGTGGAAAGGTTCTCCCCTGCACCAGGGCAGGGATCTGTATTCAGATACTTCCTTACCCCAAAAGACAGGAGATGGCGGCCCATATTAGACCTCAGATATCTGAACAAGCATCTTTTGAAACCAAAGTTCAAAATGGTAACTCTGGCAATGATTTTACCCTCCCTAAGGCCAGGGAACTGGTTAGCCTCCCTGGACCTCAAGGATGCCTATTTCCACGTCCTAATCAGAAGCTCCCATCGAAAGTACCTCAGATTCGAACTACCCTCAGGTCATTACCAGTTCAGAGCAATGCCCTTCGGCCTTACCTCTGCCCCAAGGGTATTCACAAAGTGTCTAGCAGTGGCTCACTTAAGGAGGCAAAGGATTGCTGTTTTTCCCTATCTAGACGATTGGCTCATTGTAGGCCAGTCCCCAGAACAGGTAAAATCTCACCTGCAAGTTACCCAGCAGCTTCTCACCTCCCTGGGCTTTCTGCTAAATCTACCAAAGTCGGTTCTGGAACCAGTCCAGGTACTCACCTTTATAGGGGCAGAGTTGGACACAAAGCTAGCCAGAGCTTTTCTTCCCTTAGAAAGGGTAGAATTTAGTGACTCTGGCCTCCTCCTTCCCCTGCAGGTCTCTCGACCAGCAAGACACTTTCTGCAGCTCCTGGGACACATGGCTGCATCCACAACTGTTGTGCAGGGAGCAAGATTTCAGATGAGAGACATACAGTTTCACTTGAGAACCTATTGGTCTCAGAGAAGAGACCCCCTTTCCAAGTTGGTCCCAGTGACTCGAACCTTGATCCAGGCCCTCCAGTGGTGGCAGGATCAGAGCAATTTAAGATTGGGGGTCCCCTTCATTCCCCCTGCTCACAATTTGACTCTAACTACAGATGCTTCCCTTCTGGGTTGGGGAGCCCACATGGGCGACCTTTCCACTCAGGGAGTGTGGTCCCCAGGAATCTCTGCTCCACATCAATTTGCTGGAACTCAGAGCTGTCTTTTTAGCTGTTCAAGCATTTTCTGCATCTGTCCACAACAAGGTGATACAAGTCAGAACAGACAACACCACAACAATGTGGTACATCCAACAAACAGGGGGCACTCGGTCTTGACCTTGCTATCCGAGGCAATGAAGTTGTGGTCTCTGGCCTATTCCTGAACACTTCCCTCATAGCAGTTCATCTTCCAGGGAAGGACAATGTCCTAGTGGATGCTCTCAGCAGGATTTCCCAGGGCCATCACGAATGGTCCCTGGATCCTCAAGTGCTGGGATAGTCTTTGCCAGATGGGCACCCTCAGATAGATCTTTGTAGCCCCAGACAATCACAAACTTCCTCTGTTCTGTTGCAGGCCTCCAGTGTTGGGCTCAGTCCCCTGGATGCCCTTCTCCTGGATTGGGAGGAAGTTTCTTTATGCTTTCCCTCCCTTCCTCTCCTATTCAAAGTATTAGTCAAAATCAGATCTCAGCCTTGCAGGGTGATTCTGATTGCCCCGGATTGGGCCAGGCAGCCCTGGTACCTACTCCTTCTGTCACTGACAATCCATCTTCCCTTTGCCTCCCAGGATTCACAACCTGTTAACTTGTGCCCGGGGAAGGGTTTGGTATCCGGACCTCAAATCCCTCAACCTCAAGGCCTGGCTCTTGAGGAGTTAGAGTTTGTTGATTTACACCTCTCTCAAGGTGTTCTTGAAATCTAAAGGCTTCCAGAAAGCTTTCCACTAGGGCTACTTATAGTTCTAAATGGAAAAGGTTTTCCATTTGGTGTGCTGGGAAAAATATTTCCCAGAATCTGCTGATTTGCCCATTGTATTAGATTACATGGTCCATCTTAATTCCTTGTGTCTCAGACCAGCTACCCTGAGAGTCCATTTGGCAGCTGTATCTGCTTTTGTGTCAGCAGGAAAGTCATCCCTCTTTCCACTCACCCTGTGTTTTCCAAGTTTTTAAGGATTACTCCATACTAATCCACCCTTTCGGGAACCGGCCCCTGCCTGGGACCTTAATGTTTGTATTGCCCAGTTAATGCAACCCCCTTTTGAACCTCTGTTTTCTGCAGAGCTTAAGTATCTAACTTGGAAAACTGTTTTTCTGGTGGCTATCACTTCTGCTAGATGCATAAGTGAGTTGCAAGCCTTGTCAGTGGAAACTGACTTTATTTCTTTCCACAGGGATAAGGTAGTCCTTAGGACTAATAGGAAGTTTTTACCTAAGGTGGTTTCAGATTTCCATCTTAACCAATCTATCTCACTTCCAGTATTTTTCACTGATCACTCCTCTTCTGGTGAAAGGAGGTTGCACAGCCTAGATGTTAAGAGAGCTCTTAGTTACTATATAGAGCGTACCAAAGGTCACAGGTTCGAATCCCTCCAACTTTTCCTTACCTATGGTGAAGTTGGGACAGGCAAACCTGCCACTAAGAGATCAATTGCCAGGTGGATTGTCTCTTGTATCCAATTTTGTTATCAGAAACTGGGCAGAGATCCCCTCTGGCGTGAGGGCTCATTCTACCAGGGGTACAGCTGCGTCTCTAGCTGCTGCCAGAACATCCTATATTAGAGATATGCCAGGCTGCTACTTGGAAAGCGGTACACACTTTACCAAGCATTACTCCTGGATGTCCAGGCCAGGAGAGATGCTCGGTTTGGCACAGCTGTTGTTCAGAGCCTATTCCTAAGTAGGTTCTGCCCCTCCTCCATGGAGGTACTGCTGTGTAGTCTGCTACTGTCATAATATAGCAAGACTTCATGTTGTTTGAAGAAAAATTACTCACCTTAGTAATGTTGTTTCTTCTAATGAGTCTTGCTATATTATGACCTCCCCAACCTGCCCCTCTCAGAACTTCTACTTGGGTGGGTGCAGGCAACTTAGTGTGGGCACTATTTTATGCCCTTTTAGCATTTCTCCCCTTCTGGGAGTTTGGGGTGTGTGTGTTTTATTATACTGTTGTTTTATTCTCATGTTGTTAGAATTGTGTTAGTAGTTCTGGTCCCCTGACTTGAGTCTTGGGTGTTGGGACCAGCAATGGTTGTTAATATTTAGGTAGCCATTTGGCTAGTGTAGGTTACAGCTTCCACACAGACCTTAGTGAGTTTTGCTCGTAAAGATCTGACAGTTCAGGTTTGAAATTACACAGATAGAGCTGCTTCTTAGAGCTCGTGCTCAAAGTTCTATTTTGGAATGGTATTAACCATTTCACCTCCGGAGCAGTTCTAGTGGAGGGACAAACTGCTACTGTCATAATATAGCAAGACTCCATTAGAAGAAACAACATTACTAAGGTGAGTAATTTTTTCTTCAGGCCTGAGGGCTCATTCGACTAGGGGTACACCTGCTTCTCTAGCTGCGGCCAGAGATATACCTTTGTTAGAGATCTGTAACGCAGCCACCTGGAAAACAGGACATACTTTTACCAAGCATTACTCCTTGGACATCCAGGCTAGGAGTGATGCTAGGTTTGGCACAGCAGTACTGCAGAGCCTCTTCCCAAAGTAGGTTCTGCATTCCCCCCTCCATATGGAACTGCTTGCTAGTCTGCATTATGTCTGAATACAGCAAGACTTCATGTTGTTTGAAGAAAAAAATTACTCACCATATTAATGTTGTTTCTTCTAATGGAGTCTTGCTGTATTCAGACCTCTCCCGTTTCCCTCTCAGAACCTGTTTTTGGGAAGTGGGCTGGCAGGTACAGTGTTGCACCTCAGGGGTGTACCTTGTACCCTCCCTCTTGGGTGGGGTGGATGTTGTTATTATTTTTCTGGTGTTTTATACTTAAATTTTGTCACTACCTTTCCTTCTTGGGTTCTCGACTTGAGTCTTTTGGGCCCAAAAATAATTTTTTTGCCTTTTGGCTATATGTTGAACAATTTCCATACTGTAGTATGTTAGTTAGTGTGCTCGTAAGAATCTGACGGTTACACTGGGAAGTACCATAGACAGAGGTTTGAAAACCAAGCTCGAGCTCAACGTTCTATGCTTCTGGATAGTTAACTCTTTCCTCTCTGGGGCAGTTCAAGTGCTGGGGCTAACTGCATTATGTCTGAATACAGCAAGACTCCATTAGAAGAAACAACATTACTATGGTAAGTAATTTTTTCTTCCAGTCCTTAGGGACTCATCCCTCAAATTAATTTAGGAAACTTCTGTTTCTCACCTCCAGATATGTGGTTTAGGGGGGAGGGCAACCATGCATCCTGTCTTCTTCCAGAATAGCCGCTTCTGTTCATCTCAGTTTATTGTCAGTGATTCTGTGCCTTGAATTCTGACAATTCTGCCTTCTGGCTACTCCTTCGCAGTTCCTATACAGTCTGAAGACAGTCAAACGTTCAGGGCATGTCCTTCCCCTCCCCATTTCTAATTTTTCCCTCCCTCCCTCTTCTTTCTGCTTCCAGAGATTGGGGCCCCTTTCCAATCCCCTTAGATTTCTAACTCTCCTTCTGTCCTCTCCATCATTTATTTCTCCTTTTGTTTATATATCTTTTCCTCTGTCTGTCCTTTGGACTTCCTTGTCCCTCCCTCCCTCCCAACCCTTCTTACTCTATGGTGACTCAGAACTGGCAGGAGGGCGGGGTCGACGACATCTAACTGCCAGCCCACAAGTGCCACACAGTGCATCGGCCTCGAGGGCGGCACTGTCGGTGCGTCAACTCCGCCCATCCCAAAAAAAAAAGCTCCCGCGGGGTCGTGACTTCCGGCCAGAACCCAAAGGTGATGAACGGTGAAGATTCACAGAGAGATCAGGAATTACAGTAGGTTCGTAATTTTCATTTTCTCACCTGTGGGGATGTGGGTAAAGGTACCCCAGCTTCTAGGAGGTCAGTCTCTCGCTGGATAGTCCAGTGCACTCAGTTTTGTTATTCAAAAGCTGATAAGCAACCCCCGGCAGGCTTGAGGGCCCATTCAACTAGGGGCACAGCTGTTACTATAGCAGCCTCAAGATATTCCATTAGTGGAGATCTGTAAAGCAGCTACTTGAAGAACAGTACACTTTTACTGAACACTACAGTTTGGACACACAGTTCAGAAGTGATGCCAGGTTTGGGCAGAGCAGTTCTGCAGAGCCTCTTTCCTTGATAGGTTCTCTGCCCACCTGCAAAGGTACTGCTTTGAAGTCTGCACATAGTTATGAATATAGAAGAATACATGGGTTTAGAAGAAAAAATTACCTTAGTAGTCTTGATCTTATCTGTGTCAGTCTTCACCATTCATCACAGACGGGTATCTGCTGGAGGTCAGGACCCTGCGGGAGCTTTTTTTTTTTTTAAAAGGTAGACGGAGCGGACACACCATCGGTGCCGCCCTTGGAGCCAACGCACTATGTGGCGCTCGCGGGTTGGCCATTAGGCTGTGTCGACTCCACCTGCCTGCCAGTTCTTCGTCTCTCACCATAGAGGTCACCTCGTGTGGAAGCTGAAGAAATTTGAGGCCTGCTTCGCAGTTTCTCCTATGCAGTATTCCTGCCAACGTCCGTTGGTTATTCCTGCCGGTTCTGTGTTGCTTTACTCAGCATCGCCCAGTAAGATCTTTCCATTATTATTCTTTTTTGCGACGTCGGGTCTGTTTTTGGTATTTTTTTTTCCCAGTAGGGCATGTCTTGGTTGGAGGGCAAGAAATCTTCCAAGACGGGTTGGCCCCCCATGCGATGGTGCCCATGCGGCCGAAAGTTCTCCATCACTGACCAGCACGACCGGTGTCTCTCGTGTCTTGGCCCGCTTCATGACATGGATTCGTGCAATGCCTGCTTCTCCATGGACCACCGGGTCCTCGAACAACGCGCGTGGAAAGTGGGGCGAGCTCCGCCCAGCTTTCCGGTCAAGGTCTTGGCGCCCAGCCGGGCCAAACCCGCGCTGCTCTCGGCCTTTCCTCGGGTCCCACCCAGTTCTATACAGACCGAGGAGGAGGGAGCCTTGGCTGCCTTAGCCTAGCTGTTGCAGAGAGCTTCTTCCGTGGTGCGGGGCCCGTCTCGCTCCTTCCGGGAGGCGGGCGGGGCGCCATGTATCGCGCCAGGTGAAACTTCCCCAGTGTCACTCGCAGCTCGCAAGGCCCAGGTTGGTGCCGTCCTTGGCGCTGTTGGCTGGGCGCGTCAGAGTCCCTCGGCGCGTTCATGGAGCCGTAGGCCCTGACAGGGCCGTCGTCGACGCTGACTTGTCGTGCAGTGCCGCGATCTCTGTCAGAGCCATTCGCAGCACCGACACTGCTAGCAGTGCCATGAGATCTACTACGGTGCCGTCCTTTTCCATGTCTCACCTCTGCACCATCCTTGACGCCGAGGTTGAGAACGGCGCCATGTCCTCGAGGCTCAGCGCCGTGGGGCCTTCATGTTCCTCAGTCGGCGTCGTCTTTGGTGTCGCCCCTGCCCTTGGCACCGCTCACAGCACCAGGGAGCTGGACGGTGCTGTGCTCGGTGCCATGTCTGCCTTCGGAGCCGTCCTTGGGGCTGCCTCTGCTCTCGGCGCCATTCGCTGCACCGGGAAGCCAGGTGGCGCTGTGCTCTGCACTGATGGTGCCGCCAGGGCTGTCGTCAGTGCTGTCTCTGTCTTCAGCGCTGCTCGCGGTGCCATGGGACCAGATGGTGCCATGACTGGTCCCGGCTCTGGATCTCTGGCTTGGGCGGGAGGCGGTTTCTGGGCCTGTTGGTAAGGATGGCACTGCCCGCCCTCCCACGGTTTGGCACAGGGCCTCGGACTCTACCACCTCGGAGACAGAGTTGAGCTCTGAGTCAGACGTGCAGTCCGACCCCTCGGGGTTGGCTGTTGAGGTGGGCAGCATGGTAGTCTCTTCAACCAGTCAGTCAGCCCCCTTCTGAGGTGAGGTCGGTGGCTACCGAGACTAGGATTCACGGGTGCTGACCAGCAGGCAGTGGTGTGGGCCACCATAGTTCTGCAGCCTGGTCTTGGCAGTTTCACTGACCCCTCAGTTGTGGTACCCACTCCAGTGGTGTGCCTTGATCGTCCAACTTTGGGGCCGATCAGAGCAACTGCAGGGGGAGGGTACTGCACCCTGGATAACCCCTTCGGGGGCTGCCCAGAGATGCCAGCTACCTAGGCTGGCCCTCTCGAGGAGGAGGAGGGCTCTTTCAGACTCCGAGGGGTCAAGGGGAGTGGGGTCGGCGTGTCGGCCTTTTTCTGGGGTCCACCCGGGCCCTGGGAGAAGCCGTAGTGTGGATCTCCACTCTTCCTCCTCGGTCTCTTTAAGAGAGTCCCGTTCTTTTGAGGTAGGGGACCGTCCTTCTGGACCTATATGGCCTGGTCGCCTCACAGGGGGGATTCTTCCGGGTGCAGCCAAGGCAGTACCGATGTGGTTGTTCAGCTGTCAGCTGTGGGGTCTTCTGGGGCACCTTCTTCCACAGGTGCCCACGGTCCGCTCCTTAGCCCAGGTGGGGGTCAGCCAACATCTCTTCTCTGCTCTGTCCCCATCCCTCTGCCACACTCTCCTGCGCTCCCAGGCATCCTCGGTCCTAGCGGGCCTCTCACCTGGGAGCAGTTCAGAGCAGCGGCTGCTCAGTTCACTGCTTATGTTAGGGCAATGGACAGCCAGGTTTTTCAACCTCCCCCCATGCAGCCACCCACCCACTGAACAGACGGTGACCTCCAGCTCCTCATCTCCCTCTTCAGGGGGAGAGGAACCCTCTTTCCACATCTCTCCAGCTGCTGATCTCTCTGAGTATCAGTAATTCCACGTGAGGATTCTTCCTCTTCCAGAGATTGGGGCCCCTCCCAATCCCCTTTAGTTTCTAATCTCTTTCTTTTCTGTCCTCTCAGTCATTATTTGTCCTTTTAGTTCATACGTATTTTCCTTTTTCTGTCCCTTGGACTCCCTTGTCCCACCCTCCACTCCTTTCCTCTTACCTCTCCGGCGACTCAGAACTGGCAGGCAGGCGGAGTCGACACAGCCTAACGGCCAACCCAAGGGCGGCGCCGATGGTGTGTTGGCTCCAACTACCTTTAAAAAAAAAAAAAAAAAAAAAAAGCTCCTGCGGGGTCCTGACCTCCGGCAGATACCCATCTGTGATGAATGGTGAAGATACACAGAAAGATCATTGTTATGGTAGGTACATAATTTTCATTTTCTTCCAATGTATTCTTCTATATTCATAACTCTCCCTCCAAAGCCTCTGCACTCCTGACTGAGTCTTTTTGATTAGACAGTCCCAAACGCTGGCACAGATGTTTTATACTCCTGGTGGGAAATAGTAATTCCCTTCTTTTTCCAGGTGATTCTGGCATTCAGAGGATTTTTTTTTAATCATTACATGCTGTTTTATACATTTCTAACCCCAGTAATACTCAGGTATTCATAACTTTCTGCAGTAAGCCCTTTTGGTAGGACTGCCCGGAGAGAATAGAACATATGCAAATGATGGAATTCTTTGCACGTGACAACTTTTCAAATGCTGCCCTGTACTAACTGCTGGTGTTCTAAACTTCCTGAGATTTCACTCTCCGCCTGAACAGTCTGGTCGCTCGGAGTGTCGCTCTTCAATCAACTGTTTTGACGTGAAGAAACTTATAAAATATATATAAGTATAATTTCTATTCTTTTGCTGCATTATACTTATTGTTTATTGTATTTAAACTTAGTTTTTGTAGTTATCTAGTTGTTTTGCTGGTTCCTCTCTGTTCGGTATAACCGGGAGGGAACCAGGTTAGTTTTTAGGTTTGTTGGGTTTTCTGACTAAAAAACCCATTTTGTTTTTGCTTAAATTTTATTTAAAATTTTTGTAGCCGTTGTTGTCGGTTACTGAACCACTAAGCCTGGTTCCAAATTCTTTTTTGGTTCAGTTCCATCAGTTCCGGAACTGACTGCAACCACTAGTATTATTGTTTAAATCTTTTTGACTTAGCAGTTCCCTTTTTATCGGTTCAATGACAGAAAAACTGAAGAAAAAGACTGGTGAGCCCAGTTTTAAAAATTATACACAATGTGGGAATGTTTTTGCCAAGGCAGATAAACACATCCTTTGTGTGGCCTGCCTTGGATATGAGCATCTTAAAGAGGATTGTCAAATCTGCTTGACATTCCCTGAGAAAACCATTGAGAAATGCCTGGAACGGCTGAAAAAGAAACTCCCCGGGGTCCCTCTGGCTCTGACCAGCTGATACCCCCTATTTCTGTGGCTGAACCCACATCTGTTCTTACCTCCACCCCTGAGACTGATGATAAGGGTACCAAGAGGGTTTCTGAACTGGCTAACTCCCCAGTTCCCTCAAAGAAAGCAAGAAAATGAAAGCACACAGAACCCCCAAATCCTGATCAGGGGACTTCTGTGCCTGCCAATATTATGCCTACTCCTCAAGAAATTGCACATGGTTTTATTTATTTATTTTTGCTCCTCTGTTCCCCCTGGCCAGTCCCTCCTTCGGGCCTCCTTGGTACTTCCATCTGCTCGCCATCTCCAAAGCAAATCCTTACCTCATATTGCGACCCCCTGGAGATAGCCTGGTGTATCCCTTCGCCAGATGGGTCCCCTTCCTCCGAGAGGGAAGGCACCGGTGGGGGCCATCCAACACGCTGCGGCAATCTGCTCCAGGTGTCTCTGAGGTGGGTCGGTCATGAAGCCTGGCAGCAGCGGGGGGGCCGAGACAGTCATCCAGCTTAGCCAGGGAGCTCTTTCCTGGTTTTTCTCCCCTGGAGAGTGACGTGCCACTTGACATCAAGGCAAACGCCGACGTCCGTCACTCCCCCAGCAATTAGAGCCCTGATGTGCTGCTGTGCTCCCGGCCTCTGCCAGGGGCCAGCAGGTGCCCAGCTCGCATCCCCACCCTCCCCCTGGAGAAGGCGAGCTGTCTGTGGATGCTCCATCCTTCTCCCCCAGTCGGCCCTCCGATGACCCGAGTCCGTTCCCGAACCCGGGTTGCCGGCATCTCAAGCGGAAACCTAACTGCTGCACCGATGGGCCAACTGCACAGGATTTTAAAGTCATTCAGGCATTAAAAGACTTAATGCCTCCTGTTCAGCAGCCATCTGCTCCAGCAGGACAGTCTGGCAGAATTCCTTTTCCTGAAGAAGAGGAATACAGTGAATGTGAGGAGGATGAAGGGGAACCCATTTTACCTGAGGTATCCCCTGAACAAGAATTTGGTTCACCCTCTAGAACATCTGAAGATTATTCTTCTCGTTTCAATTTTGTGAGAAAAATGGCAGACGCCTTTGGACATCTCCACAAGAGAGGAGGTGGAGGATAAGGAGGAGATAGAATATCTGGAGATGATGGGTTTAACTTCCACCAAAGCCTTTCTCCTCCGTGTGAACAAATTCTTCAAAAAAGATGCTCTTAAGTTGTTGCAAACCCCAAACTCTATCCCCACTCTGGATAAGAGAATGCATAAGAAATATCAGTTGGAAAGGGAAGCGGCAGAGTTCCTTTCTTCCCATCCAGATCATCAAGGGGTTATTCAACAAGCGGCCTGTGAAAAGGCTAGAGTCCCTCTGGCATCTCACCCACCAGATAAGGACTCCAGAAAAATAGATAGTATGGCTAAGAAGGGGTACTTGTCAGCCTCTCTAGCCATATGACAGGCTAACTTCCAGACCTATGCTGCCCAGTATCAAAAGTCCCTGTGGCAATCAGTTTTGGCCATGTTTCAGAAAGCTCCCTCATCCCTATCTGATGACCTAGCTGAAACAGCTAGGTTTGGGCTAGAGGCTGCTAAATACCAATTCCAGATGGCTGCTGATAAAAATGACACTGCAGCCAGATGAATGGCAAACACTGTAGCCCAGAGGAGATTTGTCTGGCTAAGAGCCACAAATCTTACTTTTGAAACTCAGTCTAAGGCCCTGGATTTTCCTCTAGAAGGGAATGCTCTTTTCGGAGAATCTACAGTGGCACACATGAAAAAGGTGGATGAATACAAGGCCACATACAGAGGCAACTCTAGTAAGGAGAGAGCTTCTCCATCCACCAGGCCTTATGGAAGGGGAGGCCGGGGCAGGGTCTTCCACACCAGGCCCTTTTTCCAGGCAGTGGCCACACCCCAGTATCAACAGTACCCACAACAGGGGTACTTTAGGGACAGGGGTCGAAGGGGTTCAAGGCATGGGTCTCAAGCACAGCCTCAGCCCCAAGCCAAGCAGACCCCCTGAAGTACAGGCCACCTCCTCACTCCCTGTCGGAGGCAGACTTTCCCCCTTCTTCCAGGCTTGGCTGAACATCATCACAGCCAAGTGGGTCCTGGAGGTAGTGGGTCAGGGTCTGTCTCTGACTTTCAAATCCCTTCCTCCTCTAATAGCCAGGGGTTTCAGTATAACGTCCCTGGCAGAAAAGACCCTGCTGGAGGTAGAGGTTCAGAAACTGTTACTGTTAAAAGCAGTGGAACCTGTTCCAAACCTACTGAGAGGAAAGGTCTTTTACTCCAGATACTTCCTCACCACAAAGAAAAGTGGGAAGTGGTGACCTATGTTGGATCTCAGAGCTTAAACAGGCATCTAAAAAAGCCAAAGTTCAAAATGGTAACTTTAGCACTGATTCTGCCAACAATCCAGAAAGGGGATTGGCTGGCATCACTGAACTTAAAAGATGCCTATTTCCACGTTCCCATAAGGGAGTCTCACAGAAAATGTCTCCGTTTCAGACTCCCTTCAGGCTATTACCAGTTTTCAACCCCGTCTTTTGGCCTTTATTCATCCCGAAGAGTTTTTACAAAGTGCCTAGCACCAGTGGCGGCACACCTTCAAAGGCAGGGTGTGACAGTTTTTCCGCATCTGGATGATTGGCTGGTGGTGGGCAAATCACCACAACAGGTCATTCAATATTTAAACCTCACCCAAGGCCTGCTGGAATCCTTGGGGTTCGTCATCAATCACAAAAAGGCGGTCCTCATTCCTACACAAAAGTTGCAGTTCATAGGGGCAGAGATAGACACCCTGCAGGGCAGGGCCTACCTCCCTTTAGACAGGATCAGAAATCTTCAGGTAGTGGCAAATTCATTCACCTTGAACAAAAGCTAGCCCTCAAGACAGTTCTTTCAAATCCTGGGCCATATGGCTGCGTCCACAGGCACAGTGCTGGGTTCCATGTTTCAAATGAGGGACATCCAGTTCCACCTCAGGGCTCACTGGAGTCAAAGAAAAGATTCTCTCTCAAAACCCCTTCCAGTGCGGGGGGCACTGTTCAGCCTGAGCAGATCGGTTGCATTCAGTTAGAGCTCTGGATATTATTATAAAAACTAAGCTAAAAGACTTACTTTTATGCTTCTTGAGCTATATATAGAAGGATTGGGACAGTGAGAAGGTGCTAGTGGATCAGATGGGAAATACATGGAAAGAAAGAGCCACGAATGAGGGCGCCAGAACAAAAAATCTCTCTGGTGCAGTGGCCATGAGGTTTCAGCAAGCCCAGAGCTCTGAGGCAATGGAGGTCCCACAAGAAGAAACTATGCAAACCCTCAGCCTGAAGTTGAATAGGCTAATTGCTTCAGTATCGGGGCTCTTAAGATAAATTTGACACACTAACCAACCGAGTTGCAGAAATTGAAGCCACGGTGGAGGTGGTAAAAGGAGCCTCGGCAGATGCGGTGAAGAGGGCTGATGCAGCAATAGGAGCAGTGACAGCGGTTATCAAGGAAAACGTTCACTTGAGGACCCGTCTAGAAACCCTCAAAAACCAAGCAAGGGCTGCAAACATCCGCATCTTGGGTCTAGCAGAGAGGTGTGAGGGAGATCACCTGCTCCTATTTATAAAAGAATGGCTGAGCCAACAACTCGGAGAAGATGCTTCATTGCAGATCCAAAGCGTCCAAAAGGCCTATCGAGTAACACCTCGGCGCAGGCCTGACAACCCTAACTTGCCCTGGGTAGTGGTGGTGATAATGGAGGGTGTAGGCTCCAGAGATTACCTACTGGCAAGACAGAAGAGGCCGTTGCTTCACGATGGAGAATCAGTGCAACTCTCTCATCACCTACACAACCCGCCAGAGGCGAAGGAAATTTGACCGGACAAGAGCTTTGCTGAGAGAAGCCCACATTTCACATGGCCTTATTTTTCCGGCGAGACTTCAGATAGCACACCAAGGAAAAGTATTCATCTTCTCAGACCCTCAGGACACTTCTAAGTGGTTCCAGAGAAATGTCGAACCCCAACAGAGAAGTGAAGATCCAGAGGACTCCTCATCAGAAGATGAGGTGGTGCCATGAGGTCTTGAGGTGTTAGGCCTGTGGGTGAGGAACTCTGAGGCTTTGTCTCAGTTGAGAAATTTTTTCATACTTCGACATAAGGATCGCAGCAACCTGACATTAAAAGGATTTGAAATAAAGAACTTAAGTTTGGATATTAAAATCCTTTATTGATAGGGGAAATGGTGTATATAAAGTTAGTTCTTTTGATACCTCAAAGTTACTCTTTTTCACTGTTTAAAATTTTTTATCCTAATGTTTCAAACTGCATAGTATATTAGCATCTGTCTTTACCCATCTAACTAATATAGCGTCTAGTTTATGGATATTCATAAAAAGTCTTATATAACTTATATAAACATGAGAAAGAATTTCTTCACAGAACGGGTGGTGGACAAGTGGAACACCCTGCCAGAGGAAGTGGTGGGGGCTGAAACAGTCACGGGATTTAAGAATGCATGGGATAGACATAAAGGAATTCTGGAGGTCAGGGGCAATGGGCAACAGACTTCTAGGAAAACAAACTGAACTTACAAGCTCAAATGGGCAGACTGGGTGGGCCATAGGCCCTTATCTGCCAACACTGTCTATGTATCTATGTATCTATGTAACAGAGCTCTGTCTGGAAGCTTTTTTCTTTAAATATTTGGAATTCGCACTTTTAGTGCTTATATTATAGATTAAACGTGGTATGTACTCCCCAACCTGGGGCAGGACTATGGAAGCATATTTGTTAAAACATTTTTGACATAATCCACACAGCTCATGGTCTCATTAAGCAGCTTATGGATATGGGTTTACTTCTTATTCTATTCTTTTTTCTATCAAAACCCCCCAAGGATGTATCACTAAGCATTTGACAAAATTTTTCTCGGCGATATTAAGAGGACTGGCGCCCTCATGGTATCTATATCAATCTGTACCGATGATCACTGCTTGTATAAAAACTATGGGCTGGATATTCAAACTGCGCCATTCTGTGGCGCAAGCCCTTGCGCTGCTCAAAAAAGTTGCGCTGGGGTGTGGCCGGGGCTATATTCAATGGAGTTGCACTATTGAGCAACTCCTTTGAATATCGCCCCACCGGCCACAGCCACTGTGCATGGCGCAGTGGAACTTGCACCACATAGTGGTCAGAGTGGAGCATTCAAGATGCGGTGGCGCAAGTTCCATTCGCCATGCACAAATTCCGATATTCAAGGTGACATGCAAATAGGGCCATAAGTTATACAAAGTGTGCGGGGCCATTTGCATCTGCCTGACCCCATTTGCATGCAGGTGCGCGATCCCCAACAACTAGCCTGGCGCCTGCCAGGCAGCAGCCATCGAGGACCGGCGCCTGCAGCCCGATCGCGGCATCAAGTAAATCTCCCCACTGGCCCGATCGCTGGCATAACAGTATTAAACCCCCACTGGCCCGATCGCGGGCAAAACAGAACTGAACCCCACCCCCAACTGGCCCGATCACGGGCATAACAGAAATGACCCCCACTAGCCCGATCGCGGGCAGAGCGGAGTTCAACCCCCGACTGGCCTGATCGCGGGCAGAGCGGTTCAACCCCTAAAGACCAATATCCCTGGTGGTCCAGTGGACATGAAGCCGATCAGCGGGCATTAGAGTCAAACCCCCAGGTCCAATTTCCCTGGTGATCTGGTGGCCCCACCCACCCACCACGGGCCCACCACGCTCCCCCATCAGCGGTCGGTGGCAGCACCCCACCTGCTGCCCCGCCCACGACTGCTCGGTAGGTTCATTCACATATCTGGACTGCCTTATACGGTATGGGCTGCATGCCCATTGGCTCTTGTTCTGAACCAATGAGTGTGCAGCCCTACCGAGCAGTCAGTCAGCGGGCGGCAGGCGGGTGGGGTGCTGCCGCCCGCCCGGCTGATGGGGAGCGGGGTGGTGGGGCTCGTGGTGGGTGGCCACTAGATCACCAGGAAATTGGACCTGGGGGGTTTGACCCTAATGCCAGCGATGAGCTTGCATGTCCACTGACCACCAGGATATTGGTCTGGGGGTTGAACTCCGCTCTGCCTGCGATCGGGCTAGTGAGGTCATTTCTATTTTGCCTGCGATCGGGCCTGTGGGGGTTGTTCAGTTATGTTCTGCCGCGATCAGGCTATGAGGGGTTACTATTGCTCGCGATAGGGGCGGCAGGAGGGCACAGGGAAGAGTGGAGGGCCACCCCAGGTGGCAGCTGCTGTGTTGCATCCTGCAATGTGGCAGCTCACCTGTGGGTGGCCCTCGACTACCTTTTTTTTTTTTTTGGCTCAAAGTTGTGCAGGCGCGGGTTGGGGTTGCGCCTGCACAACTCTACACAACGGCTGAATATCGGGCTGTGCAGTTTTATCATGGTTCCTCCCCCTCCGGTTGAGCATGCCTTCATTAGCATTGCGCTGTTGCTCAGCATGACTTGGGGGGCGCAACTGCCTCCTGCTGAATATCGCAGAATGGCACAATTTTGGACTTGCCCAGGTGCAACCCTATTGTGCATGGCGCAACCCTTTTGAATATCCAGCCCTATATGTATGTATATAATAATAAACATAAAGTTAAAAAAAAAAAACTATTCCAGTCACAAGAACTTTGCTGCAAGCTTTACAGTGGTGGAAGGAAGAACCCAATCTAAGTGAAGGGGTCCCCTTTCAGAGGGAATCTCCCACAGTTGTTCTCACAACATATGCATCCCTCCTGGGTTGGGGCACCCATTTGGGAAACCATACAACCCAGGGTACATGGTCAGCTGCAGAGTCCCTCCAGCAATAAATTTGTTGGAACTCAGAGCTGTTTTTCTGGCTCTGAAAGCTTTTTCAGGACTAGTACAGACAAAGCTGGTACAGGTCAGAACAGACAATACCACCACAATGTACTACATCAACAAACAGGAAGGCACCAGGTCAGGCCCCCTTTGCACAGAGGCCATGAAAATTTGGACTCTGGTGTACTCCTTAGGAGTATCCCTACAGGCAATCCATCTGCCAGGAAAGGACAATCCCTTGGTGGATGCCTTAAGTCGAATCAGCCAGGCCCATCACGAATGGACTCTGAACAAGCAGGTGGTGCAAGTAATTTTCAGAAGGTGGGGCACTCCAGAGATAGACTTGTTTTCATCCCACCAGAACCAAAACTTGCCACAGTATTGCTGCAGGCCACCAGATCAAGGTACTCAACCCCTGGATGCCGTGACTCTGGATTGGTCGGGGAGGTACCTGTATGCTTTCCCTCCCTTTCCCCTGGTTTTCAGGGTGTTACTCAAGCTCAGATCCCACTCAACATCTCTAATCTTAATAGCTCCGGATTGGCCCAGGCAGTCATGGTATTCTCTAATGCTCTCCATGTCTGTGGCCAAGCCAATACGACTCCCTCTGAGGCACAACCTATTGACCTCCAATCAGGGGACCCTGTTATACCCAAACCTCAAGTCCCTCAACCTCAAAGTTTGGTTCTTGAGGAACTAGAATATGCTGATTTACAACTCTTTGAATCAATGCTTCACATTTTGTGGGATTATAGCAAACCTACTAAGAAAGCTTACTCTTCAAAATGGATAAGGTTTTCAATCTGACGTTTGACTAAAGATTTGATTCCACTACAGGCTGGGGTCCCAGCTGTCCTGGATTACCTCTCTCTCTCTCATTTACACTCTCTGGGTTTACAGCCCACTTCATTCAAGGTCCACCTCACAGCATTGTCTGCCTACATTTCTGCTGGTGCCAGGGTAACATTAGCTTCCAAACCCATTTTTAGGAGGTTCTTCAAGGGTTTGGCCCATTTGTATCCCCTTCACAGGGCACCTGTGCCAGTATGGGACCTTAATGTTTGAATAACCAAGCTCATGGGGCCTCCCTTTGAGCCTATGGCTACAGTTCACCTTAAATATGTCACTTGGAAGACAGTTTTCCTAGTAGCAATGACTTCTGCAAGAAGAATAAGTCATCTCCATGCTCTCTCTGTGGAGCAGGATTATATCTCTTATCACAGAGATAAGGTAGTTCTGAGAACAAATAGAAAATTCCTACCTAAGGTAGTCTCTGATTTTCACCTTAACCAATCCATTACCCTACCTTTTTCACTGAGCATTCCACTTCTGGTGAAAGAAGACTTCATAGTCTGGATGTAAAGAGAGCTCTCAGTTATTACGTGACAGCCACTAAGAACCATAGGCAGGACAGGAAACAGTTGTTTCTGACCCATGGGGATGTGGGAAAAGGTAATCCAGCTTCTAAGAGATCTGATTCTCGCTGGATAGTCCAGTGTATTCAATTCTGCTATACGAAAGCTGGTAGGGGGCCCCCAACAGGGTTGAGGGCGCATTCCAGCAGGGGAACAGCTGCTACTCTGGCAGCTACAAGAGATGTTCCACTGATTGACATCTGTAAAGAAGCTACTTGGAAGACAGTACACACCTTTACGAAGCATTACAATCTGGATATCCAGTCTAGAAGTGATGCTAGGTTTGGCACAGCAGTCCTGCAAAGTCTTTTTTATAAATAAATGTTCTGTGCCCACCTCCAGTGGTACTGCTTTGTAGTCTGCAGAAAGTTATGTATACCTGAGTATTACGGGGATTAGAGGGAAAAATTACTCACCTTAGTAATCTTGTTTCTTCCCAGTGATACTCAGGTATTCATTAACTTCCCATCCTACCTCCCCTTCCAGAACTTAAGCCTCTGCACTCCTGCATGCTGCGCTACCGTAAAAGGGTACATCACTATGACTGTATATACGTTGTCACATAGTGGTATAAGTTTGGTAAACAAGGCTTATGTCTTTATGCCTCTTCAGGTGTTTCTGACATTGCTGGGGTTTTTCTCCAGTTGGAGGTTTTTTTTCTTTATTAAGAGATTTTTTTTTTTTAATTCTTAATTCTTTTAATCATAAATACTCGCAGTATTCTGCTTACATGAGTATGCCTATTCAGGCTTCTAGGAAATCTGAGAAAGTTTAGAACACTGGCAGTTAGTATAGGACAGCATTTGAAAAGTGTCACATGCAAGGAATTCCATCATTTGCATGTGTTCTATTCTCTTTGGGCAGTCTTACCTAAAGGGCTTACTGCAGAAAGTTATGAATACCTGAGTATCACTGGGAAGGAACAAGATTACAAAGGTGAGTAATTTTTCCTTCATGCTGTCATGGACAGCTTCAGTTGTGTTATTACATAGGTACAAGTAGACAAGTCTTAGTATAGCTTGCCTTGTAGGCTCCTTAGAAATCTGATACGTTGATGGAATGTGGCAGCAGATAAGGGCAGCAGTTTGAATGTGTGTCACGAGCCAATGATAAGTTCTATCATTTGCATATAGTTCCAATTCTCCGGGCAACTCTACTTAGGAGGCTGACTGCATATAGATATGAATACTGAAGAACACATTGGGAGAAACAAAATTACTAAGGTGAGTAATTTTTTCTTCCTACCGCTGAGGAGATTGCTAATGCCATTAGAATAATTAAGTCACAGCAAACTGGTGCCTCTGTTCCAGTTCCACGACTCTGTTCACATCATCCATCAGTTCAAACTTCGGGTTCCTCCTCAGTCCCCAGTTCCTTTAAACGTTACTCTGAAATTTATGGCGATGACGAGGAGAAGATGAGGACTTTGGAGAGCCACCTGAACCGGATGTTTTCCCTGATCCTCAGTGCCCCGATTCCCCTGATAAGGGACCTGAGGATTTTACCTCACATTTTGCTTTTATGAAGCAAGTGGCACAGACTCTGGACCTCGCCACTCAGAGGAGGTGGAACCAGATTACATGGAAGTGATGGATGTACCATCAACTAAGAGGTTACTACTACCCATCCACAAGTCCCTAAAGAGGCAAACCACTAGGATTTTGCAAAGCCCCACTTCTATTCCCCCAGTGGACAAGAAGATGGATAGGAAATATTGGGTGGCCAAGACAGGAGCTTAATTCCTTTCTGGGCATCTCAGTCATGAAGGAGTGGTGCAGGCTGCTGCATGTGATAAGGCAGGCATTCCTCTGCCATCAAATCTACCTGATTAAGATTCTAGGAAAATGGACTCTATGGCCAGTAAATCTTATTTGAGTTCTTCTCTGGCCATCAGGCAGGCCACTTACATGGCCTATGTTTCCAGATACCAGAAAAGTCTCTGGAATACAGTTTTGGAGATTAAGGTGTGCCCTGCTCCCATGGGATCTGACCTAGCTGAGGCTGCAAAAAAGGGCATAGAAGTCTCCAAATACCAATTTGGGATGGCAGTGAATGCCAGTGACATTGCAGTTAGACTGATGGCAACTTCAGTGTGCCTTCGGAGGTTTGATTGGCTAAGGGCCACTAATCTATCCTAGGACATCCAGGCAAAGGCCTTGGATTTTCCTTGTGAGCCCACATCTCTCTTTGGTGAGCAGACAGAGGCCTACGTGAAAAAGATGGATGAATACAAGGTGGCTTACAAGAGTGGTGCTGCTAAGGAAAAGGCAACAACACTTCAGAAGTACCAGAGTAAGGGGGGGGTAGGGGTAGAAGCCACTACAAACCTTTCTTTCATACCCAGGCTCTCCTAGCCTATCAGCCGCAGAGAGAGGGTACTTCGGAAGCAAGGCAGAAGGGGCAGCAGTCGAGCTCTCCTCAGCCAAGTACACAAGCAAAGCAGACCCACTGAGGGATCTACCAGGGTTGCCTCCCCAATCCCGGTAGGGGGCATGCTGGCTCATTATCTCCGGGCTTAGAGTTCCATTACCTCAGACAAGTGGGTCCTGGAGGTAGTGAACCAGGGCCTTGCTCTCAGTTTCAAGGTCTTATCCAGGCTGAAGGCAAGAGCTTCCAGACCTGCCACCCCATCAGAAGCAGTTCTATCTGAGGCGGAAGTAGCAAAACTCCTTCAGGAGAAGGCACTGGAGCCTGTCTCCTTGGCCCAAAAGGGAAAGGGACTCTGCTCCAGATGCTTCCTCACTCTAAAGAAGTGGCAACCCATGCTGGATCTCAGGCATTTAAACAGACATTTGACAAAACCAAAGTTAAAAATGGTCACTCTGGCTACCATTCTTCCTACACTCAGGGTGGGAGATTGGCTGGCATCCCTGCACCTAATTGGTTGCCTACTTCCTCATTCCAATCAGGCAATCCCATAGAAAGTACCTCAGGTTCAGATTGCCATCAGACCATTACCAGTTCAAAGACATGCCTTTTGGCTTGACTTCTGCTCCAAGAGTGTTTTCGAAGTGCCTAGCAGTAGTGTCAGCACACTTGAGGTGCAGGGAGTTAAAGTCTTCCCATACTTGGACGACTGACTAGTGGTAGGCCAGTCACCCCAAGCAGGTCAGAGATGCACTGACCCACCACTCAGGATACAGTATCCTGCAGTACTTAGGCTCCCTCTTAAACCAAAAACAGTCAGTGCTGAGGCCATTTCAGCTTCTGAAATTTATAGGAGCGGAATTGGACACACTAAGGGGAAAGGCATTCCTCCCTCAGGGTAGGGTGGACAGCCTGGTACAGTAAGCCAGGTCCTTCCAGCTGCATATTCCCAGACCAGCAAGGCATTTTCTCCAGCTGTTAGACACATGGCTGAGTCAACAACAACAGTGTCAGGTTCCAGATTAGACATCCAGTTCCATCTCGGATCTCACTGGTCACAGAAAAGAGATTCCCTGCCTAAAATGGTGCCAGTCACAGGAACTCTCCTTCAAGCACTCCAGTGGTGGCAGGAAAAGGACAACCTCAGAGAAGATGTGCCTTTCCTTCAGCCATCATCAGCAGTGCTAACAACAGATGCCTCCCTCCTAGAATGGGGTGCCCACCTGGGGGAGGACACCGCACACTGTACTTGGCTTCAGCAGAAGTCTCTGCTTCACATAAACCTGCTGGAACTTAGGGCAGTTTACCTAGACATTCAGTCCTTTGCATCAGTGCTGCAGGGCAAGGTGGTTCACTAAGAAATCAGGGGTAATAAAAGGCTTAGGCCCATGATTTAGCTCCTTTATTCAAACAACATGAAGTCTTGCTATATTATAGACATTAGCAGTTTGATCCAGCTCTAGAACTGCCCCAGAGTGAAATGGTTAAAACCATTCCAAAATAGAATTTTGGCAGGAGAGCAGCTCTATCTGTGTCATTTCAAACTTGAACTGTCAGATTCTTTACTCCGCCTCAGTGAACAGTCGCTCCGGAGATTTCTCCTTCTGCTCGGTTCATTTCTCGGTTTAAAAAGTGTTTTCTCGGTTGGACTTAACCGAGAATAGTTTTATTTAACATAAAACCATTCGGTTCAAGCTCTATCTGTGGTAACCGTAAGTAAATGAAGGTTTTGTCTATGTGGAACTTGTAAGTTATCGGTTCGGTTTTGAACCGATCAGTGGGTTTAAAACTCATTTAAAACTAAAAGTTACTATTTTAAGTGCGGTTCCCGGTTCTTATCGGTTCTAAAAAACAGATTTATCGTTTTTTCCAATACCCGTATTGATTAGGAACCGATAAGGTGTCTTACCTGGCACTGCCGTTAAAGGGCAGGATTTTTGGTTAGGCTGGCATTATGTCTGAGAAACCCAAATGAAAACCGGGCCCACTGGGTTTCAACACTGTGATGTTTGTGGGGAAGTCTTTGCCAAGGCTGACCCACACACCATGTGTTTATTGTCTGAGGTTTGACCACCTCCAGTCAGACTGCCAGGTATGTAAGAATTTCCTGCAGCCACCCTGGAAAAAAGATTGGGCAGGCTCAGGGAGCGAGGCTAAAAGTCCGCTGACCGGATGGCCAGCCGGTCGGTGCCAACCGAACCAGAGGAATGCCCTCTGACCAGGGCCAGACTTCCTCGGGCAAAGAAAAGCTGGTTCTGAGGAACCAATTCCAGTAAAGAAAACAAGAAAATCAGCAGGTCTGGGTCCAAAATTCCTTCTCCAACTGCTTCAGAGATAGCAAAAGCCATACAAATTGTCCAGTCACTGTCTCAGGGTCCGTCTGAACCACCACTATCTGGTAAAGGTCGGTTCGTCCGGTCCCAGTGGTTCAGGATTATGATATTGAGGAATTTTATGAACCAGAGGAGGGAGGAGGATTATGAACAGTATGAATGTGGCTGGGAAGGTCTGGGTGTGCCCATTGAACGGACATCTCCCAGACAGACCTTTAGAATCTCCCCTATGCTGTCTGAGTCCCATCTCATTTTATGTTTTATAAAAAGTTGCTGAAACCCTCCAGCTTCCTTTAGAAGAGGCTGTGGATGAGCAGAGGAGCCTGATTTTGTAGAAATGATGGATATTCAGAGTCTAGGAGATTGTCTTTTCCTTTACATAAGTCTTTTAGAAACAAACAATTAAAATTTGAAAAGCTCCTAATTCTGTGCCTCCTGTAGATAAAAGATGGACAGAAGGTATACATTGTCAGGCCTGATACAGAATTCCTTTCTCAGCAATGCAGTCATGTTGGGAGTAGTTCAGGCTGTTGCCTGTGATAAAGCTAATATTCCTTGGCTTCACATCCTCCTGACAAGGATTAGAGGAAGATTGATGCCATGGCAAAAAACAGTATATGGCAGCCTCTCTGGGACTCAGGCAAGCAAATTATATGAGCTATAGCTAGGTATCAGAAATCTAGATGGGATACTGTTATGCAATTGGCCAAGCAGGCCCATGGCCAGCTGGCTAGTGAACTAGAACAGGTGGCTGCTGATGGCACTGAAGCCTCTAAGGTTCAGTTTCATGCTGCTGTGGATGTTAATGATGTTTCCTCTAGGGTCATGGCCACATCTGTAGCTTTATGAGGTTGGCCTGGCTCAGGTGTACTAGTTTGTCACAGGATACCCAGACTAAGGCTATGGATTTTCCTGTGGTGGGAAATTCTCTGTTTGGAGAGCAGACAGAGAATTACATGAAGAAGATGGATGAATATAGGACTACTTACAAGAGTGCCCAGGCTAAGGTGCGGCAAGCCACTCCTCAAAGGCATGCCCCCAGGGGTAGGGGTAGGCCTTTTCACAGGCCTTTCTAGCAGACTCAGGCCTCCTCTGCCTATGCTCAGAGGGGCTTCTTCAGAGGCAGGGGCAGACGAGGGGTGGGCAGACCTGCTCCCACCCCCCAGCCTAAAGCTCCTGCAAACAGGCACCCTGATGGGGTGCCCAGGGCCGATTCTCCTGTACCAGTGGGGGCAGGCTGGCTACTTCGGTCAGAATTGGGCTTCTTTAACCTCAGACAAGTGGGTTCTGGAAGTAGTAAGCCAGGGTCTGGTTCTCAGCTTCAAAAGTTTCCCAAGTTGAGAAGCAGACTTTTCTATCTGCAAGTGCTTCAGAGACCCTCGCTCTGGAAACAGAGGTCTCATCCTGTTAGCTCTCAGAGCAGTAGAAAGGTTCCTCCCTGCATCAGGGCAGGGTCTGTTCAGATACTTCCTTACCCCAAAAGACAGGAGAATGGCGGCCCATTTTGGATCTCAGATATCTGAACAAGCATCTTTTGAAACAAAGTTCAAAATGGTAACTCTGGCAATGATTTTACCTTCCCTAAGGCCAGGGGACTGGCTAGCCTCCCTGGACCTCAAGGATGCCTATTTCCATGTCCTAATCAGAAGATCCCACGAAAGTACCTCAGATTGAACTGCCCTCAGGTCATTACCAGTTCAGAGCAATGCCCTTGGCCTTACCTCTGCTCCAAGGGTATTCACAAAGTGTCTAGCAGTGGCAGTGGCCCCTTAAGGAGGCAGAGGATTGCTGTCTTTCCCTATCTAGATGACTGGCTCATTGTAGGCCAGTCCCAGAACAGGTAAAATCTCACCTGCAGGTCACCCAGCAGCTTCTCACCTCTCTGGGTTTTCTGCTAAACCTACCAAAGTCAGTTCTGGAACCAGTCCAGGTACTCACCTTTATAGGGGTAGAATTGGACACAAAGTAGCCAGAGCCTTTCTTCCCCCCAGAAAGGGTAAGGAATTTAGTGGCTCTGGCCTCTTTCTTCACTCTGCAGGTCTCTCGACCAGCAAGACACTTTCTGCAGCTCCTGGGGCACATGGCTGCATCCACAGCTGTTGTGCAGGGAGCCAGATTTCAGATGAGAGACATTCAGTTTCACTTGAGAACCTTTTGGTCTCAGAGAGAGACCCCCTTTCCAAGTTGGTCCCAGTGACTTGAACCTTGATCCTAGCTCTCCAGTGGTGGCAGGATCAGAGCAATTCAAGCGGGGTCCCTTCATTTCCCCTTCTCACGACTTGACTCTACTACAGATGCTTCCCTTCTGGGTTGGGGAGCCCACATGAGCGACCTTTCCACTCAGGGGTTTGGTCCCCCAGGAATCTCTGCTCCACATCAATTTGCTGGAACTCAGAGCTGTCTTTTTAGCTCTTCAAGCTTTTCTGCATCTGTCACGACAAGGTGATACAAGTCAGAACAGACAACACCACAACAATGTGGTACATCAACAAACAGGGGCACTCAGTCTTGACCTTGTGCACGAGGCAATGAAGTTGTGGTCTCTGGCCTATTCCTGAAAACTTCCCTCATAGCAGTTCATCTTCCAGGAAGGATAATGTCCTAGCGGATGCCCTCAGCAGGATTTCCCAGGGCCATCACAGATGGTCCCTGGATCCTCAAGTGCTGGGATAGTTTTTGCCAGGTGGGGCATCCCTCAGATAGATCTTTTGCAGCCCCAGACAATCACAAACTTCCTCTGTTCTGCTGCAGACCTCAGTGCTGGGCTCAGTTCCCTGGATGCCCTTCTTCTGGATTGAAGGGGAAGTTCCTCTATGCTTTCCCCCTTTCCTCTCTATTCAAAGTACTAGTCAAAATCAGATCTCAGCCTTGCAGGGTGATTCTGATTGCCCCGGATCTGACCAGGCAGCCCTGGTACCCACTCCTTCTGTCTCTGACAGTCCATCTTCCCTGTGCCTCCCAGGAATCACAATCTGTTGACTTGTGCCCAGGGAAGGGTTTGGTATCGGACCTCAAATCCCTCAACCTCAAGGCCTGGCTCTTGAGGAGTTAGAGATTGCTGATTTACACACCTCTCAGGGTGTTCTTGAGATCCTAAAGGCTTCCAGAAAGCCTTCCACTAGGACTACTTATAGTTCTAAATGGAAAAGGTTTTCCATTTGGTGTGCTGGGAAAAATATTCCCCAGAATCTGCTGAATTGCCCATTTTGTTAGATTACATGGTACATCTTAATTCCTTGGGTCTCAGACCAGCTACCCTGAGAGTTCATTTGGCAGCTGTGTCTGCTTTTGTGTCAACAGGAAAGTCATCCTCTTTCCTCTCATCCTGTGTTTTCCAAGTTTTTAAGAGATTACTCCATACTAATCCTCCCTTTAGGGAACCGGCCCTGCTTGGGACCTTAATGTTTGCATTGCCCAGTTAATACAACCCCTTTTGAACCTCTGTCTTCTGCAGAGCTTAAGTACCTAACTTGGAAAACTGTTTTCTAGTGGCTATCACTTCTGCCAGACGCATAAGTGAATTGCAAGCCTTGTCAGTGGAGACTGACTTTATTTCTTTCCACAGGGATAAGGTAGTCCTTAGGACTAATAGGAAGTTTTGCCTAAGGTGGTTCAGATTTCCATCTTAATCAATCTATCTCCCTTCCAGTATTTTCACTGATCACTCCTCTCGGGTGAGAGGAGGTTGTACAGCCTGGATGTTAAGAGAGCTCTTAGTTATTATATAGAACGTACCAAAGGTCACAGGTTGAATCCTCCAACTTTTCCTTACCTATGGTGAAGTTGGGAAAGGCAAACCTGCCACTAAGAGATCAATAGCCAGGTGGATTGTCTCTTATCCAATTTTGTTATCAAGAAAGTGGGCAGAGCCCCCCTGGTTTGGGGCTCATTCTACCAGGGTACAGCTCGCCTCTAGCTGCTGCCAGAGATATCCCTTTATTAGAGATTTGCCAGGCTGCTACTTGGAAAGCAGGTACACTTTTACCAAGCATTACTCCCTGGATGTCCAGGCCAGGAGAGATGCTCGGTTTGGCACAGCTGTTCTTCAGAGCCTATTCCTAAGTAGGTTCTGCCCCTCCTCCATGGAGGTACTGCTGTGTATTCTGCTAATGTCTATAATATAGCAAGACTTCATGTTGTTTGAAGAAAAATTACTCACCTCAGTAATGTTGTTTCTTCTAATGGAGTCTTGCTATATTATGAGACCTCCCCAACCTGCCCTCTCAGAACCTCTACTTGGTAGAGGTGCGGGCAACTTAGTGTGGGCACTACTTATGTCCTGTTAGCATTTTGTCCCCTTTGGGACTTTGGGGGTGTGTATGCCGTGTGTGTGTTTTATTATACTTATGTTCCATTTTCATATTATTAGAATGGTGTTAGTATTTCTGGTCCCTGACTTGAGTCTTGGGTGTTGGGACCATCAATGGTTGTTATTATTTAGGTAGCCATTTGGCTAGTGTAGGTTACAGCTTCCACACAGACCTTAGTGAGTTTGGCTCGTAAAGATCTGGCAGTTCAAGTTTGAAATGACACAGATAGAGCTGCTCTCGTGCCAAAATTCTATTTTGGAATGGTTTTAACCATTTCACTCTGGGGCAGTTCTAGAGCTGGATCAAACTGCTAATGTCTATAATATAGCAAGACTCCATTAGAAGAAACAACATTACTAAGGTGAGTAATTTTTTCTTGTGGTTCAAGTCGGAACAGACAATTCAGCCACAGTGTACTACATCAGCAAGCAAGGGGGGCACACAGTCATCCCCCCCGTGCACAGAGGCCATGAAAGTATGGGATTTGGCCTATTCTATGGGGATCTCCCTCTCAGCAGTTCATCTCCCAGGGAAGGACAATTTCCTTGCAGATGGCCTCAACCAGATCAACCAGAATCACCACGAGTGGTCACTAAACAGGCAGATCCTGCAAGTTGTGTTCAAAAGGTGGGGCACCCCAGAGGTGGACCTCATTGCAGCCCCAGAGAACCACCAGCTGCCACAATTCTGCTGCAGACCTCCTGCAGTGGGCACAGTGCCTCTGGATGCACTGCTGTTGAACTGGATAGGGAAGATCTTACCTGTGTCAGTCTTCACCATTCATCACTGGTGGGTGTCTGCTAGAGACTGGCACCCAACGGGAGACTTTTTTTTTTTTGGAAGAGGGGCCAATGCTATACTTGGCGCTTGCGGGTTGGCCGGTAACAGCTGTTGGGTCCTCCACCTCAGTTCTGCTTCTCCCGCCATCGAGACAGCACCCCAGCCGACTAGAGACTTCTGTGGCCTACTGTTTTCTGCAACGCCTAGTTCGACGCCTTTATCCTTGACTCTGCCTTGGTTCTGTTACTCGACGCCACTCAAGACCAGTAAGACCTTTCCTTTTATTTTTGTGTGCGGTGTCGAGTCTTTCTAATTTTAAGTTTAGTTACTGTTCCATTATGTCTGGTCGTCGGGACAAGAAGCAATCCAAAAAAAATTGGTCGGCCCCCTATGCATCGGTGTCCCTGTGGCTGACAGATTTCTGTTACCAACCGACATGATGTGTGTCTTGGTCCCCAGCACGATATGGATGCTTGCATCACCTGCTTCTCTATGGACTGTTGAGTTTTGGAGCACCGCGCATTAAAGGTTGGCAAGGCCTCGCTGACTTTTGGGGGGCAGCGTCGCTCACGCCGGTCCAAGCACAGGACTCACTGCCCTACCTCTGGGTCCCCTCCCGGGCCAATATGGTCCAGTGAAGAGGGAGCCACCTCCTCTTCCAGCCTTGCCATGGAGGAGTTCTGTATCGGGGGGCCAGAAGCACCGCCCTGGCAGTCACCTCCTCCAGAGGTGCAGGCTCCCCCCATTGGGGCCCATGGCTGCAGGTCCCAGCATGGAGCATTCCTCGGCACCACTGATCGGGGCGGTGCTGCGAAAGGTGCGGGGTTGGGTCATGGCACCATGACTGGGGGATCCCTCTGGGCCACTGATCCGAAGCCCTTAATAGTTGTCTCCTCTTCAGAGGAGGATGATTCTGCGGCAGATCCGGATTGGCTGCCTGACTCTTCAGAGTCAGAGGGTTCCCCATGACCCCAGCACCCTTGCGCCTCCCCAGGTGCCATCCTCCAATAGCTCAGGTGACTGGGGTTCATGCAGATCTCCCAGCCACCCCTGGCTTGGGAGGCCAGCTGCAAACTTCCGGTCCCTGTGCTGCTGGGGTAGCTATTGAGTTCTTTAATGAGGGAATGGCTGCTGTCCCTGGTGCCATTTCCCCTCTCAGAATCAAGATTGAGGCCCCCTCCTCCTGAGGCCCTCTTCATGGAGTCTGTGGAGTTGAGGGAGCCCTTGGCACAGGGATCGAGGAAGACGGCTTCTTTGGAGTCCTCAGGGTTGAGGATGAGGGGCAAGGGACCTCTGCATACTTCTGTGACCCTTCGGAGTCGAGGGAGGAGCTATAGTGCCGAGCCCTTTGTTCTCCAATCAGGTTCTCCCATGGAGGTCCCTCTGGGTAGGGCTGGGGTCCGCCCTTCTGGATCCATGTGGCCCCGGTCCCCTCATAGGGTAGCTCACCCTACAGGGTTAAGCCCTCACCATTTCAGTTTCCAGGATAGGACTGTGAATCTACAGACCTGTGGTTTTCCTCTGATGCCAGGCTCTCCTGTGGATTCCGCTAGCTCTGGCAGAGGCACGTCACATCCAGTGACAGGCTCGCCCATGCCTCTGCATCCAGCTCCCCTTCTCCCAGGCCACATTGGGCCTTTGGGTCCTTTGACCTGGGATCAGTTCAGGTCTCAGGCGGCTGTGTTCCCTCAGTATATTAGGGCCATGGACGAGCAGGTCTTCTGACCAGTTCCCCCGCCACAGCCAGAGTCTGATTCGTGAAGCTCCTTGACTTCCTCTTCTTCTCCACTGAGGAAGAGGAACCTTCAGTCCACCTGTCATCAGACGCTGATCAAGCCCAGTATCAGCGCTTCCTGTTGAGGTTGGTTAGGGACTTGCACATTTCTCGCTATGCTAGAGACAATACCGAGTATGCAGCACAGGCCTTCCTAGGCAAATATGGGGCGCATCATTTGGTAGCCCCATCCTGTCCTGTTCCCTTCTGGCAAGTATCGTACAGTGTCTGGCAACATCCATATTCCCAGGAACCAACCCCTATGGACTGCCGCAGGAGATATTGTGCAACCCGTGGGTCTCCAGGTGCCTTGCCTCATCTACCTTCCAGAATGATGTGGCTGGACACCCCTTTCGGCCTTCAGTGCCTGGTCCTCAATAGGCCCCCCGAGACTGATACTCGAGAGTTGGATCGGATGGGGTGAAGAGTCTTCTCTTCAGCGCAGAGCCTGTTGGCAATTATTTCTCATCAGGCACACTACACTGCCTACAACAGGCATCTGTGGGCTATGCTGGGTCAGGCCTAGCATTGCTGCCTGATTTGGAGGCTACCCAGCAAGCCATTGTCCTCGCCGCTATAGGCCTGGAGTTGGCGAAGCACCAAACAAGGGTGTCGTATGACACCAGTGAGGTCACTTCATGGCTTGCGGGGACAGATCTGCATTAGGCAATTGGCATTGCTTCACCTGTCAAGGTTGTTACCTTTGGTTCAGCGCAGGTTATTGGCCTCCCCCTTCCAGGGGACCCATCTGTTTTCATGCAGAGCAAGATGGGAGCTTCAGGGGCACCTTCCTTCCCCTAAGGTTCAGGGGCCCGTCTCACTCTGATAAATCCCAGCCTTGAACTGGCTAGTGGAGGGTCCTTCTCCCCCTCCATTCTCCCCCGGGGGGACTGAGGGGTGTTTTCCCTCAGGGTTATTGGGCCCCCTTCGGGGGTGCTTGGTACTCACCCACCAGTGATGAATGGTGAAGATTGACACAGGTAAGATATGAAAATTACATACCTACCGTAATTCTTGATCTTCCTGTGTATTTTCACCATTCATTACTGAATCTCTCCCACCTTCCCCCTTGAGACCTCAGTCCTTGAGATGTCCTCCTCCCTTCTACCCCGAGCCCCAACCCCGCTTCCTCCTGGAGTTCGCCTGACATTGTCGGGGGGGTCTATGGAGTCTTAAAATGTTCGGGGTTCTACTCCTGGTCTCCAAGGGGGTCCCTCCTCTTCTGGACACCTTGCTTGACCCACTCTCTGGGTCTGCCGGTCTGGGAGAGGTGCTTTGGGCCTCCCGGGGCGCCCTCGCCCATATGTCATTTTTCTCCCCCCCTGAACCCTTTGTGTTTTTGGGGGTAGAGGGAGCGAGAACTGTGACAGTCCTTGATCTGTTGGGATTGAGTCTGGGGGGGGCGGCCTTTCCCAGAACACTGTAGCACAACCTCCTGCCTTCTTTGTGCTCCCTCTTCAGCCTCTGAGCAGTGCTGGCTCTGGCTATATCTGGGGGGGAGGGCTCAGCAGTTACAACTTGCAGCTCTGCTGCGTTCTTCTATCAGAGCACTTATGCTTCAGGTTGCAGTTCTTCTCTCCAGAGTTCTTACCCTGGTGTCCTCCAGAGCTGCCTCTGTTGTTTGGGGACCGAGGCCCCCCCCCCACTTATCTCATGCCGCCTTCTTCTCCTCTCTTTCTCTCCTTTCTCCTCCTTTAGTTGCTCAGGGACTGGGGCCTCCTGGTCCACAACCCTCAGGCCCCTCCTTCTCTTTCCTGTCCTCTCGCAGGCATACTCTTTTTCAGTTCATTCCTTTCCCTGTCTCTTGGGCTCCCTTGCCCCGCCTTTCTTTTCTCTTTACTTTTTCTACTGTCTCTCCTTCATGCAGAACTGAGGTAGAGGAAGACCCAACAGCTGTTACTGGCCAACCCACAAGTGCCACATATTACGTTGGCCTCGTGGGTTGTGCTGACAGTGTCGACCCCTCCTCCAAAAAAAAAGTCTCTTGTGGGGTGCCAGTCTCCGGCAAACACCCACCAGCAATGAATGGTGAAGATACACAGGAAGATCAAGAATTATGGTAGGTATATAATTTCATTTTCTGTTTCTTACCCCAGGAGTCCTTTAGCATCAGTAACTTTAGCAGTTAGCTGGCTAGGTGCAACTGCCCCGGAGGTACCTTTAAGAGAATTTTTATTTAAATGAGCTTAGGGCCATAGCCAATCAAAAAACAGGAAGGGGAGTGAGCTGAGTGAGAGCTGCTGAAGGCTTCAGCATTTTTTCTCCGCTGGACTGAGCAACATTGCTCCTGAGGTGCCTCTCAACTTTCCTTGTTGACAGCCTCCTAGTGCTTATCTGGGTAAAGTTTTCCTCATACTTCAATTTTAATAGTGTGCTGAGTGAAAGTTTTTAATTTTCGTTAGTGCTGTGCTAATTATTTATTTTTAGCGCACTCATGCTATGCTGTCTTTATTTTTACTGTGACTGTTCATTTCTCACTCTGTTTTTATCACGGGTGCTTAATTTCGACGGTTCCTCTCTTTTCTGACCAAATTCTTGAAGGAATCGTCGCCTTGTTTTTTTACCTCAGACCTTGTGGGTTTTCCATGAGGTCCCCCACTGGAATTCAGACCTCAACAGTGCCTGAGGGTTTCTCTCAGGATTGGCAATTATGAGAAATCCATGGATATATAAAGAAACTGGACCTAAGGTATCATCTGTGTCAGGACTGTCTGTAAGGGTTCAACAGCAACCTGTGCATAGTTGACCAGTATTACTGGGTTTTCTATTAAGATTGGCACTGGTGTAGATCCCAGTACTACAACTCCCCCCAAAAAAGGGCACTTTCAATAGACAGAATTAATTTACTGGGGCAGGACTGGCCGGTGGCATTTCACAGAAACCTGCACTTGGTTCGTAAGATCCAGGACTGGTTTCTTTGCTTAAATTTGCTATATGGCAGACAAACCTTTGATTATTATGGCTGAGAATAAATCAAAGGCTTCCGACTAGGGGCTATCTAAAAGTACTAATGATAATAATTTAAGCAGAGGTGCTGAGGAACCCTCTAGATCATTAGTTCTCAAACTTTTTCATGGTGAGCCTCCTCAAAGCCATGGAAAAGATATTGAGCCTGCCCCAAACATTGAAATAGTCTTGGGCCTCCCCATAAAAAATAACATCTTTGCACAGTACCTCAGTAATAAAATGAAACTCCTTTGAGTAGTTCGCTCTCATTATATACAGCTTATTGTACCCCTCCTTGTAAACCCCCCCCCGGGCAGACTACTTTAAAGCAAAAGGAAGCTGGAAAGGCAGTCAGAACAGCAAAGGCCCAAACCAAGGAAAAGATAGCCAACTCAGTTAAGAAGGGGGATAAAACCTTTTATAGGTACATCAGGGAGCAAATGAAGACCAAGGAGGGATAGTGAGGCTTAATAAAGGGAGGAGGGTGGGCAGAGGTGACTGTGAAAAGGCAGAGATACTAAACAAATATTTTTGCTCAGTATTTACAAAGGAAGAGGGAGGTACCTAAAACAAACAGTAGAAACACTCTGGATACAGAAGTTGATACCAGCCCATTTACAGAAGAAAGAGTTCTGAAAGAGCTCTTAAAACTGAAGGTGGACAAAGCAATGGGGCCTGGTGGGATTCATCCCAGAATTCTAAAAGAACTAAGGATAGAACTAGTGACACCACTGACTACCCTCTTTAACAAATCGTGGGAGGATGGGGTGGTACCTGAGGACTGGAGGAGGGCAGATGTGATTCCCCTTCACAAAAGTGGGAGCAAGGCAGAAGCAGGAAACTACAGACCTGTTAGTTTTAACCTCAGTGGTAGGGAAAATGATGGAATCACTTCTGAAGGAAAGAATTGTTGCGTATCTAGAGGCCAGAGGGCATAGGACCCAAGGCAGCATGGATTCACAGCGGAAGGTCATGCCAGACAAATCTGATAGATTTCTTTGACTGGGTGACCAAAGTAGTTGATCAGGGAGGGCTGTGGACATGGCCTACCTAGACTTTAGCAAGGCATTTGACACAGTCCCACAAAAGATTAATATACAAGTTAGCCAGCCTGGGTGGGTCCCAAGATGACAGCCAGGGTAAAAATTGGCTGGAGAATAGGACGCAGAGAGTAATAGTAAATGGAGTCCACTCTGAAAAAAGGGGGGTTAGCTGTGGGGTACCACAGGGTTCAGTATTAGGACCGGTCCTCTTCAATGTCTTTATAAGCGACATTGCAGAGGGACTGGAAGGAAAAGTATGTCTCTTTGCAGATGACACAAAGATCTGCAACAGAGTTGATGCACAAGGTGGGGTGGAAAGGATGAGAAGGGGCTTGGCAAGGTTAGAGGAATGGTCAAATGTATGGCAGCTCAGATTCAATGCTAAGAAGTGCAAGGTAATGCACCTGGGAAACAAAAACCCAGGGAAGAGTACACAATGGGGTGAGATACTAACAACAACAAAATGGAAAGGGACCTGGGGGTAGTCATATCAGATGACCTAAAGGTGGGCAAGCAATGTGAGAGGGCAGCAAGGAGGCTGGGGGATACTGGGATGCATAGGGAGAGGCATCACCAGTAGAAAACAAGAAGTTATTATCCCTCTGTACAGACAGCTGGTGAGACCACATCTGGAGTACTGCGTGCAGTTCTGGAGACCCAATCTCCGCAAAGACATAGACAGGATGGAAGCTGTCCAGAGGAGGGCAACTAAAATGGTGCAGGGTCTGCACCAGAAGACATGTGAAGAGAGACTAAAGGAGCTTAATATGTGTATAGCCTCGAGGAAAGGAGGGGGGACATGATAGAAACTTTCAAGTACCTCAAGGAATCAACAAAGTCCAAGAGGGTAGCATCTTTCAAAAAGAGATGCAAGAACAAGGGGCACAATTTGAAGATAGAAGGGGAGGCTCAGAGGTAATTTAAGGAAGCATTTTTTCACAGAGAGGGTTGTGGATGTATGGAACAGCCTTCCAGAGGAGGTTGTGGAGTCAAAAACAGTGGTGGAATTCAAGCATGCATGGGACAGTCATAAGGCAATTCTAGGGGGTGGGGGTAGGAAGAGTAGGCTGCTGGTTAACTAGGATCTGCAGCTTATCCATCAGGTAGGGAAATGGGCAGACTGGGTGGGCCAAGCGGTCCTCATCTGCCGTCAAATTCTATGTTTCTATGTTTACTTGCTCCACTGTTTTGACTCTCAAGCCATTGTTACCCCTTGCTGCATTGGCTTCATTGGTCAGACTGCTTTCTCTGTCTGTTTCTCCTCTATCTGGAATAACATTCCTACCCACCTGTCTCCCTCTTCCCCTGCTCTTAAGCATTCTCTCAGAGATCCTTCAAACAACATGGAGTCTTGCTATATTATGACAGGTGCAGTTTGTCTCACCATTAGAACTGCTCCGGAGGTGAAAGAGTTAACTTCCATGCAGAGCATGGAGCTTAGTGCGCGAGCTTGGTTAAAGAAGCGTTAGGGTGGTTTCAAACCGAAACCGTCAGATTCTTTACTCCGCCTCACTGAACAGTCACTCTGGAGATTCCTCCTGCTGCTCGGTTCATTTCTCGGTTTAAAACGCTCTTTTCTCAGTTGAATTTAACCCGATATTATTTATTTTAACCCAAACCGATCGATTCAAGCTCTGTCTATGGTATTGTAAGTATAGATAGGTTTTCTGTGTGGAACATAAATTTTATAGGTTCGGTTTGAACCGATCCGAATTGTATTTTAAACTTGGTTTAAAACCTTTTAAAGGAGCTTGTTAGAGTGCAGTTCCTTGGTTCTTATTGGTTCTAAAAAACGGATTTCATTACGCTTTTTCACGACCCGGACACGGGTTGGGAACCGATAAGGGTGTCTTGCCTGCACTACCGCTAAAAGGGCAAGTTTGTTGGTTAGGCTGGCATCATGTCTGAGAAACCCAAAAGAAAAACCGGGCCCACTGGGTTTCAACACTGTAGTGTCTGTGGGAAGCCTTTGCCAAGGCTGACCACACACTACATGTGTCTATGTCTGAGGTTTGACCACCTCAATTCAGACTGCCAGATTTGTAAGAAATTTCCCTGCAGCCACCCTGGACAGGAGAGTGGGCAGGCTCAGGGAATGAGAGGCCAAAAAGTCCGCTGACCCGGATGGCCAGCCCAGTTCGGTGCCAACCGAACCAGAGGGAGTGCCCTCTGACCAGGGCGAGACTTCCTCGGCCAAACGAAAAGCTGGCTCTGAGGAGCCAGTTCCAGCAAAGAAAACTAAAAAATCAGCAGGTTTGGAGTCCAAAATTCCTTCTCCAATTGCTGCAGAGATAGCCAGGGCAATACAGATTGTCCAGTCACTGTCCCCGGTTCCCTCCGAACCGCCACTATCTGGCAAAAGATCGGTTCGGTCGGTTCCACCGGTTCAAGAATATGATATAGAAGAGTTTTATGAACCAGAGGAGGGGGAGGATGATTATGATCAGTGTGAATGTGACTTTGAAAGTCTGGATGTGCCCACTGAACTGGACATCTCCCCAGACAGACCTTTAGGTGAATCTCCCCCTAGGCTTTCTGAGTCCCCTTCTCATTTTTTGTTTTATAAAATAGTTGCTGAGACCCTCCAGCTTCCCTTAGAGGAGGCTTTGGATGAGCAAGAGGAGCCTGACTATGTAGAGATGATGGATATCCCAGAGTCCAGGAGATTGTCTATCCTTTGCATAAATCTTTAGGAAACAAACAATAAAAATTTTAAAAGCTCCTAATTCTGTGCCTCCTGTAGATAAAAAGATGGACAGGAGGTACACTTTGTCAGGTCCTGATACAGATTTTCTTTCACAGCAATGCAGTCATGTTAGTAGTTCAGGCTGCAGCCTGTGATAAAGCTAATATTCCCTGGCTTCACATCCTCCTGACAAGAACTCCAGGAAGATTGATGCCATGGCCAAAACAATACATGGCAGCATCTTTGGGACTCAGACAAGCAAACTATATGGCTTATGTTGCGAGATACCAGAAATCTAGATGGGATACTGTCATGGCCTTAGCCAAACAGGTCCCTGGCCAGCTTGCAAAGGAGCTGGAGGAGGTGGCTCTTGATGGTATTGAGGCATCTAAGGTGCAATTCCATGCTGCAGTGGATTCTAATGATGTATCCTCTAGAGTCATGGCTACATGTGTGGCTTTTCATAGATTGGCCTGGCTCAGGTGTACTACTTTGTCACAGGATACCCAGTCTAAGGCTATGGATTTTCCTGTGGTGGGAAATTCTCTGTTTGGGGAGCAGACAGAGAATTATATGAAGAAAATGGATGAATACAGAACCACTTATAGGAGTGCACAAGCCAAGGAACGGCAAGCCACTCCTCAGAGGCAGCCCCAGAGGGTAGGGGCAGGCCTTTTCACAGCCCTTTTTACCAGACCCAGGCCTCCTCCTCTTCAGCCTATGCTCAGAGGGTTCTTCAGAGGGAGAGGCAGGCGAGGTGCAGGCAGGCCTGCTCCCACCCCTCAGCCTAAAGCCCCTGCCAAACAGGCACCCTGATGGGATGCCCAGGGTCGGCTCTCCATTACCTGTAGGGGGCAGGCTGGCTTACTTCGTCCAGGACTGGGAGTCTTTAACATCAGACAGGTGGGTCCTGGAAGTAGTGAGCCAGGGTCTGGTTCTCAGCTTCAAAAAATTTCCAAAGATGAGAGCCAGATCTTTTCCACCTGCAAACCCTTTAGAGACTCTTGCTTTGGAAACAGAAGTCTCAATCCTCCTGGCTCTCAGAGCTGTAGAAAGGGTTTCTCCCCCACACCAGGGCAAGGGTCTGTACTCCAGGTACTTCCTTACCCCAAAAAAGACAGGAGAGTGGCGGCCTATCCTGGATCTAAGATATCTAAACAAGCACCTTTTAAAACCAAAGTTCAAAATGGTGACTCTGGGAATGATTTTACCCTCCCTAAGGCCAGGGGACTGGCTAGCTTCCCTGGACCTCAAGGATGCCTACTTCCATGTTCTTATCAGAAGCTCCCATCGAAAGTACCTCATTTTCGAACTGCCCTCAGGCCATTATCAGTTCAGAGCAATGCCCTTCGGCCTCACTTCTGCCCCAAGGGTGTTCACAAAATGTCTGGCAGTAGCAGTTGCTCATTTAAGAAGGCAAAAGATTGCCATTTTTCCCTACCTGGACGACTGGCTCATTGTGGGTCAGTCTCCAGATCAGGTGAAATCACACCTGCTAGTTACCCAGCAGCTGCTTACCTCTCTGGGCTTTCTTCTCAATCTTCCAAAGTCAGTTTTGGAACCTGTCCAGGTACTCACCTTTATAGGCGCAGAACTGGACACAAAGCAGGCTAGAGCCTTCCTTCCCCTGGAAAGGGTAAGGACCTTAGTGGCCCTGGCCTCGTCCTTCACTCTGCAGGTCTCTCGACCAGCAAGGCATTTCCTGCAGCTCCTAGGACACATGGCTGCTTCCACAGCTGTAGTGCAAGGAGCAAGAGTCCAGATGAGGGACATTCAGTTCCATTTGAGAGCTTTCTGGTCTCAAAGAAGAGATCCCCTATCCAAGCTAATCCCAGTGACTTGAACCCTGATCCAGGCCCTTCAGTGGTGGCAGGATCAGAGCAATCTGAGACAAGGGGTGCCTTTCATCCCTCTGTCCCACTCCTTGACCCTTACTACAGATGCATCCCTCTTGGGATGGGGAGCTCACATGGGCGACCTCTCCACCTAGGGGTTATGGTCCCCTCAGGAATCTCTGCTCCACATCAATCTGTTGGAACTCAGAGCTGTTTTTCTAGCACTTCAGGTTTTTTCTGCATCTGTTCAGAACAAGGTGGTACAGGTCAGAACAGACAACACCACTACAATGTGTACATCAACAAACAAGGGGCACTTGGTCTTGACCTTGTGCACGAGGCTGATGAAGTTGTGGTCTCTGGCTTATTCCCTGAACACTTCCCTCATAGCAGTTCACCTCCCAGGCAAGGACAATGTCCTGGCAGATGCTCTCAGCAGGATTTCCCAGGGCCATCACGAATGGTCACTGGATCCCCTAGTACTGGGGATAGTGTTTGCCAGATGGGGCACTCCTCAGATAGATCTTTTTGCAGCCCCAGACAATCATCAACTTCCACTTTTTTGTTGCAGGCCCCCAGTGTTGGGCTCAGTCCCCCTGGATGCCTTTCTCCTCGATTGGGAAGGGAAGTTCCTTTATGCCTTTCCCCCTTCCCTCTCCTGTTCAAAGTACTAGTCAAAATCAGGTCTCAGCCCTGCAAGATGTCCTGATTGCTTCAGACTAGGACAGGCAGCCCTGGTACCCACTCCTTCTGTCCTTAGCAGTCCATCTTCCCTGTGTCTCCCCAGGAACCACAATCTGTTAACCTGTGCTCAGGGAGAGTTTGGAATCGAATCTCAAATCCCTCAACCTCAAGGCTTGGCTCTTGAGCAGTTAGAGTTGCTGATCTACAACTTTCTCAAAGTGTTCTCGAAATCCTGAAGGCTGCTAGGAAGCCTTCCACCAGGGCTACCTATAACTCCAAGTGGAAAAGGTTTTCCATATGGTGTTCTGGGAAGCATATTTCCCGGAATCTGCTGATCTACCCACTGTATTGGACTATATGGTCCATCTTAATTCTTTGGGTCTGAGACCAGCTACCCTGAAAGTGCACTTGGCAGCTGTTTCTGCCTTCATTTCAGCAGGGAAGCCCTCTTCTCTTTCTGCTCACCCTGTATTTTCCAAGTTTTTTAAGGGATTGCTTCATACCAAACCTCCATTCAGGGACCCTGCCCCTGCTTGGGATCTTAATGTTTGCAGTGCTCAGCTGATGCAACCCCCCTTTGAGCCTCTGTCTTCGGCAGAGCTTAAGTATTTGACTTGGAAAACTGTATTTCTAGTAGCCATCACTTCTGCCAGGCGCATAAGTGAGTTACAGGCTTTATCAGTGGAGACTTGACTTTATTTCCTTTCACAGGGATAAAGTAGTCCTCAGGACTAACAGGAAGTTTTTGCCTAAGGTAGTTTCGGATTTCCACCTTAACCAATCTATTTCACTTCCAGTGTTCTTCACTGACCATTCCTCCTCTGGTGAGAGGCTGCACAACTTAGATGTTAAGAGGGCCCTAAGTTACTACATGAAGCGTACCAAGGGTCACAGGTTTGACTCCCTCCAACTATTTCTCACTTATGGTGAGGCTGGGAAAGGGAGACCTGCCACTAAGAGATCCATTTCCAGGTGGATTGTCTCTTGTATCCAATTTTGCTATCAAAAGCTGGGTAAGGTTCCCCCCTCAGGCCTGAGGGCTCACTCTACCAGAGGTACAGCTGCATCTCTAGCTGCTGCTAGAGACATTCCTATCTTGGAGATATGTCAAGCAGCTACTTGGAAAACAGTACACACTTTCACCAAGCATTACTCCCTGGATATCCAGGCCAGGAGGGATGCTCGGTTTGGCACAGCCGTGCTTCAGAGCCTATTCCCTAAGTAGGTTCTGTCCCTCCTCCATGGAGGTACTGCTGTGTAGTCTACACCTGTCATAATATAGCAAGACTTCATGTTGTTTGAAGAAAAAATTACTCACCTTAGTAATGTTGTTTCTTCTAATGGAGTCTTGCTATATTATGACCTCCCCCCCAGCCTGCCCCTCTCAGAACTTCTACTTTGGGTATGGGGTGGGCAGTCCACTGTTGGCATTTATTGATGCCCTCTTTCATGTTTGGGTGTTGTGTTTTATTTAGTTATTTTATCTTATTTTCTGGTCCACTGACTTGAGTCTTGAGTGTTGGGACCAGGAAAATGTGTGAATATGTTAGTAGCCAGTTGGCTGAGTGGGTTAAGCTTCCACACAGAGCCTTAGTGAGTTTTGCTCATAAAGATCTGACGGTTTCGGTTTGAAACCACCCTAACAGAGCTTCTTTAACCGAGCTCGTGCTCTAAGCTCCATGCTCTGCATGGAAGTTAACTCTTTCACCTCCGGAGCAGTTCTAAAGGTGGGACAAACTGCACCAGTCATAATATAGCAAGACTCCATTAGAAGAAACAACATTACTAAGGTGAGTAATTTTTTCTTTTGCTTCCTCCTGCTCTTGCAGTCTAAATGGTCAGTTGTTACCTCTCATTATTTGTTCATTGTTCCTATTTTTTTGAACTATTATTCATTTTGTATTGCTTTGTTTTGTAGTTGTCTTTTGAATTTTATTTACTCCCTACACTTCCCAAGGTACACTTGAAATGAGCCTTGGCTCAGAGTGTCTTCCCTGGTCACCAATTTGTAAATAAATGCATAAATGCACCTACTATTATCCTTTGTCAGATTGTCTCATCCCTTCACACACAATACCTAAAACTAAAAATGTAAACATAGTTCTTTTTCAAACTTGGTTGAGCCTCCTCTGGAACAGGTTGGAGCCTACCCAGGGAGGCTGGCCTCACCATTAGAGAAACCCTGCTCTAGATCCCAGTCAGAAAAATAAAGCTTCCAAAGATGAAGATCTGACTTCGAGGTGGAGCTCTTGCAGCAGGTATTACACTTAGGACTAATACTGCCAGGCGTTGGGACCCCACGGAAAAATCTTCTAGCTAGCAGTTTGTGGCAGGGGTCCATCCCCGACATCCAACATGGTATAACAGGAGAGGACCCCCGGCGTGTCTCAATTCTTTTCCTGCCATCGACCCGCTTAGTTCGGCTCCATGGATGCCTCACATTAGCAGTCGACCGCCTCTTTTTTCGCACTTTATAAAGCAGTAGTTTAACATTTTTTCTCGTTCGATTAAGTACTTAATTTGCATGTCTTGGCCTTCCCCGCCATGGTGAAAGTCGAAGTGCCAGTGCGGCAAGCTGATCCCAGCTAAAGACAGCCATGAGGCTTGCCTGATCTGCCTAGGCCCCAACCATCGGCCCGACGACTGTCCGCACTGTAAAAAGTTTAACAGCAAGACAAGGATAAGAAGAGCACAAGCTCTTAAGGCTTACCTCCTAGAGCAGAAAATAGTGGCCATGCAGAAATCCCTGTTGGGACCAAGCTCTTTATCTCCCGCGAAGGAGTCTCCCCACCGAGAGAAGTCATCAGGGAAACACCATTCAAGGAAAAAAAATAGGGCCAGGTCAGAATCCCGCCCCAAATCTCCTCAGAGAGCTTCTTCCTCGGTCTCCAGCGGGTGGTCGGGGTCAGTTCCCCCATCCTCCACTGGGACCAGCTCCAAGAAGATGCTCTCTTCCTCTGCTGACAAACCTAGAGAGCAGTCTTCTTCCTCAGGGTGCTCGAACGCCCAAGTCCCCCTGCCTCACCGACCTTATAAGTCTTCTCACGGGTCGGCCCGTGGGAGGGGCAGTCACCTGCTGGTAGTCCTAAAGAGTCAGGCCATAAACCCAGTGGATCGTCCGACAAGCACAGAAAGTCGGACGACTCCACCAGGCAACAGGAGACTGTCCACCTGCGGACACCTCCACCACCAGCTAAGGGGAGCTCTCACACCAGCAACAAGCGCCCCCCAGCCCGGGCAGCCTCGCCGGAAGGCAGGGCCCCTTCCCTCAATTAAAAGGCAGTCGCCAGCTGGCGACCAGATGCACAACCTCCCACCAGATGACTGGTCACCTGACGACACTCAGCATGCACCGGACGTTGGGTCAGATGACCGCTCACCCATGCATATGGAGCCCGACCCACATCAAGGGCACCCTCCCCAGAGCAGACACCTGTACCAGATGTCCCAAAAGATCCAACGCCTGGTCCTTCAACCCTGATGCCCCCTCCACTAGTCATCCCCCTAGCAGACATCTGGGCTCTTTTCACTTCATGGTGGAATACAGTGAAAGGGGACTTGCTGCACAGACCTCCAGATCCCCCTCCTAAGGAAATTCCACCACCTCCTCCTCTGACCCCGGACAAGGCATCAGGTGAAGGCTCTCATCCACCTCACAGTCCGAGAGGGAAAAGGAGACGAAGGACATCCACTGTTCCCTCTTCCAGTGGCCGCCCATCGTCCATGTCTGGAGACAATGCAGGGGATTCATTCTTTGAGTCTTCAGAGGATGAGGGCTATTGTCCTTCTTCCCCAGGACCGAAGAATTCTCCCAGATCACCACCAGATAATCCTTCTTTCAAACAAGAAGAAGTCCTAATGTATTCTGACATATGCAGTAAGACCTTGCTGTTGTACTGCCCCAGAGAGGAAAGAGTTAAAGCCTACAGTCTGTGTAGGCACGCGCTCGGTTTCAAATCACTATCCCCCGGTACATTCTATTCAACTGTCAGATTCTTTACTCTGCCTTACTGTGAAGATGCCTCAGAGATTCTCCTCAGCATCTCGCTGGTTAAAATGTTTTTTTTTGATTCGGTTATTTCACCGATTTGTAAAACATTTTGCGTTTTTGTTTCTTTTCATTGTCCCTCGGTACAGTTACAGTTGTCGCTAGTTTTGCCTATTTGTTGGGTAAATCTTGGTCCTTAGCGGTTGCCGCCAGTCATTCGGGATCCAAGTTTTTGTTCCTTTTGTCTATTTCTCTACTATTTCCTGTCTGATTTAACTGTGATCAGCTCTAGTTAATAAAAAAACAAGTTTGTAATTTTTTTTCCAGACCGCTAATACCGGTCTATCAACCTGAACTGTTGGATCTTATCTAGCCTAACTGCCTTTGGGATAAGTTAGAAGGAGTCACAGAAATCTAAGAAGAAAACCGGTCCAACCGGTTTTCAACAGTGTGAGTGTGGGGAAACTTTCACCAAGGCTGATCCCCATACTACTTGTGTTTTCTGCCTGGGGTTGGAACACTTGCAGGCAGAATGTGACATATGTAAAAAATTTCCCTCAGTCGATGCGTGACAGGTGCCTTAACCAACAGAATAAGAAATTGGCCAAAAAATCCATTAATCCTGATGGCCGAACTGGTTCAGATTCAGGTTCTAATGAACCGGAGGGGGGCCCTTCTAACAAAGGAGATACTCCTCCTTCTAAACGGTCGGCGGATTCAGCCCTTGAACCAGCTTCCCCTAAGAGAAAAAAGAAAAAACATATTGAATTGGCGCCTAAGTCACGTGCGGTTGCAGTTCCAACCATGGGGGAGATTGCTAATGCTATATGCATTATTCAGTCACTACAGACAACCAAACTGGTGACTCCTCCAGTTGTTCCCCAGCAGGTTCCAGTTCCTCCAGACCCTTCGGAATGTGATTATTCCTGGGGCCCGAAATGTGAGCAGGGTGATTATGACGAAGAGGACCTTTATGGTCCAGTTGAACCGGGGGTCTCTCCTGAGCATGAGGGAAGCATCTCTCCCCTTAAACAGTTGGAGGATTCTCTCACTTATTTTTCATTTATGAAGAAGGTGGCTGAAACTCTTCAGCTACTGGTTCATGAATCTTCAGAAGAAGAGGAAGAACTGGATTATGTGGAGCTGATGGATGTCCCTGCCTCAAGGAGTGTGGTGATACCCATCCATAAGTCTCTGCAAAGACAATCTTTAAAAATTTTGAGTACCCCCTCTTCTGTTCCTCCTGTAGATAAGGCAGAGAGGAAGTACCCAGTAGCCAGAGATGGCACAGATTTTCTGTCAGGACACCCCAGTCATGAAGGGGTTGTGCAGGCTGCTGCCTGCAAGAAGGCAGGCATCTCACTAGCTTCCCATCCTCCTGAAAAGGATTCTAAGAGGATTGACTCCATGTCTAAAAAGTCTTACCTGAGGTCTTCTCTCATTGCCAGGCAGACCTCTTATATGGTCTATTTTGCAAGATATCAACAGAAGCTGTGGGAAGCAGTTTCCTTTGGCTGCCAAACTCTCGGCCAAAGCAGCTGCTGATCTGGGTGAAATGGCAAAGAGTGGTATTGAGGCTTCCAAGCAGCAATTCTGCATGGCAGTGGATACCAATGATTCAGTATGCAGAATTCTGGCTACCTCTGTTTCCCTGAGGAGGTTTTCCTGACTTAGAACCACTAACCTCTCTCAGGACACAGAAATCAAAGCCTTAGATTTGTCTCTGGTCCAGAACTCTCTTTTTGGAGAGCAGACTGAGGCCTATATGAGGAAAATGGACGAGTATAGAACCTCATGTAGGAGTGCTTCAGCTAAAGAAAAAGCAGCCACCTCTTAGAAACAGCAGGGTAGGTGAGGCAGCAGCAGACCTTACCAGAGACCTTTTTACCAGGCCGAGGCCTTCCCTGCTTATCAGCAACAGCGTGGCTATTTTAGAGGAAGGGACAGGAGAGGTGCCACTCATTCCAGCCCAGCTTCCCAGCCTAGGACACCAGCTAAGCAGCCTCCCTGAGGAGTCTAGGGTCACCTCCTCACTTCCAGTAGGGACAGGCTTGCCCACTACCTCCAGAATTGGCAGCCTATAACATCAGACAAATGGGTTTTGGCGGAGGTGGTGGACAAATGCCTTACTCTACACTTCAAACAGTTTCCCAGATTGAGAGCAAGGCTGCCTCCAGAGCAGAAATATCCCTGCTGGAAACAGAAGTTACAACCCTTCTTCAGGACAAGGCAATGGAACCTGTTCCCTTGTCCCAAAGAGAAAAGGGCTTGTATTCAAAGTACTTCCTGACCTTGAAGAAAAATGGAAATTGGCGACCCATTCTGGATTTAAGGTCCCTGAACAAACACTCAACAAAACCAAAATTCAAGATGGTCACTTTGGCAATGATACTGCCCACTCTCAGGCAAGGAGACTGGCTAGCATCCATAGACCTCAAGGATGCTTACTTCCATATTCATATCAGGCAGTCACACAGGAAATATCTAAGATTCAGACTGCTATCAGGTTATTAACAATTCAGGGCCCTTCCCTTTGGCCTGACCTCAGCTTCTTCCAGAGTGTTTACAATATGCCTGGCAGTGGTAGTGGCACACTTAAGGCGTTTAGGAATTTCAGTTTTAGGATCGCGGATATGTTGTTCATCCACATTGTTTGGCATGTCCCTTTCCCCTTTAAATCTTGCCAGAAGTCTTCAAGTTGGCTCCTCCCACCCACCCGAGTGGTATATACCTCGGCTCCACCCCATGACACCAGATCTTCCTTTCCGCTGGAAGATACAGGTTGCCTCCCTCGTGCTCATGCATTTCATAGGCCCTGGCTTTCAAAACTTCGGTTTTACTGAAATTAAAACTTGTCCGAGTTAGCGATCGTGCTTTTGCTTCCTCGATCATGGAAGAGAAATCTTCTCCAGGATTTCGCCGGTGTTCTTGCAGCCAGAAGATGTCATGCACCAATGCCAATCTCACATGCCTCATTACTGCTCTAGGGTGTCGGCTATGACACTGTCCTGCAGCTATTGCTTGCTTCCATCCCAGCGTCCTGGATGACCGCCTGGCACGTTTAAAGCTGGGAGACCAGAGAAAGAATCTCCAGTAGAAGTCCAAGGAGGCTGGGTGGGTGGTTTCCATGGCTGCAGGTTCCGCCAAGCAGCTGAACGCATGAAGGCGCTCGGTTAGAAGCCACCAAGGCTCGGACAATCGCTGGGTTGCCTCCACTCTCAACCTGGGCTCCACCTTCACAGGTTCCTTCAAGGGGTTGTGCCAGTCTCTCCCCACCCGGGCTCGCACTCCTCCCGATCTTGTAAAAGAGATATGGAACCGAGCATGTCTTCATCTTGGCGAAGGCGCTCTTGGGACTGAAAGAGGTCTCAGGAGCATGCGGTCTCGACCTTGGTCGAGATCACTTCCTCGGCTGCAGGTTTCAGGGATCTTCCGTCTGGCCAGATGAACGAGGATGTGGCCGATGAGATAGAGGTTGTTCTCGATCCAATCAACCCACTGTCACCAGCCCTGGCCGACGACTCCTTGGAGAGGACTCCGGTCCTTGTGTTCCCTGATGAGGAGACCCAGCCGCTGGTGTCCCATCGAGTCGATTCCAGACCCATGGGTTTCTCCAGTTCCACTGGTGTGCGCGACGCACTCCAAGTTGGCCTACACGATCTCGAAAAGAGGTTCAGGAACCCCTCGGCTGAATGGCTGAGAAGAGCCACAAGCGCCCAAAAGAGGCAACGCCACAGGTCGTTCTTGTCCTCCTCTGATGAGGAAAGGCTCCGATGGAAACTCTGTCAGCACTACGAGGACCTTATGTGGCAACAGCTGATTTTGTCTGGGCATAAGCCAGCTCCACCGCCTACCCAGCCATTGCCTTTCGCTCTCCCTGGGCTGAAACCCGACCCCCTCAGAACTGAAGCCTTTGGTTCCTCGCCAAGGGCCATCCTGTCCTCTGGTTCAGCTTCTACACCGGTCTCTCCACCGATGGTGGTGGAGCCGCTGCCTAAAGCAGCCTGTGGAGGCTCCTTCCAAAGAGGATCACCCACACTGACTTCCCAACGCCTGTCAGTCATGGTCACCCGACTGCCTTTGGCGGGTCGAGGGTGATTTGGGCGGCAGGCCGCTGTACCCCAACTCTTCGGACTCAGATGTCACCAGGCTCCACTCTCATCCTTGGGATGATGAGTTGTCCATTGGCACAGGGGTGGAGGAAGGTCCTTCCTCCTTCCAAGGGATCCTTCATCTCATCTCTGATTCCACAGGGATGCCCCTGGAACCTATCCAGAAAAAGGTGGAGTACCCTCTCACGGACATCAAGAGAGGGGACACCCCGATGGAGGCCTTTCCTGTGGCCGACGCCATTGTTGTGCCGGCACTTGAACTGTGGCAACATCCTGCTTCATGTCCAGCACCACTCTGCCCGCTGCGGGGTCGCAAGCATGCGGTGCCATGGGGTCCCTGTGTGTTACAGAGCACCTCTTGCCTTGAGAGCCTGGTGTCCGCCTCTGTGTTCAGGCAGCATACTGGCAGTTCTGCTGACACTGACCGACCTCCCGACAAGGAGGTCCAAGTATTTGGACCATTCAGGGTGGAAAGTCTACGTGGCATCTTCCTTGGGCCTTCGTCAGGCAAGTTCAGCCGTCATCATGCACACTTCTCCCATGCCCTTCTCAGGTCATTGGATGAAGTCCTCCCTCATCTCCCCACGGACATGCAGACCACAGTTAAGCAGGTCGAGATCAGGGCTGTGCTGTTGCCAAACAGCAGCTCCAGACGGCCCTGGACATCGGAGACTCTTGTGCCCGCTCAATGGCCGCCGCAGTTGCCTTTCACTGCAGGGCTTGGCTGAGGCTCTCCTCCTTCCCCGCAGATACCCAGCACAAGTTAGCTGATGTGCCTTTCCTTGGGACCGACTTGTTCGGCCCAGGAGTGGCCGGTCATCTACAGTGCATAGAGCAGTCCAATGCCACCTTGGACACCACTTCTGCCAAGAGTTCTTCGGGCAAGAACCAGCAGAAGAAAAAGAAGAAGCCCTTTCAGCACTCTTCCCCTGCGATTCAGGAGTCCTCCTACCAAGGAGGACAGCAGCAGCAGCATCATCAGAAGCAGCAGGCTCAAGCTTGGCACCCTCAGTTCAAGCCTGGATCCCAGCTGACCCTCAGAGGAGGCCGAGGCTCAGGTCCTGGAGCCTTCTCCTCCTCCAAGCCTGCTCAGTGATGGGATGGGGGTTGCCACACCTATTCCTGTCATGCCAGCTCTGGATCTTCCCATGGGGGGCCCGCTGTGCCACTTCCTTTTTGCCTGGTCCACTATCACTACGGACAGGTGGGTTCTTGAAGTGGTCGGTCAGGGACTGCCTCTAGAATTTGAGCAGTACCCTCCCAGCCTAGCCCACGCCCCTCGGGAAGAATGGATTTTTGGATGCACCCAGTCAGCTCTTTGAGACGACATTGCTCAGCTCCTCCTCAAGGAGGCAGTAGCTCTCATGGCGAATCCATCTGCAGACCCAGGCTTTGTCTCCAAGTACTTCCTGGTGCCCAAGTGGATGGGGGGCTGGCGCCCCATTCTAAATCTCCACGACCTAAATCAATACCTCAGGTCATGCACCTTTCAGATGGTCACTCTGCCCCAGATAATATAATCCTTGGAGCGAAACGTGTGGTTCTGTTCACTGGATCTGCAGGACGCATTCTTTCACGTCCCAATCCGTCCATCCCATGAGCGGTTCCTCCACTTCAGGGTCGAAGGGACACAGTAGAGTTCGAGCCAGCCGTTAGGCCTGTCGCCGGCCCCTCGGTCTTCACCAAATGCATTGCAGTGGTGGTGGCCCATCTCTGGTGCCGGGGGGGTCAGAATTTACCCCTACCTCGATGATTGACTCCTGGCAGGTTCCACCTAACAAGAGGTGGAGAGGTCCAGGGATCTGGCCCTCCAAACCTGCTCCCAGCTCAGCCTCCTGATCAACGAGGCCAAGTCGGAACCAAATGCCTTCTCAGGTGATAGGCTTCATCGGGGCAAACTCGACTCTTGTCAAGCCAAACTCAGCTCCCGGTGGTTGAACAAGTTCTCCTTTGCCCAATCATTTCTAGTTGGGCACTTACGCCCTGCCAGGGACTTTCTACGCCTTCTGGGTTACATGGTGGAATGCACCTCAGTGGTCCATTGGGCCCGGTTGCACATGCACCCCCTCCAATGGGAGCTGGCCACCCAGTGGACTCAGCGTCATGGTCATTTCGACCAGCTGATCACTGTAACCCAAAAGATCTGGGCTGCTCTCCAATGGTGGACTGCCCCAGACCGATTACAGGAAGGGATCCCGTTTGTCCGCCCCGAGCCGAAGTGCCGTTCTCATGGAGGATCTCTCTCTCTCATGGGCTAGAGGAGCCCACGAGGGGACAAAAGGCACAGGCTGTGGACCCTCTGAGAATCCCAATGCCACATCAGCCTGTGTTGGAGCTCAGAGCAAGTCAGACTGGCACTGTCAGCTTTTGCTCCTCAGCTCAGGGGTCAAGTGGTTCAAGTCCAGACAGATAATACCATGACCATGTACTACCTCAACAAACAGAAGTACGCACTCCCATCTGCTATACGAGGCAGCCCACATCTGGACCCTCAGTAGGCCAGTTGGAGGTGGATCTCCTTGCCATCCATGTGGCAGGAGCCTCGAACCAGCTGGCGGATGTTCTCAGCCGCTTAGGCCAGACATCCCACAAGTGGTCTCTCCATCCAGAGGTAGCTTACAGCTTGTTCTTCCATTGGAGCAAACCAATGGTGGACCTGCTTGCCTCCAGGGAAAACACCAAGCTGAGGCTGGTTCATGCCCGCCCCCCTCAGCAGGGCTCGCTGCACGGGGATGCCTTCTCGAGGCCGTGGACCCCAGGCCTCCTCTACGCCTTCCCTCCATTTCCCTTGATCCACAAGGTGTTACTCAAGGTGAGGAAGGACAAAGTGAAGGTGATTCTGGTAGCCCCAGACTGGCAGCGCCAGTTCTGGTATCCAGATCTCCTCAGCCTCAGTTGCAGGCCCTGAGACAGCTTTGCTGCGCCTCAGACCTGATATCTCTGGACAGGAAGGTCTTTCATGGACCTTCAGTCCCTGCACCTTATAGCCTGGTAACTGAGCGGCTGGGGGTTCCAGGCTTTGGTCTTTCAAAAGATGTCTACACTGGCATGAGGCATCTAGAAAGGAATCAACCGAATGATGCTTTCAAATGGAAAATGTTTTCCATTTGGTGTCAGGGTAAGGGTCTGGACCCCTTATCCTGTTCTGTGGCTAACATTCTCGACTACCTTTGATCTCTTTCCAAAGTGGGTCTATGGTCATCGACCCTTAGGGTGCACCTGGCAGCCATTTCTGCTTACCGGGCGTGGGCCAGTCAGCCAACATTGGCACAGGAGACAGTGGTTGGGTGCTTTTTCAAAGGCCTGGATCACATATCCCCTCCAGTGCGTGAACCTCCACCTCCGTGGGATCTACTGTTGGTACTGGCAAAGCTCATAGGCAAACCCTTTGAACCAATGCACAAGTGTGAGCTGTCAAACTTGTCATGGAAGACAGCCTTCCTATTGGCTATCACATATGCCAGAAGGACAGGGGAGCTCCAGGCACTTTCGGTGAACTCCCCTTATCTGGTCTTCTACAGAGACAAAGTTGGCCTGCGCCCCCACCTGAAATTCCTTCTGAAGGTGGTGTCAGAGTTTCACCTTAACCAGGTGTTGATTCTGCCAGTATACTACCCTAATTACACCTCGGAGGCCGAGTACAGGCTCCATACTTTGGATCTGAGATGTGTTCTCTCCTATTATGAGAGGACGGTGAGAATTCGTGGAGAGGTTCGCTAGCCGTTTGTCACCTACGCTGAAGCCACTTCTGGCAGACCTGCAGTCAAATGGACTATTACAAGATGGATCACATCATGCATAGGTCTGTGCTATGAGTTGGCAGGCAAGGAATCTTCCAGAGGGATAAGAGCTCATTCTACCCGCCATACTGCTGCATCGGTGGCTGCTTCCAGGGACATCCCTATCCAGGAAATCTGTTGGGCTGCTACCTGGAAGTCAGCAAACACCTTCATCACCCACTACCACATCGACCTTGAGTCATGCTGGGATGCTGGTTTTGGTACCGCAGTTCTCCAATCTCTGTTCCCTAAGTGGGGGATGTGCCTCCCTCCCTCTGGGAGAACTGCTAGGAGTCTGCCAAACAGTGTGGATGAACAACATATCCATGATCCTTGAAAAACAGGTTCTGGGGACATGGATATGTTGTTCAATCCACACTTACTGGCAGGTTCCTTGCCACTTTAAATCTTGCCGGAAGGTCTTCAAACTGGCTCCTTCCACCCACCCAGGAGGTAAAATTCTCGGCTCCGCCCCATGACGCCAGATCTTCCTTACCCCTTGGAAGCTCAGGTTCCCTCCTTTGCACTCTGCGTTTTAGGCCTTGATCCAAACTCTTGGTTAACCCCAAAACTAATTTAAAATTTGAACTTTGGTCTTTTCTTCCTAAATAGCTCACGATGAGACAATCGACTCCCAGTTTATTGATTGCCCCTGTGGTGAAGATGTCCCCGGACCGATCCGAGCTACGTGTGTTTACTGCCTGAAGGCTACCACAATCCGTCAGGCTGCGACTTGTACAAGTCCTTCCCGCCACGGTCTTAGAGGATGCGAGCAGCCAGATTGCAACTTTGGCGCCCTGAGTAGCGTTATCCTCCAGTCAAAGTCGAAGGAGGCCGATGGGGTTGGTGTCTCTTGACTGCGGGCTCAACTGAACAGCTCGAACAGATGATGGCGCCACTCGAGTAGGAAGTGCCCAGGCGCATCATCATCTTCTTTGGTCATGACATTTATCCCGCTCTCCTTGGGCTTCTCCTACTGCGGCTTCATTCAAGGAGTTTGTCAATCCCTCTCCACCAAGGGAGAGGGCCTTCGAGACATCCTCTCGGTCCAAAAGAAGGACTGTAAGGTAAAGTCCCACTGCCGATGTTTGTGGGAGTTGGAGGAGGTCCTTTCCGGAAAGTCGGCACTCGACTTGATCCGAGGTTGCGGCTAAGGCAGCTGGCTTCCTGTGTGTCCTCGTCAGGTCAGGCTGGCCGAGACACCCATCGACGCAGTCCGAGATTTTTCGACCCGCTGGATGGGCTGTCAAACTGGAGAAGCCGACAACCCTTCTTCACCGGTCCCCTGGTGAAACTGAGGACTTCTCCTGTGCTGGAGTCCCGGTTAAGGTCCCTGAACCGTAGGGAGGAGCGGGTGTCCTCCGCCTCCTCTCAGACCCACCCTCGGAAACACAGAAGGTCTCGGTCTCGGACCTCTTACAGGTCCAGCTGATCCCGCCGACATCGATGGTCTCAGCACCGTGGAAAGTGGCGGTGCCGCTCATCCTGTCGCCGACCTCTTCTTCGGAGGATAAGCTCCAGTGCAAATTAAGTGGATGCCTACGAGATCTAATGTGGCAGCAACTCCTTTGACCAGGAATAAGCCGACTCCATCGCACTCCCATTGTTAAGTGGCTATCACGGAGGGCGAAACAAACCTTCTTGTAGTCGAGGAGCCAAAGCTGGCAAGGTTCATTCGGCTGAAACCGACTCGCGCACTCATTGTGGTGGAACCTCTGCCTCCCACAACTCTAAACTGGGGCCCCTGACCAAGTTCTCGGTCGGGTGGGGCTTGCCCCATCGGTTGTCAGTCACCCTCACTCCCGATCGACCTCGGCAGGTGGAGGGTGGCTCAGGTGCTCGACAGCCATCGCAGACTCCTCGGAGTCTGACGACGACCCTTGTTCTCCAGGCTGCTTGACCTGGAGTCACAGGGGTCAGTTGGTGGACTAGGAGCCCATCCTTGTTCCTTGGAATGCTTCGCACATCTCAGGAGTCCACTGGGATGAAGCAGAACCCATTCAAAAACAGACCCAGTATCCCTCATGGAAAACTGGACCGAGATTCCCCACAGGCCTTCCTGGTGGCCAAGCCATTTTAGCCCGGCCCTGGAGCTATAAGAGCTGCCAGCATGCTTGTCCAGCACCTTCCAGCCAGGATGGCTCAGTATACTGTTCCTGGTTCACTCTCCAGATCTTGGAGCACCCCTCCATGGAGGGCTAGTGACAGACAGCGTTCCGGCATTCCGGGAATGCTTGGGATAATGGACAAGCCACCCGATAAGGAGTCAGAAAACTGGACTACTCTGGTGGAAAGTCTATGCTGCTCCTCCCTAGCCTCTCGTCAGGCCAGTCTGCCGTTCTGATGGCACACATTTCACACGCCCTTCTAGGCTTCCTGGATAGAGTGATTCACATCTCCCAGCTGACCTTCATACGACAGGTCAAGCAGGTGAGGGATCAGGGAAGGCGGTGGCCAAACAGCAGCTCAAACTTCCTGACATCGCTGACTCATATGTCTGGTTAGTAGCGGGTTAGTAAGCGGCCCCAGTATGGCATACACACCAAGCTGCGGATCTCACTTTACAGCAGACACCCAGCACAAGCTGCAAGAGCGTTCCTTCTTGGGTACTGACTTGTTTGGTCCCAGGGTGGAGGTCATCTGCAATGGATTGAGAAGTCCAGCGCCACCTTGGACTCGGTCATGTCTGCCCAGAGGACAAAGGCCACCAGCAGGCGTAAACCTTTTGTCCTTCAGCCCCTGCAACATGTCCGGCCCAGCAACACCAGCATCAGGGCGCGCAGCCACTTGGCATCCCAAACCCAAGCCGTACTGCTTCCTCCACAACAGGCTGGAGGAAAGGTCCAGGAGGCTCCTCAGCAGTCCTTTCTCAAGCCTGCCCAGTGGCAGTTGAGGTGTTGCCCAAACTAAATCACTCCTCTCAGGTTCCCATTGAAGACAGCTCCGCCCTCCTTTCGCCTGGTCAAATATCACCCACGGACTGCTGGGTACTGAAGTGGTAGGAAAAGTCTGCCTCTGGATCGAGCAGTTCCACCTATCAAGCTATACCCCATAGAGCTATAGGCTCGCTCTGTTGGCTCGTCAGCTGACATTGCCCTGCTCCTCAGAAAGAGGTGATGAGAGGTAGAGATCCTCTATCGAACCAAGGTTTGTGTCAGTTACGCCTGGTCCCAAAACAGATGAGGTCTGGCGCCCATTCTCGACCTACATACAGACAAGTTCCTAAGGTCTTGAACCTTCAGGATAGTGCTCTGCTCAGATCATTCCATCCTTGAAAGGAGGCATGTGGTTCTGTCCTCGGACCTCAGGATGTTCTTTCACGTCTCAATCATCATCCACCAGATTCCTCCACTTCAGGCGGAGGATCCCGCTACATTCGGGCCATGCCCTTAGCCTCTCTCCAGCCCCAGGGTCTTCACCATGCATAGCAGTGGTGACACATCCCTACAGCACCGAGGTCAGGTACCCTTACCTGGATGACTGACTGATTGCAGCCTCAGGCTGGAGGTGGGAGGATCAGGATCTAACCCTCAGGTCTGCTCTGATTGGCCTCCTCATCAATGAAAGTAAACTGTGCAATACAGATGATTCAATTCATTGGGGCAGAGCTCGACTCTCTTCAGCCAAACCCGGCCCGGTGGACAGAACTGAGTTCTTCCTCCTTTGCCCAGTATTTCTGGTTGAGCAATGCGAACCCTGCCAGGACCTGTGCCTCCTCGGCCTCATGGCAGCCTGCCAGCATGGTCCATTGGGCCCGTTGGCACATCGTCCCCTACAATGAAGACTGGTCACAGTGGTCCAGTGCTCAGTCTCTGGAACAGCCAGTGACAGTGACCAGGAAATGGGCGGCATCCCAGTGGTGGCTCATTCCATCTCTGCTGGAGGTATCCCATTAGTCTGCCCAGGCGGCGGTCCTCTGACCGGCGCCTCTGATGGGTTGGAGTGCCCATCTGGGGAACAGGCCCGCAGCCTGGTCCTCTCAGGACTCTCGATACCACATAACCTGCTGGAGCTTGGTGGTCCGACCAACCCGCAGCCAGCTCCATTTATCCGGGGTCAAGTGATCCAGGTCAGACGGACAACACCCGACCATGCACAATCTAAACCGCCAGGGGGGCCTTCTTGCCTCTGTGCAAGGCTCTCCACGGCCTCACAAGGCAGACTGGAGGTGGATCCTAGCCATCCATGGGAGCCTCCAACACTGTGGCCGATGCCTAAGCGGATGGTGCAGCATCTCACATGGTCTCTTCTGCGGGGCGTGAATCTATTCTCATAGGGCCAGCAGGTGGACCTGTTTGCCTCCAGGAAATCACGGCTAAGGCTGTTCATGCCGCCCCCTCAGCAGTACTCACTGCGAGCGATGCCTTCTCAAGCCGTGGACCCGGGCCTCTACACCTCTCCATTTCCCTTGATCACAAAGGTGCTTCTCAAGTGAGAGGGACAGGTGCAGTATTCTGGTAGCCTGCCTGATCCCACGTTCTATTCAGATCTCCTCAGCCTAGCTCAGGCTCCGAGGCTCCCACCCAGACTGATCTCAGTCAACAGGGGAAGGTGCCACCCGACGTTCAATCCTTGCCCCGACAGCCTGATTCCTGAGCGGCTAGGTTCAGCCCGGGTCTTTCCAACGAGGTCCTCAGCGTTGTTGAGGCATCCTGTAAGTCGACAGAAAATACATGCCTTCAAATGGAAAGATTCTCCATTTGATGTCAAGATAAGGGTTGGACCCATCCTCTGTTCCTTAGCCAGCATCTGGACTACCTGTGGTCCCCTACTCAAATAGGACTGATCAACGACCCTTAAGTGCACCTGGCAGCCATCTCTGCTTACGGGCATGGTCTGGGAAGCAGTCAGTGAATGGAGAAGAAGGTCGGCACTTTCAAGGCCTTGATCACATATCCTCAGGAGAACCTCACCTCCGTGGGATCTGCCAATACTGGCTAGCTCATGGACAACCATTAGAACAATGCACAGGTGTGATATTTCTCCTGTCATGGAAAACCGCCTTCTTGGTGGCTATCGTCAGCCAGAAGGATGGAGAGCTCAGGTGCTTTCCCGAATCTCATATCTTCTTCACGGGACAAGGTTGTCTACGCCCCACAAAAATTCCTTCTGAAGGTGGTGTTGAGTTTCACCTTATCAGTGTTGACTCTGCCGGTGTTCTACCCAATCCTGGAGCTGAATATGAGCTCCATACTTTGGACCCTAGAAGAGCGCTCGCTTATTACAAGGGCCCAGATGACTGAGAAGTTCGGGGAGGTTTAACAGCTGTTTTGTCACCTGCTGAAACTGTCCAGCAGACCTACAGCCGAGATAAGCAGGTGGTCACCTCACGCCAGATCTCTACAGGTTGGTGGCATGGAGCCTCCAAAGGATAGCTCATTCTACCATATACCGGCATCGGTGGCTGCTTCAGGGCGTCCCTATCAGGAAATCTGCAGGGCTGCTGGGTAGCACACCTTCGTACCACTACCCATCACCTTGAGTCATGCTGGGATGCTGGTTTTGGGACAGCGGACTGCCTCTAGAATTTGAGCAGTACCCTCAGCCTACCCGCCCCTCCGGAAGAATGGATTTTGGACACACCAGTCAGCTCTTTGGGCGACATTGTAGCTCCTCCTCAAGGAGCAGTAGCTCTCATGGCGAATCCATCTGCAGACCCAGGCTTTGTCTCCAAGTACCCTGGCGCCCAGGATGGGGCTGGCGCCCATTCTAATCTCCACGACCTAAATAATATCAGGTCATGCACCTTCAGATGGTCACCTGCCCAGATAATATAACTTGGAGCCAAAGCAGGGTTCTGTTCCTGGATCTGCAGGGCCGCATTCTTTCCGTCCCAATCCGTCCATCCATAAGCAGTTCCTCCACTTCAGGTGAAGGGACCCTATACAGGTCGAACCATGCCTTCGACCTGTCACCGCCCCCTCGGGTCTTCACAAATGCATTGGTGGTGGTGGCCCATCTCTGCGCCGGGGTGAATTTACCCTACCTCGATGATTGACTCCTGGCAGGTCCACTAACAAGGGTGGAGAGGTCAAGGATCTGCCCTCAAACCTGCTCCCAGCTCAGCCCCTGATCAACGGCCAGAGTCGGAACCCATGCCTTCTCAGGTGATGGGCTTCATCGGGCAGGCTCGACTCTTGTCAAGCCAGAGCTCAGCTCCGGTGGACAGAAAGAGAGTTCTCTCCTCCTTTGCCCAATCATTTCCTGGTTGGGCACCTGCGCCCGCAGGATCACGCCTGGGTACATGGTGACACACTCAGTGGTCCATTGGGCCCGGCTGCACATGCACCCTCAATGGGGCTGGCCACCCAGTGAACAAAGCGTCATGGTCATTAAACCAGCTGATCACTGTAACCCAAAGATCGGCTGCTCTCAATGGTGGACTGCCCAGACCGATTACAGGAAGGATCCGCTTATCATGAGCCGACAGTCGTTCTCATAACGGATCTTCTCTCATGGGCTGGGACCCCAGACAAAAGGGCCCACAGACTGGACCTCGAGATCCAATGCCACATCAACCTGTTGAGCTCAGACAGCAGACTGGCACTGTCAGCTTTTGCCCTCAGCCCGGGGTCAAGTGGTTCAAACCAGACAGATAATACATGACCATGTACTACTCAACAAACAGGCGGCACGCACTCCATCTGCTATGCAAGGAGCACCACATCGGACCCTCGAGGCCAGTTGGAGGTGGATCTCCTATCCATATATGACAGGAGCCTCAACCAACTGGCGGATACCAGCCATAGGCCAACATCCACAAGTGGTCTTCCATCCAGGAGTAACTAGCTTGTTCTTCCATTGAACCAAACCAATGGTGGACCCTTTGCTCAGGGAAAACACCAAGCTGAGGCTGGTTCATGCCCCTCAGCAGGGTTAGCTGCACGGGGGACCTTCTCGGGCCGTGGACCCAGCCCTCTACGCCTTCCTCAATTCCCTTGATCCACAGGTGTTACTCAAGGTGAGGAAGAACAAGGTGAAGGTGACTGGCCCCCAGACTGGCAGCCAGTTCAATATCCAGATCTCCTCAGCCCCAGTTGCAGGCCCCTGGAGCAGCTTTGTACGCCCAGACCCGATATCTCTGAACCAGGGGAAGGCCTTTCATCTGGACCTTCAATCCTGCCTTATAGCCTGGCAACTGGCGGCTGAGGTTCAGGCTTTGGGTCTTCCAAAGATGTCTACACTGTAGGAGGCATCTAGAAGAATAAACAGGAATGTATGCTTTCAAATGGAAAATGTTTCCATTTGGTGTCAGGGTAAGGGTCTGGACCCCTTATCCTGTTCTGTGGCTAACATTCTCGACTACCTTTGATCTCTTTCAAAGTGGGTCTATGATCATCGACCCTTAGGGTGCACCTGGCAGCCATTTCTGCCAACGGGCATGGGCCAGTCAGCCAACATTGGCACAGGAGACAGTGGTTGGGTGCTTTTTCAAAGGCCTGGATATATCCTACAGTCGTGAACCTCCACCTCCGTGGGATCTACTGTTGGTACTGGCAAAGCTCACTTAGGCAAACCCTTTGAACCAGTATTGCACAAGTGTGAGCTGTCAAACTTGTCGCGGAAGACAAAGCCTTCCTGTGGCTGTCACACATGCCGGAAGGACAGGGGAGCTCCAGGCACTTTCGGTGAACTCCCCTTATCTGGTCTTCTACAGAGACAAAGTTGGCCTGCGCCCCCACCTGAAATTCCTTCTGAAGGTGGTGTCAGAGTTTCACCTTAACCAGGTGTTGATTCTGCCAGTATACTACCCTAATTACACCTCGGAGGCCGAGTACAGGCTCCATACTTTGGATCTGAGATGTGTTCTCTCCTATTATGAGAGGACGGTGAGAGTCGTGGAGAGGTTCGCTAACCCGTTTGTCACCCTACGCTTCAAACCACTTCTATAGCAGACCACTGCAGTCAAAATGGACTATTACAAGATGGATCACATCCTTGCATAGGTCTGTGCTATGGGTTGGCAGGCAAGGGAGATCTTCCAGAGGATAAAGCTCATTCTGCCGCCATACTGCTGCATCGGTGGCTGCTTCAGGACATCCTATCAGGAAATCTGTTGGGCTGCTACAGAGTCATGTACCTTCATCACCCACTACCACATCGACCTTGGTCGCTTTGGGATGCTGGTTTTTGGTACCTCAGTTCTCCAATCTCTGTTCCTAGTGAGGATGTCGCCTTGCTCCATCACTCTGGGAGAACTGTCAGGAGTCTGCCAAACAGTGTGGATGAACAACATATCCATGATCCTTGAAAACAGGTTCTGGGGACATGGATATATTGATTCAATCCACACTTACTAACGGAGTTCCTTGCCACTTAAATCTTGCGGAAGGTCTTCAAAACTGGCTCCTTCCACCCACCCAGGAGGTAAAATTCTCGGCTCCGCCCCATGACGCCAGATCTTCCTTACCGCTTGGAAGCTCAGGTTCCCTCCTTTGCACTCTGCGTTTTAGGCCTTGATCCAAACTCTTCGGTTAACCCAAAACTAATTTAAAAATTTACAGAACTTTGGTCTTTTTCTTCCCTAGGTAACTCGATGGACCGATCGACTCCGGATTTAGTATCGCAGTGCCCTGAAGACTGAAGATGTCCCGGACCGATCCATACTCCACGTGTGTTTACTGCCTGGGCGTCACCACAATTAGCAGGCACAGACTTGTGCAAGAATCATGTCGCCCCACGGTCTTAGAGGATCGAGCAGCCAGATTGCAACTTTGGGCACACAGAGTAGCGTTATCCTCCAGTCAAGTCGAAGGAAGGCCCAGTGGTGGTGTCTGACGAGCTGCGGGCTCAGCTGAACAGCTCAAACAGATGATCGCCCCTCGAGTAGGAAGCGGCCCAGGCGCATCATCATTCTTTCTTTGGTCACGGTATTTATCCCGCTCTCCTTGGGCTTCTCCTACCACGTGCTTCATTCAAGAGTTTTATCTAATCCCTCTCCACCAGCGAGGGCCTTGAGACATTCCTCTCGGTCCAAAAGAAGGACTGTAGGAGTGAGTCCCACAATAGATGTTTGTGGGAGTTGAAGGTCCCCTTTCCCGGAAAGTCGACCTCTCGGACCGGTCGAGGATTCTTGCTAAGACGCTGGCTTCAGCTGTACCTCGTCAGGTCAGCTGGCGCGAGACACCCATCAGCACGCAGTCGAGTTTTCTCAAGCCAGTTGGATGGGCTGTCAACTGGAGAAGCCGACAACCCTTCTTCACCGGTCCCCTGGTGAAACTGAGGACTTTCTGTGCTGGAGTCCCGGTTGAGGTCCCTGAACCGAGGAGGAGCCAGGTGTCCTCCGCCTCCCTCTCAGACCCACCTCACGGAAACACAGAAGGTCTGGTCCCGGACTCTGCACAGTCCAGCTGATCCGCCTGACATCGATGGTCTCAGCACACCGTGGAAAGTGGCGGTGCCGCTCATCCCTCGCATCGCCTTCTCCCGGAGGATAGCTCAGTGCAAATTGCGTTGGTGCTACGAGGGATCTAATGTGGCAGCAGCTCCTTTTGACCAGGAATAAGCCGACTCCATCGCTTTCCCCGGCCATTAAGTGGCTATCACCGGAGTGGCAGAAACAACCCTTCTTGTAGTCGAGGAGCCAAAGCTGGCAAGAAGGTTGTTAGGCAGGCCGATGCCACTCATTGTGGTGGGGACACTTCTGCCTCCTCAACCTAAAACTGGGGCCCACTGACCAGGATTCTCGGTGGTCAGGGCTTGCCTCATCGGTTTGTCAGTCACCTCACTCCGATCGAGCCTCGGCAGGTGGAGGGTGGCTCAGGTGCTCGGCAGCTGTTCGCAGACTCCTCGAGTCTGACGGCGACTCCTTGTTCTCCAGGCTGCTTGACCTGGAGTCCACCGGGGGTCAGTTGGTGGACTAGAGCCCATCCTTGTTCCTTGGAATGCTTCGGCTCATCTCAGAGTCCACTGGGATGAAGCTCGAACCCGTTTCAAAACGGGCCAAGTATCCCCTCATGGAGATACTGGACCGAGGGGATTCCCCCACGGAGGCCTTCCTGGTGGCCAAAGCCATTTTTGGCCCGGCCCTGGAGCTATGAGAGCTGCCAGCTTCTTGTCCAGCACCTTCAGCCAGGATGGCTCGAAAGTATGCTGTTCCCACTGGTTCACTCTCCAGTTTCTTGGAGCACCCCTCCATGGAGGGGCTAGTGACCGACAGCGTTTTCCGGCATTCCGGGAATGCTTGGGATGTGGACAAGCCACCCGATAAGGAGTCCAAGAAACTGGACTACTCTGGGTGGAAAGTCTATGCTGCTTCCTCCCTAGGCCTTTGTCAGGCCAGTTCGGCCGTTCTGATGGCACACATTTCACACGCCCTTTTGGGCTTCCTGGATGAGGTGATTCGTCATCTCCCAGCTGACCTTCATACGACGGTCAAGCAGGTGCGGGATCAGGGAAGGGCGGTGGCCAAACAGCAGCTCCAAACTTCCTTGGACATCGCTGACTCATGTGTCTGGTTAGTAGCGGGTTAGTAGCGGCTGCAGTGGCCATGCACCGCAGAGCTGCGGATCTCCACTTTTACAGCAGACACCCAGCACAAGCTGGCAGACGTTCCCTTCTTGGGTACTGACTTGTTTGGTCCCAGGGTGGAGGGTCATCTGCAATGGATTGAGAAGTCCAACGCCACCTTGGACTCGGTCATGTCTGCCCAGAAGGACAAAGGCCACCAGCAGCGGCAGTTCCTTTGTCCTTCAGCCCTGCGTGCATGTCCGGCCCAGCAACACCAGCATCAGGGCCAGCAGGCTTGCACTTGGCATCCCAAAGCCAAGCCTGCTGCTTCCTCCAGCAGGAAGCTGGGAGGGAAAGGTCCAGGAGGCTCCTCAGCCGGTCCTTTCTCCAAGCCTGCCCAGTGACGGATTGAGGGGTGTTGCCCCCAACCTCGTCACTCCTCCTCAGGTTCCCCCCGTGGGGGGACGGCTCCGCCACTTCCTTTCCGCCTGGTCCGATATCACCACGGACTGCTGGGTGCTGGAAGTGGTAGGAAAGGGTCTGCCTCTGGAATTCGAGCAGTTCCCACCCTATCAAGCTGTAAGCCCCATAGAGCTATAGGTCTGCAGCCTCTCTGACCAGCTCGTCAAGCTGACATTGCCCTGCTCCTCCAGAAGGAGGTGATGGGGAGGTGGCAGATCCTCTATCGAACCCAGGGTTTGTGTCCAGTTACTTCCTGGTCCCAAACAGGTGGGGAGGTCTGGCTAGCCCCATTCTCGCCTGACATGACCTGAACAAGTTCCTGAAGGTCTTGAACCTTCAGGATGGTCGCTCTGGCTCAGATCATTCCATCCTTGAAACGAGGCATGTGGTTCTGTTCTCTGGACCTCCAGGATGTGTTCTTTCACGTCTCAATCCATCCATCCCACCAGCGATTCCTCCACTTCAGAGCGGAGGGATCCCTTTACGAGTTCCGGGCCATGCCCTTCAGCCTCTCCAGCTCCCAGGGTCTTCACCAAATGCATGGCAGTGGTGACAGCATTCCCAGCACCCAAGGGTCTAGATGTACCCTTACCTGGATGACTGACTGATTGCAGCCCTCCAGGCTGGGAGGGAGCGATCCGAGGATCTAGCCCTCCAGGTCTGCTCTCAGATTGGCCTCCTCATCAATGAGGCCAAATCGGAACTTGTGCCAATGCAGATGATTCAGTTCATTGGGGCAGAGCTCGACTCTCTTCGAGCCAGAGCACGGCTCCCGGTGGACAGGGCTGAGGTTCTTTCCTCCTTTGCCCAATTATTTCTGGTTGGGCAATTGCGCCCTGCCCAGGACTTCCTGTGCCTCCTCGGCCTCATGGCAGCCTGCACCAGCATGGTCCATTGGGCCCGTTGGCACATGCGTCCCCTGCAATGGGGACTGGTCCACCAGTGGTCACAGTGCTCCAGTCCTCTGGAACAGCCAGTGACAGTGACCCAGGAAATGTGGAACGGCATCCAGTGGTGGCTCATTCCATCTCATCTGCTGGAGGGTATCCCATTCGTCTGCCCAGAGCCGACGGTCACTCTGATGACCGACGCCTCTCTGATGGGTTGGAGTGCCCATCTGGGGGAGCTCAGAGCCCTTGGCCTCTGGTCCTCTCAGGACTCTAGATGCCACATCAACCTGCTGGAGCTTCGAGTGGTCCGACTAGCCCTCACCGCCTTCGCTCCATTTGTACGGGGTCAAGTGGTCCAGGTCCAGGCGGACAACACCGCGACCATGTACAAATCTAAACCCGCCAAGGGGTGGGACGCCTTCTTGCCTCTGTGCAAGGAAGCTCTCCGCACTTGGCCTCTCGTGAGCAGACTGGAGGTGGATCTCCTAGCCATCCATGTGGCAGGAGCCTCCAACACTGTGGCCGATGCCCTAAGCCGGATAGGTGCAGCATCTCACGAGTGGTCTCTTCTGCCGGAGGTAGTGCAAGATCTATTCTCCCACTGGGGCACAGCTAAGGTGGACCTGTTTGCCTCCAGGGAGAATGCGAAGCTGAGGCTGTTTCATGCCCGCCCCCCCTCAGCAGTACTCACTGCAGGGCGATGCCTTCTCAAGGCCGTGGACCCCGGGCCTCTTCTACGCCTTCTCTCCATTTCCCTTGATCCACAAGGTGCTTCTCAAGGTGAAGAGGGACAAGGTGCAGGTGATTCTGGTAGCCCCTGCCTGGTCCCACCAGTTCTGGTATTCAGATCTCCTCAGCCTCAGCTCCAGGCTCCCGAGGCGGCTCCCAGCCCACCCAGACCTGATCTCAGTCAACAAGGGGAAGGTACTCCAACCGGACGTTCAATCCTTGCACTTGACAGCCTGATTCCTGAGCGGCTAGAGTTCCAGGCCTTGGGTCTTTCCAACGAGGTCCTCAACGTTGTTGAGGCATCCTGTAAGGAGTCGACCAGAAAATGCTATGCCTTCAAATGGAAAAGATTCTCCATTTGATGTCAGGATAAGGGGTTGGACCCATCCTCCTGTTCCTTGGCCAGCATTCTGGACTACCTGTGGTCCCTTTCTCAGCTAGGACTTCGGTCGACGACCCTTAAAGTGCACCTGGCAGCCATCTCTGCTTACCGGGCATGGTCTGGGAAGCAGTCGGTGGTGCAGGAGAAGGTGGTCAGGCACTTTTTCAAAGGCCTTGATCACATATCCCCTCCGGTACGAGAACCTCCACCTCCGTGGGATCTACTGCTGGTACTGGCTAAGCTCATGGACAAGCCATTCGAACCAATGCACAGGTGTGATATTTCTCACCTGTCATGGAAGACCGCCTTCTTGGTGGCTATCACGTCAGCCAGAAGGATGGGAGAGCTCCAGGTGCTTTCCATAGTCTCCTTATCTGGTCTTCCACAGGGACAAGGTTGTCCTGCGCCCCCAACCAAAATTCCTTCTGAAGGTGGTGTTGGAGTTTCACCTTAATCAGGTGTTGACTCTGCCGGTGTTCTACCCCAATCACACCTCGGAGGCTGAATATAGGCTCCATACTTTGGACCCTAGAAGAGAGCTCGCTTATTACAAGGAGCGGACGGCTGAAGTTCGGGGAGAGGTTTAACAGCTGTTTGTCACCTATGCTGAAGCTGCATCTGGCAGACCTGCAGCCAGTGGACGACAGGCAGGTGGTCACCTCCTGCATAGATCTCTGCTACAGGTTGGTGGGCATGGAGCCTAAGGGATAGAGCTCATTCTACCCGCCATACTGCATATCAGTGGCTGCTTCAGAGACGTCCCTATCCAGGAAATCTGCAGGCTGCTACCTGGAAGTCAGCACACACCTTCATTACCCACTACCACATCAACCTTGAGTCATGCTGGGATGCTGGTTTTGGGACCTTGGTTCTCCAGTCCTTATTTCCCAAGTAGGGGGTGTGCGCATTGCCTCCCTCCTCCCCGAGAACTACTAGGAGTCTGCCAATAAGTGTGGATTGAACAACATATCCATGTCCCTAGAAATACAGATTACTCACCTGCAACAGGAGTTCTAGGAATGGTATATATTGTTCATCCAACAACCCCGACCTCCCCAGCTTGACGCATAACCTGGCTTCAGTGGGCTAGATCTGGCATCATGGGGCGGAGCCGAGAGTTTTACCACTCGGGTGGGTGGGAGGAACCAGCTTGAAGACCTTCTGGCAAGATTTAAAGCGGCAAGGAACCTGCCAGTAAGTGTGGATGAACAACATATACCATTCCTAGAACTCCTGTTACAGGTGAGTAACCTGTATTTACTCACCTGTAACAGTAGTTCAAACAACATGAAGTCTTGCTGTATTCTGTCTATATGCAGTTAGCCCCAGCACTTGAACTGCTCCAGAGAGGAAAGAGATAACTCTATGCCAAGGCATAGAATGTTGAGCTCGAGCTCGGTTTTCAAACCTCTGTCCCAGGTAGTCTTCAGTGTAACCATCAGATTTGTTACTCCGCCTTACTGTGAAGTCGCTCCAGAGATCCTCTCCTTCACTTCGGTTCAGTTGTGGTAAAACCGCTTCTTTATTTTTTCGGTCTTTACATCTCTGTCCCAGTACAGTAAGTGTATTAGTAGGTAGTGTGGTTTAGAAAGAATTTTTTTGTTATAAGTTTCTTTCTGGTTGGTCCGGTTGGGAACCAAAGTGATTTGTTGTTTCTGTTTCTACAGGTGTATTTAGTGTGGTTTTCCGGTATCTATTGGTTCCTGAAAAAAACAATGATTCTCCGTTTTTTTCATCCAACCCATGACACGGTTGGAACCGATAGGTTTGATAGTCACCTGGCTTGAACGCTGGTAAGGATGACTTTGTATTTAAAGGCATGTCTGAGAAACCCAAAAAGAAAACTGTGCCCACTGGGTTTCAACACTGCACTGAGTGTGGGGAGGCTTTTGCCAAGGCTGATCCTCACCTCATCTGTGTTTATTGTCTGGGGTTTGACCACCTCGAAGAAGACTGCCAAATTTGCTGAAACTTTCCTAAGGCCACTGTGGATAAACGTTTAAATAGGCTGAAGGAAAGGAAGGCCAAAAAATCCGCTGACCTGGATGACCAGCCCAGTTCAGATCCGACCGAACCTGAGGGGGTGCCCACTGACCTGGCGATACCCCCTCGGGCAAGAGGAGAGCCGATTCTGTGGAATCGTTTCCTGCAAAAAGAAAGTGCAAGTCAGCCCGTTCGGATCCCGGTTCCCATGGTCCGACCGCTGACGAGATAGCCAAAGCGACGCACATGTGCAGTCGCTTTGCCCGGTTCTGACCGAACCGACACTGACGCTGAGACAATCAGTTCGGTCGGACTTGTCTGCTTCTGAATATGACCCGAAGAATTTTATGAGGGTGATTGGGAAGAAGACGAAGATTATGAAGACCTAGATGAGCCTATTGAGCCTGACATCTCCCCAGACAGGCCTTCTAATATGTCTCCTTCTAGACTTTCTGAGTCCCCCTTCCACTTCTTGTTTTACAAGAAGGTGGCTGAGATTCTTCAGCTTCCAGTGGAAGAAGCTGAACAGGATCAGGAGGAGCCTGACTATGTTGAGATGATGGATGTCCCAGAGTCAAAAACGGTGTCTATCCCTCTGACCAAGACCCTGGGGAAACAGACCCAAAAAATATTACAGCTTCCAACATCCATACCTCCTGTGGATAAGAAAATGGACAGGAGGTATACTCTGTCAGGCCCTGGTACGGATTTCCTTACTAACCATTGCAGCCATGTTGGGGTAGTGCAAGCTGCAGCCTGTGACAAGGCTAATATTCCCCTGGCATCTCACCCCACCAGATAAGGATTCTAGGAAAGTGGATGCCATGGCAAAGAAGCAGTACTTGGCATCCTCTTTGGGACTCAGGCAATCCAACTATGTGACATATACAGCCAGATACCAGAAGTCTAGGTGGGATATGGTTCTGGAGCTGGCTAAGAATGCCCTTCCCCAGCTGGCCAAGGAGCTGGAGCAGGTGGCTGTGGATGGCATAGAAGCTTCAAAGGTCCAGTTTCATGCTGCTGTGGACTCGAATGATGTTCATTCTAGGGTCATGGCTACATCTTTTTCCGTGAGGAGATTTGTCTGGCTCAGGTGTACCAATTTATCTCAGGATACCAAGGGCATGGATTTTCCTGTCACTGGTAACTCTGTTTGGGTAGCAGACTGAGACGTACATGAAAAAGATAGACGAGTACAGGACCACATACAGGAGTGCTGCAGCCAAAGAAAAGCAAACCATTCCTCAGAGGCAGCAATCCAGGGCTGTCAGGGGCAGGCCTTTTCACAGGCCTTTCTACCAGGCCCAGGCCTCCTCCTCTTTTCAGCAGAGGGGGTTCTTTAGGGGAAGAGGCAGAGTCTAAGCCCCCTGCCAAACAGACACCCTGATGTGTCAGCCAGGGTCGCCTCCCCAATCCCTGTAGGGGGCAGACTGGCTCACTTCTTCCAGGCCTGGAAGTCTGTCACTTCAGACAGGTGGGTCCTGGAAGTGGTGAGCCAGGGTCTTGCTCTCAGCTTCAGAAGGTTCCCAAAGTTGAGAGCAAAGGCTTTCTGTCCTTCCTCAGCAGAGGAAACACGGGCCTTAGAAACAGAGGTCTCTTCTCTACTGCTTCTGCAAACAGTGGAAAGGGATTGTACTCCAGGTACTTCCTTACCCTAAAAAAGACAGGGGGAGTGGTGACCCATCCTGGATCTACGATACCTAAATAAACACATACTAAAGCCAAAGTTCAAGGTGGTGACTCTGGGAATTATTCTTCCCTCCCTGAGACCAGGAGACTGGCTAGCCTCCCTTGATCTCAAGGATGCCTATTTCCACATACCTATCATGCAGTCCCACAGAAAGTACCTCCAGTTAGATCTGCCCTCAGGCCATTACCAGTTCGGAGAAATGACTTTCAGCCTAACATCTACCCCAAGAGTATTCCCCAAATGCCTAGCAGTAGTGGTGGCCTTCTTCAGAAGGCAAGGCATCTTACTGTTCCCTTACCTGAACGACTGGCTCATAGTAGGTCAGTCCCCAGACCAAGTCAGGTGAGCTCTAGGAGTCACTCAAAATCTTCTACACTTCCTAGGATTCATTCTAAATCTGGAAAAGTCTGTTCTGGAACCAGTTCAGCTTCTCACATTTACAGGAGTGGAGCTGGACACTGTTTAGGCCAAGGCCTTCCTTCCTCTCTCAAGGGTTCAGTCCCTCATCTCTCTGGCTTCCTCTTTTCGTCCACTTGTGTCTTGGCCAGCCAGGCACTTCTTGCAGTTGCTAGGCCACATGGCAGCCTGCAATGCAGTAGTGCAAGGGGAAAGGTTTCAGATGAGGGATATTCAGTTTCATCTAAGAGCCTTTTGGTCTCAGAAAAAAAGATCCCCTCTCCAAATTGGTTCCTGTGTCTCTGACTTTGGTTCAGGCCCTCCAATGGTGGTTGGAAGAGGACAACTTGAGGCAAGGGGTTGCCTTCCTCAGTCAGGTTCCCACAGTGATTCTCACCACAGACGCTTCCCTGCTGGGATGGGGGGTCCACCTGGATCAGCATACTGCTCAGGGGACTTGGTCTCCTCAGGAGTGTCTTCTACACATAAATCTTCTCGAACTCAGGGCTGTCTTTCTGGCACTTCAGACGCTTTTGAGTTTAATTCAGGGGAAAGTGGTGCAGATCAGGACAGACAATACCACAACCGTGTGGTATGTCAACAAGCAGGGGACACCCGGTCCTTGGCCTTGTGCACCAAGGCCATGAAAATATGGTCACTAGCTTATTCCCTGCAGGTTTCGCTGATTGCTGTGCATCTCCCAGGGAAGGACAATGTACTTGAAGATGCTCTCAGCAGAATTTCCCAAGTTCATCACGAATGGGCCCTGAATCCTCTCATTCTTCCGATCATTTTCAAGAGATGGGGCACTCCAGAGATAGATCTCTTTGCAGCCCCGGACAACCATCAGCTCCCTCTGTTCTGCTGCAGGCCCCCTCTCCGGGGGGTCTGTTCCTCTAGATGCCCTCCTGTTGGATTGGACCAACAGGTTTCTCTATGCTTTTCCTCCCTTTCCCCTGATATTCAGAGTTCTGGTCAAGATCAGGTCCCAACCCTGCACTGTGATTCTGATAGCTCTGGATTGGGCCAGACAACCTTGGTACCCTATACTGTTGTCACTGTCAGTGACAATCCTTCTGTGCCTTCCCAGGCAGTTCAATCTCTTCACCTCGTCTCAGGGGAGGATCCTGTACCCCAACCTTCACTCTCTCAGGCCCAAGGACTGGCTCTTGAAGAGCTAGAGTATGCAGGTCTGAATCTTTCCCAGTCAGCTCTAGATATCCTCAAGGCTAGCAGAAAGCCTTCCACTAGAAAAACTTACAGTTCCAAATGGAAGAAAGGTTTGGGTTTTGGTGCAATCAGAAGCACATCCATCCAGACTCAGCTGATATTGCCATTGCCCTGGATAATCTTGTGCATCTTAATAGCTTGGGCCTTCGGCCTGCCACCCTAAAGGTGCATTTTGCAGCTATTTCTGCTTTCATTTCAGCAGGGAAAGTCTCTTCCTTAGCCTCTCATCCAGTCTTCAAAAGATTTTTCAAAGGGCTGATTCATATCAACCCTCCTTTCAGGAATCCCACTCCCCTGTGGGATCTGAATATTTGTATTGCACAGCTGATGCAGCCTCCCTTTGAACCTCTCTGTTCAGCTGAACTTAAGTACCTGACTTGGAAAACTGTATTCCTGGTGGCTATCACCTCTGCCAGGAGAATCAGTGAGTGGAACCTGACTTAATTTCATTTCACAGGGATAAGGTGGTCCTTCGCACAAATAGGAAGTTCCTTCCCAAGGTGGTATCAGATTTTCATCTGAACCAATCCATGACATTGCCTGTATTCTTTACTGACCACTCCATCTTCTGAGAGAGGAGGTTGCACAGTCTTGATGTTAAAAGGGCTCTGAATTACTATATAGAATCCACTAAACCCCACAGAAACCATTGTTCTCTGCTGTTCCTTACTTACGGAGAGATGGGTAAAGGAAAACCTGCCACTAAGAGAACTGTTGCTAAATGGATTGTCTCTTGCATACAGTTCTGCTATTCAAAATTGGGGAAGGAGCTTCCGTCAGGCCTGAAGGCTCACTTCACCAGAGGTACAGCTGCTTCGGTTGCAGCTGCCAGGGATATATCCTTAGTGGAAATCTGTAAAGCAGCCATCTGGAAGACTGTTCACACATTTACCAAGCATTATTCCCTTGACATCCAGTCAAGAAGCGATGATAGGTTTGGCACAACAGTACTGCAGGGTCTGTTCTCAAAATAGGTTCTGTAGTTCCCTCCTCCTCCTCCTTGGGGGTACTGCTTGGTAGTCTGCAATTAGTCAGAATACAGCAAGACTTCATGTTGCTTGAAGAAAAAAATTACTCACCTTAGTAACTGTGTTTCTTCTAATGGAGTCTTGCTGTATTCTGACCTACCTCCCTTCCTCCCCTCCTGGAACCTAGTTGTTTTGGGATGTGGATGGGCAGGTGTAGTGCTGCACCCCAGGGATGCACTGGTTGTTTTTCTTTATTAATTTTATGATTGGAATTTGTCTACCTACTGTACTTGAATTCTTTTTGGGGGTCGCGACTTGAGTCTTCATACCCTAATTCTTTACTTATATGGCCTTTTGGCAAGAACTTCCAAAACAATTTCTGGATTGTTAGCCAGTTAGTTTAGGGCTCATAAGAATCTGACGGTTACACTTCAGAGTACCGGGACAGAGCTTGAGATGAACGTTCTACGCCTTTGCATAGAGTTTAACCCTCTCATCTCGGGGGCAGTTGAAGTGCTGGGGATAACTGCAATTAGTCAGAATACAGCAAGACTCCATTAGAAGAAACAACATTACTAAGGTGAGTAATTTATTCTTACCTTTCAGAATGGAGCGTCATCACTAGCCCATCATCTGGTCTGCTAGTAGGGCCTTCGCCAGGACCTTCTGCTCTGTCAGAGACCCTGGTGACAGGGTACCCAACGCTGTGATACCTGGTGCCACAGTACCCAGCTCCGCAGTATCCACTGCCGCAGTACCCAGCACCATAGTACCCGGTGCCGCAGTACCCGATGCCAGGCTTCCTGCCGTCGGGTTATGGATACTCTCTTTACGGGTACCCTCACTACCTGTATCCGAGCCCCCTTCTTCCTCCTCCTCCTGCTGCTCCACCGCCACCCCCTCCGCAGCTGCCGATGGACCTGAAGGAGACCTTGGCCTCCTGGTGGGCTGAGGCCAAGGCTCAACTCACCAAGGAAGTCAAGAGTAGTCTTCCGACATTGGTCCCTATGCCGGACCCCCTACATTGGAGATGGGAGACTTCCCTTTACCCGACACCAGAGAAGATCCTTCTGGCTCCCAGGGTAGGGAGGACACGCTCCCCCTGGGGACTCCCCAGAGGGGTCGTTACTCCCCCTCCCAGGGAAGAGTCTTCTTCATCTTCCTCAGAACCATCCAACTCCAATACCGAGTCAGATCACTCTGATCATGGAGACGAGCCTCATGCTCCAGAACACCCAAGGCTGAGGGACCCTCCGGAGGAGCCATCCTTTCTGGAGCTCTTTACAAAAATTCAGGAGTCATGTCAGTGGCAATCAGTGGAGCCAGACCCACAGCGTAAGAAGCTCGCTGCTCATCTGGATCTTCCTGAGACCGCTCCCATACTGATTCCACCCTGGATAGAGCCTCACGCCAATCTTGTTTCCACTATTTGGAAACAACCATCTGCGCTAGCCAGCCTTCCAAGGAAGGCAGATAGGCTATAACAGGCTCTATAGGGTAAAGACTTTCTCAGTCCTCACCCCAAGGCGGACTCGGTTGTGATCAGCGCCACCCAAGGCCACTCTGCCAACCCAAAACACTTAAGCTCTTCAAACACCATGAAGTCTTGCTATATTATAACAATAGCAGTCAGCCACTGCAGCTGAACTGCCCCGGAGAGGAAGGAGTTAACTCCAGAAGATCTGGAGTTCTACAGCGCGAAGGCGCTGTGCCCAAAGCTCTATCTGGCAGTTTCAAATGAAACTTTCAGATTCTTTACTCCGCTTCACTGAACAGTCGCTCCGGAGATCAGCTCCTTCAGCTCGGTTCATTCTCGGTTCAAGAGAGTAGTTTTCGGTTCATTTGAACCGGCAAAAGTCATTATTTTTACGCATTTCGGTTCTAAAGCTCTATCTGGTAACCGTAAGTACAAAAATTCAAGTCTGTGTGGAAAATTAATTATCGGTTCGGTTTTGAACAAGACTTTAGATTTTCTGCCTTTTAAAACTGTACTGTGGGTTTTAGAGTGCGGTTCCCGGTTCTTATCGGTTCTAAAAAAAGCAAATTATTACGGTTTTCAAATACCTTGACACGGTTAGGAACCCATAAGGGTGTCTTGCCTGGCACTGCCATCAAAGGGCAAGTTTTGGTTAGGCTGGCATTATGTCTGAGAAACCAAAAGAAAAACCGGGCCCACTGGGTTTCAACACTGTGATGTCTGTGGGGACGCCTTTGCCAAGGCTGACCCACACACCACTTGTGTCTATTGTCTGAGGGCTGACCACCTCCTGTCAGACTGCCAGGTGTGTAAAATTTCCTGCAGCCACCCTGGAGAAGAGATTGGGCGGCTCAGAGGGAGAGAAGCCAAAAAGTCCGCTGACCGGATGGCCAGCCGGTTCAGTACCCACTGGACCAGAGAGTGCCCTCTGACCAGGGGCGAGACTTCCTCGGGCAAAGGAAGACTGGTTCAGAGGAACCAGTCCCAAGTAAAAGACAAAGAAATCAGGAGGTTTGGAGTCCAGAATTGTGTCTCCAACTGCTGCAGAGATAGCTAAAGCCATTCAGATTGTCCAGTCACTGTCTCAGGGATCTGTAGAACCACCAACAGTTGGTAAAAGGTTGGTTAGTTCAGTCCCAGTGGTTCAGGATTTTGAAGTTGAGGATTTTATGAACCACAGGAGGGAGGAGAATTTGATCAATATATGTGTGGCTGGGAGGGTCTGGACGTGCCCATTGAACGGCGTTTCTCCAGACAGACCTTTAGAATCTCCCCTATTCTGTCTGAGTCCCCTTCTTTCTTTATTTTTTACAAAAGGTTGCAGAAACCCTCCAGCTTCCTTTAGAGGAGGCTGTGGATGAGCAAGAGGAGCCTGATTATGTGAAATGATGGATATTCCAGAGTCTAGGAGGTTGTCTATTCCTTTGCATAAGTCATTTAGGAAGCAAACAACAAAGATTTTAAAAATCCTCATTCTGTCCCTCCTGTAGATAAAAATGGACAGAAGGTATACTTTGTCAGGCTCGGATACAGACTTCCTTATTGAGCAGTGTAGTCATGTAGGTGTGGTACAAGCTGCAGCCTGTGACAAGGCTAATATTCCTCTGGCCTCACATCCTCCTGACAAGGATTCTAGGAAGATTGATGCCATGGTGAAGAAACAGTATATGGCAGCTTCTTTGGGACTCAGGCAGGCAAATTATATGGCTTATGTGGCTAGATATCAGAAATCTAGGTGGACACAGTATTGCAGTTAGCCAAGCAGGCCCATGGCCAGCTGGCTAGTGAGTTGGAACAGGTGGCTGCTGATGGCATTGAAGCCTCTAAAGTTCAATTTCATACTGCTGTTGATGTTAATGATGTTTCCTCCAGGGTCATGGCCACTTCTGTAGCTTTCCGTGAGGTTGGCATGGCTCAGATGCACTAATCTGTCCCAAGATACTCAGTCAAAGGCTATGGATTTTCCTGTAGTAGGAAATTCTCTGTTTGGGGAGCAAACAGAAAATTATATGAAAAGATGGATGAATACAGAACTACCTACAAAAGTGCCCAGGCTAAGGAGAAGCATGCCATGCCACAAGGCATGCTCCCAGAGGTAGGGCAGACCCTTTTCCAGGCCTTTTACCAATTTCAAGCCTCCTCTGCTGTCTCGCAGAAGGTTTCTCCTCAGAGGCAGGGGGTAGGCGTGGCGCAGGTAGACTGTCTCCCTCCCCTCAGCCCTAAGGCTGCTGCTAAGCAGGCACCCTGATGGGGTGCCCAGGGCCATTCTCCTGTACCAGTGGGGGCAGGTTGGCCTATTTCAGCCAGAGCTGGCTGTCCCTAACCGGACAGATGGGTTCTGGAGGTAATAGGCCAGGGTCTGGTTCTCAGCTTCAAATATTTTCCAAGATGAGAGCCAGGCATTTCCCACCTGCAAATCCTTCAGAAGCCCTTGCTTTGGAAGCAGAGTTTCTTCTCTTCTGGTCTGCAAAGCAGTGGAAAGGTTCCTCCTTGCCATCAGGGCAAGGAGCTTTATTCAAGATACTTTCTTACCCCAAAAGACAGGAGAATGGCCCATTCTGGATTTAAGATACTTGAACAAGCATCTGTTGAAACCAAGTTCAAAATGTTACTCTGGCAATGATATTGCCTTCCCTAAAACCAGGGGACTGGCTAGCTTCCCTGGACCTCAAGGATGCCTATTTTCATGTTCTGATCAGGCCTTCCACCGAAAGTACCTCAGGTTGAACTGCCCTCAGGCCACTACAGTTCAGGGCAATGCCCTTGACCTTACCTCTGCGCCAAGGTATTCACAAAATGTCTCACTGTAGTACTGGCTCATTTAAGAAGGCAAGGGTTGCTGTGTTTCCCTACCTGGACGACTGGCTCATTGTGGGTCAGTCTCCAGGTCAGGTAATCCACTTGCAAGTCACCAGCAGCTTCTCACTTCTCTGGGATTCCTGCTAAACTTACCAAAGTCAGTTCTGGAACCAGTTCAGGCCCTAACTTTCATAGGCGCAGAATTGAACACAAGGTTAGCCAGGGCCTTTCTTCCCTCGAAAGGGTGGACAGACTCATCGCCCTGGCATCCTCCTTTACCCTGCGGGTCTCTCGACCAGCAAGGCATTTTCTGCAACTCCTCGGGCACATGGCTGCTTCCACAGCTGTTGTGCAGGGAGCAAGATTCCAGATGAGGGACATTCAGTTCCATTTGAGGGCCTATTGGTCTCAGAGGAAGGACCCCTTACAAATTGGTCCCAGTTACTCAAACCCTGATCCTGGCCTTACACTGGTGGCAGGATCAAAGCAATCTGAAACAAGGGGTTCCTTCATTCCCATTTCTCCTCCTCACCCTCACCACGGATGCCTCCCTGTTAGGGTGGGGGCTCACCTAGGCGACCTTACCACTCAGGGAGTGTGGTCTCCTCAGGAATCTCTGCTCCACATCAATCTTCTGGAACTCAGAGCTGTCTTTTAGCTCTTGGTCTTTTCAGATTCTGTCCGAACAAAGTGGTTCAAGTCAGGACAGACAATACCACCACAATGTGGTACATCAACAAGCAAGGGGCATGCTGTCTTCAGCCTTGTGCACCGAAGCAATGAAGTTGTGGTCTCTGGCTTATTCCTGAACACCTCCTGATAGCGGTTCATCTCCCAGGGAAGGACAATGTGCTGGCGGACGCCCCTCAGCAGAATTTCTCAGGGCCATCACAGATGGGCTCTGAATCCACAAGTACTGGGGTCTGTCTTTGCCAGTTGGGGCACTCCTCAGATAGATCTTTCATGACCCCAGACAGCCACCAACTTCCTCTTTTGCTGCCAGGCCTCAGTACTGGGCTCAGTCCCTCTGGATGCCTTTCTGTTGGATTGGAAAGGGAAGTTCCTGTATGCCTTCCCCTTTTCTTCTCCTTTTCAGGGTACTAGTGAAAATCAGATCTCAACCTTGCAGGTGATTCTGATTGCCCCAGATTGAGCCAGACAGCCCTGGTACCCTCTGCTCCTGTCCCTGGCAGTCCACCCTGCCCTGAGTCTGCCCAGAGTTCACGACTTACTGGCCTGTGCACGGGGGAGAGTGTGGTATCCGGACCTCAAGTCCCTCCACCTCAAGGCTTGGCTCTTGAGGAGCTAGAATTTGCTGATTTACACCTTTCTCAAGGTGTTATGGATATTTTAAAGGCTTCAAGGAAGCCTTCCACTAGGGCCACTTATAATTCTAAGTGGAAGCTGTGTTCTCCAAGTTTTTTAAAGGGTTACTTCACACTAACCCTCCCTTTCGGGAACCAGCTCCCGCCTGGGACCTGAATATTTGCATTGCTCAGTTAATGCAACCCCCCTTTGAGCCTCTGTCTTCAGCAGAACTCAAGTATTTAACTTGGAAAACCGTTTTCTAGTAGCTATCACCTCTGCCAGACGCATAAGTGAGTTACAGGCCCTGTCAGTGGAAGAAGATTTTATCTCTTTCCACAGAGATAAGGTAGTCCTTAGGACTAATAGAAAGTTTTTGCCTAAGGTGGTTTCTGATTTCCACCTGAATCAATCTATCTCCTCCCAGTATTTTTCACTGAGCATTCTTCCTCAGGTGAGAGGAGACTGCACAGCTTGGATGTCAAAAGGGCATTAAGTTACTATCTAGAGGCACCAGAGGTCATGGGTTGAATCCCTCAACTGTTTCTTACCTATGGCGAGGTTGTATGAGGGAACCTGCCACTAAGAGAACAATTGCAAGGTGGATTGTCTCTTGTATCCAATTTGTTATCAGAAACTGGGTAGAGTACCCCCCTCAGGTTGAGGCCCACTCCACCAGGGGTACAGCTCGTCTCTAGCGGCTGCTAGAGACATTCCTATTCTGGAGATTTGTCAAGCTGCTACCTGGAAGACAGTTCACACCTTTACCAAGCATTACCCTGGATGTCCAGTCCAGGAGAGATGCTCGTTTGGCACAGCTGTGCTTCAGAGCCTATTTCTAAGTAGGTTCTGACCCTCCTCCATGGAGGTACTGCTGTGTAATCTGCTATTGTTATAATATAGCAAGACTTCATGGTGTTTGAAGAAAAATTACTCACCTTAGTATTGCTTTTCTTCTCATGGAGTCTTGCTATATTATATCCACCCTCCCTCCTGCCCTCTCAGAACTCCTACTTGGGTAGAGGTGGCAAATTGGTGCAAGCACTGTGTCATGCCATTTTAGTTTTCCCCTAACCCTGTTTTCCTTTGGGTTAGGGATCTAGATGTTCATTTAGGTTATTTTTATTGCCCCTTCTTGGACTTGAGTCTTGGGGAAGGGGTTCATATGTGCTTGTCAAGGTGGTAAACAAACCATAATACCATCAATCTTTGTTATTACGGTTCTGGGTGTTTCTTTGTTGTTTATATTGTTGTTATTACTACTAGTAGGTAGCCATAGGCTAGTGTAGTTTTTCCACACAGACTTTTTCCGTCCTTTGATGTTGGCTTCGTAAAGATCTGACAGTTTCATTTGAAACTGCCAGATAGAGCTTTGGGCACAGCGCCCTCGCGCTGTAGAACTCCAGATCTTCTGGAGTTAACTCCTTCCTCTCCGGGGCAGTTCAGCTGCAGTGGCTGACTGCTATTGTTATAATATAGCAAGACTCCATGAGAAGAAAAGCAATTACTAAGGTGAGTAATTTTTTCATCCCCGACTGACAAAGAATCACGAATTCTGGATCAGTACGGGAAGAAGATTTTGCTCCTCTTCGACCCTAGGCATCAGGACCCTCAACTACATCGGCCACATGGGTGAGTTCCAGAAGTCCATTCTCAGCCAGGTGGAATCCAAACTGGACTCCCTTCCTGATTCCCAAGCTAGGCAGGAACTGGGAGACCTAGTCCATTCTGCTCATTTGGCCTGTAGGCACGTGCATCGTGCCACCTGCAATGCAGTGGACACAGCTGGCAGGAGCTCGGCTTTCGCCGTAGGCTTTCAGCGCCATGCCTGGCTCCGTGTGTCAGGATTGGTACCTGAAATACAGTCCGCTATCCAGGATGCTTCCTTCAAGGGTTCGGTGATGTTTGGGGGTGATGTCAAGGGCTGGAGGCAGTATAGCGCAGTGGTTTAAGGCTCTGAGCTGCAAACCCGGAGAACTGGGTTTGAATCTCACAGCCCCCACTTGCATACTCTATGACCCTGAGCAAGTCGCTTAACTTCCTTGTGCTCCCAGGTCACACCTGTAAACAAGCTTTCAGCTTAGTGTGTCTCTCCTGGTTAAAAAAAAAAAAAAACTGCAGGAGAAGGGCACTGCACTCAAGTCAGTCCAGACTTTGTACAGGCTCCCTCATGGCCAAAACCAACAAAAACAAAAGGCCAATCAAGGAATGCACGCCAACAAACTTCGGTCTCCTCCAGCAACCAAGACTCCCCCCAGCAAAAAATCTTTGGGAGCCAAGCTGCTGCACTGTCCCACACCTCCTGACTCCCTGCCTCTGGCCATTCCAGAGGAACTGGTGGGGGGGGAGACTCTCCTCCCATCTACTGGGTTGGGAGAGGATGACATTGGACTTTGGGTGCTCCAGCTAATATCTGCCAGACACTCGATAGAGTTCCTTCAGAAACCTCCTCAAACCGCCCCCCCCCAATCATCCTACTCCCCGCAACATCTTCCTCTGGTTCTAGAAGAAATTCTATCCCTTCTGTCGAAGGCAGCGATAGAGCCAGTCCCCACTCATCTTTGGGGGACGGGTTACTGTTCCCATTTCTTTCTAGTTCCAAAGAAGACGGGAGACTTGAGGCCAATCCTAGACCTCAGCTCCCTGAATATGTTTGTGGAGTACAAATGCTTCAGAATGCTCTCCTTGCAGAGCCTTCTACCCTCACTTCAGCCGGGACAGTGGCTATGTGCTCTGGATATGCAGGACGCTTGCCTGCATATCCCCATATGCCCTTTCCACCACAGATACCTCCATTTTTGCTTTCAGGGGGACCACTACCAGTTCAAAGCCCTCCCATTTGGTCTTTTCTTGGCCCCCCGAGTAGTTACTAAATGCCGGTCAGTGGTAGCGGCCCACCTGCATACTCAGAGTGTGCAGGTCTTCCCGTACCTGGACGATTGGCTCCTGACAGCCCCTTCCAAGGAAGAACTTATGCACGCCCTTTCCCTTGCCCTGCAGGTTTTTACCAGCTTAGGTATTACCATCAACCAGGCCAAGTCCCACTTGATCCCTTGCCAACACCTTCAATTTATAGGGGCGATACGGGACATGACCCTAGGCAAAGTCTTTTTGCCTCCAGACAGGGTCGAGACCCTTCAGAATCAGGCTTGTCTCCTGTCCGGTCGCAGACGGGTCGGAGCCAGGTCAGACCTTCGCCTCCTCGGGCTTATGGCGGCTGCCATTCCAACAGTTCTGTTCACTCGGCTCCATATGAAGATCTCTCAATGGGTGCTTTGGTCACAATAGGACCAAACCATGGATGATCTAGACCAAGAGGTACTAATGTCGGATCCCATGAGCAGGGACTTGCACTGGTGGATGGTTCAAGAGAACCTATGTCTGGGAGTTCTGTTCTACATAACTCCTCCTTTCAGACGTTGACAACAGATGCGTCAGGGAGGGCTGGGGTGCCCACCTAGGGTCTCAAAGGACGCAGTGCAGCTGGTCCCTTTTCGAGCAAAAATTGTACATAAATGTGCTCGAACTGAGAGCAGTCCTATATGCACTACAGGCTCTTCTTCCCTTCATTCTTCTCAGTCATCTTCTGATCCAGTCAGACAACATGTGTGTAGTCTGGTACCTCTACAAACAGGGAGGAACACGTTCCTATCCCCTGTACCAGGAGGCGATGAGAGTCTGGTACTGGGCAGCTCAGCACAACCTTCACCTGACTGCAGTTCACGTTCTGGGAGTGGAAAACACCTTGGCAGACAAGCTCAGTCGATCCTCAGCCATGGCTCATGAATGGGAGTTAGACCAACAAGTTGTAAACAACATTTTTCAGCAGTGGAGAACACCTCAAGTAGATCTTCTCGCCACCCATAAATGCAAAACTTCTTGCCTTTTGCTCGCTCACTCCAGGGCGAGACATTTTCTGATGGGACGCTCAGTCTCTCTGTTGGAGGAACAGATTCATTTATGCCTTCAAACAACATGAAGTCTTGCTGTATTCTGACATTAAGCAGTTAGCCCCAGCACTTGAACTGCTCTGGAGAGGAAAGAGTTAACTCTATGCCAGAGCATAGAACGTTGAGCTCAAGCTTAGTTCAAACCTCTGTCTGCTGCACTTCGAAGTGTAACCATCAGATTCTTTACTCCACCTAACTGAACAGTCGTTTCAGAGATTTCTCCTTCGCTAACGGTTCGGTCCGGTTAAAAATGTCAGCTTATATTGCTATTTTTTTTTCTTTATTTTGGTTCAGATCCCTGTCTGTGGTACAGTAAGTACGTAGGTAGTGGACTAGTGCAGAATTTTTTTGTGGAAATTGTAAAAGCTGTATTTCAACCAGTTCGGCTGAACTGGTTGTCTTTATTTTGTCGTGTCTTTTTTTTTTTTAGCTGAATTTAGTGTGAAGTTATCGGTTCTAAAAAAAAACGTGATTTTCTTCTTTTTCCATCACCCGTAACATGGTTAGGAACCGATATGAGGGTCTTGCCTGGCTGTTGCCATAAAAAGGGTAAGTTATAGGATGGCTTAAGTCTGAGAAACCCAAGAGAAAAACCAGGCCCACTTCGTTTCAACACTGCAGTGAGTGTGGGGAGGCCTTTGCTAAGGCCGATCCCCACACCACCTGTGTTTACTGTCTGGGTTTTGACCACCTGGAGTCAGACTGCCAAATATGTAAAAATGTCCCTAAAGCCAAACTGGATAGAAGACTGGGCAGGCTTAGGGAAAAGGAGGCTGAGAAGTCCGCTGACCCGGATGGCCAGCCCAGTTCGGTTCTGACCGAACTTGAGGGAGTGCCCACTGACCTGGGCGATACTCCCTCGGGCAAACGGAGAGTCGATCCTGAGGGATCGGTTCCAGCAAAAAGAAAGAGAAATCGGCTGGTTTGGATCTAGAACCACATTGTCCAACTGCTGAAGAAATTGCCAGGGCAATTTGCATAGTTGAATCGCTCCATTCAGTTTCGAATGATCCGGCGCCTCCCGGTAGGCATTCGGTTCGGTCGGTTCCTCTGGTTCAGGATTATTCCCCTGAAGACTATTATGAACTGGACTTGGAGGGGGATGAAGATGATGATGAAGACGACGATGACAATGATGATGATGATGATGATGATGATGATGATGATGATGATGGTGTGGAAGGTCTGGATGAGCCCATAGAACCGGACATCTCCCCTGACAGGCCTTCTGGTGTTTCCCCTCCTAGGCTTTCTGAGTCCCATTCCCACTTTATGTTCTACAAAAAAGTGACAGAAACCCTCCAGCACCCTCTGGATGAAGCTGTCGAGAGCAAGAGGGAGCCTGACTATATGTGAGAGATGATGGACATCCAGAGTCAAGAGATTGTCTATTCCCTTCACAAATCCTTTGGGAAACAGACAGAAAGTTACTTAAGACTCCAAATTCTTTTACCTCTGTGGACAGCGAATGGACAAGAAGTATATGTTGTCAGGCCCAGGTACGGAGTACTTGTACCAGAGATGCAGCCATGTTGGGGTTGTGCAGGCTGCAGCTTGTGATAAGGCTAACATACCCTTGGCATCGCACACCCCGGATAAAGACTCCAGGAAGCTGGATGCCATGGCAAAGAAACAATACATGACATCTTCCTTGGGACTCAGGCAGGCTAACTATAAGGCCTTCACAGCCAGATACCAGAAGTCCGGATGGGATACTGTTCTGGAACTGGCTAAACAGGCTTCCCTCCAGCTTGTCAGGAGCTGGAGGAGGTGGCTTTCTGATGAGATTGAGGCATCAAAAATCCAGTTTCATGCTGCTGTGGACTCCAATGATGCGTCATCAAGAGTCATGGCTACATCTGTGGCTCTTCGGAGACTGTCTTGGTTCAGATGTACTAGCCTATCACAGAACACCTAGGCTAAGGCCATGGATTTCCCTGTTGTCGAGAATTCTCTGTTTGTGGAGCAGACAGAGAATTATATGAAAAAAATGGATGAGTACAGGACCACTTATAGGAGTGCTCAGGCCAAGGAGAGGCAGGCAACTTCTCAAAGGCAGCAGTCTAGGGGCAGGGGCAGGCCTTTTCATAGGCTTTTTTACCAAGCACAGGCCTCTTCTCCCTTTTCACAGAGGGGTTCTTCAGAGGAGAGGCAGAAGAGGGATGAGCAGGGCTGCATCCACTCCTCAGCCCTAGGCCATGACAGACACCCTGATGGGCCTGCCTGGGTTGACTCTCCTATTCCAGTAGGGGCAGGCTGGCTTACTTTTGTCCAGGACTGGATGTCTCTTACCTCAGACAAGTGGGTCCTGGAAGTAGTAAGCCAGGGACTGGTTCTCCGCTTCAAAAAATTTCCAAAGATGAGAGCCAGATCTTTTCCACCTGCAGGTCCCTCAGAAATCCTTGCCCTAGAGGCAGAGGTTTCATCTCTTCTGGCCTGAAGAGCCATAGAGAGAGTTCCTATCCTACACTGGGGAAAAGGTCTGTACTCCAGGTACTTCCTTACCCCAAAAAAGACAGGGGAGTGGCGACCCATCCTAGACCTAAGATACCTGAACAAACATCTTTTAAAACCAAAGTTCAAGATGGTAACTCTGGGAATAATTCTTCCCTCTCTAAGGCTAGGGGACTGGCTAGCCTCCCTGGACCTCAAAGATGCCTATTTTCACATTCCCATCAGGTGCTCCCACCGAAAGTACCTCAGGTTAAAGTTGCCCTCAGGCCACCATCAGTTCAAAGCAATGCCCTTTGGCCTAACATCAGCCCCAAGGATTTTCACACAAAGTGCCTGGCAGTAGTTGTTGCCTTTCTAAGAAGGCAAAAGATTTCCATTTTTCCATATCTGGACGACTGGCTCATAGTGGGCCAGTCTCCAGACCAAGTCAAGTCAGACCTGCAAGTGACCCAGCAAGTGCTCACTTCTCTAGGATTTCTTCTCAACCTTCCCAAGTCAGTTCTTGAGCCAGTGCAGCTCCTTACCTTTTTAGGGGTGGAGATGGATACTGTCTAAGCAAGAGCCTTTCTTCCTCTGGAAAGGGCAAGAGTTCTTATAGAACGGGCTTCTTCCTTCAGCCTTCAGGTGTCCCGACCAGCAAGGCATTTCCTTCAGCTCCTGGGCCACATGGCAGCTTCTACAGCAGTGGTCCAAGGGGCAAGATTCCAGATGAGGGACATCCAGTTCCATCTGAGGGCCTTTTGGTCCCAGAGGAAGGATCCCCTTACCAAACTGATTCCAGTGACTCGGACACTGATCGAAGCCCATCAATGGTGGCAGGATCAGCACAATTTAAGGCAAGGAGTCCCATTTGTCACTCAGTCTCATTCAGTGGTCCTTACCACGGATGCTTACCTTCTGCACTGGGGAGCCCATCTAGGGGCCTTCACTGCCCAGGGACTGTGGTCCCCTTTGGAATCCCTTCTCCATATCAATCTCCTAGAACTCAGGGCAGTTTTTCTGGCCCTGCAAGCTTTCTCTCAGTCAGTGCAGAGCAAGGTGGTTCAGGTCAGAACAGACAACACCACCACCATATGGTACATCAACAAGGGGGAGGCCTCTGGTCTCTGACCTTGTGCACAAACCATGAAGTTGTGGTCCCTAGCTTAATCCCTGCAAACCTCTCTGATAGCAGTCCACCTTCAGGGAAGGACAATGTGCTAGCAGATGCACTGGTGAAGTTTCACAGGGCCGTGCAGTCAGTCCCTGGACCGTCTGGTGTTGAAAGTGATTTTTCAAGGTGGGGCACTCCAGAGATAGATCTCTTTGCAGCCCCAGACAATCACCAACTTCCTCTGTTTTGTTGAAGACCCCCAGTCTTGGGCTCAGTCCCTCTGGATGCTCTGATTCTGAACTGGGAAGGGAAATTTCTGTATGCCTTTCCCCTTCCCTCTCCTGTTCAAAGTTTTAGTCAAGATAAGGTCGCAACCTTGCAAAGTGATTCTGATTGCTCCAGACTGGGCCAGACAGCCTTGGTACCCCTTGTTGCCGTCCCTAGCAGTCCATCTTCCCCTGTCTCTTTCCAGGAATTACAACCTGTTAACCTCCTCTCGGGGAGGATTTGGTACCCCAATCTTCAGTCTCTCAATCTCAAGGCATGGCTCTTGAAGAGTTTTAGAGTATGCAGATTTGCATCTATCTCAGGGAGTTCTGGATATCCTCAAAGCCTCTCAAAAGCCTGCCACTAGAAAAACCTATAACTCCAAATGGAAGATATTCAGCATTTGGTGTTCCAAGAAACATATTTCCCCAGACACTGCTGAATTGCCTACAGTTCTGGATTATATGGTACATTTGAATGGCTTAGGCCTCAGGCCAGCTACTCTCAAGGTGCAGTTGTCAGCTGTTTCTGGTTTTCTGTCAGTGGGGAAGTCTTCCTCACTATCATATCATCCTGTGTTCTGTACATTTTTCAAGGGATTGCTTCATACCAATCCTCCCTTTAGGGATCCTGTCCCTGCCTGGGACTCAAATATTTGCATTGCTCAACTTATGCAACCTCCTTTTGAGCCTATGTCAACAGAGCTTAAGTACTTGACTTGGAAAACTGTGTTTTTGGTAGCCATTACCTCTGCCAGACATATCAGTGAACTGCAAACCCTGTCAGTGGAACCTGATTTTATCTCTTTCCATAGAGAGAAAGTGGTCCTTAGAACCAGTAGGAGGTTCTTGCCTAAAGTGGTTTCAGACTTCCACTTGAACCAGTCCATGTCTCTCCCTGTCTTCTTCACTGATCATTCTTCCTCAGGAGGGAGGAGGTTACACAGTTTGGATGTTAAAAGAGCCCTTAGTTACTACATAGAGCACACCAATGGTCACAGGTTTGATTCTCTCCAGTTATTCCTCACTTATGGGGAAGTGGGAAAGGGCAAACCTGCCACTAAGAGAACTATTGCCAGGTGGATTGTGTCTTGTATACAATTCTGTTATGAGAAACTAGGAAAGATTCCACCCTTATGCCTGAGGGCTCACTCTACAAGAGGTACAGCTGCTTCCCTGGCTTCTGCCAGGGATATCCCTCTCTCAGAAATTTGTCAAGCAGTCACCTGGAAAATGGTCCATACCTTTACAAAGCATTACTCTCTGGATATCCAGGCTACGAGTGATGCTTGGTTTGGCACAGCAGTGCTTCAGAGCCTATTCCCAAAGTAGGTTCTGTCTCTCCTCCATGGAGATACTGCTTGGTAGTCTGCAATAGTCAGAATACAGCAAGACTTCATGTTGTTTGAAGAAAAAATTACTCACCTTAGTAATTATCTTTCTTCTAATGAAGTCTTGCTGTATTCTGACTTCCCTCCCTGCCTTCCCTCTCAGAGCCTGTTTTTGGGAAGTGGGTGGGCAGGTGCAGTGTTGCACCCCAGAGGTGCCTATTACACACCCTCCTCTTTTTGTTTGGGTGTTTTTTGTTGATTATTGTTATCCTTTATTGGGATGGGTTTTTGGTTTTGGGTTTCCTGACTCGAGTCTTTTTGGGAATCCAAAACTCCTTGTTGCCAGTTGGCTAGTAAGAAATTTTACAATTTCCACATAGGATAGTTAGTGAGTTTTTGCTCGTAAGAATCTGACGGTTGAGTTTCAAAGGGAAACAGACAGAGATGTTAGCTGAGCTCGAGCTCAGCATTCTATGCTCTGCATAGAAAGTTAACCCTTTGTTCTCCGGGGCAGTTTAAAGGCTGGAGCTAACTGCAATAGTCAGAATACAGGAAGACTCCATTAGAAGAAACATAACTACTAAGGTGAGTAATTTTTTCTTCTGGCCCAGGCAAGTTTGGTTCTCTCTTCTGCAACAGTTTTCCGAGGAACCTCCTCTTCCTCTTTCGCAGCACTTGTTGACCCAGGATCAGGGGACCCTAGTTCACCCAGGCCTCAAATCCCTTCATCTTCATGTGTGGCTCCTTCAGACGTAGCCAAGGCCTGCTTTTGAGTCTCTCCTTTAGTAGCGGACATTTTGGTAGAGGTGAGAAAGCCTTCCACCAGGTTCACCTATGCTATAAAGTAGAAACGATTTTCCATCTGGGCGTGCTCTAAAGATATAGAGCCATTCTCGTGCCCAGATAACAAAGTCCTGGATTACATGCATCACCTCTTCAACCTGGGTCTCAGCCATTTCTTTTTAAAAGTCAATATGGCATCTATTTCAGCCTACCACATTTCCTTTGGAGACAGGTCCTTTGCTCAATTGGAAGTCTCTGAGACTTTCCTTAAAGGGATTCTCCACCTGAGACCCCCCATCCACAATCCTGCCCCCCCATGGGACTTGAATTTCATCCTGGAAAAGTTCACACTGCCTCCCTTTGAACCAGCAGTGGATGCAAACTTAAAGTTACTTTCTTGGAAGACTCTCTTCCTGGTGGCCATCACCTCGGCTCGATGCATTTCTGAGCTCCAAGCCTTGATGTGCAAAATCCCGTATTTGAGTTTCCACAAGGAACGAGTGGCCTTGCGCACCAACCCTAAGTTTCTTCCTAAGGTGGTGGCTGAATCTACACTGAATCAATCCATTGAGTTACCGGCTTTCTTTACGCAACACTCCAATCATGGGGAGTACCTCTTATGTACTCTGGATGTTCACAGAATGCTGAGATACTACACTAACCGGACTAAGGATCTCAGGAAAACTGATCAGCTTTTTGTTTCTTTCGCTCAATAATGGGAAGGCAATACTGTCTCCAAGCAATCCCTTTCTAAGTGGTTGGCCAACTGTATCACTTTCTGTTACGACAAGTACAACAAGACCCTTCCGGGTCAAGTCAGAGGTCACTCCACTAGAGGAGTAGCTGCCTCTGCTCCTTGTTTCAAGAATGTGTCAGCAGCAGACATCTGCGCAGCCACAACTTGGACTTCCGTCCATACTTTCATGAAACACTACAGTTTGGACATTGCCTCTCACCGTAGAGCAGGCTTCGGGTTGGCTGTTCTGCTGGGTCTCCTTTCATGAGGCCTGCTCAGCCCTGAGGTTTTATGTTGTGGATGACAATCCCCCCCCCGGTTTCTTTTTGTTCCAGACTGCTTGGGACTCAGTCCTATTTATGAATACCTACTGCAAGAGCCCTCTCAAGGTAAGATAGTACAATTACGTAAGAACTTACCGTTACAGTAGATCTTCGAGAGAAACATAGAAACATAGAATTTGATGGCAGATAAGGAGCGCTTGGCCCACCCAGTCTGCCCATTTTCCTACCTAACAGATAAGCTGCAGATCCTAGTTAACCAACAGCTTACTTCCTCCTACACCCCACTAGGACTCCCTTATGAGAGAGGCTCTTGCAGTAAGTATTACCTTCCCGCCCTCCATCCCCCTAGGTCTCTTTACTCCTTTTCCATGGGGGCATATCCTCTTCTCTTTTGTCTTGCCTCTTTAGGCCTTTGGCGGGAAAGAACTGGAAGGCGAGCATGGGGGACCGCCCCTTTATACGGGCGTCAGCTGACGCCGGTCACCTGACGTGGGGGAGGTCCCCTGCCAGAGACTGCTAGCTAGAGATTTTTCCATGGGGTCCTGATGCCTGGCGGCTTAGTTCTATTTGTGAATACCTACTGCAAGAACCTCTCTCGAAGATCTACTGTTATGGTAAGTTCTTACGTAACTGTACTTTCCTTCCAAAAGTAGTGTCCGCAATGACGCTGAACCAGGACATTCAACTTCTGGTGTATTACCTAGAGTTCTCTAATGGGGAAGGGGCACTGTTACACACTCTGGATGTTCATAGAGTTCATTGTTACTATTTAGACCAAACTCTTTCTGTTCACAAGATGGACCAGTTGTTTTGCTCAGCGAGAGGCAGGGGACCCTGTCACTAAACCGACCCTCCCTAACCAAATGGTTAGTGCACTGCATCACATTTTGTTATCCGCATCATGGCAAACCCTTACCGGGCTCAGTCAAGGGTCATTCCAGCAGGACTATAGCCACTTCCTTTGCCTCTTTGAGGAATGTTTCAGCAGCAGATTTATGCGCTGCAGCCACTTGGAGCACTGTCCATACTTTAGTCAGACATTACAGTTTGGACATAGCCTCTAGCAGGAGAGCAGGCTTCGGGCTGGCTGTCCTGCAGGAACTACTCTCTTAGGAGGGTAGGCACCCCTCTGTTTCAGTCATTCCTCCACCCTTCTGATCAGGCCTATCTAGGGTTATTGCTTGGGACTCAGTCCTAAGTATAATACCTGCTGCAAGAGCTCCACTTCGAAGTCAGATAGTACAGTTACGTAAGAACTTACCGAAATAGTAGATCTTCCTGGACATAAAGTCCACTCATTCACACTGATGGGATCTACATCGGAGGCACTAGGACCCAGCGGGAGCAAACTTTTTGCAGGATGGTCGGCGCCAGAGATGGAGCTGCGAGGAGTGGCGCTGCAAGCCTCGGCTTTTGCGGCAATGACTATCTCGATGTCGACCCTCCAACCGCCTCAGTTCCTTTTTTCCCCGTCGTCGAGTGCGCTACAGTGACATCGCCGCCACGCATCGAGTCAAACTTGAACTAGTTTTCAGTTTTTTATTTTGTAGTATTTCTTGAAATAAAGTCCCACTTACTATAATTTATTATAAGAAACAAATCTCAGCCTACATTGACGGAGTCGACCATGAGCGGGTCAGGTGATGGTAGGGAGACTTTGTATGAAAGCTGCTCAATCAGCCAGGCTGGGTCTGGTCCACTGCCTTCTCTGGAGAGAGGTCCAACAACGGACAGTCCAATGCCCGTGGGAGGGCGGTCCCCCAGGAGGCATAAAAGAAAACGGTCGCACTCGCGGCACCATTTGGCCTCGAGCTTTTCTTTGACCTGTAGGTCCAGAAAGAGAAGGCATCACTTGAGGTCACCCTCTGGTATGTCTGCGTGTCAGCGGTTGGTCATTGGGGTCAGTAGCCTGTCTCCTCCGGAGTCGCTGGTTTCTGTTTCTGGTCTCTGACTTCTTCGACGTTGGAGCCCCTTCCCGCCTTCTGGTAGGGCTTCAGATGAGTAGTTTCATCAGTGGGCCGCTCTTATGGAGCAATGGGCTCAGAGATTGATCCAGCTGTCTGGCCCGGTCACTCAGGGGCCCTTGGACCCTTCAGGTCATCGGATAGGGTGGTTGGGCCTCTCTAGTCGTGCAGCACCTTCTTCGGTGCCGTCGACTCCACGCTCAGGTGTTTTCCCCCCCTCAGATGGCTGCAGCGCAGGGGGCCACACCGATGCCTCTTTCTCCTGCTTCTTTTCCTCCTTTTGCCTCAAATCTTGGGTTTCGGGGCCCTGTGTTGGTTTTGGTGCCATTGGCATCAATGGGTCGCTCAGCGCCGTCCTTGGCGTCGATGCGTCTGTTGGCTCCATCCTCGGCACCATTGAGGTTGTCGGCGCCTTCCTAGGCGCCATCCTCGGTGTCGTTGAGCTTGTCAGTGCTGTGCGGCTTTTTGGCACGATCCTTGACACTGTTGGGCTTGTCTCCATCCTCAGCACCAGGGGCTCTGTCGGCACCATGCTCTTCTTCAGAGCTGAGACTTGGTGTGACGTCTTCCAATCTCCAGGGCTCCTCGACTCCAAACCCCTTTCCCTCCTGTTTTACTTCTGATTTTCACTCCTTTCCTATCCATACAGTCCCTCCTGGACTGTCAGAAGATGATATTGAGCCTGACCCAGACCTTAGGCTGGGTGATGATGTGGAAGGAACAGGATCTATTCCTGCTGCAGAGCCTGTGGTTGAGGACCTGTCATTTAAGTCTGCTGAAAAATTTGAATTCCACTCTTTCTCTCCAGACTATGGATATCAATCCTGGGAAGCTTTTAAGACTCCAGTACCTTCATGTTCTGGACATCCCTATGGATTTAACTCCCCCAGTGCAGCTCTCCTTTGAGACGACTTTTCTCAAATGGTGTGGAATAATCCTGCTCTCATTCCTTCTGTGGCTAAGTCCATAGATAGGAAGTATGCTGCTCCCAAGGATCGACCCATTTTGGCCTCCCAAGCCTTTGCGGACCCTATTGTAGTCTTTGCAGAGAATGATAAGGTCGTCCTTCCTCAGACTACTACGGCTTGACCTATAAACAAAGACTGTCATAAAATAGATACCTTAGGTAAGAGAGTCTTTTCTACATCCACCCTGGGTATGCGTATTGCCAGCTACCAGGGCTATTTCTCTCAATATAAGTATATTCTTTGGCATTCACTCAAGCAAATGGTTGAATCTCTACCAGAGTCTGATGCTAATTCAGAGCTTCTTCAGACCATAACCAGGGGTATCGAGTCCAACAACCAACAGGTTAAAGCAGCTATGGACACTTTCGATACTGCCTCCCGAGCGGTGGCGGTGGGCATTTGTACCCGCTGTCTTTCCTGGCTGCGCACTTCAGGCTTCACGAATGATGCCCAGCAACAGGTCATGGCGTTGCTCTTCGATGGGGTGTATCTCTTCGGTCCTCAAGTAGAACAAGCTCTAGAGGCCACACAAAAAAACAGATCGGCCATTAAATTGGCTTGACCTGCTCCTGCCCCTTCTCACTAGGGGTGTTAATAAGCGCCAGTTTCACAACTGTCAGTCCTTTCGAGGCAAAGGCAGAGGAAGTTTTAATAAAAACCAAGCCCGTGAGCCTCAAAAGAAAATGCAACAGAAAGCACAAGGGCCCAAAGCGCCCAGTGCCGCTGTCTGAGTTTCTGGCCCAAGTCCCTCCTCAACTGCCCGAGGGGGACTCCTTCTCAGCGGTTGGAGGTCATTTGACTCAATTCTACAACCAGTGGAAGTCCATAACATTGGACAAGTGGGTCCTCCGTATAATCGGCAAGGGATATTCCCTCAGTCTTTCAGAGAACCCCCTTGATTGCCCCCCCAAACGGCAGCCAAAACTGTCAATACTCAGTCAGAACTTCCCTGAGACACAATAAGGCCTTCTGAACAACAGGGCAGTAGAAGTAGTTCTGCTGGATCAACGGAACACAGGGTTCTACTCCCATTACTTTCTAGTTCCAAAGGAAACAGGGGGCATTCGCCCCATTTTGGACCCAAGAAAATGAAACAAATTTCTTCCCAAAGAGAAATTCAAAATTATATCGTTAGGAACCCTGTTGCCTTTGCTTCATCAACACGACTGGTTAGCCTCCCTGGACATGCAGGATGCTCACCAACATATTTCTATTCACCCAAGGCATCACAAGTACCTACGGTTCATGGCTTTGGGCCAGCATTATCAGTTCAGAGTCCTGCCCTTTGGGCTATCCTTGGCGCTGTGAGTTTTTACAAAGTGTTGTGCAATTCTCGCAGCACACCTCAGGAAGATCGGAATACAAGAGTTCCCATATCTGGATGACTAGCTTCTAGCAAGCCCTTCCAGGCAAGGAACTATCGATGCTGTGGCCACGGCCTCAGACTTTCTCACGTCCATGGGAGTCCTGTTAAATCTCAAGAAATCACAGTTGCAGCCCTCCCAGAAGCTCCTTTTCCTAGGAACTCTTCTGGACGCCTCCTGTGCGAAAACTTTTCTACCAGAGGACAGAAGGGGCGATATCCTGCAGATGACACGATACATCAGAGAGAACTGCTCGGTTTGAGCTATCTCGATGCAACGGATGCTGGGTCTCATGGCATCCTCGGTGTTCCCCCCTACCCCTAGCTCACCTCCACATGAGAACCTCTCAATGGATGCTCAGTACTCAGTGGTCCCCAACCACTCACCCTCAGTCCTTTCTCATCAAGGTGACAGGACCTCTGAAGAGGTCACTCACCTGGTGGTCGCAAGAGGACAATCTTCTGGAAGGGTATCCCTTTGCTCCCCTGGATCATCAGATCTCCATTACCATGGATGGGTCTTTGATGGGGTGGGGTGGGGAGCTCACTATCAGAATCTCCACACCCAAGGTACAGTACGTGGACTCAGGACGAGCCCCAGCTTCACATAAATGTCCTAGAAATGAGAGCTGTCCTTTATGCAGTCCGGGCTTTGAAGGACATTCTCTGTCACAAGAACATTCTCCTTCAAATGAACAACAAAACAGTGATGTATTACATCAACAAGCAGGGCGGTGCTCACTCTTACCCCTTATGCAGGGAAGCGATGAGAGTGTGGGAATGGTGCTTAGAGCACAAGGCTCTAATTCAAGCGGTCCACCTGCCAGGAGTGCAGAACGAACTGGCAGACTGTCACAGCAGAACAGAGACAGATCCTCACAAATGGTCTCTCGACTCAACTGTAGTTCAGTCACTATTCGCAGAGTGGAGAACTCCAGACCTGGACCTTTTTGCATCCCCTCTCAACACAAAACTGCCTCTCTTCTGCTCCAGAAATCCAGGGACTGGCATTTTCTGTCAGGATGCATTCAGGCTGCAGTGGACAAAACGGCTTCTATACGCCTTTCTGCCTCTTCCTCTAATTCAGAGGGTACTTCTCAAGTTCCAGTCCCAGGGGGACAAAATGATCCTCATTGCTCCCTTCTGGCCTCAACAAATATGGTTTCCGTTACTCAACAGTATGTCGCAAACCCCTCCAAAAGTGCTTCTCCTTCAGATGAACCTTCTGACTCAGGGCCTGGGGTCCATCCCAATCTGAGATCATTTCACCTTCATGCTTGGCTCCTGAAGAGATAGAGGTGAACAGGTTCAATGTCTCTCACAGAGTTTGATATTCTTCTGGCTGCGTGTAAGCCAGCCACTAGAAAAACTTACACGGCCAAATGGAAGCATTCCTGTCTCTGGTGTGCAAAATCCTCTTTGAATCATTTTTCCTGCCCACCCAATAAAGTTCTGGAGTACCTTTTAGACCTCTGAAATTCAGGTCTGCAATACTCTACAGTCAAAGTTCACCTTTGTGCTATTACAGCTTATGAGCTAGTACTTTCCTTGTCACTGGCTCAGTTACCTGTGGTTGAGGTTTCCTAAGGGAATTCTGCATACCAGACCTCCTATCAGACATCCAGTCACAGCCTGGGACATTAATCTTGTACTAGACATGCTCACTCAAAAGCCTTTCGAGCCTCTAGCTACCTGTGAGCTGAAATTTCTCACTTGGAAAACGGCCTTCCTATTGGCCATTTCCTTGTCCCGAAGGGTCTCTGAGTTACATGCCTTGGTCACGGACCCTCCGTATACTGTGTTTCATAGAGACAAAGTAGTTCTTAGGACCCATCCAAAGTTTCTCCCTAAGGTTGTTTCAGAATTCCATCTAAACCAACCTTTGGTCCTTCCTACTTACTTTGCGAACTTCCAAAATGAAGGAGAGCATACCCTTCATTCTTTGGACGTCAAAAGAGCTCTGCGTTTCTACTTAGATAGAAGAAAAGAAATTCACAAAGCTCAACAACTGTTTGTTTCCTTCAGCGAGACCCGGCTGGGTCAACTGGTCGCTATCAGATGCATTTCAACATGGCTGGTAGCATGCCTTCACCGCTGTTATTCCATGGCACTGGTTAAGCTGGAGGGCAGAGTGTATGCTCACTCTACTAGAGTGGTCGCGGCATCTCTGGTGGAAATCCACAACGTGCCCATTGCAGATATTTGCAGTGCAGCTACCTGGAGCTCAGTGCATACTTTCGTAAAGCACTATGCCCTGGATGTCCATGCCAGGTGACATATTTTGTTTGGCAGAGCCATCCTTAATGGACTTCTGTCCTAAATTTGTGAGCTCTTGGTCTCTCCTGCCACCCTCTCGGGGGATTATTAGCTCGGTACTCTCCCATCAGTGTGAATGAGTGGTGGAGCCTTTATGTCCAGGAAGGTATGGAAATTACATACCTACCGTAATTCTTGCTTTTCTTGGATGAAGTCTCCACCACTCATTCACACGTCCACCCACCATCCCCTGCGCTCACCTCTGTTGTTGGTCTTCACTCCCTCAATCTTTGGGCTGTGAAGACTTCTTTCTTGACCCTTCTTATACCGGTCTTCAAACAACATGAAGTCTTGCTGTATTCTGACTATTGCAGTTAGGTCCTGCCTTTCAACTGCCCCGCAGAACAAAAAGTTAACTTTCCATGGCCAGCATGGAACATTCAGTGTGAGCTTGGTTGAAGCCCCTGTCTGCTGTTGTTTAAACTCCAACTGTCAGATTCTTTACTCCGCCTCACTGAACAGCCGCTCCGGAGATTTCCCCTTTGCTCGGTTCAAAAAAGTTGGTTAAAGTGTCGTTTTCGCTCGGTTTCTACTGAATTTCTGCTACCAAATCTGTCAATTTAAGTCTCTGTCTGTGGTACCGTGAGTACTAGATAGGTTTTACATTTAGTTTCCGTGTGGAACTTGTAAATTTCAGATCGGTTCGGTTTGAACTGGTCAGTTTAGTCTTAAAAAGTTTTGAATTTGTTTAGAGTGTGGTAACCGGTCCGTATCGGTTCTAAAAAAAAAAAGGATTTAATTATGTTTCAAACAACATGAAGTCTTGCTATATTATGACATATGCAGTTTGTCCCAGCCTTAGAACTGCTCCGGAGGTGAAAGAGTTAAAGTCCATGCCAGGCATGGAACTTAGAGCTCGAGCTTGGTTGAAAATTCTATCTGTTGCTCTTCAAACTTAAACTGTCAGATTCTTTTATTCTACCACTGAACAGTCGCCCAGAGATTCCTCCTTCTGCACGGTTCATTTTGTAGGTTAAAGTATAAAAGTTTTCGGTTTTTTAACCGAAATTAAACCGCAACCGGTCGGTTCAAGCTCTATCTGTGGTATTGTAAGTACTAGATAGGTTTTACATTTATTTTCTGTGTGGAACTTGTAAACATTTTTATCGGTTCGGTTTGAACCGATCAAGTTACTTCTATTACCTTACAGTCTTTCAGAAGTGCGGTTCCCGGTTCTTATCGGTTCTAAAAAAAATGGATTTAATTACGTTTTTTTCCACGACCCGTGACACGGTTGGGAACCGATAAGGGAGTCTTGCTTGGCAGATTGCCGTAAAAGGGCAAGTTTTTGGTTAGGCTGGCACTGATGTCTGAGAAACCCAAAAGAAAAACCGGGCCCACTGGGTTTCAGCACTGTGTTGTATGTGGGGAAGCCTTTGCCAAGGCTGACCCCCACACCACATGTGTTTATTGTCTGGGGTTGACCACCTCAGTTCAGACTGCCAGATTTGCATGGGTTTCCTGCAGCCACCCTGGATAAGAGAGTTGGTAGACCCAGGAATGGAGGCCATAAAGTCCGCTGACCGGATGGCTAGCCTGGTTCGGTTTCAACCGAACCGGAGGGAGTGCCTCTGACCAGGCGATACTTCCTCGGTAGGGAGAGCCGACTCTGAGGAGTCGGTTCCACAAAGAAATCTGGAAAATCAGCTGTGTGGAGTCAAACTTCCTCTCCAACCGCTGAAGAAATAGCTAAAGCAATAAAATTGTTCAGGCTTCTCGGTTCGGACCGAACCGCATCATCAGGTAAGCTGTTCGGTCGGTTCCTCCGGTTCAGGAGTATTATTTAAGGGAATTTTATGAACCAGAGGAGGGGGAAGAGGAATATGAGGGAGTGAATGTGGTTTTGAAGTCTGGATTTGCCCATTGAACCGACATCTCTCCAGACAGACCACCTTCAGGAGTGTCTCCCCTAGGCTCTGAGTCCCCTCACTCATGTTTTAAAAAAAAAAGTGGTTGAAACCCTCCAGCCCTCATGAGGAAGCTGTGGATGATCAGAAGGAGCCTGATTTTGTAGAAATGATGGATATCCCAGAGTCTAGGAGACTGTCTATTCCTCTGCATAAATCTTTTGAAGCAGACAGTAAAGATTTTAAAGCTCCTCACACCATACCTCCTGTTGATAAAGAATGGACAAAGGTATGCATTATCAGGCTCTGATACGGGTTCATTACACAACAATGCAGCCATGTGGGGTGGTGCAGGCTGCAGCCTGTGACAAAGGCAAATGTTCCTTAGCCTCTCACCCCCCTGACAAGGACTCCAGAAAGATAGATGCCATGGCAAAGAAACAGTACATGGCAGCTTCCTTAGGACTCAGACAGGCTAATTATTGGCTTATGTTGCTAGACATCAACAATCCAGATGGGATACTGTTTTAGCTCTAGCAAAGCAGGTTCCTGGCCAGCTGGCAGAAAAGCTGGAGCAGGTGGTCCCTGATGGTATTGAGGCATCCAAGGTGCAATTCCATGCTGCAGTGGACTCTAATGATGTATCATCCAGAGTCATGGCTACATCTGTGGCTCTCCATAGAATGGCTTGGCTCAGATGTACTAGCCTGTCACAGGATACCCAGACTAAGGCCATGGATTTCCCTGTTAGGGAAACCTCTGTTTGGGGAGCAAACAGAGAATTACATGAAGAAAATGGATGAGTATAGGACCACCTATAGGAGTGCACAGGCCAAGGAAAGGCAAGTCACTTTCCAAAGGCAGCCTCCCGGGGCAGGAGTAGGCCTTTTCATAGGCCCTTTTACCAAGCCCAGGCTTCCTCTTCAGCTTTTGCACAGAAAGGGTTCTTTAGAGGGAGAGGCAGACGGGGTGCAGGCAGGCCTGCTTCCACCCCTCAGCCTAAAGCCTCCTGCCAAACAGGCACCTGATGGGGTGCCCAGGGCCGATTCTTCACTACCTGTAGGGGGCAGGCTGGCTTACTTTGTCCAGGACTGGGAGTTTCTAACGTCAGACAAGTGGGTCCTGGAAGTAGTAAGCCAGGGACTGGTTCTCAGCTTCAAAAAATTTCCAAAGATGAGAATCAGATCTTCTCCCCTGCAAATCCTTCAGAGGCTCTTGCCCTGGAGGCAGAAGTCTCTACCTCCTGGCTCTCAGAGCGGTGGAAGGGTTCCACCCCACACCAAGGCAAAGGGTTGTACTCCAGGTACTTCCTTACCCCAAAAAGACAGGAGAATGGCGGCCCATCCTGGATCTCAGGTATCTAAACAAACACCTTTAAAACCAAAATTCAAAATAGGTGACTCTTGGGAATTATTTTACTCTCTTTAAGGCCAGGGACTGGCTATGTGTCCCTGGACCTCAAGGATGCCTATTTTCATGTTCTCACTGAAGCTCCCATTGAAAGTACCTCAGATTCGAACTGCCCTCAGGTCATTACCAGTTCAGAGCAATGCCCTTGGCCTTACATCTGCCCCAAGGGTATTCACAAAATGCCTGGCAGTAGCAGTTGCCCACTTAAAAGGCAAATTGCCATCTTTCCTTACTTGGACGACTGGCTCATAGCAGGTCAGTCCACAGACCAAGTCAGGTTACACCTTCAAGTAACTCAGCAACTGCTAACTTCTCTAGGTTTCTTCCAATCTTCCAAAGTCAGTCCTAGAGCCTGTCCAGCTTCTCACCTTCATAGGTGCAGAACTGAACACAAAGAAGCCAGAGCCTTCCTTCCTCTGGAAAGGCAAGTACCCTGATTTCTCTGGCTTCCTCCTTCACCCTGCGGAGTCTCTCGACCAGCAAGGCACTCTACAGCTCCTGGGACACATGGCTGCTTCGACAGCAGTAGTGCAGGAGCCAGATTTCAGATGAGGGACATCCAGTTCCATTTGAGAGCCTTTGGTCTCAAAGAAAGGACCCTCTAACCAAATTAATTCCAGTGACTCGAACCTGATCCAGGCCCTTCAGTGGGGCAGGACCAGGGCAATTTGAGACAGGGGTCCCCTTCCCCTCAGTCTCACCCCTTAATCCTTACTACAGATGCATTCCTATTGGGTGAGCTCACATGGGTGACCTCACCACCCAGGGATTGGGGTCCCCTCAGGAATCTCTGCTCCACATCAATCTGTTGGAACTCAGAGCAGTTTTTCTAGCACTTCAAGTTTTTTCCAAATCTGTTCAGAACAAGGTTATTCAAGTCAGAACAGACAATACCACCACAATGTGGTACATCAACAAGCAAGGGGGCACTCGGTCTATGGCCTTGTGCACCAAAGTTGAGGTCTCTGGCTTACTCCCTGAACGCCTCCCTTGTAGTAGTTCACCTCCCAGGCAAGGGCAATGTCCTGGCAGATGCTCTCAGCAGGATTTCCCAAGGCCATCACGAATGGGCTCTGGATCCCTTAGTTCGGGAGGTGGTATTGCCAGATGGGGCACACCCCAGATAGATCTTTTTTTGCAGCCCCAGACAATCACCAACTTCCTTTTTTTTGTTGCAGGCCCCCAGTGTTGGGCTCAGTCCCCCTGGTGCCTTCCTTCTCAGTCTAGGAAGGAAGTTTCTCTATGCCTTTCCACCCTTCCCTCTCCTGTTCAAAGTGCTAGTTAAAAGCAGGTCTCAATCCTGCAAGATGTTTCTGATTGCTCCAGACTGGGCCAGAAAGCCCTGGTACCCACTCCTTATGTCCTTAGCAGTCCACCGTCCCCTGTGTCTCCAGGAGTCACACTCTGTTATCCTGTGCTCAGAAGAGGGTTTGGGTACCGAACCTCAAATCTCTCAATCTCAAGGCCTGGCTCTTGAAGAGTTAGAGTTGCTGACCTACACCTTTCCCAGGTGTATTGGATATTCTGAAGGCTTCTAGGAAGCCTTCCACCAGGCTTATATAATTCCAAATGGAAGAGATTTTTCCATATGGTGCTCTGGGAAGCATATTTCCCAGAATCTGCTGACTTACCCACAGTCCTGGTTTATATGGTTCATTTAAATACTTTAAGGCTGAGACCAGCTACCCTAAAGTGCACTTGGCAGCCGTGGTTCTTTCTTGTCAGCAGGTAGCCCCTTCTTTCAGCTCATCCTGTATCTCCAAGTTTTCAAAGGGTTGCTTCCCACCAACCCCCATTTAGGATCCTTCCTCACCTGGATCTTAATATTTTCATTGCCCAACTTATGCAGCACCCTTTGAGCCCTTGTCCTCAGCACAGCTCAAGTACTTGACTTGGAAAACTGTGTTTTGGTAGCCATCACTTCTGCCAGGTGCATAAGTGAGTTACAAACATTGTCAGTGGAGCCTGATTTATCTCCTTTCACAGAGATAAGGTAGGCCTCAGGACTAACAAAAGTTCTTGCCTAAGGTGGTCTCAGATTTCCACCTTAATCAATCTATATCTCTCCCTGTGTACTTCACTGGCCATTCCTCTTCTGGTGAGAGGAGGTTGCACAGTTTAGATGTCAAAAGATCACTTAGTTACTACATAGATTGTACCAAAGGTCACAGGTTTAACTCCCTCCAACTGTTCCTCACTTATGGTGAGGTTGGCAAAGGGAAACCTGCCACTAAAAGTTCCATTGCCAGGTGGATCATCTCTTGTGTCCAATTCTGCTATGAAAAACTGGGTAAAGTTCCTTCCTCAGGCCTGAGGGCTCACTCCACCAGAGGTACAGTTGCATCTCTGGCTGCTGCCAGGGACATCTCTATCCTAGAGATATGTCAAGCAGCTACCTGGAAAACGGTGCACACTTTTACTAAGCATTACTCCCTGGACATCCAGGCTAGGAGTGATGCTCGTTTTGACACAGCTGTGCTTCAGAGCCTATTTCCTAGGTAGTTCTGTCCCTCCTCCATGGAGGTACTGCTGTGTAGTCTGCATAGTCATAATAGCAAGACTTCATGTTGTTTGAAGAAAAAAATTACTCACCTAGTAATGTTGTTTCTTCTAATGGAGTCTTCTATATTATGACCTCCCCTGCCTGCCTCTCAGAACCTTACTCTTGGGGATGTGGGCGGGCAGGGCAGATCACCTTTTAGATGCCCACCTTGTTTTTCACCCTCCTTTTGGGGTGATCTTTGTTAGTGTTGTCATTTTTGGGTCTCCTGACTTGAGTCTTCTTTGTGGCACCAAAAATGTGTTTATTTAATTAAGTAGCCAGTTGGCTAGTGTAGGTTTACAGCTTCCACACAGAGTCTTAGTGAGTTTTGCTCTTAAAGATCTGACAGTTTAAGTTTGAAGAGCAACAGATAGAATTTTCAACTGAGCTCGAAGCTCAAGTTCCATGCCTGGCATGGACTTTAACTCTTTCACCTCCGGAGCAGTTCTAAGGCTGGGACAAACTGCATATGTCATAATATAGCAAGACTCCATTAGAGGAAACAACATTACTAAGGTGAGTAATTTTTTTCCTTTTTCCAAGACCCGTAACACAGTCAGGAACCGATAGGGGAGTCTTGCCTGGTGGATTGCCGAAAAAAGGGTAAGTTTTGGATAGCATTGGCCATATCTGAGAAACCCAAGAAAAAAACCGGGCCCACTGGGTTTCAACACTGCAGTGTGTGTGGGGAAGCCTTTGCTAAGGCTTATCCCCACACCACCTGTGTTTATTGTCTGGAGTTTGACCACCTCGATCCAGACTGCCAAATCTGTAAGAGTTTTCCCAAAGCTACCCTGGATAAGAGAGTAGGTAGACTGAGGGAAAGGGAGGCCAAGAAGTCCGCTGACCCGGATGGCCAGCCTGGTTCAGGTCCGACTGAACCAGAAGGCGTGCCCTCTGACCAGAGCGAAACTTCTTCGGGGAAAAGGAGAACCGATTCTGAGGAGTCGGTTCCGGTTAAAAGAAAGAGAAGAGAAAAATCATCCAGTTCGGATCCACAAGTTCTTTCTCCGACCGCTGATGAAATAGCCAAAGCGATAAGGATAGTGCAGTTGCTAACTTCGGTTCCGGACGAACCGACACCATCTGGCAGGGGCTCGGTTTGGTTGGTTCTCCCGGTTCTGGATTACACTTCAGAAGAATTTTATGAACCGGAGTAGGAGGAGGAGGGAGAGTATGAGGATAATGATGGTGATTATGAAAGTCTGGATGTGCCTATTGACCCGGACATCTCCCCAGACAGACCTTCAGGTGTTTCTCCTCCTAGGCTTTCTGAGTCCCCTTCCCACTTTATGTTTTACAAGAAAGTGGCTGAAACCCTCTGGCTTCCAATGGAAGAAGCAGTAGGGGATCAGGAGGAGCCTGATTTTGTTGAAATGATGGACATCCCAGAGTCCAGGAGGCTGTCTATTCCCCTCCATAAATCTTTTGGGAAACAGACATTTAAAATTTTAAAGACTCCTAGCTCCATACCTCCTGTGGACAGATGAATGGACAAGAGATATACCCTTTCAGGCTCGGACACGGAGTTCCTTTCTCAGCAATGCAGCTATGTTGGGGTAGTGCAGGCTGCTGCCTGTGATAAGGCAAATATTTTCTTGGCATCACGCCCCCCAGATATGGACTCCAGGGGATTGATGCCATGGCAAAGAAGCAGTACATGGCAGCATCTTTGGGACTCAGGCAGGCTAACTATATGGCCTACACAGCTAGATACCAAAAGTCCAGGTGGGACACTGTGCTGGCTCTAGCTAAACAGGCCCCTGATCAGCTTGCCAAGGAGCTGGAGCAGGTGGCTGCGGATGGGATTGAGGCATCCAAGGTGCAGTTTCATGCTGCTGTGGACTCCAATGATGTTTCATCTAGAGTCATGGCTATATCTGTGGCCCTTCAGAAGATGGCTTGGCTCAGACGTACTAGCCTATCACAGGATACCCAGGCTAAGGCCATGGATTTCCCTGTCATTGGTAATTCTCTGTTTGGGGAGCAGACAGAGAACTACATGAAGAAGATGGACGAGTACAGGACCACCTACAGGAGTGCTCAGGCCAAAGAAAGGCAAGCCACTCCTCAAAGACAGCATTCCAGGGGTAGGGACAGGCCTTTAAAGGCCTTTTTACCAAGCCCAGGCCTCCTCTTCTGCTTATGCTTAGAGGGGGTTCTTTAGAGGGAGAGGCAGACAGGGAATGAGCAGGCCTGCTTCCACCTCTCAGCCTAAAGTCCCTGCCAAGCAGACACCCTGATGGGTCTGCCGGGCTGATTCTCCAATACCTGTAGGGGCAGGCTGGCTTACTTTGTCCAGGACTGGAAGTCTCTGACATCAGACAAGTGGGTTCTGGAAGTAGTAAGCCAGGGACTGGTTCTCATTCAAGAATTTCCCAGGATGAGAACCAGATCCTTTCCACCTGCAAATCCATCAGAGACCCTTGCCCTAGAGGCAGAGTTTCTTCCCTCCTGGCTCTCAGAGCCATAGAAAGGGTTCCTACCCCACACAAGGGCAAGGGATTGTACTCCAGGTACTTCCTAACCCCAAAAACAGGAGAATGGCGGCCCATCCTGGATCTAAGATATCTGAACAAGCACCTTTTAAAACCAAAGTTCAAAATGGTGACTCTGGAATAATTCTGCCTCTCTAAGGCTAGGGACTGGCTAGCCTCCCTGACCTCAAAGATGCCTACTTTCACATTCCCATCAGGTGCTCCCACAGAAAGTACCTAAGGTTCGAGTTGCCCTCAGGCCACTATCAATTCAGAGCAATGCTCTTTGGCCTAAAATCATCCCCAAGGGTGTTCAAGCAAAGTGCCTGGCAGTAGTGGTTGCTTTCCTAAGGAGAAAAGATTTCATCTTTCCATATCTGGACGACTGGCTCATAGTGGGTCAGTCTCAGACCAGAATCAAGTCGCATCTGCAAGTAGCTCAGCAATGCTTACTTCCTTAGGATTCCTCCTCAACCTTCCAAAGTCAGTTCGAGCCAATACAGCTCCTCACCTTCATAGGGGCGGGACTGGATACAGTAAGGGCAAGAGCCTTCCTTCCCTTCCCTGGACAGGGCAAGGACCCTTATGGAACTGGCCTCTTCATTCACCCTACAGGTGTCTCGACCAGCAAGGCATTTCCTTCAGCTTCTGGGCCACATGGCAGCTTCCACGGCAGTGGTCTAGGGAGCAAGATTCCAGATGAGGGACATTCAGTTCCATTTAAGAGCCTTCTGGTCCCAAAGAAAGGATTCCCTTACCAAACTAGTCCCAGTGACCCGAACTCTGATCCAGGCTTTGCAATGGTGGCAGGATCAGGACAATTTGAGACAAGGAGTTCCTTTTGTCACTCAATGTCATTCAGTGATACTCACCACAGATGCTTCCCTGCTGGGCTGGGGAGCCCACCTAGGGGATCTTACCACCCAGGGTCTGTGGTTGCCTCAAGAATCTGTGCTTCACATCAATCTCTTGGAACTCAGAGCAGTGTTTCTGGCACTGCAAGCTTTTTCCAAATCTGTACAGAACAAGTTGGTCCAGATCAGAACAGACAACACCACCACCATGTGGTACATCAACAAGCAAGGAGGCACTCAGTCTACGGCCTTGTGCACAGAAGCAATGAAGTTGTGGTCCCTGGCCTATTCCCTGCAAACCTCTCTGATAGCAGTTCACCTCCCAGGGAAGGACAATATCCTAGCAGATGCTCTCAGCAGGATATCCCAGGGTCATCACGAATGGACCCTAGATCCCCTAGTTTTGAAGGTGATTTTCTCGGGATGGGGCAACTCCGCAGATAGACCTTTTTGCAGCCCCAGACAATCACCAACTTCCTCTCTTTTGTTGCAGACCCCCAGTCTTGGGCTCAGTCCCCCTGGATGTTCTGATTCTGAATTGGGAAGGGAAATTTCTGTATGCTTTTCCCCCCTTTCCTCTCCTGTTCAAGGTGTTAGTCAAGATCAGGTCTCAACCATGCAAAGTGATTCTGATTGTTCCAGACTGGGCCAGACAGCCCTGGTACCCACTGTTACTGTCCTTGGCAGTCCACCTTCCCCTGTCTCTTCCCAGGAATTACAACCTGTTGACATCCTCTCAGGGGAGGATTTGGTATCTGAACCTCAAATCTCTCAATCTCAAGGCATGGCTCTTGAAGAGTTAGAGTTTGCTGGTCTGCACCTTTCTCAAGGGGTTCTGGATATCCTTAAGGCTTCTCGAAAGCCTTCCACCAGAAAGACTTACAACTGCAAATGGAAAAGGTTCACTGGTGCTCTAATAAGCATATTTCTGCAGAATCTGCTGGGTTGCCTACAGTTCTGGACTATATGGTCCATCTTAATGGCTTAGGACTTCGGCCAGCTACACTTAAAGTGCATCTGGCAGGTGTTTCTGCCTTCTTGTCAGTAGGCAAGCCCTCTCCTCTGTCAGCTCATCCTGTGTTTTGTAAGTTCTTCAAGGGATTGCTGCACACCAATCCCCCCTTTAGGGACCCTGCTGCTGCTTGGGACCTTAATGTTTGCATTGCTCAGCTTATGCAACCACCCTTTGAGCCTTTGTCCTCTGCAGAGCTTAAGTACTTGCCTTGGAAAACTGTGTTTTTGGTAGCCATTACCTCTGCCAGGTGTATCAGTGAATTGCAAGCCCTGTCAATGGAGCCTGATTTCATCTCTTTCCATAGAGATAAAGTGGTCCTTAGAACTAACAGGAAGTTTTTGCCTAAGGTGGTTTCAGAGTTCCATCTTAATCAGTTTATGTCCATCTTAATCAGTCTATGTCTCTCCCTGTTTTCTTCACTGACCATTCCTCCTCTGGAGAGATGAGGCTGCACAGCTTGGATGTAAAAAGGGCCCTCAGCACTACATAGAGCACACCAAAGCTCACGGGTTTGAGTCCCTCCAGTTGTTCCTCACATATGGAGAGGTCAGTAAGGGCAAACCTGCTACTAAGAGATCTATTGCCAGGTGGATTGTCTCTTGTATACAATTCTGCTATGAAAAACTGGGTAGAACCCCACCCTCAGGCCTGAGGGCTCACTCTGCTAGAGGTACAGCTGCTTCCCTGGCTGCTGCCAGGGATATTCCTATCTTAGAAATTTGTCAAGCAGCCACCTGGAAAACAGTCCATACATTTACCAAGCATTACTCTCTGGATATCCAGGCTAGGAGTGATGCTCGGTTTGGCACAGCAGTACTTCAGAGCCTATTCCCAAAGTAGGTTCTGTCCTCCTCCATGGAGGTACTGCTTGGTAGTCTGCTAATAGTCAGAATACAGCAAGACCTCATGTTGTTTGAAGAAAAAATTACTCACCTTAGTAATGTTATTTCTTCTAATGGAGTCTTACTGTATTCTGACCTCCCCGCCTCCCCTCTCAGAACCTGGTTTTTGGGATGTGGGTGGGCAGGAGCAGTGTTGGCACCCTAGGGGTGCCTCTTTTTCACCCTCCTTTACTTTGGGTGTGTGTTGTGTTTTGTTTTTTGGGTTTTCTGACTTGAGTCTTTGCTTTGAAACCAAAAAACCCTTTTTAATCAATTTAGTTGCCAGTTGGCTAGAGTGAGTTTTACAGTTTCCACACAGAACTTCTAGTGAGTATTGCTCATAAAGATCTGATGGTTGGAGTTTAAACAACAGCAGACAGGGGCCTCAACTGAGCTCGCGCTGAATGTTCCATGCTGGCCATGGAAAGTTAACTCTTTGTTCTCCGGGGCAGTTGAAAGGCAGGACCTAACTGCAATAGTCAGAATACAGCAAGACTCCATTAGAAGAAACAACATTACTAAGGTGAGTAATTTTTTCTTCTTGCCTATGTCCATTGCCCACATCAAGTTTGTAACTTGGAAGACGGTATTCCTGGTAGCCATTTCCGCTGCCAGGCTAGGATTTCAGAGCTACAGGCCCTGTGCACTGACCTAAATTACATCATCCCTCACAACTATAAAGTTGAGCCCAGGAAAAATAGGAAATTTCTGCTAAAGGTGGTTTCAGAGTTCCACCTAAACCTGTCCATTACTCTGCCGGCCTTCTTTACTGAGAAATCCACCCCTAGTGAGCAAAAGCTCCACAGCTTGGATGTCGAAAGAGCCATCTTTTACTACCTAGAGCACACTAGACAGTCCAGAGGCTCTTCCACTCAGTTGTTCCTCACCTATGGGGATGTAGGCAGGGGAAGACCAGCTACCAAGAGAACTATCTCCTGTTGGTTGGTCTCTTGTATCAGATTCTGCTATGAGAAAGCTGATCACCAACCTCCAGTGGGGCTCAGTGCCCACTGCAGCCTTGATTGCAGCAGCAAGGGAAAATTCCCTGGATGTCTGCAAAGCAACTACCTGGAAATCTGGGCAGACCTTTGTGAAACTCTTCAATTTGGATGTGCAGACCAGATCTGATGCCAAATTTGGCAGAGTGGTTCTGCAGAGCCTGTTTCCTAAGTAGGTTCTCTGCCCACCTCCCACTCGGTACAGCTAAAGTTACTGATGTCAAAGGACTCCTGGGGTAAGAAGAAAAAATTACTCACCGCAGTGATCTTCTCTCTTCCAAGGGGTCCTTTAGCATCAGTAAGCTCCCACCCTTCCTCCCCGGTTCACCTGTCAGAGAAGGATTCTTTATCACATCTTTTTACCAAATTTGGAGATCCGACTTCAAGCGAGAGCTCTTGCTGCAAGTAATACCATAGGACTCCACAGAAATCTTGTAGCTAGCAGTCTGTAGTGGGGAACGGCCCCTGACTTCGGCTCCGCCCGATATCAGGTGTAATATAAAGGGGGTGGTCAACCAGCGCCATCTCAGTTCTTTTCCTGCCATCAATCCGCTTAGTTCGGCTCCACGGACTCCTTCTTTCACAGTTGACCACTATTGTATTATTAGAGTTTTTTCTATCACTTTTTAGATAGTTTTTTAAGTTTCCATCATCTATGTGCATGTTGTTGCCCTCTCCACCATGACGATAGTCCAGGTGCGTGTGCGGGAAGCAAATCCCAGTGAGAGATAGCCACACGGCCTGCTTGATTTGCCTAGGCCCTGACCATCTGCCTGTTGACTACCCGCACTGCTGCAAATTCAACCAAAAAACCAGGATCAGGAGAGCTAACACCCTTAAAGCATACCTCCTGGAACAGAAAGTGGTGGCCAGGCAGTGGACTTCTGATCATAGCTCCTCTTTTCCCTCCAAGGACTCCCCACCCACGGTCAAGACATTGGGAGGGAAACACCATCACCGAGAGGAGGATAGGGCCAGGTCTGATTCCCGCCCCAAGTCGCCTTCGAAGCTCCCCTCATCATCTTCAACCTCTGGTCAGCAGTCGGTCTCAAACATAGAAACATAGAAACATAGAATTTGACGGCAGATAAGGACCGCTTGGCCCACCCAGTCTGCCCATTTCCCTACCTACTGGATAAGCTGCAGATCCTAGTTAACCAGCAGCCTACTTCTTCTTACCCCCACACCCTAGAATTGCCTTATGACTGTCCCATGCATGCTTGAATTCCACCACTGATTTTGACTCCACAACCTCCTCCGGAAGGCCGTTCCATGCAACCACAACCCTCTCTGTGAAAAAATACTTCCTTAAATTACCTCTGAGCCGCCCCCCATCTTCAAATTGTGCCCTCTTGTTCTTGCACACCTCTTTTTTTGAAAGATGCTACCCTCTTGGACTTTGTTGATTCCCTTGAGGTACTTGAAAGTTTCTATCATGTCCCCCTCTCCTCCTTTCCTCGAGGCTATACATATTAAGCTCCTTAAGTCTCTCTCTTCATATGTCTTCTGGTGCAGACCCTGCACCATTTTAGTTGCCCTCTCTGGACAGCTTCCATCCTGTCTATGTCTTTAGGAGATTGGGTCTCCAGAACTGCACACAGTACTCAGATGGGGTCTCACCAGCTGTCTGTACAGAGGGATAATAACTTCCTGTTTTCTACTGGTGGTGCCTCTCTCTGCATCCCAGTAACCCCCAGCCCTCCTTGCTGCCCTCTCACGTTGCTTGCCCACCTTTAGGTCATCTGATATGACTACCCCAGGTCCCTTTCCATTTTGTTGTTGTTAGTATCTCACCCCCGTTGTGTACTCTTCCCTGGGTTTTGTTTCCCCAGGTGCATTATCTTGAACTCTTAGCATTGAATCTAAGCTGCCATACATTTGACCATTCCTCTAACCTTGCCAAGTCCTTCTCATCCTTTCCACCCCACCCTGTGCATCAACTCTGTTGCAGATCCTAGTGTCATCTGCAAAGAGACATATTTTCTTCCAGTCCTTCCGAATGTCGCTTATAAAGATATTGAAGAGGACCGTCCTAATACTGAACCCCGCGGTACCCCACTAGTAACCCTCCTTTCTTCTGAGTGGACTCATTTACTATTACCTCTGTGTCCTATTCTCCAGCCAATTCTTACCCAGGCTGTCATCTTGGGACCCACTCCCAGGCTTGCTAACTTGTATATTAATCTTTTGTGTGGGACTGTGTCAAATGCCTTTCTAAAAGTCTAGGTAGGCCATGTCCACAGCCCTCCCTGATCTACTACTTTGGTCACCCAGTCAAAGAAATCTATCAGATTTGTCTGGCACAACCTTCCCTGTGAATCCATGCTGCCTAGGGTCCTGTGCCCTCTGGCCTCTAGATACTCGACAATTCTTTCCTTCAGAAGTGATTCCATCATTTTCCTATCACTGAGGTTAAACTAACAGGTCTGTAGTTTCCTGCTTCTGCCTTGCTCCCACTTTTGTGAAGGGAATCACATCTGCCCTCCTCCAGTCCTCAGGTACCACCCCATCCTCCCATGATTTGTTAAAAGGGTAGTCAGTGGTGTCACTAGTTCTACCCTTAGTTCTTGTAGAATTCTGGGATGAATCCATCAGGCCCCATTGCTTTGTCCACCTTCAGTTTTAAGAGTTCTTTCAGAACCCTTTCTTCTATAAATGGGCTGGTATCAACCTCTGTATCCAGAGTGTTACTACTGTTTGTTTTATGTACCCCTCTTCATTTGTAAATACTGAGCAAAAAATATTTGTTTAGTATCTGCCTTTCACAGTCTCCCTCTGCCCACCCTCCCTCCCTTTATTAAGCCTCACTATCCCTCCTTGGTCTTCCTTTGCTCCCTGATGTACCTATAAAAGGTTTTATCCCCCTTCTTAACTGAGTTGGCTATCTTTTCCTCGGTTTGGGCCTTTGCTGTTCTGACTGCCTACCCAGCCTCCTTTTGCTTTAACTGATACAGTTCCTTGTCCTGCTCCTTCTGCGATTCCTTGTACTTCCTGAATGCTTTCTTTTTCTCTTGAACCTTCACTGTCACTTCCTTTGAGAACCATAGTGGTTTCTTACATCGTCTTGTTTTGTTTATTTGCTTCACACAAAGGCTCGTTACCTCTGTGATGGCAGTTTTTATTATTCCCCATTGTTCTTCCACCCTCCTTCCTGCCCATTTGCTAGTGCATTCCTTAGGCACTCACCCATTTTGGCAAAGTCAGCCTCCTAAAGTCCAGTACTTTGTCTTTGTATGGCTTGACTCTATTGCTGTGTTTACTGTGAACCATACTGTTCGATGGTCGCTAGTTCCCAGATGGCTACCCACTTCTACATCTGTAATCCTCTCAACATCTCCATTTGAGAGAATCAAGTCTAATATTGCTCCCTCTCGAGTGGGCTCCAGTACTAGTTGTCTAAGGCATGCCCCCTGTAGGGCATCTAGAATAACTGCACTCTTCGAAGTGGCAGCTGCAACTGCACTCCAGTTAACATCTGGCATATTCAGATCACCCATCAGCAATATCTCCGCTTTTTCTGCCATTCTAAGTATACTTTCTATCATTTCCTGTCCATTTCCTCCCCTGAGGGAGAGTCTGTATCAACCCTGTGCATATTGTGGTGCCATTGCCTGTCTCCAAATTTACCCACAGTGCTTCTTCTCCTCCCTGTTTACCCTTTGTTCTGTTGCTTTTATTCCTTCCTTATGTAAAGAACTACTCCTCCTCCTTTTACCCTCCCTGTCCCTCCTGTAGACAGTGTATCCTGATATGTTTATGTCCCAGTCATGGTTTTGTGTGTACCATGTTTCTGTGACTGCCACGATATCCAGATGTTCCTCCTCCATCAAGGCCACTAATTCAGGAAGCTTGTTACCCAGACTACGGGCATTAGTACTCATTGCTCTCCATTTTTTGATGGCTTTACCTTCTGTTGCAGCATCCCCACTGACTGTTCTACCTCAGTCTTTTTCTCATTTAGTACCCTGTTTTGTAGGGAGAGGCTGGGATTTTCCTGCTGCTTGTCAGTGCCTCCCCCTTTGACTAGTTTAAAAGCTTGCCAATGAAGCATTTAAACCGATTGCTCAAAAGACTTGTTCCCTTCCTGGACAGATGCAGACCATCCTGCCAATATAGGCTGGTGTCCCTCCAGGTGGAACCCCAGTCCCCAATAAAGCCAAACCCCTGTGCTCCGCACCATTTTTTCAACCATTCATTAAACTGCATGGTGCCAATTACCCTCGCCTCCCCCATGCTTTTGACAGGCAGCACCTCTGAGAAGGATACTGTGTGTGCTACTCATCTTAGGTCCCTCCCCAACTCTGCAATGTCCTCCTGCACTGCTCTAATCTCATGATGAGCCAAGTCATTTGTCCCTAGGTGGACAATTACGTCAAGCTCGGAATCCCTTGCAGCTGTTCTCGTGATCCTGAGGATGCGCTTCCTGTCCCTCCAAGCCATGGCACCAGGCAGGCACCTTACTTCATTTTTCCCAGCTCCCCCCAGTTCTATACCCCTAATAATTGAGTCCCCCACCAGGAGCTGCTTCCTTTCCCTTTGGTGTCCTCTGCCTCCTTTCTGTGGGCCTCCCTTGTGACAGTTATCATCAGTCTTCTCTGCGGGTGCATCCATAGGGGAGCTATGCTCCCCCAGAATGGTGTATGGATTGTGGAGTGGAACAATTGACTGGGTGTGCCTCTGTTCCACCCTCCTCACCCTCCCTGAGCCCACTGTGGTCCAACTGCTGTGCTTTCTTCACAACCTCTGAGGTAGTGGTGGTGGCGCTAGTGCTCCCTGGATGGGGGAGGTTCCCTTTCTACTGTCCAGTGTGACCTGGGGGAAGGTTTCCTTACTACTGTCCAGTGTGGTCTGAAGACGGGCAACTTCCTCCCTCAGGGCAGATAGTTGTCTGCAAATAGGGCAGCATCTCAGCCTCCAGAAAGACTCCTGGAAGACTGCTGCCCCACAGCCATTACATTGCACTACTCCCCACATGTTTATCTAGTTTTTTTTTATTGTATTTGTGTGTGTGTGTGGGAGATAAAGTATAGTTACATAAGAACTTACCGTAACAGTAGATCTTCAAGAGAATCTCTTGCATCAGGCCACATCCATGGAACCATAGCCGCCATACACCAGGACCACACAAAACGTTTCCAAATGCAGTCTACAAGGGGCGGCTCACGATGACGTCACACACTGGTGACATCCCTCCCACACAAACATGGGCGGCCCCACACTCTCCAGTTCCAGCCCTAGCAACTGAGTCCTCCCACAAATGTAAGTCTGCTCCAGCCTCTTCTCAGGGCAAACACCGGGAGTCAGCCTCTTCTGGGCATTCACCTGCGCTTTCTTCCCTGGCTCATTGACCCCACAAATCCACTTCAGGGTCAACCCAGGAAGGGCATTCCTTGGATAAACCGAGAGAAAAGTCTGGTTCGTCCAAAAAATGTAAACGTACGGATGAATCTGAGGGGTGACAGGTAACCATCCACCATTGGATACCCCCTCTGCCTTCTCCAGCCAAGGTGTGCCCCTCTGCAGACAAGCACCTGCCGAGCCGGTCTCCTTCACCAGTGTCCTGCACTCCAACGCCTGATACGAGGCGGTCACCGGTGGAGGATCTGACGCCCCCCCCTCCTTCCGAGGATCGGTTGCCAGATGGGCCTCCGACTTCAAATGCCGCCCAGCGACACTGATACTGAGTGTCCAGATAAGGATAAGGGCTCCCCAAATCTGGCACTGGATCCTCAGGACCCTCAGACTCTGGGTCCGGCAAACCCGCCACCCGGCCCAGCGGTCGTCCCTGTGGCAGACATCAGGTCTTTATTTACTTCCTGGTGGAACACTGTGAAGGGGGATCTTCTTTGCAGACTCCTAGAGCCCACCATGTCTCCACCCCCCTTGGGTCCTCCTCCTAACCCACTTGGAGATGAGGGTTCCCATCCGGATCTTAAGGGCAAATGCAGAAGACAGCATTCCTCTCCTATTACTTCTTCAAACGGACGCTCGTCCTCCCCTGATGACAGAGACGCTAGTCCATCCTCTCCGGATTCCTCTGAAGAGGATGAGTTTGTCCCCCCTTCTCTGGGCCCCAGGGACTCTCCAAGGCCCCCCCCCATGACCCTTCATTTTTAGACATTATGAGGCATATTCACTCTATCTATGAGTGGGATACTGAGGAACTGGACCCAGAGCGTAGATGTCTGGCCAAGTTCCTAGGGTCCAAGGAGCCAAAGTCCCTGGTCATTCCACCTTTGGTCGAACCTTTCTAGGATGTGACCAGAATAATGTGGTGCAAGCATTTGTCTGTTTCAGCCATCCCAAAGAAGGCAGACAGGCTTTACAAGCCCCCCAAAACAGAACCTTTTTTGGGGGAACAACCCAGAGCAAATTTGTTGGTTCTTACGGCCACGGTAATCAACTCAAATATCTTAGTTCCCAGCCTCCAGATCTTGAATCCAAAAAGCTGGACAGCTGGGGCAGAAAAGTATACTCCTCAGCAGCAGGTTCCATTTGGTCCCTAAATTTTCTTGCATACATGGTGACATACCAGCAGTCACTATGGGAAAAGACTATTGAAATGGTCAAGACACTGCCGGACTCAGACACAAAAGAAGAAATCTTGGCCTACGCCCAGTGCGGTCTGGATGTAGACAAACATGTCCTTCACTGTTCTTACGATGCAGTGGACATGGCCTCCCAGGTAGCCGCCTCGGGGGTATGTCTGAGAAGGTACTCTTGGCTGAGGCTGACTGGGTTTCGTCTTGATCTCCAGGATTCCATTCTGGACTCTCCCTTCCAGGGACCAGTGCTTTTTGGCTAGGAGGTAGAATCTCTGGTCAAGGAACTCCAGGAGTCAGGGAAAGCCATGGTGGATGTCCACTGTATGTTCAGGTCGGAGCCTCAAGGACCCCGCTGCCATCCCTTTCAAAAAGGACAGGGTCAGGGGGGAAAATATCCCCAAGGCAAAGGGTTCAAAAGGCGGGGTCACCCTGCTCCTCAAGGCCCCAGGCAGCCTAAAGCTCCTAGGGCACAGGGCCCCAACCCTTCCACCGCCTAACTCGGTGCCTTTCCCTCCTCTCTCTTGGGAGATGCAGAACAAGAAAGTTGGAGGAAGATTTTCCCTTTACCCTGCTGAATGGTCTAACATAACATCAGACCAATGGGTGTTGGACACCACTCATAAGGGTTATGTGATAGAATTTCTATGCATCCCACCAGACAATCCCCCCATCCTGTACATTGTCCACCAGTCCATGCCCAGCTTCTGGCAGAAGAAATCCAATAGCTTCTGGAGGAAAAATGCCATCCAGTCGGTACCTCTGGCCCAGAGGGGCGAGTTTTATTCCCGTTTTTTCCTGGTCCCAAAGAAAACAGGAGACCTTCGCCCTATTCTGGATTTAAGTCAGCTCAATCTCTCAGTCAAATACCAGAGATTTCGGATGGTAACTCTGGTAAACTTGTTACCCTTGATTCATCAAGGAGACTGGTTATGCTCTCTTGATATGTAGGATACCTTTGTTTATCCCTACCTGGATGACTGGCTCATTTCTGCTCCATCAACAGAGCAACTGAGAGTTGCCCTAAATGAGACAGAAGAGCTTTTCCTCTCCTTGGGGATAATGGTAAACTGGCAAGAATCGCAACCCTGGCCCTCCCAGAGGTTGCAATACATAGGGGTGATCCTGGACACCGTTCAGTGAAGGGCTTTCCTGCCCTCGGACAGGGCAGATCACTTGAGGGTTCTGGCAAGCAGAGTTCAAGCAGCCTCCTCAGTCCCTGCATGGGTAATTCTTCAGCTTCTGGGCCACATGGCGGCTGCCATCACCACGGTCCCCCTCGTCAGATTGCACGAGGGTCCTACAGTGGCACTTCAGGGTCCAATGGGACCAAGCGGTGGACAACTTGGATCAGCCGGTCCGAGTCTCATTGGCGATCCATAACTCCCTTGAGTTGTGGCTTTGCCTCCCACACCTAGAGGGAGGAGTCTCTTTTCAGAGACCACCCCTTGTCTCAGACACTGATGACGGACGCCTCATTGTCAGGTTGGGGGGCTCACCTAGGGGAACACAAGACTCGAGGATCTTGGTCTCCCACAGAATGCTCTCTGCACATCAATGTTCTGGAAATGAGAGCCGTTCTGTATGCCCTTACGGCGTTCGAGATCATCTTTTTCCGAGTCCTCTTCTGGTGCAGACAGACAACACACCAATTGTCTTCTACATCAACAAGCAAGCGGGCACTCAGTCTTATCCCCTTTGCAGGGAGGCCATGAGAGTGCAGGATTGGGCAGTAGAACATCTTCTGCATCTTATGGCCGTGCACCTTCCAGGTATCCAGAACGTTCTTGCCAATAGTCTCAGCTGCTCTCGCTCTCTGAACCATGGGTGGGAACTGCTCCAAGAAGTTGCAGACAACCTCTTCGGTTGCTGGGGCCATCCAGAATTGGACCTCTTAGCGTCCCCATGCAATGCCAAACTGCAAAATATTTGCTTGCTCGATCCGGGGCCTAAGGCCTGTTTTTTTTTTGGTGAGATGCATTGTCCCTCTCCTGGACAGGGAGGTTCCTGTACACTTTTCCTCCCTTCCCTCTCATCCAGAGAGTACTGCTCAAATTGCAGTCATGGGGGAGCCAGGATGATCCTGGTAGCTCCTCTGTGGCCTCATCAAATCTGATATCTGCTGCTCCAACAGCTGTTATTGGAACGTCCAGTATAGTTGCCTCTCTCCACCCACTTGCTGTCACAGGAGCAGGGGACACTCCTCCATCCTGCTCTGCAGTCTCATCACCTGCATGCCTGGCTTCTGCAGTCTTAACAGAAGAGAGATTAGGAGTGTCAAGCAGGGTGGCAGAAGTTCTGGTGGCAGCGAGGAAACCTTTCACAAGGGCTATATACGCTATGAAGTGAAAGTGTTTCTGCCTTTGGGCAACGGCTCATGCCCTAGATCCCCTGGATTGTCCGGTTCAGCACATGCTAGACTATCTTCTTCACCTCTTGGACCTGGGGCTTAGCTACTCATCCATTAAGGTACACATGTGTGCGGTTTCCACATACCATGTACCGTTTGGGGAGAGGACTTTAGCACAGCTTAATGTATGCAAGACTTTCCTTAGAGGGGTTCTACACATCAGACCTCTCAGGAGGGATCCTGTCCCTCCTTGGGATTTACTTTTTGTTCTGGAAAAGCTCACCCTGCCTCCCTTCGAAACAGCAACAACATGCAACCTATGCTTTCTCTCTTGGAAAGTGCTTCTTTTAGCTGCTATTACTTCCGCTCAAAGGGTTTCTGAGCTTCAGGCCCTGATGTGTAAAGAGCCTTATCTTATTTTTCACAAGGACAGGGTGACCCTGCATACGAATCCTAAGTTCTTACCAAAGGTGGTGTCAGTACTGACTTTGAACCAGGACTTCAGCCTTCCGGTTTATTATCCTGAATTTGAAAATCAGGGAGAGGCTTTGTTCAAACAACATGAAGTCTTGCTATATTATAGACCTTAGCAGTTTGATCCAGCTCTAGAACTGCCCCGGAGTGCAATGGTTAAAACCATTCCAAAATAGAATTTTGGCACGAGAGCAGCTCTATCTGTGTCATTTCAAACTTGAACTGTCAGATTCTTTACTCTGCCTCAGTGAACAGTCGCTCCGGAGATTTCTCCTTCTGCTCGGTTCATTTCTCGGTTTAAAGAGTGTTTTCTCGGTTGGATTTAACCGAGAATAGTTTTATTTTAACCGCAAAACCGTTCGGTTCAAGCTCTATCTGTAGTAACCGTAAGTAAATGAAGGTTTTGTCTGTGTGGAACTTGTAAGTTATCGGGTTCGGTTTTGAACCAATCAGTGGGTTTAAAACTCATTTAAAACTAAAAATTACTATTTTAGAGTGCGGTTCCCGGTTCTTAGCGGTTCTAAAAAAACCGGATTTATTACGTTTTTTTCCAATACCTGTGACACGGTTAGGAACCGATAAGGGTGTCTTGCCTGGCACTGCCGTTTAAAGGGCAAGTTTTTGGTTAGGCTGGCATTATGTCTGAGAAACCCAAAAGAAAATCCGGGCCCACTGGGTTTCAACACTGTGATATTGTGGGGAAGTCTTTGCCAAGGCTGACCCACACACCACATGTTTATTGTCTGGGGTTTGACCACCTCCAGTCAGACTGCCAGGTATGTAAGAATTTCCCTGCAGCCACCCTGGAAAAAAGATTGGGCAGGCTCAGGGAACGAGAGGCCAAAAAGTCCGCTGACCCAGATGGCCAGCCCGGTTCGGTGCTAACCGAACCAGAGGGAGTGCCCTCTGACCAGGGCCAGACTTCCTCGGGCAAAAGAAAAGCTGGTTCTGAGGAACCAATTCCAGTAAAGAAAACAAGAAATCAGCAGGTCTGGAGTCCAAAATTCCTTCTCCAACTGCTGCAGAGATAGCAAAAGCCATACAAATTGTCCAGTCACTGTCTCAGGGTCCGTCCGAACCACCTCTATCTGGTAAAGGCTCGGTTCGTCCGGTCCCAGTGGTTCAGATTATGATATTGAGGAATTTTATGAACCAGAGAAGGGGAGGAGGATTATGAACAGTATGAATGTGGCTGGGAAGGTCTGGGTGTGCCCATTGAACCGACATCTCCCCAGACAGACCTTTAGAATCTCCCCTATGCTGTCTGAGTCCCCATCTCATTTTATGTTTTATAAAAGTTGCTGAAACCCTCCAGCTTCCTTTAGAAGAGGCTGTGGATGAGCAAGAGGAGCCTGATTTTGTAGAAATGATGGATATTCCAGAGTCTAGGAGATTGTCTATTCCTTTACATAAGTCTTTTAGGAAACAAACAATTAAAATTTTAAAAGCTCCTAATTATGTGCCTCCTGTAGATAAAAAGATGGACAGAAGGTATACATTGTCAGGCCCTGATACAGAATTCCTTTCTCAGCAATGCAGTCATGTTGGGGTAGTTCAGGCTGCTGCCTGTGATAAAACTAATATTCCCTTGGCTTCACATCCTCCTGACAAGGATTCCAGGAAGATTGATGCCATGGCAAAAAAAAAAAACAGTATATGGCAGCCTCTCTGGGACTCAGGCAAGCAAATTATATGGCTTATGTAGCTAGGTATCAGAAATCTAGATGGGATACTGTTATGCAATTAGCCATGCAGGCCCATATGGCCAGCTGGCTAGTGAACTAGAACAGGTGGCTGCTGATGGCATTGAAGCCTCTAAGGTTCAGTTTCATGCTGCTGTGGATGTTAATGATGTTTTCCTCTAGGGTCATGGCCACATCTGTAGCTTTTAGGTAGTTGGCCTGGCTCAGGTGTACTAGTTTGTCACAGGATACCCAGACTAGCGCTATGGATTTTCCTGTGGTGGGAAATTCTCTGTTTGGAGAGCAGACAGAGAATTATATGAAGAAGATGGATTAATATAGGACTACTTACAAGAGTGCCCAGGCTAAGGAAGCGGCAAGCCACTCCTCAAAGGCATGCCCCCAGGGGTAGGGGTGAGGCCCTTTCACAGCGCCTTTCTGCCAGACTCAGGCCTCCTCTGCCTATGCTCAGAGGGGCTTCTTCAGAGCAGGGGGCAGGCGGGGGTGGGCAGACCTGCTCCCACCCCCAGCCTAAGCTCCTTCATGAAACAGGCACCTTGATGGGGTGCCCAGGGCCAGATTCCTGTACCAGTGGCAGGCTGGCTTACTTCAGTCAGAATTGGGCTTCTTTAACCTCAGACAAGTGGGTTCTGGAAGGTAAGCCAGGTCTGGTTCTCAGCTTCAAAAGTTTCCCAAAGTTGAGAAGCAGACTTTTCTACCTACAAGTGCTTCAGAGACCCTCGCTCTGGAAACAGAGGTCTCATCCTGTTAGCTCTCAGAGCAGTAGAAAGGGTTCTCTCCCTGCATCAGGGCAGGGGTCTGTATTCAGATGCTTCCTTACCCCAAAAGACAGGAGAATGGTGGCCCATTTTAGATCTCAGATATCTGAACAAGCATCTTTTGAAACCAAAGTTCAAAATGGTAACTCTGGCAATGATTTTACCTTCCCTAAGGCCAGGGGACTGGCTAGCCTCCCTGGACCTCAAGGATGCCTATTTCCATGTCCTAATCAGAAGATCCCATCAAAGTACCTCAGATTCGAACTGCCCTCAGGTCATTACCAGTTCAGAGCAATGCTCTTGAGCCTTACCTCTGCTCCAAGGGTATTCACAAAGTGTCTAGCAGTGGCAGTGGCCCACTTAAGGAGGCAGAGGATTGCTGTTTTCCTATCTAGATGACTGGCTCATTGTGAGCCAGTCCCCAGAACAGGTAAAATCTCACCTGCAGGTCACCCACCAGCTTCTCACCTCCTGGGTTTCTGCTAAACCTACCAAAGTCGGTTCTGGAACCAGTCCAGGTACTCACCTTTATAGGGGCAGAATTGGACACAAAGCTAGCCAGAGCCTTTCTTCCCCCAGAAAGGGTAAGGAATTTAGTGGCTCTGGCCTCTTCCTTCACTCTGCAGGTCTCTCGACCAGCAAGACACTTTCTGCAGCTCCTGGGGCACATGGCTGCATCCACAGCTGTTGTGCAGGGAGCCAGATTTCAGATGAGAGTGTTTTTATCCCTGTGCAGGGTTGAGAAGATCCTGTCCGGTTCTCCATTCCTTTCAGTTGGGTCTCCGGCGGGAGAACTGAGATGGTGCCAGGGGACCACCCCCTTTATACCATGCCTGACGTCGGGTGGAGCCTATGTCGGGGGGAGTCCCCTGCTACAGACTGCTAGCTACAAGATTTCTGTGGGGTCCTAGTCCTAATGGTAGTACCTGCTGCAAGAGCTCCTCTCGAAGATCTACTGTTAATGGTAAGTTCTTTTGTAACTGTACTTTTCTTATTGATGAGTTTTTAACTCGCGTTGTAGTTGTTTCTGTTTCCACTTGTGGACATTTTCATGTTTTTTGAATCCTGTTGATTCTTTTTCGGGGCATGTGCCCTGTTTTCCTTCAAAAAAATTCTGAAGCCTTCAGCAGCTCTCACTCAGCTCACTCCCCTTCCTGATCTTCAATCTTCACCATTCATCACTGGTGGGTAGTGAGCCGGAGGATCAGGATCCCGGGGGAGCTTTTTTTGTTTGCAAGAGGAGAAGTCAATGTTGAGGTCTAGACGGCGCCACCTTTGAGGCCGACATACTATGTGGCGCCTGCGGATTGGCCAGTAACCATTGTCGACGCCTCTTCAGCCCCAGTTCTGCTTCTTCCACTGTCGAGTGAGCATGACCTCGTGTGTGAGTGCCATCTTTCTGCGGCCTAGTCCGTCGGTAGATTTCACAGTCCTAGTTCTGCTGCTCTGTTCCTTGGTGTCGACTGGTAAGACCTTTCCTTTTTATTTCTCATCGACGCCGAATGCTGATTTTGGTTTTTGGTTTTCCGTCCGGTCATGTCTGGTTCAGGGAACAAGAAAAAATCTTCACAGGCGGGTTGCCAATGCCTCGGTGTCCCTGCAGCCGACTTTACTCCATCACGGATCAGCATGACCATTGCCTTACCTGCTTGGAACTGAACCATGATATGGACAGATGTGATGCCTGTTTCTCCATGGATCACTGGGTTTTGGAGTTGTGCGCGCTGAAGGTCGGACGTGCACCGCTGACTTTCGGGGGACAAACGCATACATGGGTTGCCAAGAGCAGGGTTCTCGGCCCTTCCTCTGGGTCCCCTCCTGAACCTATATGGCCCATGGAGGTGGGGGTTTCTGCCAGTTCCAGCCTTGCTGCGATGGGAACCCCTCCCATGGTGCAGGAGGCCCGGCCTGGCCCCCCTTGGGGGTCAGACAGGAGGCACTGTTCAAGCAATCACCTCCTTGGATGCAAAGGCTTCCCTGGTGTCATGATCTGAGGCCTCCAGGCCCAGGCTAGTGCCATCCTCGGCGCTGCCTGCTGGTGCCACTCCTGATTCTGGTGCTGTCTCTGACTCTGGTGCCATTCGCAGTGCTGGGGATGGGGGCGGTGCCATGGGCAGCGCAAGGCTGAGAGGGATCGGGGATTAGTCTGGGTTTGGGCCTCCTCTGGGGAGGACGATTTGGAGGCTGACCCAGACTGGCTCCCAGATTCTTCGGAGTCCTTCAGTTCCTTTATATCCAGTGAAGTGGCTCTGATTCTGCCCCCTCCCATGGAACGGATGGCTTTGGCCGATTCCAGGGGTCAGTAGCTCCAACCAATACTCTGGTGCCCCAGGTGGTACCTCAGGACAGTCTGGAGTTGTTGATCCATCTGTCACCTTGGGAGGCGTACCCCCTCCAGTGATAGTTTTTACTGACCCTACTTCTGAGTTGGCTGGAACACCTCAAGTAGGATAGGGAACTCCTCCTCTGGCTGTCTCTCAGGAGGCAGCTGTGGGGTGTCAGTTGCCTCAGCTGATGGTGAGGAAGAGGGCTCTCTCAGAGCCCGAAGGGTTGAAGGGGTTGGATTCAGGGCAGCACCCTTTCCTGGGAACCCGCGTGGGTTCAGCTAGGAGTCGCAGTGCTGGTCCAACCTTCTCCCCTGAGGTTTCCTCGAGAGGGATCTCATCTTCAGAGGTTAGGGGCCGAACTTCTGGGCTCATGTTGCCCCAGTTGCCTCACGGGGGGATTTCTTTTTTCAGGCTCAGCTCTGGTCACTCCAGCTCGGTTGAGTGGTCTTCGTCTGCTTGAACCACTGGATCTCCTCCTCCCTTGAGTTCTCCTGATGGGTCCTCTAGCCCGGGCAGAGGTCGTGCCCCTCCTCGGAGGTGCCTGGACCCTTTGTCTCTGCCAACTCCTCCCCCTTTCCCAGGTCACTCCGGCCCTATGGGGCCTTCTCACCTTGGAACAGTTCAGGTCCACAACTGCACTGTTCCCTGCCTATTATCAGTCCATGGACCAGGAGGTGTTTCACCATTCTCCTGTACAGCCGGAACTTGACTCTCCGGACTCATTGGCTCCCTCGTCTTCCTTCTCTGAGGGAGAGGGCTCTTCTGTCCACCTACCCCAGCAGCTGATCTTTCCAGCTATCAGTGCTTCCTATCAGGGTTGCTCAATGAGCTCCATATGTCCACCCTTGGTGAATGCAATACTGACCAGTCAGCATGCGCCTTCTTAGGAGAGTTCAGTGCAGCAAACCTGATGGTTCCCGCCTGGCCTAATCCCTTTTGGGAGGTGTTATACTGGGCCTGGCGACATCTCTCAACCCAAGCACGAGCCCCGAGGGACCTCTGCCAGAGTTACTGTGTCCCCCTTTGGTCTTCAGGAGCCTTGCTTCACCCCCTGTCAGGCGTGACTCTCCTGGACACACCTACTGGGCATAGAAGCCCATGGCATGATTAACCCCCGGAATCCGACTCAGCTGAGTTTGATTTTTGGGGGAGGAGAGCTTTAGAAACATAGAATTTGATGGCAGATAAGGACCGCTTGGCCCACCCACCCAGTCTGCCCATTTCCCTACCTGATGGGTAAGCTGCAGATTCTAGTTAATCAACAGCTTACTTCCTCCTACCCCCCACTAGAATTGCCTTATGCCTGTCCCATGCATTCTTGAATTCTCCCACTGTTCCTGACTCCACAATCTCCTCAGGAAGGCTGTTCCATGCATCCACAACCCTCTCTGTGAAAAAATACTTTCTAACATTATACATTATCGTCCCCCCTCTATCTTCAAATTGTGCCCCCTTGTTCTTGCACATCTCTTCTTCTGAAAGATACTACTAATCCCAAAGATGTTTTAGAAAAACTTATTAAGATAAATATTAATAAATCCCCAGGTCCGGATGATATCCATCCAAAAGTAATAAAAGAACTTGCCTACGAAATTTATATGCCCTTAACTAATATATTTCAACATTCACTGGATAGTGGTGAAGTTCCAAATGACTGGAGAATAGCAACAGTTGTACCTATCCACAAAAAAGGACCTACTAACAAACCAGAAAATTTTAGACCCATAAGTCTGACATCTCTAATAGGTAAAATATTCGAACAGTTTGTAAAAGAAATTATATTGGAACATCTTAATAATAACAAGTTTATGGATAAAAATCAACATGGATTTACAAAATCAAAATCATGTTTAACTAATCTTCTGACTTTCTATAATAAAGTTACTGAAGAAATGGATAATGGTAATTCAGTTGATTTAATATTTATAGATTTTGCAAAAGCATTCAACAAAATTCTCCATCTTGAACTTACAAACGCTTTAAAAGAAGTCAAATTAAATCAAAATATAATTAATTGGATAAGGTTGTGGCTTACCAATAGGAGGCAGAGAGTGGTGGTTAATGGAGAATTGTCAGATTGGGCTGACGTGACTAGTGGTGTCCCCCAGGGATCGGTGTTGGGTCCATGCCTATTTAATATTTATATTTCCTCTTTACAATCAAATATAAATGAGATATGGCTACTTAAATTTGCTGATGATTGTTGTTTGGGATCCATTGTTAATAATAGTAAGGATAGCATTATCCTGCAAAACTTCTTAGATGAAGTCACTCTATGGGCCCATGAAAAGAAATTAGCATTAAACAATGATAAATGCAAGGTGATGCATATGGGTAAACATAATCCTAAATGTACATACAAATTGGAAAATCAAATATTAGATCAGACCTTAGAAGAAAGAGATCTTGGGCTTGTTGTTACTCCAGATATGAAATTTAAACAACATTGTTCTAAACAAATTAAAAAGGCTAATCAGAACTTAAATTGTATATTTAAACATGTGGCAAGTAGGACTAAAGAGGTTATGATGCCCCTGTACAGTGCTCTGGTGCGATCTCACCTTGAGTATTGTGTCCAAGTGTGGTCCCCATACACCAGGGAAGAAATTAATAACTTAGAAAGAGTACAGAGAAGGTTTACCAGGTCAATAACAGGAATGAAAGGAAAGGATTATGAACACAGGCTAAAGGGAATTAAAATTGTATTCCTAAAATATAGAAGACTTAGGGAGACCTATGCCTTATATATGGTTTATTACACAATTCCTTACTTTTAAATGGTCAGGATTATTCAAATCGAACTTAGACAAAGCAACCGTAGACACAATAAACAGTTACTGATTGGGAAATGGTATTCATTAAGGAGGAAAAATTGGTTTAGTATAAGATCAATTGCAATATGGAACAGCCTCCCTACAAATGTCGTAGACAGTACAAGCATAGATGCTTTCAAAACAAACTTGGATTTAATAATGACAAATGATTATAAATATAGTTATTAAATTAAAATGAGGCAAGCATTATGGACATTGTCCTCTGGCTTGAATAACTTATGAAACTTATGAAACCCTCTTGTACTTTGTTAATTCCCTTGAGATACTTGAAAGTTTCTATCATGTCCCCCCTCTCCTCCCTCCTTTCCTCAAGGCTATACATATTAAGCTGCTTTAGTCTCTCCTCGTATGTCTTCTGGTGCAGACCTTGCACCATTTTGGTTGCCCTCCTCTGAACAGCTTTCACTCTGTTTACGTCTTTGCGGAGATGGGGTCTCCAGAATTACACGCAGTACTCCAGATGGGGTCTCACTAACTGTCTGTACAGAGGGATAACAACTTCCTGTTTTCTACTGTTGATGCCTCTCCCTATGCATTCCAGTAACCCCTCAGCCCTCCTTACTGCCTTCTCACATTGTATGCCCACCTTTAGGTCATCTGATATAATTCTCCTAGGTCTTTTTCGATTTTTGTTGTAGTTATTAACTCACCCCCATTGTGTACTCTTCCCCTGGGTTTTTGTTTCCCAGCTGGATTACCTTGCACTTCTTTGCATTGAATCTGAGCTGCCACATATTTGACCATTCCTCCAGCCTTGCCAAGTCCCTTTTCATTCTTTCCACCCCACCTTTCTCGTTGACACGTCTCCTTTTGTGTATCTCTTCTCATCAGGCCCACCATGCTGCCTCCAACAGGCGCTTGTGGTCTCTGCTAGGTCAAATCCTTGCCTTTTTGCCTGATTCAGAGGCAACCAGACAGGCCGTTGCCCTCTCCGCATCGGGCCTGGAGCTAGCGAAGCACCAAGCAAGGGCATCATATGATGCCAATGAGGTGGCTTCCAAGTTGGTGAGGACAACGATCTGTATTAGGAAGACAGTGTGGCTTTGTCTCTCCTGGTTGTCACCCCTGGCCTAGCATAGGGTGACTGCCTTCACTTTCCGGGAATCCATCTGTTTTCCCATAGGGTGAAGCGAGAGCTTCAGGGGCACCTTCCTTCTCCTGCTAGGAGAACCTTGCCTCACCCAGACCAGTCTCAGGCCTAGCCAGGCCTGCTAGGGTCCCCTGTTCTAGTGTCTCCCCCACTGGATGCTGAGGGACTTTGTCCCTTAGGGAGGTTCTGAGCCCCCTTCAGGGGGCTCAGTAATCACCCACCAGTGATGAATAGTGAAGATTGACACAGACAAGATATGAAAATAACATACCTACCGTAATTCCTGATCTTTCCTATCTTCACTATTCATCACTGAATCCCGCCCACCTTCCCCTCTCAGGCCTGAGTCTCTGGGCAATTCTCCACCTCCCCGTTTGTCTCCCGTTTGGACCTTGGTCCATTTCCAGCACCTCCTACCCCCTTCCCCTTTGGGGTTAGAGGTTTTTCCTCTTGGTGGGCAGACAGGGAAGGTTTCTGCTGTTGGGAATCGCCAGAGCCCCATCTCAGCCCGGGTACCTCCTGGAGTTTTCTGGCTTCCTCTTGTGCCTCTTGAGGGAGTCTGGTGGCAGGAGGAGGCTCTGGTGATTCCCTCAGTTGTCCTCCCTCCAACCTCTTGTGCCTCCTTTTGGTTCATTTTCTCCTCCTTTCTGAAGAATCTGGTATTTCCCCTCTGGTTCCTCCTCTGGAGGTACTTCCCCCCCCAATATCAATCAATCAATCAAACTTTATTTAACCAGGCAGTTACATCATTGAGCAAGCTCATTTGCAAGATGGTCCTGGGCACACAGAACAATTTCCATTTACAATTTACAACAGCATGTCAAGACATATCATACAGGAAAACAGTATAATCATAAATAACATAATAAATAATAGAGGATAATATGATATCAGGAATAAGTCTTGGTAGCAAAGGCTGTATACATACACAGATACTTCATCACAGAATGTTTGGGGACAATAAAAGAACGAGGCATGAGAGGATGGCAGTGGCACATAGGATACAGTGGGAAAGGGGATAGAAACACATAAGGGGAAGGAGGAGTAACTCTGCTATGTTAGCGTCCCCCAGAGGGGTTGCCACAGGGAGGCAAGAGGGGAGGGAGCTAGGGGAAGGGTAGTTACCCTAAGGGGCTACAGGTCTACAGGAGGAATTGCATTTCTATCCCCTGGGGTTGTTCTCCAGGGCCTTTTAAGGCAGTTCTTCTGCCTTAATTCTTTTTGCAGGAGGAGGAGACACCAATCCGTTCTTAGTCCTCTGGCCTACTTCTGCTCCTCTACATGAGTGCCATTTTCTCCAAGCCTTGGCTTCTTCCTCTGGCTGTCAGTTTAACCTGTGGCATAGCTTCTCCAGAGCAGTCCAGGGCAATGCCTCAGGGTGGTGTCTCCTTTTCCTCCTTCCTTCCATCCTTCTTTCTTTCTCTATCCTCCTACCCCTCCCTTTCCACCCATTCCTTCTCACCCAGAGATTGGGGCCCTACTCTCTCAATCCCTTAGGCTTCCTCCTTTCCTGTCCTCTCTTCAGCATATTCCTCCTTTTAGTTTTACATCCTTTCCTTTTTCTGTCCCTCGGGCTCACTTGCCCACCCTCCTAGCCCTCCTTGTTTTTTGTTTCTCTCCGGCATGCAGAACTGGGGCTGAGGAGGCGTCGACGACAGTTACTGGCCAACCCGCGAGGGCCATGTAGTACATCAGCCTTGAGGGCGATGCTGTCTCGACATCGACTCCTTCTCTTGCAAAAAAAAGCTCCCGCGGAGTCCTGATCCTTTGGCTCACTACCCACCAGTGATGAATAGTGAAGATACACAGAAAGATCAGGAATTACGGTAGGTACGTAATTTTCATTTTTTTGATTGGCTATGGCCCTAAGTTCATTTAAATAAAAATTCTCTTCAAGGCACACCTCCAGGACAGCTGCACCTAGCCAGCTAACTGCTAAAGTTGCTGATGCTAAAGGACCCCTTGAAAGAAAGATTACTGCAGTGAGCAATTTTTTCATGCCTTCCCTCCATTTCCCCTGTTGGCTCAGAGTACTGAACAAGCTCAGGGTTTGGTCAGCAACAATGATCCTCATTGCTCCAGACTAGGCCAGGCAGCCTTGGTATTCACTGCTCTTGACCCTGTCAGTATCCAGACCAATCTCCCTCCCCAGGAGGCACAACCTACTGACCTCCTCACAGGACAGGATCCTTTACCCCAATCTTGAGTCCCTCAGGGTCAAGGCGTGGCTCTTGAGGACAGAGTATGCCGACCTACACGTCTCTGAAGGGGTTCTAGAGGTTCGCAGAGTTTCTAGAAAACCCTCTACTAGGAAAACATACACCTCTAAGTGGAAGAGGGTTTTTATTTGGTGCCAGCAAAAGCATATAGACTGTAGCCAGGCTGGCTTACTAATAGTTTTGGATTATCTGTCACATCTTTATTCCCTCGGACTCAGGCCATCTACCTATAAGGTACACCTGGCAGCTGCCTCTGCTTACCTCTCAGCAGGTAAGGGTTCCTCCCTGGCTGTGAACCAGGTATTCAGAAATGTATCCCAGGCACTGTGTGCCAGTGCGCTACACCCGCCCCCCGTCTGCTGTCACTGGTACAGGTTAAGGGGCCTGGGTACTGCTGTGGTGACAATTATGGGGTTTATTCCCAAACACAAAGATGATAGTGTTGTGCCTCCACCCAGAGTAAATTATAAGTGGGCCAGGTATCCGCTTGGTACAGCACTCTGGGATACTGTACCTACCCACCTCCTCAACCAACCGCTCTGCACAGAATCCCCAGTGACACTGATCTACCACAAACCAGCAGCTTCACCAAACAACTTGGTTTTATTTTGGGGTAAGGGTTAGGGAAGGGATACTGGGTAAAGGATGGCTGTGAAGGAAAAAGGAATGTTTGTGAGATATTTAACAACCATAACCTTTTGGGCCTGCAGGCCAAACCTACCCCCACTGGTTTCAGTGTTCCCTATTTGTCCTTAGGGATACCCACTAGGTGCAGGCCTGGTCGGTGCTGCTGGTTGGCTGGCTGTTGGGGCCCTGAAATATTTGCACAAGCTTTGTGTAAGAATAAAAAACAAATTTCCCTTTTCCCTCTCCAGGAACCAGGTCCTAGGTACTCACTGTTTGTTGATTTCAAAACCTGTAGTATGGTGTTCCTAGATCTTCCTGGACTCAAATCTCCACCACTCATTCACACTTATGGAACTATGCCGGAGGCGCTAGGACCCCACGGGAGTCAAAAATCTTCAGGAGGGCCCGCGCTGGGATAGGATCACACATGCACGGCACCGTGAGGCTATCTCGCACCTGTATAGGCTATCTCGCCATCGACCCTCCAACCGCCTCAGTTCCTTTTCTCCCACCATCGAGTGCACTTAGATGTCAGTGTCAGTCACCTGCTGGAGTCAAGTCTTTGTCTATATGACAGCAGCTTAAGCCATTCAGTATTCGTTTAGATAATATTTTAGTGTTCTTTTTTAATTTGAAGAAAAAGAAGATATGATGAAGAAGAAGAAAAAGGAAAAGAAATTCTCACCTGCCATCAACGGAGTCAACCTTAGACTGTAGTGGTGACGATAGGAAGACTTCGTTTGAAAGTTGTTATGGCAGAGGGGCTGTGTCCGGTCCCCTGCCCTTTGCAAAGGGGGGGGTTCAACCACAGACAGTCTTGTGCTCCGGGGGCCGGTAGGACAGTCTGGGGATCCAGCTCCACTTGACCTCAAGCTCTTCCTCCTGTGGAGGAAGAAGAATCGGTACCACCTGAGGTTGCCCTTTGGTACATCTGCACGGGGATCGTCGGTGGTGGAGGGTGGTAGACCTGAACCGACTTCGGTGGGATCCCCTCTGGCCCCGCTGTTAACGGTCACTTCTTCAACACCAAATCCCATCTCTGTCCTTGATGGGGGTCCAGTGAGCAGTTTTACCTCTGGACTGCTCCATTGGAGCAGGGGGTTTGACTTTTGTCCAGTTTTCCTGTCCAGTGGACCCGGTTCTGGGGCCTCTGGACCTCGGAGCTGATGGGCCAATTTGATTGGTTCAAGATGTGCATGGTGCCATCTTGGTGCCAACGCCATCATGCTGACCCCTCATGCCTACCCTCCCTCTCCCTTTTCCATGCAGGGGCTGGCACAGGTACCACTTTCTTTCTTCCCCCTTTTTTTCTTCAGAATCTCTGGTGTTGGTGCCATTAGTGCCTTTGGTGCCAGGCAGTGCCATTGGTGCCGGGCGACACTGCAGATGGTGCCGCTGGGGTGTGCAGCTCTATGGGTGGTGCCGTGGGTGCATATGGTGCTGCGAGTGTGCATGGTGCCGCTGGCGGCATCCACGCTGCTCAGTGACTATCCCTGCCAAGGGTTATGCCGGCTCCACGGGTGGTGCCAGTGGGTGCTGTGCTGCGGAACAGCTGGTTTTCCGTGAATCTCTTCTCTGTGGAAATTGCAGAGTGGTTTTCCATGGAATGCAGGTCTGTTCCATGGAATACTTCCATGAAGGCCTTTGCGGCTGGAGATACGCAGAGGAGCAAGATAAATTCCAGTGGTTTTCCACGCTGTTCTGCCAGGGGAATTCTGCATCCGTGCGGTACTATTACTGGTTCCATGAGGTGGTGTCAAGCTTCTTGACACCGTTCCAGGTGGGGGAGTCTCTGGCGATTCTGACCTAGACCTCCCTTGGAGGCTCTTCTGTGGTAGAGGTGGTTCTGGATGAGTCTCTCCCTGTCCTACTTGTCAGTGATACAGCAAGCCTTCTGCATCACCAGAGTCTGTGATGGAAGATCTTCTTTTCAGTTTTTCCTCAAGGATATGAGGTCCACCGTAATGTCTCAGGCTTCTTCTGTGGACCAAAGACTTCTGCGTCTGTATTTCTTTCAGTCGTCAGTACAAGTACCCCTTTGGATCACACTAATTCAATGGTCAAGAGCCTTCTGGACTCTTCCACTCCTTTGATAGGGGGCATATGGGGTAGGGGAGGCGGCAGTATAGCGCAGTGGTCTAAGGCTCTGAGCTGCAAATCTGGTAACATCCAGCAGACCAGACCTGGGTTTGAATCCCACAGCTTCTACTTGCATACTGTGTGACCCTGAGCAAGTCACTTAACCTCCTTGTGCTCCCAGGTCGTTCCTGTAAAAAAGCTTTCAGCTTAGTGTGCTATACCTGGTCAAACAACAACTAAAAAAAAAAAAAAAAAAAAAATATAGCTCCCCTGTGATACTGCCCCTACAGTGGCTTCCATCGGCAACAGGTGATTGACATCTCCTCAGCTGTAATTATTGGTTTGGTCCTCAGTTTTAGTTATGGATGCTCAGGCTCCTTCTGCCCCTCAGATGGACAACATCATCATCATTCTTGTAATAGGTAGTCTTTTCAAGGTAGAGGCCTGAGAGCCTTGTCAGGCACTAACTGATTGTTTAAAAAAAAAACATCATCTCAGCAGAAGGCCTAGGCCGAAAGCACCCGATACCATCCTTCTGTATCCGACCCAGGTTCCATCTTCAGCTCCTGAGGCGGTCGCCTCTTCGCAACGGTGGAGGGCACCTGACTTCTTTTACTTTTAGGGGAAGTCCAATCCAGCGGTGGTATGGGTCATCAGGTTTTTCCAAGAGGGATTCTTTCTCAATTCAGAGATGTTTCCCAGACCTGGGCAGTGCCCAGTGTGTTGATTTTTTTCTGTCAGACTCTCTTTCCTTGGATCAGGGCTTTGGAGCATCAGAAGCAACTCCACGGTGAGCCGGAACACAGGTTCCTACTTCCTTGCTTGTTTCCAAGCTAACAGACGACATTCTCTCTCTCTCGACCTTATAGGTCAAGTAGGTCCTTGTTCAGGAAGGAATTTTTCGGTATTCGAACCTTCGCTTCCGGCACACTGGCTCCATGTCAGTCGCTCCGGGCTAGACTCTTTGGAAGCAGTTGCCTCAGCTTCCTCTCCTTTCCCCAGGAGGGTTTTTTTCTTTTTCGGGCAAGGTGTCAGTTTCACCTCCCCAGCAGCTCCTTCCCTTAGGAGCTCCCCTAAATTCCTCAGGGTGAGGGAGGCCCTCTGTCACAGAGTTATTCCCTTTGGGCAGATGACAAAATTGTGATGATTTTGTCAGGAAGAAAGGTGGAGCATTTATCCTACCCCCTTACAGGAAGGCCTTGGTGGCTGTTGCCTTGAGCACGCCATGCCAGTTTCAGTTGTACAGTTGCTTCGATGACTGGGGCAGCCCTAGTCTAGTCCTTCCTGCATCCCCTCTTAACGCAAGTCTGCCTCTGTCCTGCTTCAGAAATCCAGACCCTGGTGTCTTATATCAGGATCTTTATTGCAGTAGGCAAGTTCTCCTGTACATTTTTCCCCTCTTCCCTTGGTTTAGAGAGTGCTGCTCGAGTTGAAGGCAAATTGGGGCAGAGTGGTTCCTCTTCGGAATGGAAATGGGTAAACTCTGGTTCTCCCAGACCTTCGCAGATGTCCTCTAAATCATGTATAGGTCTTCCACCTGGAAGGCTTACATGGCTAAATGGAGATCCTTCTCTGTTTGATGAACAAATCCCACCTGTACCTTTTGGGGTGTTCACCAAGTAATGTGCTAAAGTGTCTCTTGGACGTGTCTTTCTCAGGTCAACCATACTTGGTGGTGGGGGTACACATCTGAGCTTCTTTGATCTAGCTTGAAACTTTAGACTTTCCTCTGGCTGTTACCGTTAATCGAGTTTTTGCCTTAACTCCAGAAGGGAAAGGTGCGTTCCCTTCTCTCTCTGAATGTTAGGTCGGTTCCGCGATTTTTCTTCGACAGAACAAAAAAGCTGCACTTCGAGCAATTTTTGTAGCTTCAGCATGCCTCAGCTAGATCAGCTTCTTGCCTGAGATGTTTTCAACTAGATTAGTAGCATGTCTTCTACACTACTATCCTTGTCTCAGACCAAACCATAAGGCTGGTTTCACACCACTCTATCAGAGTGGTGTCGGCTTCCTGGTGGAGATTCGTATGTGTCCTTTGCAGTCATCTGCAAGATAGTGAGTTGAAACTCAGTGCATACCTTTGTAAAGCACTATGTTCTGGATGTCCTCCAGACATCACTTTCTTTTTTGGCAGGACAGTCCCTTGGACTTCCGTTCTGAGTAAGCCCTGTCTCTGACCGCCCTGCTCAGGGTGGGTTGGTTTTAGCTTGGTGCTGTTCCATAAGTGTAAATGAGTGGTGGAGATTTGAGTCCAGGAAGATATGGAAGTTATGTACTTACCATAATTCTTGATCTTCTTGGATGCAATCTCCACCTCTTATTCACATGCCCATCCACCATCCCCTGGGCTCACTCGCTTTTGTTTCCTTGGTCTTCACTGTCTTGTTGTTCGAGCTGTGAAGACATTGTTCAATTGACCCCTCTTGCATGGGTCATCCGGGCCTTCACAGACCCAGAGGTTTAGGTAAGTTATTTATTTTTGTTAGTTACACTGAACCTCCTCAGTCGAAAAGGTACTGAGGCAGTTGGAGGGTTGATGCCGAGATAATCTGTACAGGCCCGAGATAGCCTCACAGTGCCTTGCATGTGTGGTCCTATCCTGGCACCAGCCCTCCTGAAGATTTTTGACTCCTGTGGGGTCCTAGCACCTCCAGGGTAGTCCCATAAGTGTGAATGAGTGGTGGAGATTACGTCCAAGAAGATTAAGAATTACGGTAAGTACGTAATTTCCATTTCAATGCAACATAGGGTGGAAGAAGGCCGGCCTTGGGTCCTCTGATGGGAAGAAACTTGCTTGAGGATCTTGCAGCTAGTCACCTTGATTGTAGTTCTGGCCGCTTGTCACCTTCAGTCACTTCTGGCCCGCTGCAGAGCTCTGTTGCAGGACAGTACCAGTCCCAGAAGGCCCAGACACAGGAGTGGCTCCACAGCCCGGCTCCCCCAATGGATCCTAGATGCCCTAGCACCCCAGAAAGCAACGGTGACCTCCTGAGACAGTGAGTCTCACTTAGAAGGGGTTAGCAGGAGGCAGTATAGCACAGTGGGTTAAGGCTCTGAGCTGAAGATCTGGAGACCTGGGTTTGAATCTCACAGCTGCCTAGGTGCATGCTGTGTGATCCTGAGCAAGTCACTTAACTTCCTTGTGCTCCCAGGTCGCATCTGGAAACAAGCTTCGGCTTAGTGTGCTACTCCTGGTTAAACAATGTTCCCTTTCCCTGGCTCTGGGTAAGATCTCTCAAATGGTGGGGGTCCTCCTGCAGTCCCTCCACTGAGTTTGAAGCAAGATTTCACTGGCAGTTATCTGACTAAAGTCTAGTGCCAGTTTGAGTGGGCGCTAGCCCTAGATCCAAGAAGCGTAGGTGCAGTCAAACGGGGAACCCAAACACAACAGCCCCTGCACACCAGTCCACACTTTCCAGTTAGACAATGTCCACAACCTTTTCTTCAGCTGTAGCTGAGACTCCGCTTTCTGCCACTTTAACCAGTTCACTCAGGACATGTACATCTCCTTCCTAGGACCCTGACGTCAGAGACAGTTTGTCTCTTCCAAATTACAATTGCAGTCCCACGCAATTAAACTAACCCTCAGCAGCAACTATAGCACTCAAATACAGCTCAGTCCTCTCAGCTCAATTCAGTTCACCGGTGGAGGGTTTCTACAGCATTTAGTTTCTCCAAGCAATCATTAAGCAACTCCTGAGTACCTGGGGAATCAGGACCACAGTTCAGCCTCTTTTCACTCTTTCCTCTTCTCAGTCTGGCTCTGCAAACAGCAATCTCCAAAAGGGACCTGGGAAAGGCCGCTTGCAGTTCAAAGTCCACTCTCACAGGATACCTCCAACTCGTACAGAGCCTGGGAACAGACTGAAGGGATCCCAGTAAGTCCACAGAGTTTCAGCTAAGAATCAACAATTCTGGCTGATGAAACCTATCAATAATCTATAACCATAGGGATCAATATTTCCTGTGGGCTCATTAGGGCATGATCTAGGTGCCTGACTTAGTCCCCTCCTTCTTCCAGGAGTCCCTTTAGTTCAGTTTTGGGTGCCTAGATTACTGACTGGCTGCCAGAAAAGGTTAAAGTGTTATTAAAATGTCAGCCCCCAGTCTGTACAGTGCAATCCAATATAATTCCTCAGAATCAGAGGTCTGGTGCAGCCCACATCAATACTTAACAGCCCCTCTGATTTGTAGCCCTTCCTTTCCTCTGTTAGAGAAGCTCCATATCTTGTCTGTGTCAATCTTCACCATTCATTAATGGTGGATTCTGGCCAGAGAACAGGACCCTGCGGGAGTTTTTTTTTTTTTTTTTTGCAAAGAGGCGAGCCGACGGGCTGCTCCTCGGCAACATATTACATGGTGCTCATGGGTTGGCCAGTAACTGACGTTGACTTATCCTCAGACCCAGTTCTGCTTCTTCCGCCATCGAGTTAACATGTACCTCGTGCGGAGCAAATCTGCGTCAGCGGCCTAGTCACTTGGTACCTAGTTCTGTGCAGCTTCCCTCAGTGCTGTCGATTGGTAAGACATAGAAACATAGACTTTGATGACAGATAAGGACCGCTTGGCCCATCTAGTCTGCCCATTTCCCTACCTACAGGATAGGCCACAGATCCTAGTTAACCAACAGCCTATTTCTTCCTACCCCCCCACAAGAATTGCCTTATGTCTGTCCCATGCATTCTTGAATTCTCCCACAGT